>OZ022488.1:5095594-5695594 GCA_963989405.1 Trypoxylon attenuatum | reverse complement strand
TGATTTCTGCTATAACATGCTCAGCATTTTTTCATCTTAATTGAAACGATTTCACATACATCATAATGTTGATTACGAAGAAAAAGTTGTATCCAAAGAAATCCAATTGCAATGTTAGATCAAAAGTATAAAGTTCCTTCGTAAGTAAATTCTACTGTACTGAACACAATTACTCGTAGTATTCGCGAATCATTAGTGAAGAATCTACTACAACTAGAGTACGTGTTATAGCGAAATTGACTGGTACTAAAAAAAGTAGTAGGTGTCGAGTTAACGCGTTGAATAAAATTAATTAATCGGCGAGAATGTTTTATTCAAATATATTACTTGAAATTTTCGAACCAGTTGATTCGATCAGAAGAATGAATGAAGTCTGACTGTAATTTTAAGGACAATCCGATTATTTACCGCATGTAAGACAATGGCGAGACGATTTCATGAGAATTTCAATTTCGCGAATGCAAATATTCTTTTCTGTCTCTTATTTCTAATGGCTCGAACTTAATCGACCAAATATACGTGCACATTAATTCTATTTTTATCATAATATTTATATTCTTAGTTCAATATTAATTTAAGAGGTATGATTTATATCAATCGCAATGCGTGTGATCCGTCTGTTGAAGAGCGTTGTAAGAGAGTAAGAGTGTCGCGAGTAAAGCTTATAATAGTAGACATACAACTTCGGTGTAAATAGGAAGTCTCACCAAAGATATGCACTATATAATCCTTAGCAACATATCACAAGATTGTGGAGAGACCGACTTAGCTGATAGAAGCATGTAATACTTTAAAAGATTCCTCGGTCGTTCGCATTTCTTTTATTCTCGTATCTTCCAAGCAATATTCTCTCTATTCGAAAATTTCCCCTTAAAAATTTTCTCACGATAAACGATCGTTTTCACTTCCAGCGAAAGAGAGGATTATAAATGTTGTACATTCGTGTGATCGTTCGAAATTTTCTAATACTATTCTGATACGTTCAATGTAGCATAATGTAAATATAAAGATCTAAGTTCTCGTGGTACTCCTACGTACGGCCACTCTTCTCGCAAATTGTACAGTTGTATTTATTCAGAAATATTAAAAGAATCGCTTCTGTACTTTGACGGGTCCGAAAGCATTTTTGTTTGTTCCGATGACTGCTTTAATGTTCACTGTGTGTGCGGTGGTATGTGTGTCTATTCGCGTTAAAGCATGTGCTCAATTAAAATGTACGACTTTCGCGATGATCTATTTCGATTGACGAATATAAACCACTTCGCGATTCCAGTGCGAATGAACAAAATGCTAGATCGACCAGTTTCAATGTACATAATCTTGGTTTGAGAATTCCGTAGTTTTTAATTGTATCTCCATAATCGTATATAGCAAGATTTTTCTATACTATTTCTTCACTCTTTTTATCTCTTTCTCTTTTTCTCTTTATGTGGTAGATTTACTTATACATTGTGATACGTTGTGTGCATTGACATTCATTGATCCATTGTATTGTAATCTTCTGCATTCTTCCGCTCAGTTTCCATTTTTCTCACGAAACATATAAGTTATTATTCTTGGGACCGGGTTACGCAACTCTCAGAGTAACACGGTTTCTAATAAATCGCAGAAATTCATTTATTTAGTTACAAAAGCATGTTATCATACCTACATATGCATTATATATTATGTGTGTATGTATTTATTACTACCCTTTGCTTCCTTAATAAATAATCCGCATACTTAGTAGTTAAGACTGCCAATAAGTCTGTACAATTGAATTCGATTCTCTCTTGAAGACAATACTTTGCCTGAATTATCGACATTACGTCATTCCCCTTGATTCTTTCGCCTTTTTCAATATGAAGAAAGCAAGCATTTAAAAATTTCGAATCTTCTCTGTGAACTGTACTGTCATCGTGACAAAAAGGATTTTCAATGATTGTTTCACTATTGAAACTTTCTCTTTCCAGTAAAAATAACTTTAGAAATCGCAAATTTTCAATTCTAAACTCGGAGAATGAATTATTCAGCATTATCACGTGCAATAATTTCTGATAAATGATTTCCTCGTGTAAAGTGTTGGCGAATTCGATATTGAATTCTGACAGAATATGAGCACGCAAACTTTCCGCTATTTTCTCTCGAATCTCCGTTATTTCGTCCTTTAGCAGTATTATAGAAGCATGTAGAATTAATAATTTATTTGCATTTGTAAATCTCGCGAAACGATACATTGCAAATTCTAAGAATTCTGAAGATATTTCTTTCGTATGTTCTTCTGCTTGGATACTTAAGTTGAGAATATCGAGTAGTAAACTATGTATAACAGTTTGATCTTCGGAAAACAGTAACAACAATACAGATTTTAATCGGCGAATCGGTGTACGCAATTCGTCTTGCTTGATTTCCAGTTTCATCTGATTTACTATTCGTTCGAATTTCGATTCATCGAATGTGGAAGAGATCATGTGACGCAAAGTATTTAAGACAAAATTAGTTATCTCGTTTAGATACAACTCTTCGCCAGGAATATCGATCGACAATATATGCTCGAGTATCGCGGGTAAAATTGGAGGAAAGTGTATCAAATGCCTCAAAAAGACAATACCGTGATCTTTGTTAAGCGAAGATAGAATTTCCTCGATCATTTCGCGATTGACAATCTCTGATCTCTTTACGTACTCCGCGTACAATCTCATAGAATTATCAACAAATTCGGAGAATCCAGGTTGCACAATCTCGGTAGACAGTAAATATTGATTAAATGGAAATATAGAAGATTTGTAACAGAAACTAGATTTCGAGAATTCTAGAATTAACGCTTTTAAAACATAACTTGGTCGCTGAATCTTAATCAGTTCAGTCAAATCGTGATCCATCTTTGTCAGCGAAGAATTCGATAAAGATTCTTTGACTCCAATATGTACATTCATCGTTTCCATCTGAAACTTCGTTGTTAGATACTTGATTGCCAGCAAATGACCGTGTATCGCATTGTTACTGGTGCAATAAGAAATATCTGACTTTAACTTTAAAACAGTATTTTTCACGCGGGAAAAGGGTGTCAGAGCAGCGTAAGCTTTCACCGCGAGTAATCGGACATAATACACTGGTTCTGCGAAGAGACGACGCAGTAAGGTTGTCACTTCCTGAACGAAAGATCGGGAAGAAAGATCGACCAGTGCGCAGTCAGTGTAAGAGAACTTGGATAAAAGTATCAAAATGTGTACGATACTCGAATGTTTACAGAGATCAGCAAAAAACGTTTCAAATTGCGACACGAATTCCTTGAGCTTCGTTAAAGCATACTCTGCGAGTAAAGGATAATGCGTGCGAAAATGATTAATGGAATAACCATTGCCATAATCCAATGAATCGCCATAAGATTGTCCAGCCAATCGCGGAACAACCGCGCCAAACAGTTGGAGACTTGCGTTTCTACAAATTTAAATATTAATCATGAGACTGAACGTTCTTTGAATAAAAGAAGAAGTAATTTAAAAGCTAAAGTCGAATGATTTTCTCACCTTATCGTCCAGATTTCCGATTGAAGATACTTGAAACAGACGAAGGAAATTCGTTGCATATAGGAAATAAGTTGAGGATGTATTTCTTTGTCCGCTACAAGAGTTCGTAGGAAATGTAGCCATCGAGCTATCGGCGAATCGGTTTCTTGGAAATCCGCAGTCGCGGTAGGAATTTCGGAAGGATGATCTAAGGAGTCTAATAATAATTGTAATGCGAAATGAAGAATGGGTCTGTCTCTTCGATTGTCGCTCATGACAATCCTGTGGAACATTATTGACAAACCAGCGCCTCTTCTAGTAATGTTTATCGATTCTTTCGATCCAGGCTTCAATATGTTTAATATCTGAGATTTTGGGATTTCCGAGTATTTCGGCTCTCGGCATAAAACTCTGCGGAAATCAGTTGTTTATAAATAAAAAAAAGACATATGTATGTAAATATATATATATTATTATAAAAATCGAATACCTAGTTAAATTTCCAATACTTTTGCCAGCGGATTCCACGACACCTTTATGCCTGCATCTGAACAATATTGTGACGATAAGATTAGCCGAACGCTTCACCGTTTCATCCGAGTACATTAGACTTCCTATTTCGCAGGCCACTTCACAAGCGACCTAAGAAAATTCACTTTCTTTAAATTATTGATATTCATTGTATTAGACACTGCGACTCTGTGATACGAACCTTCAAAGACATCCATATGCAGGAAATAAGAACTTGATGAGCCGGAGTCAAATTGAGCTCGTCGTAATTCCCTTCGCCAATCGCACTGCTTTTAATTGCTTCGTCGATCGCTAAACCCATTTCCGCGAATGAGGATGAATACTCTAAAATTCAATTATTATTATTATTATTATTATTATTATTATTATTATTATTATTTAAGAAAAAATAAAATAAAACCTAATTTAATTAAGAAGCGAAATGTTACCTGTGTATTTCGATTTCGACGAAAGCACTGATAAGAAGAATTCAGTGGCATCCTCAGCGAGCTGCAATGTTTTCTCTACGAATTCTAAAGTCAGATGCACTTTTTCTGGACCATTTTGAAAAGCAATATTTAAGAGTGCTGTTAAAGCACCATAAAATGGTTTATCTTCGACTGTCGCTTTTAGCAAATCATCCTGAATTTCCGCTAATTGTTCCGTAGCTTCGTGCAAAAGAAACTCCGAATATCTCAAAAAGCACACATTCTTTTTGTCGATGATACTATTTTGAAAAATATCAAACGGCAGCCAATGTGCTAGCAACGTAAAGAGAGCTGCACCACTGTCGATTTTATAGAATTTGGAAGAATTGCTGTGTTCCAGTGTAATTTTACATATTGTCTAAAATAATAAAAAAGTTCAATTAAAAACGAGAAGGCAAGCTGAGTTTAAGATTAATAATAATAAAAAATTTACCTGCATTTCTGCATCATTCAAAATATTCCTATCGAAGAACTCGAGAATAATGGAGGTAGCAAGTTGTCTAATATCGGACGACGTATCCAAGATAAGTCTCAATAATAAAAATAAACTCTCTTTATTCGTAAATTTCCATTTCCCAGATGATTTGATATATTTTTCAAACAGCATAACGTATCGAGCGCTACCCAAATCGCTGGCTCTTCCTACGGTGCGCGTGTTTGTAAAGGAAAATACTGTTCTGTACAAATTTAAGCAGAGAATCTTTCTTTGATATGAGGAACCGATTTCCAAACAGTCCAATAAGAATTCAAGTAACCATTCCATGAAATCTTGCGCTTTTACGATATTGTTGGAATCAATTTCACAAGCTCTCAATAGATTTATATAAAAAACCTTAAAATTTTTAGTAATTCCGTCTCTCATGTACACCGAATTACAATTTGCATTATAATGAAGAAATTCTTTTATGGCAAAGATATATTTCTCGGTGTTAAACGATACGTTAATTCGATTACAGCAAATTGCAAAGCCGTTTAATCTGATAAATTCTGTCTTATGATTTATGATTAGGTCGATATTAATTTCGTTTGGTAAAGTGACGCGCATTTCGGCAGCTATTCTTTGTAGATACGATTTTATAAAGTATCCTTCAATATCGTTTGTTAATTCCCATAAAAAATGCAAAATATCCTTGTATTTTCGAATCATCGGCTCGAGCCAGTGCTTGCAAAGAGTCTGAAGAGCACTTTCGTTATATCTATAAATAATATTGATGTTGTAATTGAAGAAAAATCCAATAGAATTTTAAGGATTGGAATTTAGTACTCACTTGCTTGGTAATTCCCATTCTTTGAATAAATAGTCGATTACAGGACCAAAGACAATTTTCCATTCGTCTTCGCTGAGCTTTTTCGAAATAGCTGTGTAAACTTTAGTTCCACCACAGCGCAGAGAATTCTTGGTCAACGCAGTGGACAAAGAAAGTAAGAAGTTAAAGGATGTCAAATATTCTTTGTTATCCCAAACTTCGCAAATCTCACTCAGAATCGTATATTTTGTCTCGTTCTGCCAGGAAATATTATCAAGGCAATCGTTAAACGTGAGATTCAAAAATCCATCGTATTTCGCTGACATTATTCGAAGATAGAGATTAAAGATCGAGGTAGAATTTTGTTTACTAATTTCGTTAATAGCATTATTCCAATTGGAAAATATCACTGATTCCAAATTTTGTTGGAATTTTACCGAATCGTCCGCATTCCAAAATTCCGTGTCGACAGTCCTCTTTAGCCACATATGCAATACTCGACATGCGAAATGAGAGTACTTTGTGTACTTGATACAGTTTTCGTAAAGAATCTCGAATACGAGTAGAAGAACATCATTGGAATATACACAATGATTCGCTTGCAAATATCCATAGGCGCACAATAATTTAAACGATTCTACTTCAGCAATTGTATATTCCTTGTCAAAAAGACTCAACTTATGGGAATTCAATTGCAGAAGATTCTTCATAATAATATCCAACGCATGATTACTATCATCATTGGGTTCTTGACTCAAGAGAGCAAAAAAAGCGTGAGACGCTAACAAAATGCGTTCGCGATCAGTTTCTTTGCTGGTTGAAAATATTTCCAAAATCCGAGCTAGAACATTCTGTCGTTCTTTAAAACTGCAACCTTCTGAACGAGCATTCCGCGGATGCGTGAAATTGATCACTTTCTGTAAAGAAGAATATTGCCAATAGAAATGAATGCTTCGCTACCGATGTTTCTATAGATGTTTGAAATTAAAATACTAACTCTGAGAAATGGAATATCGTCTGTACAGTTGTGTAGGTCTTGAGGAAAATTCACCAATTCCATATTGATTGGAGTATTATCGTTGGCTCATTGAAGAAAGCATTGATTTGTTAAATTCTACAGTCTAGTTCGTAGCTTTATAGGATTCACAAAATGAAAGTACATTTCTAATCATACAGCTCATTGTTGTTCGACTTAAAACTGAGGCCTGATTCTGTGCCAACTTCGATTTGTATTTCTGGCTTTTCTTGTATGCAGGCTGTTCTTCCATCAAGACTAAGTGTCCTGCGAACAACAAATTCTTTTGTCATTGGAGTTATTTGGCTTCACCAGCTGTGAAATCAATTTCTCACTACTGTAAATGATTCCTGCGAAGCGAAAGAAGGGCGCGTTTATCTGCATGAGAGAAATACGAGAAGAAGAGATAATCAAAATACATTGTCAAGAGTTATATTTTTTTATTGCGAATAAGCATATGGATTTAGTGATGGTCAACCGTGTCTTACAAAAAGTGTCTCACAAAATACCATTAGACCAAATCGCCAACTCCGCTCAAGATCGATTAAGGTTCGTGATAGAGTAGAATAAAACGATGTAGCGTTATTTTTAAGCATTGTTTTTATTGTCGTTAACAAAAATATGAGAATTTAACTGTACGATGTAAAAACTTGAACACAACAGAAGTACTATTAGTTGAGAGTGATTACTTTATTATTATTATTAATATTATTATTATTATAATTATTATAAATAACAATTTCTAAATTAGTCAGAATCTGGATTTGATCCTTCAGGAACGTACCCCCCTTTCTCTATTTGTTCTTTGAACTTCAAGTATTCTCGTTTACGATCAAAGTGCTTTACCTAGTAAACAATGATAAATATGAAATACTTTAATTAGAGAGACAAGCCAGTGGTACATAGAGTACACATAACGGACGAAGATTATAACTTATCGGATATAGTTATTATACCTCAAGGAAAGTATCGTTATCAGATTCTATATGAAGTTATGATACTATATGGTAACTCGAATACACTCACCCATTGTGCTGGACATAGTTTCTCATACTCTTGTCTAAACTTTGAGCATACATCTTCTGGTTTGCCCTGATCTAAACAACTCCAATATTGATCTCTACTATTCCAGCATTTTTGTCGATTTTCTTTATTGGGGAAAGACATCCTGAAAAGATGTAAGTAATCAATTATCGTATACTTAAATTAAATTATCTTATATTTGTTACATTACTGCACGCTAGTGCAATCCAATTGGAAAGAGTACTTGGAACATATTAAATGATTAATCACTGTATATGCTTCTCAACATGCAATCGTAAAGGTGATTATCTCATGTCCCCAACTATGAACACCAGCGTTAAAGAATACTTACCTACTCGGCTCTGCCCTTACAACGAAGAACTCTTGAATACCTTGACTTGTACACTCAGGAAATTGAAAATAAAATAACGATCGTCAACAAGACTTAACTGGCTGCAGAAGGAGTGCTCACTGTAATATACTACAGCATAGCAAACTTAACAAAAAGTATCCTTTTACCTACATTGTGCAAAACAAAACTGACAAAAGATACACTCAGATTACATAATGCCTCGTATATAAATTCACAATATTACTGAACGAAAGGTAACCTGCGCTCCGCTTTGAAATTACCACTTACTATCATCGCAGCATAAGTATCAAGATTAATTATCAAAAAATGCAAATGTTATTTCAATCTTTCGACTTTGAAGTTTCTTAACATCAATACAGCGAAGCCAGAGAAATACCAAGCAATTTACACTGTTTTTCAATATATACAGGCATTAAGAGGAACAAGTGATATAGATGTAAAAAGAATAGGTGCATGCAAAAATATTATATTTATGAGCTATATTTATATCAAAAACGTAGAGTAGGTAAAGAGTAATTATTAAAAAGTATTTCGAATCGCATGGAAAGCTAACTAACCTGACCATTTTGTTATCAGTTTATGAATTGGATAATGTCACGGCCTGTATTTCTTTTTTATTAAAGCGTTTGTCGTATTATAGTATTAGTTTTATTAATTATATGTAGCAATGCTCGTGACCAGTTTTTACCTTCAATTACAGGCAACCGTGGTTTGAGGTGCACTACCTGCACACAATGCGGCTCACGAATTCTACAGATCCTCCTGTATAATGTGGTTGTCACTTATACCACGCGATTTTTATATAACTCACTCCTGTCCAATATATTCTTCGATATGACACTCTGTGTTCATTTTATTCTAATAAATGGTATTTCAGGTCTTTATTTAGTGCGTGTAACCAATGAAGTAACAGTAGCGCAGTTTAAATATCGCGAACTCACCCCCGGCATTTTCATTTTTTCCACATTACTTATCGTATAAAAATAAAATACCAATAAATAAACGCTACAGTTCACTATTATCTGAGTGATATAAAAATAGTTTTTTCTCCACTGATTTAGTTTACATTTTTCTAAACTTATCACTTTTCTTCAATATAAATTGATTTTTGGCATTATAGGCAAAAATTAAAGCAGTACAAATGTCACTTATTAACAAACATATATCTTTATTTCGCATTTACAGTAATTATATTGAGGAGTTTGGTGAAGTTGGTGAACATATTGATTATAAAATATATCGAAAAAATAATAAATAGATACAGTATTCTGATTATGTACAGATAAGAGCTGCGTGAAATGACGTGAAGGAGTAATGGTCGAAACTTGTAGAAACTTAATAATAAGTGAAACTTTTCACTTATTCTCTAATATAGAGTTACTTAGAATATTGTGGAGCTCCCAGCTTCATAGGAAATCGAAGGTGAACCTATTTGACAAAAGTAGCAGGAATCACTTTTCGTCAAGTTATTTCTCATGAATTCTCAATTCAAGTTAAATAAATGATGACTAGAACTATGACGATACAGGTGAATATCATTCCACCGACTAAAACAAAACCATCTTGTCTAGCTCTTTCTTCTATGTACCTCATAGTTGTATTAGACAAGCCTAAAGTGTTTCCTATATCTATCAGTTTCTTGTGGGCACCTTTTAGAGTGATTCTCTGTCCTTTCAAATTATCCAATATATCTGACCCATGTGCTATCAGGTCATCTACGCCGTGCATCGCATTCTTCAAGCTGCTGTTGTGTTGTAGACTGTGGTCTATCATTATATCTACGTGATCGTTCGTTGTAAATGTCCTAGATAATAATGCTTCTCTTTCTGCTTCTTCGCGTTGTTTCCGTAGAATCTGATTCCTCCAGGAAGAGAGAGCCGCATTTAAATGACGGCAGTCGTACTTCAGTTGGTCCACTCTTATCTTCGCATTTTGTCTCTGGGAGATTGGGCCCTTCATACACAATATTTCTAGTCTCTCGCAGTTACTAAAACGCAAACAAACAAATATATCTAGCCGACTGACTCTAATTTTATCTGCTCTTACACGCAGCTGTTTTAGAACCAATATTCTTTATATATTTAAATGCTGCTTTTTTAATCGACAGGAATCGATTTGACTAAAAAAACAAACTTTCTCTGACTACCTGTTGATAAGATTGATTTTGGATTCAATGGCATTTTCGACTTCGGAGATATTTATGCCCGGTTGCTTTCGCTCGAGTTGCGTGAAGTAATGTTGCGTTTCTTGCACCAATTTATTTGTCTGATGATATAACGCTTCCATGTTTGTAAATAAATAAAGTTAGAGCTCTGCACATCGGGATGAATTTTCTGGTGAAAGGTATGACGTGTACGAAACCTGCTCGTACCACTGTCTCGTAAGCAGACAATTAAACAGTGCAGTGGTCTTCAAACGACGTCATATCAAACTGATCCAAACTATATAATTCTTGTACATTGCTCCACCGATGATTGTCGTCTTTAATTATATTTTTTTAACTTGTATCATCCATGATTAATTCGTTTAACAACAGAACTTCATATTGGGAAAATATTTATACATTTTAATGTAGTTTATTTGATTTGCAGAATTATTTGTTTGCTTATTTTAATGCATTTTATATCGTCTTGGAAATGGATCAAACGCGCTGCACGAGAAACAGAATGTGTTTGGCATCCACTGATGATTGATAGTCGCGATTTTGGCGACATCTCTAAATAGTATTGTATCGTAACCATATTCAATTGTGTTCAACGTGTTTTGGAGTAGTTTACTCCTTGCACATTTGTAAAAAGTCGTCGAAAAATACTGTGTTTTTTTAATAAAGTGTATTTTTTGTGCTCGTGCATGTTTCGAGATATTCCAATTGATACTAGTACTGAATTACGTCGCCGACAGATATACAGCCATTGCTGCTTAGATCACTGAGATCGCAATCGTAAACAATTTTCATTAAACAAGTATTGAAATTTATTAACGAAATATTTTTCTGTGATGTTTTATAGTGCATTGATAATATAAAATGAAATGTCTTGTGTCTTTTTGAAATAATGATCTTCATTGAACAGTGATAGTTAACGATCGTATCGATTTGCAAGTGATTTATAGAAAGAGGTTTAACATAATTTTTTTCAAATGGATATTGGTGAATTACTGTCTTACAAGGTATGCTGTGAATATTTCACGTTACATTAAAGTCTTTTTCCAATATGTTCATGTCTTTTGTAAAAACAAGTAAAGTTAACCTTAGATAAAATTGTGAGATTGATGTTGTTTACGTAGCCACCAAATACCCCAAAGCGGCCTGCAGCGGGCGATGAGGATGACGAAGATGAATGGGAGAGTACAAAAAAACCAAAACGAGTTATCAAAACTCCATACCATCAGCGGCAGAGAACACCCAGAGAGCTAGACGTGACTCCGGTAAGAAGTAGCGAACCTCCAACGCCTGTTAGAAATGCTACACCAGCCCCAGCCAACGAGGTTGTAGAGCCACAGTTAACGGAGAAAGAAAAGCAAGACATCTTGAAATATGTTGAAACCGAAGCTCCAGAAGTGGAAGCACTAGACGAAGCTACATTAAAGAGAATGGTACTGTTATTCGAGAAGAGAGCTCTTAGGAATCAAGAGATGAGAGTAAAATTTCCTGATCAACCTGAAAAGTACGATGCGCCTTATAACGTAATTTCTCTGCTACTAAAATTTTTGATTCTCAACAGAATTTCTTTTTTCTTCGAACAGATTCATGGAGTCAGAGGTAGAGTTACACGAAACCTTGCAAGAATTACACGTAATCGCTACGAATCCTGATCTATATCCACTTATGGTAGACTTAGGAGCTGTGCCTTCCTTACTCGAACTCTTATCCCATGAAAATACAGATATAGCCGTTGGAGTAGTAGATTTATTACAAGAATTAACCGACGTAGACATATTGCACGAGAGTCAAGAAGGTGCGGATACTCTAATCGATGCACTGTTAGAGCAACAAGTATGTGCTCTTCTGGTACAAAATTTGGAGCGACTGGACGAGTTGGTGAAGGAAGAAAGCGATGGTGTTTATAATACGCTTGGTGAATACACTTATTTATAATACACGTATTACATCTGTAAAAAATAGCGCAAGCTGGTAATAATGAAACATTTTCAGCGATATTTGAGAATTTGTTAGAGTTCAGGCCAGAGCTGTGCGTGGATGCAGGAAAGCAAGGCCTAATGCAATGGTTGCTTCGTCGAATAAAATCAAAGACACCGTTCGACGCTAACAAGTTATACGCGAGTGAACTTTTGTCAATACTTTTGCAAAGTACGCCAGAAAATCGACTTTTGTTGGGTGACTTGGATGGTATCGACGTATTGCTACAACAATTAGCTGTAAGGCAATTTATCTCACATGTTTCTATTTCGCATTTACATGTTTTCGGTTTTATTATAAATCATGAATATTTTATTATATTTACAGTATTATAAAAGGCACGATCCTCAGACTGCCGAGGAGCAAGAAATGATGGAGAATTTATTCAATGTCCTGTGTTCGAGTCTAATGGCTACTGTTAACAGAGACAGGTTTTTAAGAGGAGAAGGTCTTCAGCTTATGAATCTGATGCTGCGAGAGAAGAAAATGTCGCGGAATGGTTCTTTGAAGGTACGATTGAAATAAACAGAAAATATTTCTTCTTTATTGGAATTCTTAATTTATGTTAACATTTTCTTAGGTTCTAGATCATGCTATGAACGGTCCAGATGGCAAAGACAATTGCAGTAAATTTGTTGATATTCTTGGACTGAGAACTATATTTCCACTGTTCATGAAAACACCGACAAAGAATAGGAAAAAGATGCTTACCGCCGAGGAACACGAAGGTATTGAATCATATTTATTTCACTTATTTATTTACTAAAGTAGTTAATTTTAAAATTAATTTTTTTCTTACAGAACATGTAGTCTCGATTATAGCTAGTATGCTGCGAAATTGTAAAGGACAGCAGCGTCAAAGGTTACTAAGTAAATTCACCGAAAACGACTACGAGAAAGTTGATAGACTGATGGAGCTTCATTTCAAGTATTTAGAAAAAGTTGAAGAAGTTGAGAAGAAGACAAAGGTAGGATAAAAAAATCTAAAGATATTTTACGATAATTTGCTCCAGATACAACTGTTCGGAACGTTGAATTATTTTACAGGAAGACGAAGAAGATGACGAAGAGGAATCGTATCTAAGAAGATTAGACGGAGGTTTATTTATTCTACAATTAGTAGATTATATACTACTCGAAGCATGTACCGGATGTCCGCCTGCAGTGAAGCAGCGCGTCACTCGAATTTTATCCCAAAGAAGAGCATCTCTTAAAACGATTCGACACATTATGAGAGGTACCATCGATTATCCCAATTATTTATCATATCATATTACTAATTGTTCTGATGAATTATTCAATTTATACTCTGTGTTTTTTTTTCCTTTACACAAGAATACGCTGGCAATTTGGGTGACGCTGGTGATACCGAATGGCGGGAAGCGGAGCAGCAACACATTCTTCAATTAATCGACAAGTTTTGATTCAACATTTTTCTTCGGCGAACTTTTACGAGTTATCGTACTTCCGAAGTGTTTCCATTAAGCGTCGATAATTACTCTCAACTTCGAAGCGAGCTACTTTTGAAGTGTGTCAGCCTGCTTCCGATAACTGAAAATACTTTGTAGCGAGTATGACGCAAAATACTCTTGTAAATATATAGTACACATGTGAATTGATCGATCGGATTACCGAACGAACTTCGTATTTTTCTTTCTTGAATTTCTCTACTTTTAATTGTTTGTTTTGAAGTGTGTCAGGAATCAATACACGTTTGGTCGATTTCCCTATTTCTTTAGTTCGCGATGGTCGGAGACAGCTCGTGTTGCTCGACAATACAACCTTTAACAGCGATACATAATTTTCCCACTTGGAAACTTCCCATTTATGGTCGCCGCGAACAAGAGAGTCGAGAGAATTTTTTACAAGGAGTTAAGGAAACTCGACGTGGCGATAATTAAGTAGACGATAATTAAAATGGGTGAAGAAGCAGCGCCGAATGAATTGTGTCGATCGTTAAATTATGTCAATTTTGAAAAGGCTCATCGAGTGGTTAACCAATATAGTGCATCCGTTCGAATCAGAAGATGTATTTTACGAATTGGAAAATTATTATATTAGTCTACTATCGGATTACGCGTTAAAGAAGTGTTTGAACAAGAATCAATTTGGCCTCTACAAGAAATTCATTGTTACCGACAAGATCACGAAACATTTTCCCAGCTTCCTTGACGATGAAGATATTCTACGTCATCGGGAATTCTCCTCGTGTCTGCGGCTCTTCGTATCTCAAGTAAGAGATCACTTTTATTATTTTATTCCGAAAATACTACTATATCTCGATTTTCGCGAATTCCAACCCAATAAACAATCCCATTTTCCCTGTCCATCATTTCAAAGATATAGTTGTCGCGGAAATAAGTTCAGCATTGTTGCTGACGTTTTGTATTTGACTAATGAATAAAAAAAAAAAAGATATTGAATATAACTGAATTTAGTTCAAACATAGCGAAATATTAGATTCCTACCGTAACTACATTAATCCGCGAATAACGCAATGAGTTGCATAATTCTCTGCTCGAGTGTACTTATTCGCATCGGTTGCATGTCGAATTGGATTTCCGTGGAGTTTATTTTTAACGCGTCTCGACTGCCAAATAATGGAATAATTTATTATCATGAATTCGAGCTTCTTGGGACTAATTCTGGAATTCAAATACGCTCCGATAATTTTAATAAATCATATAACGGAAGTCTGTTATTCTTTTAAACCAATTCTCTTTTTTATTAATATTCTGTAATTGTTTAATAACATTCAAATCCCCGTCACAATTCGTCAATTGCAATAGACATATTGATTCGTTATTTATTCGCAACAAAGATACCGAATTCAATAGAAACATCTCTGCTGAAAGGAAAACAACCAATCACGAAAGTCTCATAATAATAATAATTCAATTACTCAGAATAATACAGAAATAGAGATACAAACAAAATGAACTAATTGAGTTCTCCCGGTTAATTATTCATTTTATTATTTATTACGTAAGCAATAAAACTATGTGTAAACACAGATTATTAATTTTATAACTTGCCTGATAAATAATTGATCAGGATAGTAAACAAGTATCTAACAAATATTACTGTAAGAAATTATCCGTCAGGATGACAATGACAATGACGCGAATGATAATTTTCCCGAAAAGCGGATATCGGAGCATTTATGTGTAGTAGAGTTTCGGAGTACGTATCAGCACGATGTGTGGGTAGGTAGGTAGTAGGGGGTCAACGCTCGCCGTGCGATCGATGTGGATTGGCTGCGAGCGCGGCGAGCAACCAATAGAAGCTCGCGGTGTAGGTTTACGCGACGAGGTCCGCGCGAGTCGCGCGAGGCTTACCATGGCTTGCCAGTTCGCTTCTGGAGGCTCCGCCGAGTGTATCTCCCTTTCGTCCTTACTTTCCCTCCCTCGCGCGTGTGTTTTCGTTCGGCACTCGCCGCCAGTCGGATCCGACTTTCAGGGAGGTCGTGGGGAACGAAAATTCGCGTCGCGATACGATTATTCGCGTCGACAGGCTAGTGTGAGACTTTTGTGAGCCTGTGTGTGCTACCCTGGAAGAGTCCACGGATCTCTCACCGCAAGAGCAGCAGTCACGAAAGCTCGAAGCTGGATTCCAGGAGGAACACGGACTACAACCCTGTCTCCTGACAATTTCATCCCCCGTCGACTTCGGTAAGCGACACTTTTTATTAAGTATGTGATATTGATTGATATTGTACTCTTGATCGGAGCGTGCGTACGCGGGAGTCACGCGTAAACAGTCGGCTCGTCGACTTCGTCGATTCCGTTGGATTTGTCTTTCCCTTTTATTTATCTTCTAACCCTCTAACCAGCATGGAGTCGGACGCAGCTTATCAACGACATTCGCGAACCTCTTCTTTTGTCTGTTTCTCCTAAGATTCGTACTTGTACGTTTCTTCTTATTCTTATCGCCCCGTACAGCTATTTTTGGTTGTCCGTGGAATTTCGTCAATTTTTACTTCTCTGTTAACCTTGCTACCTTTTTCTTACATCTACTTTTCTTATTTGCGAAATCCTCATATTCACTGTCGCGAATTTTCTTCCGTCCAGTTGTTAATGTCTTTTCGTGAAAATTCGGAAGTGCATGATTCTCGAGGAATTCCGTGGTGGTTCGAGGGTTGACAATCGATGGCTGCTGCACTGTGGTGTGCGTGGAGGTGGATTGTGTGTCGATAAGAGCACCGTGCGTATGGCCGAATGTGCGCGTACGCGAACTTTTACCTGGCTGTTGGTTTAACTTCGACTCTCAATGAAATTCTTATGCAACCATGTTTCATTGATAGACTCGTGAGCTTTCTTCAAATTCATTATTTATTTTTTCTTGACCTCCCTTGTTTAATTTTAGAAAAACACTTAACTATTCACATATATTCTAATTGATCAACCTCTTAAAAAGTCTCACAAAAATTAACATACATCTCTATCTATCGCACCAATTACAATAAATATACAGTTTGCATTCGAAATGAAGATAGGAGTTTCTCGAGAATAATTCCGATGAACAAGAGGCTTGAAACAGATTATTTTAACATTGTTGGTAATATAACGTTATATCAGCTTGTTCTCAAGATCCGATTAAGAATTACGCGCGAATTATGCCGTAACTATTACGTCTCGAAGTTACGTATTTTTAAAATCGAGATTTCGTGACAAGGCAATAAGGCTTCGGCAGCGATATAAGAACCTTTGGTAAACAAGCTTGCTCGGCAAATTAAGGTCATTATGGATCTCGAGAATCGTCGAACCCGTGAATTCCCATTGAATTCAACTAACAAGAATTTCTGAATCGTACTACGACCTTAGACTCTTTCGATCTTACACATATGACACAAAGTTTTCGAAGCCATCTGCGTAAACAAATATCCCTAGTTTCGCGTAGATCCTTCGTCTATGCTTTCTTTACATCCAACAAGTTGTTTTGACGCGAAGGACTCCGTTCCCTTGATACAGTTTGTCGTTTGTATACAAGTTAAATTTCTAAGAAGTTATTGTGTGTATGTATGCGTTCTCCTCGCACAACTGTTTCTACGCGTCGTCTACAGCTGATTCGAGCTGCGTTTGCTTAGCTATGTCATTGTACTGGCTCAAGTGTGCGGTAGAACGTCTATAATCCGAACTACGGGGACAAAAGGCTCCTCGGATTAGCCTAATAACGCAAAGTAGAACAACATGTTTTTCGTATTCAGTAGACAAAAGAAATTTCAATAAAACCAGTATTTACTTGCGCATAACTACTATTCATTTCCGAGGAATAAAAAGATTAATCTGTACGTTTTAAAACGAACGCTTCTAAATACAATGAAGAAGAAATTAGATTCGCTTGGAATCCTTCCGTTAGTAAACAATTGTGGTCTGGATAATCAGTGTTGGGATAATAGAGGCATCTTTAGTGTACGATTATACTACCTGTAGAATTGTAGAGGTTGAATCATGGGATTTGTAATGAGTGGAAAGAGACAGCGACGCGACTTTCGTGCCGATGAGTGAGCTGCCATCGACGCCGATCACAAAGATCGTTGCGTCACCCATGTAAACAAACACTAGTAGCACACGAGTATGTGCATCGTTGCCTATCCATACCAAGGACAGCCACCGGTGGCTTCGTTTGAACTCGACTCTGCTACAGTATTAAAAACTCGAACACCAACTTCAATATGGGAGAGCAGAGTAGAATTAGTTGATAAAGAGGAAAAAGCTAAGGTAGAATAAAATCGCTTTTAAAATCGATATTCTAACAAATTCCTCGAATTTTTATTAAAATATCTTTATCGCATTTAATATCAGTTTCTCAATATTACAAACTTTTTATTCATTCTATATTCCTGGTAAATACAGAAATATGCTCTTATACATTACCATTTTTTTAGGGTAATTTTGAAGAGAGAATCGTTCAGTTTTCTTGAGAAATTCAGAAATTAATAAGGCACTCGAGTAGATATATGTAGATTTTTTATAAATTGGGCCGCGTTTCATTCTGAGCGTTGAGATAGATTCTAAGCTTTTAAAGGATCTCGCTGATGCGAAAGATAGATTCGCATAGTGGTAGTAAGAAGGAATAAATTTATTAGTTAAATGGAATCCATCGACGAGAATGGATTATTCTCTCGGTGGCTGAGCTCACAGTGAGCTCTTCCGCGAATGCCCGCTGAATATGCGGCAAACTCGTCCCAAGCGAGGCTTCTATGTACAACCGGCGCGTTCTTTTGTGACGCGATACTCACGATGCCAATGGTAATTGATTTCTTCTTTCTCCCATGGTGAGCATTTGATCCGCTCGTTCGAGGAGACGAGTCAATTCACCCTAACGAGGCACGGAAATATAATTCAATGCAATGAAAATCAAGGAAATTATTAATCGCAAGCTGCTACAGTCGTTTTAATTCAAATCAAATTGGAAATCAAAATAGATCGGAAATTCGAGATATAGGATAAATGTGGGTCTAATATTCTAATTCGAATTTCGTGCAGACGAAGTTGCAAGGCGTATATAATTCGGGTAACGCGCGACTGACGCACGTGACACCTTGAAGACCTGAACGTTTTTATGGCTTCCCTTGTAATTCTGGCTAAGAGCCGCTTTTCCAGTCTAAAGCCAATTTTCCGATTGCATGCGTTCGTTGCGCGCAACACGCGTTGAAAATATTCTATTTTTTCCACTCGAAATTTAATCCTTATCATTTACTTAAACTCATTCGTCGAATCCACAATAACATATTTTTAAAATACACGATAGACCTTTTTTCATGTTTAGAAAAATTACATAATACACACTGAATACATACGTTATTAGGGAAAAAGAGATAAACGTTGTTACATGAGAATGGTGACGTACTTGACGAAAACTAAAATCTTTAATAATGAGATTAAAATCTGTGGGAATTGTCGGTCACCGGTGACCTCCGCGGTTAAGTATCCATAGGTGGGCAACGGACCAACAGAAGAGGGAGGGTGTTGGTGTTGAACCTTCGTGGGCTGTGGTATATCGATCAGCTCTAGCGAAATAAGCCAGAGTGAGTTACGCCTCTTCTTTTTTTCTGCATCACTATCAATGCAGCCGAGGAGAGTCCTGGCCTTGAACGTGAGCTCACCCGAAATACATATGTATAGTGTATGTACATACGTAAATCCACATAAGTAGAAAATTGTTCACTTTGATGCTGGCTGGCCAACCTCGAGGGTGCTAGTGGTGGAACATGTCTTCCTCGAGAACGCGACACACATAAAACTTACTTTTTCCTCTCTTTTTCCACGTCTCTCTTTCTAGCGAGAAAAAATAACTTTGTTCACCCCGAAGGCTATTTGCATAAGAGAAAAAGTCGAGGGTAATCGTAACGTAACCAGACTACTTATGCAAATAAATTGCAGCCTGCAATAAAATATTTCCCTATCATATGTATTGCGGAAGTTTCTCTACGAAGAATTATTCTCTGCAAATGGATTTTTTGCAACGGTGTAGGTCGCTGTTTTTACGGGGTTGTCAGAAGTTAGGGAAGAAAAATGTTGAGCTTAAAAATGTTTTTTTCAGTTATTCTTATAGTTTTCGGAAGGATATAGTTAATTATAGCTTTTCTAAAGAGTTTGATGAAGGATGTTTTTTGCGGAGGGTGAAATGTTCGTATTTAGAGAAACGGTGATTGAGATTCGTAGAATTATTTCCCTTTTGTTTCTTGCGAGACTCGGAAAGAACGAAGGCGTAGTGGCATTCGAGAAATCGCGACGGCCGTGTTTACGCGCCTCTATCGATCAAACTGTCCCAGATTCGTGAATTCTTGGCTGCTCGAACGGTTCGTGCATAAGACTCGCCATGCTAGCAATACTACATAGTCACCTGTCCTCAGGTACAATAATTGCCTCCGGATATATTTCATGCCGATTAAAATCGCTGAGCCGCTCATTATCGGATCTAATACGCATTCATTATTCGTCGATGCTTCTCAAGATCGGAAAGAACGTCCGTTTCTAATACTCCACCTGGTAATTTTACGCTTTCTAGGATTATTAAAATCCGATCGATTTCGTTCTTTTTGACTGTAAACTCGCCAAATGCGTCTATGTACTGCAATTAGTTTCTTGCTTCGCGTTGGAAACTAATCACCGGAGCGTTGATTTTTATGCCGAAGCCAACTAATGTTGCATAATGGGTTTAGGAGAAAATGGAGAATATTTTAGAGAATGCACTAGAAAGTATTGGCTAAAGTAATATGTAAAATTTGTTAAAATAATATGTTGCAGAAAAAAGAATTAAATATAAAGGTTCTTTTAAATAAATTATAATCGAATGAAAATGATTAATTTTGAAGAATTAGTGGAATAGTGATTTATGTTAGGAAAAGGGATGAAAGATTTACGATTTCTAGACAATGTAGCAAGAAAATGGTAGCGTCAGCCAAGAGAAACAAAGGGTCGTCGATAGATCGGCTGATGGGTTTGTGGCACCAATGCCGCGGAAGATTACTCCACGGCTTGTACATAATCGGGAATATACGAGGAAAGGAATGCTTTCGATATTACCGGTGAATGCCAGCTGGCGAATCTTTAGGAAAGAACGATTTCCCGATTTCCATTTGTATACTAGCTTTTCTAGAAATTCTTCGCTCCCTTAGGAATTGTTCGTGGAGAAAACACTCCGGCATGCTTCTTCGAAACTATGATTGGCACTCTACGTGTTTTACAATACGCCATTGAAGATTTCGTCGGTCAACAGCGAAATCATTATTTTTCATTTTGTCTCTTAACTTCCATTCACTTCGAAATTTTATTACCATCGTAAACAAGTTTAATTCGTCGAGAGAAATTTCCTAATACAAAAATTTCTTGAAGGCTCGAATGACAATTTCGTGTCAATAGAAGAATTAAAGAAGGTATTTCTTAGCTAACTAAAATCTTGTGATTCGTTAATTAACAATAAAACGAATTAAAATTGAAGGAAAATAATATCGAAATATTCTTTAGAAATTTAATTGTATAATGGAAGAAAATTATTGAGTTAAGTATAATTTTGTAGAATAATTTACCAGTTAATGAACCTATTTGCAATTCTGTTAGGCGAATCACTTAGCAAAGTGCACGATAGTAATAGAAAGGGTTTAGATCTCCGTGGTCGTAAGGTTTATGGACACTGTCCTCCAGAGAGATTTCTCTCGCAGTGATTTGCATACGCATGCTCATCGATTATGTCATTCTCTCTAGGAGTGTCTCAATAACAATCGCCTCCGCTCCTTTATTTCCATCGCGATTATTTTTATCGGTATTTTCGTCTCCCGCTGCCGCCTCGAATACACTTGAAACGTTCGCGCGCGAGCCAGCGAACGACTTCCTGCCGTCTCTCGATCTCGTTGGATCCTGCTGCACCGGGTTTGTTTACACTTGTCGGTTCAGTGAACAGACTCCGGTGGGCTACAGCGCTAATCGGATGAGTCGCGTCCTTCGTACGATCGTACCTACCGTTTTACTGCAGCGAGATTCAGTCACGAGACAACAGCTTCAAGGTGAGACCATATAATTTGTCCATAAAGTCAGTTTCCAATCCGATAATCGATTTTTCTCAATTTTTCACAAATCTACTAATTAATTTCCAATTCTCTCAAGTGATATAAAATGTTCTAACAATAATAATTTATAGTAAGCAGAAGAAGAATTTAAAACTGTTTTTAAAATAATTATTTCTAATTCTCTCTCTATTTCGGAATAATTTGGCAATAAAAGAATTGTTTATTGGATGGATCAGTTTTTGACTCTAACATAAGCTAAACTGTGAGAAAGAAAAAAAAAGGGGGAAAAAGTGGAAGCAAATAGGATACGAGGACTGTAGAGATGTTTTCCTTCGAGGCGAGTGCGTTGTCGTCCATCCAGAGACCCTTAATTAAAGCTGCCAAGGAGAAACCAGCCGCTGGCCATCAAGAGCCTACTATCAACGAGAACTCTTACCTCTTTTTCCCCTATCTCTCTCTCTCTCTCTCTCTTTCTATCTTCGGTTGCCTTTCGCACGACGCATACGTATATGCACGGTAGATTCGCCAGGTCTCCGTCTTTTGATTCCACGCCGCGGCATTGATCCTTTTGACTTGCATTCGCTCAACTATACATATAGATATTGTACTTCCTCCTGAAAGGTCGAGGCAAATTCACCACCGGACGCGGCACGGATGCCCGTTCGCGGGAAATGGGACGCGAAGAATCGGGTGCAACTCGGGCGCCCGCGCGCGCGCGTGGTCTATTGGATTACTTCTTCGGGTTTCGAAGCCTCATTTCTCTCTACTCGCTTTTGCCCTACGCCCACGATTAATGTGGGACTCCACAGGATTCTACTCCCACTGATACAAGAAAACTGACCCACGATTATTATTCAAATTCAACGATGATCTTCTTGTAGCTCTCTTTTTGTCTTTTTGCAAAATAATTATTCTCTGCTTCGAAACCATTGGAATATATATTCAATTAAGAATTTTTCAATGGAGAAATAAAATCAAAATTGTATCAAAGTAATTTTCGTGTGAAATGAAAAGGAGAATTAGAATATGAGAATTTTTTTTTTCTCACGATCTTGATTTTTAAAATTAATTTTGCCGATTTGGTAAAATTATGAGAAGTCGATGGTGGATGAGATTGAGTTTAGTTATCGAAGAGATCAGAGACACGTATTTAAGTACGTTGGCGAAAGAGAGACGAGTCGTATATGGTAGCTGGTGGTACGTCGAGACGGTTTCATCGATCCATTCACTCTCACTCGGCGTTTATGTGGCCCAGACCTCCTCTCCTCGGCTACTCCTCTACCTACTCCTCCACGTTTTCTTCTTCTTTTTTCCTGACGGGGTGTGGTGTGCCAACCCGCACCTTCTCTCGTCCTTTCCGCCAAGTATCTCATCTCACCCTCACTCCCTAACACTTATTTCCGCGTGGAACAGTCTCCCGTATGTGGAGGGCACGTCGCGACATCCACCAACCTGTCTACCATAATCCAATAAACAGCGGTTCTCTTTTTCCCCTCAGAATTTCCCTTTTGATCTTGAATCAAAATCTCCCACCATTTATGATCAAAATGAAATCGCATTTCTTCTCCTTTACGATAATCTTCATCAACGGAATTTCAATTATTTAAATATTATACGATTGGAATATCCTTGTGGCAAGTGAGCGAATGAGTTCAGAAGAAAGATTAAAATTTCCAATTGAATTAAGATTGTACGTCAGTCGCGTTAAGATCGCATTTCCTGATTAAAAATGGCAAAGAATGTTGAGCAAAGAGTAACGGCGAGTTGATTTAACGAGGTGGATACATCAGTCGCGACTGCGCTGGTAGAAAGATAAAAATAAGGGGGAAAGATGCGCAAGGCTTTTTAATTAGTCGATCGCAGTCTACTCCACGGGAGTAGAAGGCGTGTCGCCGACAACGTGAGAAAAGAGGTCGCCGTAGCAAAAGCCTGAAGAAACATCAAGGAAATTAAGGTCTACCGTCTCCACGAAAATTGCAGCGCTCGCGAGCGCGAAAGGCATTTCGATAAATCATCGCGCGATCAGCACTCAAGCTACTCGCCACTCTCACCACACCCTTCCGATTTGACCTAGAAAATGCGGAAGGTGGGCGCGCCGTCGCCCTAGACAAAGCTCTCCTTTGAACTTTCGTACCAATTAGCCCTGAACGTTGGACCGTCGTTGCTCTATGTATCTATGTACTCACGTGTACCAGCTGTAACGCGATACGCGAGACTCGCTCCAGAAATGGATCTGACGCTTTAAACGAGAGAAAAACTCTCGAGACAAACTTCACTTCAAGTTTCTTGTCGAGTTTCGAAAGATTCATCAAGCTAATGGCTGATTGTTCTAAATCCTATTATATATCTTGTCTCATTTCTCCAAACCTTTTTTATCGATCTCATTTAACTAGAAATATTAATTCGATTTATCAATTATTATTACTACGCTTCATTAATAATTCGCCAATTAATTATAATTGAAAGGAAAGTAATGAAGGTTGGAAATTCAGGGCTTTGAATTCTCAAGTGAAATTACCACATGTGCATATTGTATGTACGTGGTTCGATTAGGCTCTTTGCAAATGGTCTTGAATAACCTTGATGCGTCATAATGATGCAGACATTGAAAGAAGACGAAGATCGATGATGAGATCCTTGAATATTTTCTTCAGGGTGCAAAGTGACCTCTTTAAATAGTTTTGAGCAATACAAACCTCCGTAAAAGAGACTCGACATACGTCGGTGGGAAGGTCGAATAATTCGGCGGTTTGTATGACTTAGCTTTTATTGCTCTCGAGCATTAAACCCACACTCGATACCTCCCACGCGATCTCTCTCTCTCTCTCTCTCTCTCTCTCTCGATCTTCTCAGTTCCACACATAAATAGTAGAGAGTAAAAATCGAAGTGGAATCGGAAAGGCGACAATTTTGATTGACATAAAGAGTTAGATTTTTTTGAGATAAGGAGATTAAGTAAAGTGAAAATTGCATGGAAATTGGAAAACTATTGCTTTAGTTGATTCATAGGAAGAGTTTTGCAAAGTCGTGGATGGTTAATCAGAAAAATATGCTTTGATGTCTCGAGAAGCTAAGTGGCGCCAAGAGATTTCGGACAATGAGAGAAGCGGAGAAATACGAAGAGAAGATTCTCCGTAGAGTCCACGACGACCCAGCATCTCAGCAATTCCGCAAAGGAATCCGAAAATAACACAAGCCTCTCGTGAATCTTCGGCTGAGCAGACTATTCATTCGTTGATATTAACCCTTTGCACGGAGATATTTTCTTCGAAAAATCAAAATTATCCAAAATATTTTAAATAATTACACTATCTATATTTTCAAACTCATCCTAATTTCTATTGAAATAAATTGAAGCTTCTATTTTCTTGATACATTCGATTCGAGTTTCGAATTGATTCGAACAATTTCAATTCAGAGAAAAGATTTTCGGAAGAAGCATTTTCGCTGGAGCTCAAAATATACAAGTATTAGCTTACTTTCTTCTTCCTCGAATTCGCCATAATTCACGCTAAATATTCGCTAGTGCCTGTAACTTTAGCAAGCGATATTCGTAATTCGCAGTTTCGTGTTCCATTCAAGAGAGACGATACGATGATTTATGATTCGGTAGAATTTCACGATTGTTTTTCCTTTAATCATTATTAAACCACAAATAACTATCTAAATATACAATTTGTCTTTTGAAACGTCTCTTCTTCTCGTATTCCATATCTGTCATTAATATTTCTTGATCGATTACACAAATTAGTAATAAACTGAAAAAAATCAATTTCGATGGAGTTAACATTCTACAATGTTTCTCCATTTAATCCGATCCCATATTACGCGATTGTTGAGTGAAACGTAGCTGCAAATGAAATCGCAAACGATTCAGAGATAAAGCTTTGTGTCGATTGCCGGATAAAAGCATCTGTCTAATAATGAATTCCTCCAGTAATTACTGTTGTCCATCCGCATGATAATTCTCCTCTCGCGAACACGTAACACGAGACCTGTGACATGTATCTCGGCGACATTAAAACCGTCTGGCGTCCTTTGCATCTCAATGTAGTAGAGACCTGGAATCCGTGGAAAAAGTCGCGTTAAATGGTTAAGAGCAAGCAATTGCACCAACAAAATCGGCATTTTGCTTCGACCGTCTCAATCGGCACACATACTGCCTTATGTAATTCATTCATTTTTTTCCTTAGTTGCTGCGCGCTCGCGTTACGTCATGCTTGCATTCATTGCCAATGTGCTGCAACTTTTTCCTCCTGCAAGTAAATGTCGCTCTATCAATTTGCTGTTGGATTCGATTTTGTATCAAATATCGAAAAAGAAATGCGAATTGAATTTGACAATTTTGAAAAGAAAAAAAAAATACTTGGAAGAAGGTTTTAAACAGAAATTTTTCAACCTGATATTTCGAAGAATAAAGTTGTAGGAATTTTGCAGAAAAGTGAGCAAATAATTTGATTTGAAAATAGATATAAGAAAAAAAATGGAAAAAATTGTAGGAGGTCAGAGAGTTGGAGAAGAGTTGGAAAAACTTGATTTCGAAGATATGAAAATCCGAGGAGGATTAAGTTGCAAAAAAGTTAATCTTGAGAAATAGAAACTTAACTAGCGCGAGTAATCGTGCGGGGTGAGGCGCGCAAGAAGAATAAGGTCAAGGCCAGTGTCTCGCGTTTTTATCGCGGGAACCTGCCGCGCGGCACCTTTGGAAGGTTGATTTCTTTATTCGTCTCGCGAGGCTACTTGTTTTCATTGATAAAGCGTCAACAGAGATAATCGTTACCTGTGACGTTAGAGCTGCGAGCTGCAGTTCGATTATAAATTCCCAATTAGTCCGATCGAGCTAACAGCGATTAGCTTAATAGATTTAGCAGAATTATCCTGGGTAGCCAGCAATTATTGCAATTTCAATTAGCAAGAAATTGACGGAAATGATTAGACGTTGAATTCCATAAAATCGAGAGCTGTTAAGTGGAGCAAATGCTCCTTGAATTATCAACAGCGTATACGTAGCGTAACTGTTATCAATTAAAAGATACAGGAAAGAATATACTATCGAAAAATAGAATCGAATTTAAATAAAATTAAAATTCCTTTCTAAAACTTTAGTTTAATTTTTAAAAGAAACCTCTAATCTTCTATTTCGAAAAATTATCATGTATTAATTATGAAATAATATGATTCTAAAACAAGCAGTTTTTATTTACCAATAATTTAGATAACAGTAAAAAGAACGGTGAAAGATTTAAAGTGAAGAATATGAGAGATTCTCACGGCGCGTTTGCAATAAAAGAGAATGAGTAATAAAAGGGGAAGGGAATGGTGTAAAGTAGCTAATGTGAATGAAGCTTAATCGGATACTACTCGCGCGGTTCGCTCTCGGCCGGCTCCGGCGAGTGTCGTTCGCGTTCGAGAAGTGCTAAGAATACCGCGTCCAGCCATATTTGGCAATGAGACCGCGTGGCTGTACTACTCTACTCGTGTCCGTCCGACCGAGCGCTCAACCACCCAAACTTACTGTCTCCTTTGCTCCTCTCGCCTCTTCCGCGACATGGTCCTCTTGCGAGGGAAACTTGGCTGCGGCTACTGCTCGAAGCAGCTTCAACTTTCTTCGCTAAATAGGAGGGTGGTAACTTTGCTTTTGCTCACAAACGAATGCATAAAGCAGCTTTCCAATGTTCCATACTTGTGAAATTGGAATCCGGGATGAATTCTGAAATCGAGACGAAGTACTCGGAGAGATTCACAAGTTTTGTTCTATGTGAGTTCATTCTCTCTCTCTCTCTCTATTTTATACCTCTCGAACAGTACCTTTAAATCAGACATTTTAATGTCAAAGGAATTTTTTAATATGCTCATTTTTGGTTAAAACCAGAAAAGAATTTTTCTTCATTGATCGTTATTACTATTATTATG
Organism: Trypoxylon attenuatum; assembly: GCA_963989405.1. NCBI lineage: Eukaryota > Metazoa > Arthropoda > Insecta > Hymenoptera > Crabronidae > Trypoxylon > Trypoxylon attenuatum. The sequence goes on along the minus strand of OZ022488.1, from coordinate 5,667,888 downwards.
ATATATATATGTGATACTGTAATAGACTGCAATTCGAATGTTGTTGGGATTAAATGAATCTAATAGTTGTCTTTTATTAGTGTCGAAAGAATTATTGGCTATCGAATTTGAATTGGCAAGATATTTAAAGGTTCAATCTGGACGATACGAAAATGCAATTGTCGCGACTGGAGTGAATACTAATGAAAGTAGGAGGGAGAGGGAAGATCGCGTTTCCAGGGGTCTGAAGTGTAGCCAAGGGGATGTCCGGTCCGAGCGGTAGAGTGCCAGAGGCCTATCGCGGCGATACCGCCGCTTGGCGCTCTAACCGAGCCAATTAGCCGGTAATTAATTGATCGTCGGGAGCAGCCAACGAGGTTATTAGGGTCACCAGCGCGACGGTCGACGCACCACGACCTCACATCTTCCCAGGCTTCGCCAGTGATCTACCACCTCCACCTCCGTTCTCTCGCGATCTTTTCATCTTCCATTCACTTTTGGTCCACGATCTTCGATTTCAGTGCCAAAGAACGATATTTCTATCAAAAGCTTTCCAAATTTCCAAATTATCAAAAAACATGAATAATTAAGGAAAGATTGAGAAATAATTAAATAAAGGATCTTGACTTTAAATCTTCGAATATACATTTCTGGCAAATTTATCCTTTCTTCGTGTATTATTTTTCTCTTGTAAGAGATAAATAAACAGGTTTTCGTTTGAATACGAATCAATTGTCAATCGGGTTGAATATTAAGGATAATAAAAAAAAAATGTGGGAGGATCGTGGGCAGGTTTCTGCGAAACGTTTCGCGGACAGGTGCCAATTTTGCGTTCTCGACCCTTTTCTCTGTCTCCTCGAGAGTGAACAGCGGCTAATAAATAATTGGCACGAACCTTGCGCAAAATCCATGCGTTCACCAACGACCCACGCATTTTGGTCACTCAGTGCCTGAAGTTTCTTGGCGTGTCCGTGTTCAACTATGTACATATGTACGTGCCTCCTTACGTTACGCTTGCAAAACGCGTGCAATTGCACGTGCCGGTACTTTTCGATCGGTTTCTGGGAAGCTCCGACAGCCGCCCGTTATATCCGGTTCAGGTGGAATCTGATTAGATCGATCGTGCAACGCGAATTAATTCGACTCATCACTTTGTACATTCTACATTAAGTCTTTGACTCGAATCAATCGTTATTCATTTTTCATGACTAATTAAAATAATCGAATTAAGGGATAAAAATGGAGTAAAATAAAATGACAAATTAAACTGTCCATCTTTTTGTATCTTTATTCTATTTTCTTTAGGTTTTTCGTTTACTATCGTGATTCGACAAAATATAATTGATAGAGAAACGCAGCATCGACTGAAATGAAAATTCGTGGATCGCGTGGGCAGAGATTGGAAAAAAGTAGCACGAGGAACAGGAGCCGACGAAAGCGTTTGCCAACAACGTATAAACATACTTTGCGAGCCAATGCAAACGTGACCAGGCTTCAAAGGGTTAATCAGTGGTGCGAGCGAGGGGCAAGGGATGGTATAGTAGCTGGGACCGACGAGCCTGTTACCAGAAAGCCACGGGCACAAAGGGAACCACCACTGGTGTGGTCTCTACTGTATTCATCCTCGGATAAAGGGCCCCAGAAACGTCGTTCTGAGATTTGCAAAATACAGGAGTCCCGTGATTAGTCGACTCATTGTCACCATGATATTGTCGACGGCAAAAGAATGCTTAAAATCCATATACATATTCGTATATATAGCATTTATTAACTTTAATAGAAATCATTCTATACGAAGTATACTCTTCTAGATTTATCTTGAATTTTTTCATCTAATTTCAAAGAAATAAAATAATTACTAACAATTCATTTAGTAATTGATCAAATGATTTATTTAATGAATCATCTAATTTTGATTTTTAATGTATCCTAAGAATTCCAAGTCGTTGACATCGATTCCACTAACGATTAAAATAAAATCTAGATAGGTTCTCGATTTAGATCTTTTCGGAAAGGTGTAACAATTTCTATAATCTCTGGTATTATTTTACGAACGTGGAGGTTGAATTGTAAAGGCGAACAACGAGTAAGCGCGCGGGAGTCTAGGCGTATAGAATCGCGGTTGCAACCGCGCTGCCGCTGTTTTCTGGTTTCATTGTCAGGTATTGTCAGTGAAAGGCATTGCATCGTATTGCGCTGTATTATACGCCAGCAAGCAGCGGTGTTACCGCATATAAATCCCGCCACCTGATACTCGCGCATAATCCGTCTCATTCATAAAGGAGCAGTCCGTGTTCTCTCGATAAGCGAGCGACCACACCTCGAGCGAACTCTTTTCAATGCGACGCTGGTTGACTGACTGACGGACGAGCTCGCTGGCCTAGTATCTCCGCCCGATGATTCCCGCCAATTTGCGAATGCCGCGTCATATATCGCGCCGCACCGGGAATCGGGCTCGCTCATTAACTCGGGGAAAACTGGAGCGACCTTGCAGTCGCGGAGCTTTCTGACGGCCGAACAGGTTTTTACTGAGGAAACCTAGTCGCACTTGTTTGCTACGCGCGCGTTTTCTAACGATACCTCTTCTGTCAATGCACTGGTTGATGCTTCGCAATTCAATACTCATACATATATCGTGGAATCTTAATGAAAGTAAATTATTAATTTAATTCAATGAATTTGTATTCTTTTTGAAGTAAATAAACAATTAGTAATAATTATTTTTGTAAATATCAATCTGGATTTGTTTAGGAAAGCATGAATCTTTAGATCCTTTTATCGTCTGTTTTTCATCTTCAGTTTAGATTTAGATTTAGCTTTGATCGCGGTGGAAGTCGGCCGTAAATGTCAATCGGGAATTCGTTTTCGCCAACAGGATTTAATAGAGACTCGTAGTAGATACGATTTTACTTCTCTCTCTCGCGTCCTATCTGCATCCGCCATAATTTTCACGATGATCCTCGTTACCAGGTTTTCCAGGTGCCTGGTACACATATGTATACCACGATAATGTCCTCGTTGCGCTGACTGAAAACCAACCGGGCGAGCGAGCATCGTTTACCTTGGAAAATTTCATTTCTCGAGCAATCTCGATTTTCGAAACCGCTACGATATTACTTTGAGTCTTCGTAAATCTGTATACCGGGTGATCCATTCGAATAAGTTCATTGAAAATTTTTTTTAATAATACTTAAAGAGACCAATATACAATGTACGATAGATTTAAATATAAATTGCACTAAAAATGAAATTAATTAGGGAGAAGAATTATTGATGGGGAGAAAAGAATGAATATTAAATATAAGACGTTTTTCTTGTAGAGTAATTAGCAGGTAAATTATACAGCTCGTTCATCCTTTTCCCAAGCCCCACGAGTAAATATCCATTTCGCGCAGTATAGCGAGTTCCTCTGCCACAGCGATTCTATAGCGCTCGCGCGAGTATATCCCAAGTAAAAAGCTCTTTTCATCCAAGGCTTAGATTCCCGTGGCCGTGAACGTGAGATTAGGTGCCGAGTCCCGTAACTCTTGAGACTTGGGACCCTTCTTCTTCCTTCTCTAGCCTTTTACGACTACATACGACATGTATGTATATACATACATACATACTTCCATCGGCTCTCTCCCCAAAAGATGACCGCGATCGCCAATGACGATCCCAACTTTCTACCAGACTCGCTCGAACTAAATGATCCTTCTCGATCATTAGTCGATTCCGAAAATATTCGTGTCTCGAATTATCTCTTTCTGAATAATTTGAAAAATTCTTCTCGATCCATTTGTCACAATTTCAACTATAAACACAAATTTCTATGGTTGCTTGAAAATTGTCAGTTTTATAAATGAGAAAAAAAGAAATGCGAATAATGTGAAGAAGCAACTATTTTTTGGCATGGAAGAAGTTGTTGATTGAACCTGTGAGTGAATAACAGAAAGAGGATGGCGATTCATTGGCATTCGACTAGAAGTGGTGGTACCGAGGCAAGCTTGAAATTTATGATTTTCCTCTGGTTGAACGGCTTAGACCCACCCCTTCCGAGTCTCCCTAATGGGACGGCGTATCGAGGTCGCGCGGATCATTAATTAAATTCACCTGGCCGAGGGCAGCTCGAGTTTTACACGATAGAAATCCGCCCTTTGTCCGTCGTTTATCATTCTCGGCCTAATGATACCTTGGGGTTAATGAAACGCGCGGCCCGTGTAATGAAAGCCTTTACGACAATGCACGATGCTCTACCGCACCACTGCTAGTCCTAGATTACGCATTCAACTTCTCGACTGCGTATGTACTCTTATCTCTTAACTTAAAATATCTCAAACCGTTGTATTCATATTTTTGCATTCCACTGCCACTCAGATGTTTTATTCGTATTTCGATTATTTCTACCTATCGAGAAGGTTCCGAGCGAAAGTAAAGCGTCGAGTTTAAATTTAAGAGAGAAAAAATTTTTTTAAAAATTCTCGGTTATAACACGATTATTATCAGTAGTTTTTTTTAGCAAACTTTTAATTTATTACCGAAAGGAATAACTGTAGATTATTAGGAATATAATTACAAAAAATTAAAAAAATATTCTGTAGCATTTACTGCTTCAAGTAGATACGATATAGCATCGCGTAAGTGGCGTTTCGAAGGAGTTATTCGTCGAGACGACTTATCAAGATATCATTTAGTCGAGTGAGGAATTTCAGTTCCGTGTAAACGTCGGTAGAATTATCAGGAAGTTGCTCTTTTCCTCTCCCTCTCTCTTCGTAAGACGTGCGCGACTAGTTCTAGACTCGCGATAAAGAGTAAACTGCACCACTCGAGAAACGAGAGAAAGAGAAAGAAAGAGTACATCGAGCAGGTAAATTATGGAGAAGGTACTCACCGCTTCTTTAAAACCCACGCATCTTCCATTACGCCTCTCGCGAGGCGGCTACTCGAGACTCTTCGCATTAGCTGCACGAAATTAGTTATCGATTTACCACTGTTATCACCGGGCTATTCCCACGACTCATTCGAAACGCACTTTCGCTATCGATTTTTCCCAAAATTCGTCGATTTCATAAATCAAGTAACAAAAATCTGATTTTATTCCAAATACAATTTACTTGTATTACAAATTTATATCTAGCTTTTTTCGATTAATTTTCCTAGACCATATTTCACACTTTACCAAACTATATATATAACATGATTTTTTCAAATTATGTAATATAAATTCAATTTATAAAAACCTGCGTTTCTATAAAATCGTCGAGATGCGATTAAAGAAATTAGGGCAGAAATTAAAAGAGAAATATGAAGGAGATTTGGAGTGAAAAAATGTTCGAGTGGAAAATCGTCGACATTAAAGGTTGTTTTATTGAGCAACGACCTTGAAGTGTTGGGATCATCAAATTCCTAGACGACGCGGAGTGCCTCTGAAAAATCGTTTCAACACGCTTTGCTAATTGCTCGATGATTAACTGACGCGGCGGCGATATGGGTTAGCGTGCCGATCGCGCACGTGGCTTCAAATTAGCCGGCGAATCTGCGGAAAGTGCAAAGGAGCATCCGGTCTAATTGTTACACACGCAGCTTTTTATCCAAGTGAATTTAGAGCGAAACATAACGCAATTTCGCTGTTATATAATCGATGAGTCATGCTTCTAATCAGCGTAAAAAGACGTTGTGTTTGATAAATTAATTTGTTGGTCGAATGTGAAATTGGAAATGTGAATTTGATAGATGTATACATTATTAGGGACAGAGCATAACGAAGACACCATAATCTCGACAGGGCGATGCTTTGGATACGCGAGATATGTCTGCGCTTTTCGATAACCTTCCGCGTTCACTTTCCAAGCTCCGGACCGCGCGGGTCGAGACTTACATCACTCGATTATCGGTGCGAACAAGATAAGACACTGTTTCGCACTGCTATTCGCTCGTGAATTATTTGCGAATCTGTGTCTTCTTCTTCTTCTTCTTAATTCCAAAAATTACCTAGTATAATTCAAGTATCAAAATGAAGTTAATCGTCCTTTATTACATGTTTTTTCAAAACTGAAGAAATTGTGTAAATAACAGATTGATATTAAAATTATTCTTTTTTGTAAGTGGGATTTATCACCGAAGGTGAAAGAGTGGCAGAATTAGAGAATGGCAGTTAGAGTGGAGAAGATTGAGAAAAAGAAAGGAAACGGCGACGTCCAGAAATATATTTGGCTCGGGCTCTTCTTCCGCTGGTGCTGATGGTAGAGAGGGGAGCCCTGCCGGAAAACGGAATCTGTTCACCTTCGTGGAATCATTAGACACGCTTGCCCCCTTTGGAATTTCAAAATGGACATTTCCAAAATTCCCCTCTGATTTTTGACACTTGTCACGCGTCTGACTTCAGAACCCATTTTCACTTACTACGTATTAAGTGAGATGTAGAATAGTCGTTGGGAAACGTATTGTGAATAGTATTCAAGAGGACTGTTCGATCGCTTCGACACGTGGGAGGGAATAAGAATCTACGAAGGCAAATCCGTAGAATTATCGCCTCGCGAATTAAGTCTCTCGAAGGCGAAGGCGCATTGTTCCGTTACCGCGAGGGCCGCATCTTGACTCACTGACACCGTGACATCGAAACAATCACGAGACAATGCGCGCACCGAGCGATTTTCGATGACCTCTCGTGGGTGGCTATCGTCTGCCGTAGATAAAACACGAGAGAACCCTTCGCGGTTAACAATGAGCCACGTTCGACCTTTTTCTGCGAGTGGCTTATGCGCTTACTTATACGTTACGTTCACGCGAAACCCAATTGGATCAACCTCTTCCGGGTTTCTCCAGCTTGTCCTTCGCCCCACCCTCCATTTTCCCACCAATTAAATAATCACATAACTTATAATCATTGAATCAATTTGAATAATTGTTAATGAGATAAATTCATAGAAAATGTGAAATTTATCACTGGTTTTCTATGATCGTCAGGGTTCACATATGTTATTGTTCTCGACAGGAATAAGCAGTTTATCTTAGCGACGAGTCACGAAAAGTATGCGGACACTTCGATCGCACGGACAGCAGGGGAGAGAGATCGCTTTATAGTAAACAAGCTTGGATCGCGTCCAGGCCGAAATAACGCTCGGTACTTCACTTTCTATTTACAGTACTCGTACCCTTCGTTTCCTAGCGTCACGTGACTTAATCGGTGGCAATCGATGAGCTACGTGGTTGATGCTGCCTGGTGCAAGGTGAATTTATTTTCTATCTCGAGAATCTCGCATTTGATAGACGCTGCACGCACTTTATTGTAGATTTCCTAAATCTTCTGGTATTGGCTATTATCCACGATATTCAATATAAATATACAATATGCGAACTCCTGCAATTTCTCTCGCTTGCCGCAAGTATTTCAGTGCTTTGACAGCGACCTTTCGTATTGACACGAGCTAGATGACACTGATGCACCATGAAAGAAGTATACATATAATAGAGTAAGCTGCGTAGATCTTGTTTTTTTTTAAATATATATATATATAAAACGATGATTTCCATCGTAGATGAGGTATAGTAGATAAAAGTTCGTTCAAAGGAAGAAAGTGTCCTTTTAAGAAAGAATCTTTTTAAGTCGTTGTTTATGTACCTGAGAAGAGGCTCTCCAGCTGGCGAGGGGGACGTTTAAAGTCTGCGCGCAGCGAGCCTCGGGTTCAGTCGATGCCGCGCGATCGTGCGGTGCACATCGCGGAGGGGGTTACGCGTGTCATTCGCGCAGTTTCGAAGCTCGCATCGGCAGAGTAACATAATATGTACTGAGTTAAGTGTCGATGTACACATACATATATCTATATAGCGAGCTGCAATGCTTTCACCCTCGTGCGGTCGTAACAGTGTGTAACACTTTCCCTTTAAATCCCGCGAGCCCTTTAAATCACTCGGGAAGAGATACATTAAAAGGCAGCTGGTAACTTCACCGGAATCAGGACTGCGGAATTTGCCCGACGCGACACTTTGACACTCGTATCGCTAGTCGGGAGTGAAGTGCCGAGTGGATTGGAGTGTCGTCGTTTTTCATTGCCGCTGCGGATAGAGGATCGATTCGGACGGAGGCTCGTCGTCAGTTTGCGCATCGTGGAACGAGGACTTAATAATAATCGCGACAGGTAATGCACCGTGAGTACTGCGAAAATAATATCTAGTACAGAGGAGGATCTCGAGGGGGTTATTTTTAACCCTTTGCGATCCAGCCGGCGAACGCTGCGAAATATGGAGCAAATCAGCCTTCGCGTCGTTTCGCATTGCTTTACGCTGCTGGTGGCTGGAACTAATGCGTGTTCGAGGAGAACTTGTTCATATGAGGAAGGATTCCTAATACGTACTGATATCCTCCGAAACCTTGCTGATCTAAGTGCATTAATCATAGACTTATCAATCTCATGAATATTCAATAATGTCGCATAGTCTTTCTATCTTCCTACATATTCCACCCAAGTTTTTCCAATCAGTTTCTAACAATTTTTAATAATTTTTATATTCTTTACACTCGAATATTTTTCTCCCTACATTCTTTGAGTATTTTTGTATTGATCCTTCGTTTCGCAGTTTGATCACCAGTTGAGAAGGTGTCGTTGCTTGAAAGGTTTCATAGATCTTTGGTTTCCTTTTAGAAAAAAGCAATCTCATAAAACATTATTGACAGTGAGAGTAAGTTTTCAAGACTGCTTTCGAACTGTTGGTAGCAATTGTCGTAGGTAATGGACACCGCGAGAGAGTCGAATAAAAGTGTCTCGCAAGGAGCATGGTAGGCGCTTCGCGGAATCCTATTTTTAACCTGCACTCGCGTCGAATGTACGACTCGAGAGACTCGCGAGAGTAAAACAAATCGACAGAGTGTCGAGTGTTTGGTGATCGATAGAAAATCGAGGATTGAGCACTAAGCACTATGCGCTCTAACTGCGCGTCGTTTTGTTCCTTCTCTTATTCTACTTCCGTGGCGCGTCTCGCGGTCCAAAGGATTAAATTTAGATCAGGAAGGGTTAAACGTGACGGTCTGACGAGGACGCGGCGCGTACTTTCTCTCTTTCTTGATCTTAGTCTTGGTACCGAAGCCAAGCAGTTCAATTTCGTCTGCACTGGAATCTGCTTGCGGTAGCAACGCTCAGACGAAGAATAGACCCTAGAATTGACATTGCGATACCTTGTTAACCTTCGTTAGGGTGCAATGATTCCATAACATCAACAGAAATCTTTTTTTAATTTCAAATTCTTTGCTAATCATTTTTCTAAAGATTGGAAATAATCAAAGTCTTATTTTATACAAAAATTATATATTTATCATGATCGTATCATTCGACTCCCCCTCAAGTTTTCAATTTTTAAAAGATTGAATTCTTGATGTTGTTGAATATTTGAATTTCGAATTGGATCAAATTTAGGAGTTTTTAATTTTTAAAGGATTGATTTCTTCACTTTTTGTGTATTTAAATAATACTGGTTTTTTATTGTTTGTTAATGACGAAAGAATACAAATTGGAAATAGTTGAAAATGTAAATCAATTTGTACGAGCTCATTCGTCCAATTCAACGGGGTCCGAGGATAGAACGAGCGACTAAGAGAAAGAGAGAGAGAGCTGTAGTAACAATTGGATGACCGAAAAAGTTTATGCGCCGTAGCTCTCCCCTTATTGCTCCGATTCAAACGAGCCAGTCGGCTGGTGCAACTCGTAGTTTGCGTCCAATCAAACTGACGTTGAATCGGGTTACCTCTGCGGTACAGGAATTAAACTCCATTTCCTGTTCGGTCCCACTCTCTGATTAAGGTCCTTTCGTCCTTTCCGCTTGGGAGAAAAATATTCCAGCTTCGCTCAAACCCACTTGCCTCTAATTTAATTTCGAATAAATTCTCATCGGAATTGCATAAAGCTACGACTAATAATTATCGAAGAATCTTCGATCCATATAAAAGTGATCCGTAAAATTGAAAGATTCTCTTTTTTAAAAATTTCAAGTTATTTCAAAGGAAACGTTTAAATTAGTTGTTTTTGAATGAGACTTTTTTGGAGAAATGTTAGATGTTGGTGATTTTTGGCTTGGAATTTCTCGGCTAGTTTTACAATGGCGGAGGAAGTCGAAGGTGCTTGGCAGACAATCGCGAGATGATATTAATGACGCTATCAATCTTGCACTCTATACTTAGATCCTTATATCAGTCCTAATATTAGAGATTCATCGGAATAAATCACTGTCCGATTCTCTCTCGTTGCTCTCGCAGTTTCATCGCTAGTGATTTCCTTCCCCATTCGACATTACACTGCGAAAGGTAAAAGTTTACCTCGAGTTTTTGAACAATCTACAATTTGGATCCCAGTGGTCGCTCATTTGCATCGAGTAAAGTTCATTTCTAAAGATCGTAACTTTGTAACTAAATCGTAACGAACTCGAATTCTACCGCAAAGTAACTGCTCAATTAGACTGTTAATTAGTTCCTATTTTTACAGGAATCTTCTTCGTTTCGTTGAATTTTCTTTATTCAAATTATTCTGGTTCCAATTAAAAATTCAAATCTGGAATTGTAAGTCGTTTTTGTAAGTTGAATCACTCGGCAATTCGTGGATTTATTTATGCAAATATTTATGCAACTACTGCTGCTGTAGTTCGTGAAATTATTTCTCAATTTACAGAGGCTTTTAGGTTGATTAATTATATTTTATTAATTTAGTTTTCGGAGATAATGAGTTCTGGGTTTTGTTTGGGTTTATTCGATGGAAGCGTATACAGGAGAATAGGCTAGCGAGGAACAGACACGCGAGGATTTTGCTTCCGAGCGACGTGACTGGCGAAGTAGAGCCAAGTTGTCCCAGGCGTTCAGTAATCGTAGTAATCGTAGCTATCAACATGGCCGATTACATTCTTCTTCTTCTTCTTCTTCTTCTTCTTCTTCTTCTTCTTCTTCTTCTTGATAATGCCTCCCCTTCGCTCTTGCTTCTCTCGGTCCCGAACGACGACTTCAAGACGAGTCGTCCGAACGAAGATATCTTCTCATCATTTCTTCCATATAATACTTCATTCTCCTTTCTCTAACGAAAGACAGTAAAAGATCCTGAAACCATACAAAATTTGTCCAACCATTAATTAAATTGATATCGAACGAAAATGAATTTCATTAGTCAGAATATTGCGCACTTAATATTCCTATAGAGATAATTCAATGAAAAATAATTGTAGAACTGAAAAATTACATGAATAAGAAGCTCGGTCTGGATGTGACAATTGGATTACCAGAGAACTATTGCAACTGGTCATAACTTGAGGACAAAGTAGAACAGTGTCACCGGTAACTTTGGATTTCAGAATACCGTAGAACTACGTCAGCGTGAGGAGCTTTGGAAATAGTGTAGAATTACGGAGCCAAGAGTAAGCAAGAGAGACTATAGTGTTGTTTCACTCGAATTTTCGACTTTATCGCCGGAAAGATATTCTGGCCATAGGAGGAGGATTCGTCAAGCGTGAAACACGCTTATCCTTGAGATAGTTTTTTTTTTCCTTCCTACTTGTCGCATTAAGCGGGACTATTTTTGTAGCATCACCCTTACCGTGACTCGATGCGACACGGTGTCGACGCGAGCGAGCACGCGCGCTCGCACATGCGGCAGGAGATTGTGAAATGTATATCTACTACACACGCGTGCTTTGAACTAATTTCCCCCCGCGGTGTACACCGGGAATCTATATTCATTGCGCGTCGGTATCGTTCCACTTTCCTACATCGACTATAAATCAATTAACATTCGTCGCACCGGACATTTTCGGGAAAGCGGCGACTCACTTTACCGAACGACAGTCGAGCTTGTTTCGTATTGACAATCGTGGGTCGAACGCTGTCCGATAGGAAAGTCAGATTCTTGCATTTAATTTACTCTTTAACTCGAATCTTAATCGAAACGATATCATTATTTTCTATTCAAATATTTTTCCTACAAAATTAACTGTCGTTTGTTTCAATTATTTAACATAATCGATTTTAATGAACGCGTATAAACATTCATTGGGAAGCAGAATTGTAGCGGAAAATAAACCAGTTGGAATAAAATAAATAAGAAAATTGAAGGTGTTAGTGAAGTACGAGTAGGAAGTTTATTATGAGTGAAGCTTAGGGACTTTCTGCTCGGAGCAAGGAACTTTGTCGCGACCGAGGACAGAGAGAGAGCGCCGAGCTTTGAATACCACCTCGAAATGTTCCATGTCTATTTTCGGAAGCGTATTTCTGAGGGAAAGAGCAACGATGTTGCTAGCACCTCTTTGCGCGACTTCAATCGTGTGTTTCCTGTAACGACTGTACCACATCGTTTTTCTCCTTGATCTTTCTGAAATCCGTGTCTAATAAAAAATCTTTTCAATCTTCGCTAAAAAGAAGAATTTTCATCTCCCACAATTTTTAACTCCTATCCTCAATAAATATCTCAAAAGAAATCTCACTAAATTAATTCTTCCTTAGTATCATTCCACCTGACTCATAAATGAATTTTCTTTGAATTTCTTTTCTTCAAGCTACTTTCGTAATAACTGTTTCACTGGTTCCGTTGATCGAGATGATATATTAGATAAATGAAATTTCGCTTATTAAGCTACTTTCGTAATTGCTAACACACATACACGCGAGCAGTAAGAAATTGTCAATCTGTCATTTAGTCTAGTGTGCTCGTTTTAGCGCATTAAACTATTAAGGGTTGCCAGGAGGACTGGGATAAGATAAGCTCGTATCGAAAAGCTGTCAGGAGGGTTAGAGCGGAAGCGAGAGAAAGAGAGAATACGGAAAGAAGATAGAAGGTATGGAAACCTGTTCGGCAGCGCGTATAATCGCTCGGTCATGGGATTGACACCGTTTACATTAGACGATATCGATGTGTAGTCGTCGTTCGCTATTTTTAGTGGGCCGTATCGTATTCTAACGATGCAAACCGCGAACGTGACCGAGTTATGCGATGCGGCAGATATACAGTAAAAGAATCGGCAGACGCGCGAGTATGCCTTACTCGACTTACTCGTTTCGGAGGCTCCGCGATAAGCACGATTAATGAAAATTCTATGATCAGAGAAATTGAAAAATATTCAAAATATAAAATTCTGAGAAGATTAGATTATTATTTATAAAATAGGTACTAGTACTATAGGTAATAGTACTTATAGGTAATAGTAATAGGTTATTATTCATAAAAGATTATTATTTTCAAAATAGGTACACTTATGTATTTTATATGTGTACCTATTCAGATATCGATATATCAAGAGGAGAAGCCTGTATTTATTTCGAGACTAACGTGCCAAGAGATTCGGATCCCAAAGAGATTCGAGTCACGACAGCAATTCAACATTTCGCGAAGTCGTTCCATGGATGGACTCCAAGTCTAATTTGCACCGCGTCGACCGTCGGATAATTTGCTGCAAGAATACAAAATTCCAGCTGAAAAAAAGCGACGGTTGTGTCGAGCAAACGCGAGCGCGAACTCGAAGAGGACATGGAGTCGGCTCGAAGGAGCTGTTACCGGATAAGTTGTATGAGCGGTCACATTGAAATGATAGGCATGCACGCCGGGCTAGTGGACGAGAGGCACGTAGGTCGGCTCGGCTAAGGGAATAAAGGAACGAATGACCAGAGACAAAGAGATTCGGTGACACATATAGCATACCGAATTTATCCAACTCCCGGAGAGAATGGGATTGGAAAAAAAGTACCGTATAGCTTTGTAGCCGGTTCGAATTCGCTGAGTCGAAAGTATATATTCTCCCAATTTCTCTCTTTCTCCTCTTTTCCCTTAATAAAATATCACGAGAATCATATTAACTTCGTAATAAGTTTTTCAATTCCTTTTGAGACTATTTTTTTTCTTAGTGAAAACAGGATTAAAAGCGACGATGAGCTTGAAACTTTCCAGTTTTTCAATTATAATTGGATCAAATGATCTATAGACAAAGATTCAAGAAGCATTTTTTTCTACATGTTGTGTCGTGAATAAAGTTCCACGAGTTTATGTAGTTGAAGAAGAATTTTAGTAGACGGTTTTTAGCTTTGTCGGACATTGATCCGTTGCACGAGTATGTACAACGAAAGCTTGAAGCTCGAGTAGCGAGTCGAGAGCCGCGAACGCACGCGTACGCACGCGTATGCACGCATTTGCATATGCGCAGCAATGCGGGGTGAAAGTACCGAGAGACTTTGCTCTTACGCGCGGCACAAAGCCTCTCTTCACCAGGGGACTCGCTACTAGGCTTGTCCTCCGTCTGCACCTACGATCTATCTTCTACAATGACTTACACGCTTCCGCGCTTTGAAACCATTCTCTTGCTTATTCCAATGCAATTGCAATTAGCTAGGCGAACACACCCTTTATTCACTTCAAATACTGTAACTCGCTTTTTCCCACGAAAACCTCACTCAACTATTTATCTGACAATAGCAATATTTTTATTCGAGGCAAAAGTTTAATTGATTAGAATTTAAAGAGTCGAAGCACGCGAATGGGATGAGTCAACGGCGTTAATTCCTCCGCATTATTTATATATGTATCAGCCATCGTTGCGAGTGAGTCAAGCTTTTCGTTATTGTAATTAGCCGCGGACGATAGCGCTAACGATTGTCCACCTTTTTTTCCAGGTCGGAAGCGGGTCTTCGAGGGAGAAGCGGAAGCCTGGTCAGCAGGCTTCGGCAGTGGCCACTCTGGAGGATGTAACCCTCGCGAAAGAAACTCTGACCGCCTTAGCGGTTAAGTGACAGTGAACCATTGACATTTCCAGTGACACGCAAGTCGAATGTTCCACAAGTGAAAACTGTGGTTCGAGGGTCAGATCGGATCGTCGGAGCCACGAAGAAATAGCGATGAGTTTAGCCCGATCCCCGGTATCTGGAGAATGAGTCGAATCTTCTTTAAGAATTATCTCGGAAGATAGACGATCGAAACGGGACGAGCGAATCGAAAACAGTGTACAGGGTGTGGAAAGAATTGGTAGGAAGGGTTTTAAAGACAAAGGCAAGAAGATGAGGCTGGAAGTGTTCCGCTCAAGATCGTGGTGGTCGTTGAGTGGACATGTTTCGAGATCACGGCCGTGGAGGACGAGGTCTCAAGGCCATCTGGCCTGAGATATGCCAGGGGTAGCGGCGGCCTTCATAACGGAAGCATCCTCTCGGTTCGGAGCGGAAACGGCGCCGGTAGTGTCGAGCACTAGGTCGTCGCACCAGGTCGTCGGTCGCTCGCTTACGGCGCGACTCGAGACGAGCGAGCGGAGGGTCTGCGCGACCCGCCGCGACCTCTTCGTCCCGGCGACCGTCGATCCGCGACCCGCTAGAGCAGTGCACTGTCCAGATTTGAACGCCTGTCTCGTGAACGAGTCGCGTTCGCGATTCGAGCGGGTCGATTGCCAGGCGGTGCACTTTGGCTACGCGATCCCAGTTAACGTGGTCCCGCTCGAGGAGAGGCCAGACTTGGTGGAGTTGGTGCTGGACCACTCCAGCGAGTTAAGCAGGCGCGCCGCGAGCTTCCTACTGGACCATCATCCTCAGCTGCGGGAGGAGCGGGTCGAGAGGGAGCTCGAGGAGCAGCAACGGTTGATCAGGAGCCTCCAGGAGCCCCAGGAGAGTCGGTCAAGCATGGCAGCGACCGCGAAGCACGATATGCGCCGGAAGTTCCCTACCGACACTGCCAGTTCTTCCTCCGGTGACGAGGATATCGCGGCGATCGCGAAACAGATCAGTGATCATGCCGAGGCGATATATCAGACGTGGAAGAGTCGCGGCTTGGCGCCAACCGAGATCCTCAATTGCCATAGCAATGCCACTGCTGCTGACAAGTTCGGCAGTGCTCTCACCCCGACCACGACCACTTCGCCGATCACTTCGCCGACCACCGTCACTTCCGGGACAAAGTCGAAGCCCGCTAGTCCTACCAGCTCCACCGCTGCTGCGGTCGACATCCTCGCGCAGACGCCCAATTTGGACAACGGCAACTTGGAGAAGCTGGTGAACAATTTTGTCAGCGAGGACAAAGCGAGAATAGCAGCATCCAGACAGCGCTCACCCTCGAAGACTCTTCCATCGTCGATTCAGTTCGCATTGCAAAAATTTGAGCGGAATTCCACGCAGCAGCAGCAGCAACAACAACAACCGCCGCAGACTTCACCACTGAAGACCACTGCTGCCATTGGAACCGTCGTAAAGGCTAAGACGCCGAACGCTCTCTCATCGCCGACTTCGCCGTTCGCAAATAAGCCATCGCAAATCGTCAAGCCACAGGTCTCACCAAAAGTACCTGGCGCTCATCATCGCGAAGTCTTCCTCGAGACCATTGAAACCACTTTCCCCGCGGATCTGACACCTTCCAAGATCGTCGTCCAACAGAAACGGCCAGTTAGCACCGTCATTAGTCCTCAGGACGCAAAGCCCAACAGTAGCACTACTACACCCACCGCTACCACGTGGCCCTTGAAGAACAAGTTGAACGAGAACAAGAGAACAACCGAGTGCCTGTCGTCCACGGCGATCAAGAGTCCGCAGCAGGAGAACAAAGCGATCGCCGCAAAGGAGGAAAAGAGGAACGTAATCTCAGGCAGTGGCGGCGCGAATTCGAATGCATACCTTGACGAAGTAGCTCGCGAGGAAGAGAGACTGATAAATGCCTTGAAGACGGGTTCAGTGATCATGGAGGAGCCTCCAGAGCGCAGCGTGACTCCGCTAACGCGACAGAAACCAGCGATCACGCGTGAGAAGCCAAAGGTGGAACCAGTCAAACCAATCATCTTGGGACACAACCATCACAATACAACGCTACTGCCGAATTCCGCGAGTATGGTAAACAACGTGACTCCCGTGGGACCAGTGGTTCCAAGCCCCGCGGTGGTAGAGGGAAAATCGTCCCTGAGTAAGGAGGACTTGTCGAACATGTCGGTGGTAGATTACGCGAAAGTGCGGTATCGCGCAGCTCAGCAAAATCCACCGAGTCAACAGAGACTCGAGGAGCAAAAGACGGCCGGGAGTCCGTTCAATTCGAACGAGCAACTTGTCTCGAATACCGAGCTTCAGAGGCTCAAGTTCGAGTCAGAGATTCGCAAGGAAAAGGAGGCGACTAAAGAGGTGAACAAAGAGGAGAAGGATCCGGTGACCTCGAGATGGGGTCCACGGATCAATTCACCGAGACCGCGACTCGAGCAAGTGCCACATCCGGAGTTGACCACACAGCAAAAGCAGCATATTCGTGCTGCAGCTGCTACTGGCACTGGGAATAATCCTATCAGGCCATTCCTCACCAGAGGATCCGTCGCCGAGCGAGTACTCATCTTCGAGAAGTGCCCCAGTGAGCTCCTTCTCGATAAACGCGGACCTCGGCAACCCGCCATCAACACTTGGCGATCCGGACACGAAGTTCAGAATAAGGCTCAGGTAAACCTTGCTTCAACTTACAAGGAATCCTATCCATCCTTATTCCGATCCATCCTATTTCCAATCGAAAAATTAAATTGATTTCTTTCAAGAGAAAAATCCAGGAGAAAATAACACTCTTTTTAACGCGGGAGTCAGAGTGGTAAAAGAGTGAAGTTAAAGAGCAAATGCGTTGTTTTAGCAAAGCTTCTATTGGTCAGTGATTTTTGTGTTTCGGTGGAAAAAGGGGTACCTCTGCGGGGAGAATGGTAGGTGCAGGGTCATATGGATCGATTAGCTGTCAGCCCTTATTTACACGTTCGCCTGAGCATGCTGTGCATTCGCGAACGTATCGGCCTGTCGTTCGGGATCGATGGACCAGGACGAAAATAATTCCTTCCTCGCGATGCATCGTGCCTACCTACTAGCCTGCTATTTTCGAACCTCTCGCAGTCGAATATTTCGCTCGTTCCGCCAACCGAGCACATTATGTTCCACTGCTACCTACTAGCTCACAAGTTTCCTCCAACATTCCATAAAATCAGCCAGTCTAAATTGAAGCCTTAACTAACTACACCGACCGAAACTATTACTCCTATTTCTCTAATTATTCAAATTTTGACCTTTGCTAGCCTGATCACACTGTTAATGCAATTTCTTCCTAACCGACAAATGTGAAACTAAAAATAGAAACGTTATAGGTCTTCGATCGAAATGATTCAATCTTCGAAAGGAATCTAATAAGAATATAAGAAAAAGTAGAAAATGATAAGAATGAATAAAATGTGTTAAAATGAGTGATGTGTAACAGTTACGAAAAATAATGTTCCTTTGGTTAAATAAATCATAAATCATTGCGAGTGGTAGAGTTTCGTTACAAAGGGCACGTGTCGTCGAACTGTATCTATTTTTTCCCCCGCGACGTGTCGAAACGTTCTGGATTCTGGAGTGAAGCTCGACGAATCGTCGTTGAGGATGTTCTTGCTTCTCTCGGTGACTTATATCGAGCTTTTTGGTCACCGTCCAAATTCCTTATCCCCGGGAAGCACCGCTCGACCAAGCAGAGCAACCCGTGTACTTTTCTCCTCCGTGAAACGAGTTCAAGATCTCCTCGTTGAGGTCGTATTCGAACACCTTCGTCTTCACTGCCCTCCCGCTATCCACACACCACGTTTGGGACATTGATTTTTTTTTCGCCTCTTCACTGTTCGACTTTCTCGAGACTGGCAATTAAGGATGCAATGCTTGCTGATGCTACGGAAATCGATTGCGGGCCACGTGGGCAAGAACACTAGCACTACACGCGAACGCTATAGCTCTATACTCTCGCTGCCAAATAGAGCAAAGTCAATCTTCCGCAAAGTGGAATTTAATACTGTGCAGTTATTGTACCACGATGACAACTCATTAGTCTCTCATTTCTATTCATTTTATTTCATTTGATTTAATTTCATTTAATTTCTTTTTACTTAATAGCAATCATTAATTAAACCAAATTAGCCCAATGTAAAGAAATTCTATTCTTGTTTAGTTACACGTAGATTCAAAAAAAAAATGTGAATTTAGAGTGAACCATATGTGAATTCAACGAAAAAATCGAAAATTGGTAGTTGATGGTATTGGAACTGTTTCTGTTATATTGAGTGAGATTCGCGATTAGGAATTCGAGCACGTAATTTCACTCATCGGTCGCTCAATCTATTTCCCTTGGCGAATCGGGGAAATTGGACTCTTTATCACGACATTTTTATTCCTGAGTGTGGAATTGTCCCGTCATTACGGGCAGCTTACCGTGTAACGAAGCAATTGGATCTCGTATCCAAGAAACTCGACTGACTTCAGTTCCATTTATATTTTCCCAACTTTCTTGGCGATGGTTCAAGCGAGACGTGTCCCTACGCGAAGAGAAGCTCGCTGGCGCTCTCTGTCCTTTCGAATAAGCTGATTTCGTAGAAAGTAGCAATCCTCTCTGATAGTTTTGCAACTTAATCATGAAACTCTACAAAATCGCTCATATATGTTTCTTTGTTCTAAAGCTGTCAATGAATCTTCTTTGACACAAAATAACAAACAGCTACTTCATTATTACCTTTTTTTAAAATTGTTTCATTCCATTTTCCATAATTCAATTACAATTTTCGGATTCGTGAAATTGGAAAGGAAATTCATTTAAAAGAATTTCGAAGGAAACAATAACAATTATTAAAGTACATATTATAGATATATTTTTCGTGTAGAGTAATTTTTTTAAAAATTTCTTCTTCAGACTTCGCGTGTAAAATACACTTATAGTTTACCAGTACGGGGCAAACTAGAGCGATAACGCGGCTGTTTTGGACGTTTTGGGCCTTTTGCCCATTTTGGCTACACTCCAACGGAGCTCCGCAAGTTCGACTCGGTTTCGGCTTAGCGAAGCGCCTCTTTCTTAAGCGCATCAACGCGAAAGCCACCGTTGATCGCTCGCGATTAACGTCCTAGTAATTCTCGCCTCGAAAAACAGCTATGAAATCGGGACTCTTCTCGTAAATGCTTCTACTCGGAAACCGTCGTTTGCACTCCATTCTCGAAATTGTTTCTTAGAAATCTTTCTTCATCTTTTTTTCCATTTTTATCATTCATTATTTTCAATCTCTCTCTATTAACATGTATAGTATACATGATTACATATGATTACAATCCTGTTATAATAATTTATGCAAATATTGTAATGTTAGTCGTGCTGACTTTTTATCCCACTAGATTTATTACCGCGATAATGATAATAATAATAATCAGTAGACGAGGAATTTTTGAAATTGCAATGGGAGGTTTATTGACAATGAGTTACTCAATGTTGAAGTCATGCAATGCAGGTGTCACGAGGGCTTGGCCGGTTGGCATTGTTATTAGACGATTATCGCGTTCCCATTGTATCTGTGGATCGACCGGCACCGAGCCTACTTAACCCTTTCGCTCTCCTGCCAATACATCGAGTAAACCATAGAGATCCACTTTGCCACAGCGCCCCTCTTTCTTCATTTATTTCAATCGGACGAATTTAAAACTGAATATTTCATTCGAGTTGAAAAAATTCAATACTTTATTTCAATGAAAAACAATTGAATAATATAACCTTTTTAATATTATACAGTATTCGATGTAAAGGTAGACAATTAGAATCCGATTTTTGATATAATTACCACTAATTAAACTAATCTAAATCATGGAAACCATTAAATTTTTTTTTGGTCTCGAAAAATTTTTATACGAATGAAAAAGTGGAATTTATTTATTTTTTTCTGAAAATTCTTATTCTTCGATAAACTACTTTACGAAAGAAACACTTCTCCCGAAAGAATTTCGAAGAATCTCGAAGAAGATTCGTTCCCTTTGCTTAGCGAGAAAAAAGGAGAGCGGGGCGATCAAAGTTCCGCGAGAGAGACATGCTTCTGGGAGACGCAAAACGTCTGGATATTTATGGATGCTAAAACTACAAACAAGGCACTCTTTTGTAGTCTCCAACGACGCTTCGGGGCTTTTCCTTCCACGCGTCACAAAGAGAATTCCAAAGCGGGAAAACGTCGATTGTGTCCGAGAAAAGTTTGTTTACTATTCGATATACGTTTCCTTATGAAGCTTCGATTGGTAAAAGATTGAGCGTCGAATTTAAGTCTTTTACCCAATATTTCATTTATTAACACGACAGAATCCAAACCAGTTACAAATTACATTTTAAATATTAATATTCTCTATTTTTGTTTCTTTCGATTTTTCTTTTGCGTTAATTGCATTATTATAAAAAGATCCGTTAGATTATGAAGAAACGGAGAATTTTCTTTGAATAACGTTTTCCTGGAGAAACAGAGAGCTTGGTACATAAAGTGTTTGCGTCGCAGTGAGAACGAACTCATGCGAGGTCAGATGAACGAGGCGTAAGAATTGGTCGCGGGAGAGAACGTGCCTTAATTAATTTAATCGTTGAAGAAGAATGCTTACGGCTCCTGCGCCGTTTCGGCTCGCTGACTCACTCGTAGCTTTCGTCGCGATTAATGTCACTCGAAACCGAATCGAGAAGCGCATAAACCTGGGTATCAGGATCATATCCATATGTGGCTCAATCTCCACAGTCTCTTAATTCCATCTCGATTTTGCAACTTCGAACTTCATTCACTTCAGTCACCATTTAATAAAACACAATTACGAAAATGAAAAGAGTAAAATTGCATTTGGTTTGTTCTAATCTAAAAATTTCATGAGACACAAATGGGTGAATTAAAATTTTTTTTATAACCGTGACTTGGATACATTATTTTTAGCAGTGAATAATAGGTGGAATAATAAGATACTTATGTGGAAATTTATTTTCATTTGGATGGTGTCAAGTACTATGTATAGCTTCACTTGTCACTCGCAATTTAATGTCTGACTCGTAGTGACATCATGTTTCATGGGCCTCCGGCTCTCTTCAGCTAGTTACCGAAGTTAGTGCACTTCGTGCCACTTTAGGCGAAGTTACTTTACCATCCGTGTCCACTCGAACCGTGCTAATTTTGATCGAAATAACGTTAACTAACGAGGAGAGCATATGTGACGCTAATTAGAAGTCCGTCATCTACTCGGTGTAGATATCAAATTTCTCCAGAATATTCAGTTTCCTCAGTTTCAATCTCCAGTTATCTTATTACCGAGAAATCCGAATTTTACTATCCAAATTAATGTTCGTTATATTACGTTATAATTGGAAAAAAATTGTCTAAATATTTCATTCTTAATTCGGTAGTAGATGTTTTGTCGAATAAGTGAAAGAAGTAAATGCAGAAAGTTTGTTGGGCAGTGAGCATTTGGTTGCAAAGTCGTGAGCGGTTGAATAAATTTCGTAATAATGAGCGTGTAGTACTTAGTTACATGTACTCTTACTACAAGTACTTGACTCTGGCGAAGCATGGCTCACGCGTCTTTAAACGTTTACATTTCCCGTGCTTTGAGTGACTTCGCCGCCCTAGTGAAAGGCGATTCAGTGTGAGTTTTACTTACTTGTTAGTGCGGTGCTTTCGAACTCGTAGTCGCGCTCGACTTTGTCAATAGTATTATTTTATTGACCACTCAAGACGATCTCTGCTTGGAATACCAAGTTTGTCAACTTGTAGCTAGTCGCGAAAAGCGGTTTACCAAAATATTTATCTAAATAAATTAAATAAACGAAAATAGGAGAAAAACCCATAGATAGTTTTTATAGAAATTAAATATTTTATGTGGATTATATATAAAAAGAAAAGAGGTTTATTAATAGTTTTCGAAATTGCGGTAGATATTAATGGTGATCGTTCGAGAATTGTTGAAAATCACGTGACTCTTTGTTTTCTACTTAGAATAATGACAAGTTCGAGTAAGAAGCCCAAGTATGGTTCGACCGCAAAGGGGTCAAATCTAGCACAGTTTCCAATAGGGAATGAATGACTCACGGAGCACAGATGTCCAGCGAAAACGGTCTCCCAGTCGCGAAAGCGAGAAAGAGAGAAAGAGAGAATCTAAAGTCTCCGACAAGTTTTCCTATTCTCCCCATGAATTTTGCTTTCCATTAAGCGTAACCACGCTCAGTCACTTTCTGCTTGACTTACCGATCGCTTCCTTCTTCCTCCACGAAATCAATTCTCCTTTTCTCTGCGTTCTTTAATTTCGCTTCGACCATTAATCAATCACCCTTTTTAACTTTACCTTATCCAATTTTCAATCTGAACAATTCGTAAGAATTTCTTTGAAGATTGAGCGAAAATCCGTTGCGAAGTGATCGAATTGTGATTTATAGATCACTTTGTTTTATGAAACAGTGAATCATGAATCAATTATGGAATTTAATGGCTCATCGCAATGAAATTCACCGTGAAGATTAAGAGCCTAAAGAATCATTGCCAACGATCATAGCCAACTATTATAAACATAGGTACATCGATCATTCCGTCGCGAGCAGTTAACCGCAGGTATTTTTACGAATGCCTCGTCGATGCGACAATGAATTGCCATAGGATTATGTAAGTCAGCGATCGCGGCTCATTGTCAGGGAGGAGATCGGAGGTAGCGAACCGTGCCAAGAATCACGTTGGATCGCACGGATCACCGGTTGTCAGTGTCACAGGAAACAAATTAGCCGAACCGATTGCTCGAACCGCACGCTAGCTCGAATCTAGTGTAATCGTTCCGCTGACTGTCACGATGATTTCTGACGTCAGAATTCGACGTGAATCGCAATTGTCCGAATTGGATAATTCGGATAACTCTCAAACTATTGTATATTCATTAACATCTCGGAATTATTCTCAATACACTAATTTTTTTTTTAACGAAAACAATATCAGATAATCATCTTTTTTATCAAACATTATTATCGTAAAATTGAAAACTAATTTAGATTTTGATTTTAATTAAAACCAAATTCTCATCGATAAAGATGAAGAAGATAACGAGGGAAAAAATTGACAAATAAATTAATTAGAGCGTTAAAAGTTCGTATCGGAAGTGTTTATAATTAGTTTCATAAGATAATTATGCTGAGAAAAAGAAAAGTCGAGTTTGAAAGATGGTCAGTGGAAGGTGCAATGTTCGCAAAGTGGTGCAAGAGTTGTTCTAAAGTGGAATAATAATCGTTTAGCAGTAACAGCACGCAGTAGCGAAGAAAAAGCTTTGTCGCCACTTGTGATGTAACTGCTTCGTGAGATGGGCGAGGCGCGATGCATTAGTGGCGTGCATTCTTCCGATCCTTCGTGGCTTGGAATAACAGGATGCCGTGTCCTTGCCGTGTGTATTGCCACGCCACACCGCCTTGGCCGACTCTGCCAACGCGCCTTCGTATCCCTTCGATTGACCAATTGATTCGGCGTCATCCGATCATTCATCCGCACACACTTTCTCCCTCTCTTTCCCTCTCTTTCTTATCGTTTTCGACCAGCGATTTCTATTCTCAATATATACAACTATTTCCCGTATCTAATCACCATTCTTATTACACTCTATTTAAATCTCTGATTTGCCAATAGAAAACAATTAAGTTTACATTAATCAGTTATGGGAAAGAAATTACTTATTATTAATATAGAAAAATTTTGTTTGAAGAAGAACAGTGGATTTTGGAACTGTTGCGTCAGAATTATAAATCATACTTGAACCTCGCTAATTAATTACTACGGTCTTGTTTCTTTTACCATTTACGTTTTGCAAATAAAAAGAAGACGAAAATACACGAAGGATTTAATTGTTCTACCTTTCTACCGGATCCAAGATTAACCTAGATCTCGTTCTTTGAGCGTACCCGGTAAATGCTAATTACGTAAGAGTCCTACTTTTTCTAGATTTTCCTCTGCCTTAAAAATATATTCAAGGAATAATTTTAAAGACATTTTCATCTTTCGTCCTGTAACTCTGACTCGAATAAGTGTCTAATTAAAGAATTAACGATTTTTCACAATGCGTTTGATTCGGTTGGAAAAATTACGGAATTTCGAGTCGAGAAATTGAGATCGGAGAGTATCGATATCACGATTAAGCAGCAGCAGGATTATATAGCGGTATCGTTTTCCTGGATCGCGAGACTTAAATCGTCAGCTGTTTCGCGGCACGAATAAAAAACAGCGCGGAAAGAATGATGGTGGATAGTAAGTGAGTGGTATACGTAAAAGGAGCGGCGGAAAACATTGGACTTTTATAGAAGTCCTTGTTGCACGCGTGGCGCATTGTTTTCAGTGGGAGGGAAAGGACGGATGCAAATAATGACGCGAGGAAACAATTTAAGCGTTCCATAAGAGGAATCAATTAGACACGGAGATGCGTTCCTCTCACTTTCTCTCTCTCTCTCTCTCTCTCTCTCTCTCTCTCTCTCTCTGTCATTCTCTTTCTCGAGCACCGCAATGCAGGTGCCGCATCGCATTTGCTCTGACGAGATGATGCGATCCAAATTACCACGCCGCTCAGGATAATTATCCCAATTGCCTACCTCCTTGACTGACCCCGAAATCTGCGCCTCAAAATTCAATAACTCTCTTCCTCCTCTCGCGCAGGAAGCTCCTTTGGATAATTCAATTTCGCACGCACCACTTCCGTTACTCGCTTTTCGACAACCAAACGAGCCTCTGGACCCAAAATTCCTTGCGAATTATATAAACTTTGACAGCTATATAATTCAATTATAATTTCGAAATATTAATAAGAATGTTGGTGGAAATTATCTTGTGCCGAAAATAAGTTTTTTTCTAATAAATATTGAAAGGATATATTATTGATCATTAGACAATTTTATGTAAATATGAATTTTTATTTTTTCATTTCTCAATTTTATCCAGTGTAAGAATAATTTTAAATTGTATTTTCAAAATTAGCAGAATTGTTTTGAACTTTTGAATTTTTGAGTGTTTCTGTGAAATCAATTCTAAGTTATTTTAGTTTTTTTAAGAAGGAAGTAGGAAAGGCTCGTGAATTACGAGCGATACTTGGGCGTTAGTTAATCCTGTGCCGTATCGATGGCTAGCATAATCTATTGGAACGCCAAAATTCCCGCAGTAATCCAGCGAGCCTATTTCCGAACACGCGCGAAACGCGGCCAAAAAATAACAGCATATTTCCCTGTATTACAGGCTTACGCGAAGGACAAGGTTCAGCAGAAGAGTCTACCGCCTCACACGACTTTACAGAGGCACGTGAAAGCAAACAGAAATGTTCACATACCGAGGTGAGTCGCGATGAACACTAGGAATGACACAAAGCAAAATTTCACGCGAAAGAAAATCCTCGTTTTATTCTTACAATAGTTTTCTTTTCTTCCAAAAATAAGAGAAAGTTTTAAATTATAAAAAATGATCAAAAATTCATTTCTCAGAAATTTTCAAGCGTTATAAGAAAAGAATGGTTAATATTTTTTCTTTAATTAATTCTACCAGTTTATTTTGTCACTGTGCTTGAAATTTTTTGTTTGAGAGACTCTAGTTGAATTTTTCGAAGAACTATGTTTTTTTAGTTATTCTGTAGAGTTTTTGGAACGTCGAAGAGTGTTAAAACAGTTCTCGGAAGGGTTGACGGGAATAATATGTTGGTAGGTTTTACTTCCCCGGAGGGAAGCCAGTGCCACTTTCGCAGGTGGAGGCAACCATTTCCAGGATCACGGCGGCTTTTCAGAGTTTACCAGGTCATCGGGCTTCTCGTGCACAGTTTCACACGATCACGAAGGTACGAGGCTCGCGGAAAGTTTTGAAATACTGCAACTATTCTCTTTCTCTTTCTCTCTGGAATTCATTCCTCTTCCCTTTTGTTTTCTTCTCTCTCGACCTGACTCGTCAACTGCCTCGATAGAACAGTCTTTTCCTTAAAACACATCCCGTGTTCCTTTCGCAATAGAATTCTTCCTAAAATCATTTTTCAAAAGCCACTGTTTCGAATCTCACGTGGAATTATTATGTTACTTTTCAAATTGTGTAACGTGTCGATTTAAAACTTCTAATATTCAACTTAATCGAAGATTAATTAAAACTTAAATATTTTATTTTTCATTTGAATTCAAATATTCAAATGTTAATTCAAATTCACATCTATTAAATCAAATATTCCAGATTTAATTTTTCTTCTCCCTGGAGTCACACTTGACATTTTTCCAACAATTTTCCCACCGTCATACGCGATATTATTCGAACGTTACACAACGAGCAATTAAGAACATTTAGTTCATTAATTTCCCAACCAATGACAGCATCATTATTTCCTCTCGGTTTCCAATCGGGAAGACAATTTTTTTTTCCACCGTAGGTCGATTTGTCGCGTATTGTTCTTGTCTCGTAACAATCGCAAAGTAGGACGCGGTATAATCACGCAGAGCAGTGGACGACGAACGGAAAATGGAAACGCGTGCAGAAAACGAACCGGCAATTAGGAAGAACGTGTCTATTGTGTTGCAGGCTTGCGATTTGCCGCTATATTGGAAAGTGCCTCTCTTTCTCGCAGCAGACGGCGATCAGAGTGGATACGTCGAGCTAAACGCCTTCCTCGATTTTTGGAAAGAGTAAGAATCGCCATTCGATTCACTCGCATCCGAGTCCCTCACTAATTAAATTGAATTAACGTTGATGATTTATTATCGTAGATTATGCAACACGCATCACGATGCAGCGAGCAAATTCATCAGGATTACGACTCGTGGTCAGAGGAACTTTATTCTTCCCGAGGACTTAATTCCTCTGGTTCAGGACGTCGTCGAGACTCATCCGGGACTCGTTTTTCTCAAAGAAGCTACTGAATTCCATTCGCGTTACGTGCACACGGTACGACGTGAATTTTACTCCTATATCAATT
The DNA here is from genome assembly GCA_963989405.1 of Trypoxylon attenuatum. Taxonomy (NCBI): domain Eukaryota; kingdom Metazoa; phylum Arthropoda; class Insecta; order Hymenoptera; family Crabronidae; genus Trypoxylon; species Trypoxylon attenuatum. Next base: position 5,640,245 of record OZ022488.1, on the reverse strand, counting down.
TAATATAAATTTAACATGAATTTAATAATAAGAGACAATTTAGAATATTTATCGTTAACACGAATAATTACAGTTAGATTATTTTTATGTTAAATATAATTTAGTATAATTTTGTTATTAAAATTGTGATTGAGAGTAAAAGATGACGATGCGTGAAATTAAACAGGTGATAGCCAGGATATTTTATTGCGTGAACCGAAGCTGGAGTGGCAAGATATCGGTAGCAGAACTGAGGAGAAGCAATCTCTTATCGGTGATCGCTATCCTCGAGCACGAAGAAGACATCAATCAAGTAACCGCGTATTTCAGCTATGAGCATTTCTACGTAATTTACTGCAAGTTTTGGGAGCTCGATCGTGACCATGATCTCTTCATCGGTAAGATGGATCTCACGAAACACAATGATCATGGTAAGTCACGGATTACTATCGAATTATGTATCGTAATCTTTTTTAACACGTTGAAAGTGCCGCGGCAGTTTTCAAGACGTGTTAATTACAGTGAGTTTTATCTAATGAGTTCTGTGTTCTCGGCTTTCAGCACTGTCAAAGCGAATGATAGCGCGAATATTTAGTGGCGCGGTAACGAGAGGCGGCGTGAAAACTGGGAACGGTGTACGACAACCGCAAGACAAGATGAGCTACACCGAATTTGTGTGGTTCCTTCTCAGTGAAGAGGATAAAAATCATCCTACTGCCATTGAATATTGGTTCAGGTATTTGTTGTGTTATGGGGTATTGCTGATACTCAGAATTTAATTGTTATGGGAATTATATTGAACGTCTTTGCAGGTGTATGGATCTCGACGGTGACGGATATCTATCTATGTACGAATTGCAATACTTCTATGAAGAGCAATTGCATCGGATGGAAGCGATCGGTTTGGAAACTTTACCCTTTGAAGATTGCTTATGTCAGGTATATTTCAGGAAGATATAACTTTTGAATCTTCATTTACAAATTTCAATACTTTAATTTTGATTAGAATTTTTATTTGAATTCGAATATTTAAATCTTCAAATTCAAATTCAAATATTTAAATCTTGATTCGAATTTTCATTTGAATTCAAATATTTAAATCTTCAAATTCAAATATTTAAATCTTGATTCGAATTTAATATTTAAATTTTGATTGTGATTCAAACATTCAAATTCTGATTCGAATTTAAATATTGGAAAAATGATTTTCAATCACATATCGATTACGATTGATATGTTAATTGACAATAACACACAGATGCTAGATATGATTCGCCCATCGACGCCCGGCAAGATATCGCTAAGCGACTTAAAAAGATGCAAAATGACGTCGATATTCTTCGACACATTCTTCAATCTCGAGAAATATCTCGATCACGAGCAGAGAGATCCATTCGCTTCAGCTAGAGAACACGATCCCGATGGCCACGAGGTACGTTAACACTCAGGTTTCAAATCGAACAATTCTCATAAACTTTACCCGGAATCTATCAAAGGGGTGCTTTTCACATTTCTCACTTTAATCGCCGCTTCTTTCCATACCTCGACTATTCCCCAAATTTTCATATGCATTCGATTGGTATTCAAATATGGAAAATCAGAATTCTAGTAATAAAGATAAGCTTTGATCGCTCGATTTCATATTTTATTTCATCCGACACAGTTGTCCGATTGGGATCGATTCGCGGCAGAAGAATACGAGCTACTAGTCGCCGAAGAAGGTGGTAACGAGCAGAATGAACAAAAGTAAGTATATTCTCGTTTCATCCTCATAATACCCAATACATTAATCTTATAAACTCATATTTCTCTCGAAAACCCCGTGCACTCATATCTCTCTTTTGGGAATGGGAGTCTTACCCGAGCAAATTCACTGAATACATTCGCTGAAAATCTGATTCATGCACTTTGAATATTCTTCCCAGTAATATGTATAATGCAGCTATGGTAATTCGCTATTCGAATTATTCTTCTAATTACTCTCGAGTCAGTCAAATACAACATTCTTCAATATAACTAATTTAATTTTTTTTACAAATCAATAAACTTTACATTTATCCTCTTATTAGGTCGATTTCTTGTAAAAAAAGAAAGTGTAACATGTTTTGTGGTGTGTCGCAGAATTTGTAGTATTATAATTAGTTCGGGTGTGTCGTGAGGATGAAAGAGATTGAAAAATCGCTGCTAAATCCAATTAGCATAGATGAACCACGCTGTGCTGCATTGAGAGAGCGAACGAGAGAAAACGAGAGAGAGAGAGAGTGTGAGAGAGAAAAAGATACATAGTCGTAGAGAAGAAAATTCTCAAGAATTTTCGCTTACAAGCATAGTGCCGGGGCTGTGAAACGGAACTCATAGGCCCCGAAAACTTTGGCATGGTTGTTCGTGAGATGATCATAGGTAGAGAAAAGTATGCCCACATGCGGGAGCTAACAATTTTCAATTTGTACTGTGATCGTAATGACAGTGGTGCCATATCTGCATTTGTTCCAGGCTGTGTGATGATGAAATGTAACCATCATCTGCAGCTGAGTAAGTAAACGAACAAAATCGCATGGTACTCCGACGCATGATGCTCTATGCATGCGTAACAGCCATAATCCTCGCATTACTTTCACACTCGCACGAAAGGTCACGTCGAGTCTGTTACTAGAAGTTCGCTTTCAAGGAAATCGCAGAAATTTCATGTCTCAAGGAAAACTCAAGGAAATTCTAAATTTGTGAAAATCGATGAAAGTAATACGGCGATTAGTAAAAACTCGCATAACTACTTTTCTGCTTCTCGATTTTGTTCATATCGGCATGTCGGCTGTTTTGAGTTTGCAGTGACTAACTTTCACATAGACTCACATGTCTAACTCGTCGTTTGCGACGATGCATTTGGCTTCGTTATATTACAGCTTTTTTGAATCGAATCTTTGAATTCTTCGGAAAGAGACGAGATTGAGTTTGCTTTTATTTGAAAATCAATTTATCTACCGCTTGCTGTAACATTTTTCTACACGGAACATTTTCTAGAAGCCTGTAAAGCGACACCCCTCTTCGATCCGATTCACTTAAAAAGTAATAAAATTACTAAGAAAAATATCGAGAAAAACAGTGATTTTTATTGAGTGATTATTTCAATACGACCGATGATCGTTTTGGATGAAAGTCGATCGGATGTAGAGGGTTGGTAAATACGGAATAGGAGATAATCGAATGAAAGAAAAATAACATGACCATTATTTAAACAGGTCATACGACTCTGCACCAGAGGATCTGTTCGCGCGAAATCTCGACGTCCTCGATGGAGAGTCTGCGGCCGGTGCGTATTCAGGATACTTGGAGGACCTGCACATGATGGAAACGCCGGACTCGATCCGTCAGCAATCCAGGAATCAGTATTACGACAGCGGTGACAGTGACGACTACGCTGAGAGTGACAATTGAGGAGAAGATCTCAAAAACTCCATGGAAGCCAAAAAAAACAGATCATCAAGAGATTGATGCTACATAAGAGAACTCTACCCCGAATAATCAATATACATATGTATTTGATTTTGGATCGTGCAGTGAAATTGTCGTGAGAAGTACAAATTATCCGGTGGAATATTTTGTGACTAGCGCGATCAACTTGTAAATAAGCTAATGAGAAGCGAAAGAAAGAAACAAGGTATCCTTACTTTGAAAATATCTCTAGTTTGCATTCGACAGTACGCTGGGTGTTAGAGACAACTCGTAGGACAATGCGACGCAAGTATTTTTTATTGTACTGTCGCAAGAAGAGGATCACTCACGGTAATATATATATATATATATATACATATATATAAAAATATAAAAATATTGTTTAACAAAAAGATGGAAATTGGAGTTTAGTGAACAGTTTCGAGAATGTGAAGTAAACTTATTAGAAACATTGTATTGAGTCACGTGCTACGTTTGTCGTCTACAAAGCGAGAGAGTGACTCCTTCGATATTCGAATATCGAAATGCTCTTAATCGTATCGAAAGTTCCAAGTAATTATAGCGCTATCTAATTCGTTCGTTAAGTTAGACCGAACGAGGACCTTGCGAATAGTGATGGCAATTCTCTTAAGATGGAGGAAGACAGAAAAGGATCGATTTACCTACTGGATCGACTTATAATTCTTGATAGTATTGTGACGCAGGCCACGCAAGTTCGCAGTGGATGATAGACATCCGTAATAACGTATACTTGATGAGTATCGTGTACATAAAGACGAAATTACCGACTCCTATTTTTACGTAATCTAAGCGCGAACCAATGCCTGGAAGCCTTTGATTGTTGCAGTCTTCGTTCAATGTTGAACCCTTCCGTGAAATTTCCGGCAGAGAAACGCGTACAAAGAGACATGTGTACACCCTATTACGAATACAGTAGAATTTTCTTTTAGGAATCTTTTAAACGAATAAAATTGAATAAATTTTGGAAATATTTCGCATAACGAAACACCTTCATATCTTGGAGAAATAAAAAAAATTGGGCTCTGATTTATTTTTAACCGATTGAAATATCACGACGAAGATTCTACTGTAATTGCCGATTCTCGTATCAGTCATAGTATATTGTATATTACATACCGACATGTTTCGTCTTTCGTATACTAGACGATTCACTCGGCAAAGTCGAGTGAAATATTTATATAACAATACGTAGCGCGTCGAATACACTTAATAACCGATGTCCTTTTGTAACTCGAGAAAAAAAACACGGTTCAAAGCTTGGAACGTTATTAGCGTTGGTTTACTTTGCCTGGGTACTTTTTAAATCTCAAGTGTACTTTGGATGAAGAGATACTGGTTTTTCCGAGCGAATGCCGTTTCCTTTAACGGTGAATGTGTATTCCTTCTAATATTAGATTGTTACATATGAAACTTGAGATTTTCTAATACAAATTTTACGAATATAAACTTAATCATCATTTCGCTCTATAGTCTCTTTTTTTCTTAATCTGAATCTTTTCGTAGAAATGAAATTGAAAGGATTGTTGGAACAAAAATATATATTATAGATTGGAACATTTCATGTGTAACAACCTAATGAATGAATATTCGAAGAGTTACCTCGAGCAAAAAGCAAGTGATTGGAAAGCGAGGGGGAAAAAAAAAGTGGAGGATATTGATTTCCTATGGGGTTCAAGAGTTTTTTTATACTGACAAATACCGTCATATCAATACCGTCACGAGATATTACAACCGTGCCACGCGTATAGCTCGGGAGTGTATAGGAAGAATATCGAAAGCTTGCTAGAAGATAAGCGTATCCTACGCACTAGGCTGCTGTTCAAAGATACTACACTTAATATCGCTTACAAACTGTACCAAATACGTACTCCCTTCCTCTAAGAAAACAATTTTATGCTTTCGCCAGTTGCATATATATCGGGCGAACGGTATTCGTCTTTTGTCGTTGTTTAAAAGATTTTTCAGTGAAACTTTACTTATTTTTGGACCGCCTTAATCTACACTAGGCGAAATTCTGGCAAGCAACAAACAAGCCAAAGACACAACGTGTTCTTTTTATCCAGAGGAAGAAGGTTGCCGCGAGAATCCTTCGAGAATTCTCTGTTGCATATAGAGAGAATAGACAATTTTTAAGCACTTGCCTCATTAATAGTCAGCGAATATTGTTTTCTTCTTTTTAACATTTCCTAAGGGAGACTCATCGACTTTACAATGGCGACCATCGAGTATTAAATCCTTGACTAAAGTGACTTTTTAAAGGAAATTTCGATGAAAAATTCTTCTTCTTTCCAAATCTATTATCTATTAATTTTTTATTTTGAAATCCGTAAATTCTTAGAGAATACGAAAGCTTTTTTCAAGGAATTAATACTTTCTGGCGAGAAGGCAGCGATAGAATTACCATTGAGAATAAAAGTAAGAGAGTAACAAGAGGATTTTCTTGCGATACTGTAATTTACGATTATTTGCCATAGAATACTAACGATTACACCCCGCCGCTACCGACCACTCTTTAAATTATGCTCACATACGAACAGTACATGTACCGTATCCTGGTATACTGTTCCTCCTGGTCCAGCCGCGAACGATCAGCGTGCTCGCATAGGGAAGCGTAATCGCGATGACATATTTATTTCGCTTAAGACTGGTGCAATGTACATATTAGTTTTTTCTCTTCGGATGTCTAAGTTTTAATTATGGATAAATGATACTCTAGTCGAAATGTGTGCTATAACTCCCGTGAATCGAGAGATGACGAGCTGGGAAAGCTGTAATTCCAAGCGAATTCTCACCCTGTTGTCTGTTAGTCCAAGGAGTTAATTAACCCAGAGAAAAAGAAGAAGAAGAAGAAAAGAAGAAGAAGATGAAGAAAAGAAGATGAAGATAAAGATGAAAAGAAGAAGAAGAAGAAGGAGAAGATGATGATGGGAAAAATTGTTATAAGAACTTTAGTCTCTGTCCTATTTCTAAGGTTGACCTTTCATTCAAATTTTATTGTATGCGTCTCGATCGACATTTGGCAAACACGCATTACGTTTATGTTACTCTTGTTAACGTTTATGTACCTGTCAAATCGATAATCTCATGGATCGAACGATGAATTATTGTTAGAGTTGTCTTGTGCTCTCACGAAGGAGGGAATCATTATTGTCTCTGTCTTACCTCGATTCTAGAAACGTAGACATTGGGAAAATCCCCTTGGAAATTCGTGTTTAAGCTGATAGTAGTATTGTTAAGTGGCATTTTATTTAATTTCACGACATTATCCTCTCAGAGAGGAGATGGATTTTCGCTGACTCTCCAAAGATTTAATTCAACCCTTTGAATGCCAATTGCAAATATTTATCCGATTGTGTCGAATTGAACAATTGTTACACCTAGTTTAATTATTTAATTTGACATTCGATGAATCTCGTTTTATTCGCAATAGTCAACGATAAGATTCAATTATCTTTTGTTAAATCGGTGCACTCGAAGGGTCGTCAAATCTAAGCCTCTACCTTTTATACTATCGGTGTATATAAATGTGGATATTTATAATCGTAATTTTCGTCGCAGTGACGTTGCACCTTTAGGTTTCGTTAGGCAGAGAAAGGGAGGAAATTAGAATTGGACCGATGAATAAAGCGGTGGAAAAAAAAAATGATCGAACGGAGAGACAGAAAAAGGGGAGCGCAGGGAAAGAAAGGACGTGTGTGTGACGTCGTTTTTCGTCAGTGCATTTGCCGATACTTTCAATTGTTATATTTATTCGATTATTCTATGATAGGTTTATCACTGTTTTAGCGGTTTATTACATGATTTGTAGCGAGGCAAATCGCGAACCGGTTGAAGGTTTATTTATTTGAAAAATCGGAAAAAAGCGGCGGCGAAGGAAAAGCGAAGAAGAAGAAGAAGAAAAAGAAAAACAACAACAAAGGGAAGAAAAAGCCGGAGATCGCGAAGAGCGATGAGTTTGAATCCGCACAGGCGCGCGTAGACCGTCTCGATAATAGACTTACGTTCACCATTTATCTACATTTTTATTTATATACACAAATATATATTTTATCTGTGCATGAGTAGACAAGTAAGGTAATTTTGCAAGTTAATAAAAACAAATGGCAAAATGCCGGGGAATTTTTTACGACTCACCCAACTCGTATCCTGGATCCTGATGTCATCATTTCTTGGAAGCACATCGCCGCAAAACTGGCATTTTTACCTCTTGACATTAACGAATCCGTTGAACACTTATTCTTATTGTTAGCACTTTTTCGTCACGTATACAAGTTTTTCTATTACCGCCATTGTGGGCCACCGGCGCGATATCCTAACACTCGAATTAAGCTCTACAGATATTTAACACAGATTCTACCCTCTAACTTGTTGCACTGGTACACGAAAGTTTATTTCACACTCCGATGCACTTTTTCTTGAGTTTAATTACGTTTAAATACACTTATTTCAAATTATTATCGCGAGCAACTGGTTTCGCGTAAAATCCCGAAATTAAGCACGCCGCTACTGGCGCCCTCTGCAACGGGTTGCCCTGAGGTTTCTAGGAATATGCTTCAGAGACCGCCACTTGTTAAAGTCTATTTTGACAGATTGCATTTGAAATTAATTTATTTAAATAGCGGCGGAAATTAAATGTTTTTAAGGTAAATTAAATCCAGAAAATGTCACGCTAAATTTCATAATTCAATTGGTATCGCTAAGTCCAGGAAATTAAAAGAAAATATTTGTTAACCTCTCGTTCTTTAGCTGCAGTATTTACGTATACATTGAAAACTAATGTTGAATCCTGTATGCAGGATGAAACCCGTGCAGATCGTATGTCGATAGAAACAGAAGTATTATTATGGTATCTAAAACAAAATCTAACCTCCCAGGTAGAGAATTGCATCAAGAATCAAACTTCAAATATAATTCAATCACCTTCTTTCATAAATCCTGAATGTCAGCAATTTTTATTACATGAATTTATCATAGATGTTCCAGTGCCAATTTGTTATGTGATCATAGCGATATTGTCCCTGTGCTATAGTAACAGTTATGATGGCACGTTTGCCTTTGACGATTCAGAAGCAATAGTGAACAACGAGGATGTTCAGAGCTCTCCCATTTGGGAGATCTTCAAGAATGACTTCTGGGGGACAAAACTCTCCCACAAACAGAGCCATAAGTCTTACCGACCACTTACCATTCTGACATTTAGGTAGTCCATGAAAAAATCTTGTTCGATTACCACGTATCTTAGACTCTGTAAGCTATTCATAATGGAACTTATTTTATTAGGCTACAATATTGGATCCGCAAGACGTTAGTTGCTCAAGATTATCATATAGCGAATATAATTCTACATACGATTGCGTGTCTCGTTTTGTTACCTGTACTCAATGTCCTTCTCGGAGCCAAGGGGAGAAACATTGGATTCTATGCTACGGCACTGTTCGCAGTTCATCCAGTTCACACCGAAGCTGTAAGTATTTCCGAAAGAGTTTTTTATTCGCATATTAAATATATGTACACTATATTCCATTAACGTTCAGGTTTCAGGCATCGTTGGTAGAGCAGAATTATTATCCGCTCTGTTTACATGGTTTTCTATTTTGCTCTACAGTTACTCGGTTTATGCCAAGGATCTTTTGTACAGCTGCTGTGCCATGTGTGCTTGTATCATAAATATCGGAGTAGCAATGTTTTGCAAGGAAACTGGAATCACTGCCATCGTAAAATGCCTAGAATTTTTCTTTGCCACATATTGCCACCGTACAAATACTAAATTATAATATTCATTCCAGGGGATATGTGCACTGTACGACATAGTAGTGATAAATAAGATTTATCCGAATGATATCATGAAACTAACAAGCATCACAAATTTTTATACGAATCTACAAGAATTTGTTAAGTTTAAAAGAAGACTTTTTATACGACTCAGTATTCTACTTTTATCTGCGATTGTTCTTCTAAGTGTCAGATTCAGCGTAATGGGATTCAAGCCTCCAAATTTTCAACCAGTGGACAATCCAGCGTCATTTGTGGATAGCATTTTCCTTCGCTTCATAAACTATACTTATATTTATTGCTTAAATATTTGGCTTTTGATATGCCCACAATGGTTGTGTTTCGATTGGTCAATGGGTTGCGTTCCATTGATCAGTGATCTTGATCCTAGACTTCTAGTGGTCATCGCATTTTGGCTGATCTCCAGTACAATGATTCTCCAGCTTTTTTATCCGTCTCACGATCCACTTTTAAGGTAATAAAATTTCTCATCACCGGTTTTTTATTACTGCGAGATTGTCAAATTACGTTTTCACAGATGTTCGATTATGGGTTTCTCCCTGCTGATCGTTCCATTCCTGCCAGCTAGCAATATTTTCTTCAGTGTTGGCTTCGTACTGGCGGAAAGAACTTTATACATTCCATCCGCTGGATATTGTTTGCTCATTGCGATTGGATTGCAGAAATTGTACAGTCGAATATCGTCGCAATATCTCATCGTAGCGTATATTCTATTAATTTCACTATTCTTCGCGCGATCGTGGATGCGAAGCGAGGAATGGAAGAACGAGACCTCTCTTTTTAGATCCGCTTTACACGTTTGTCCGCTAAACGCGAAAGTTCATTACAATATCGCGAAGAACGCGGCTGACAAAGGGAATTCCAGTCTCGCGCAGTATGAATATCAAGAAGCTTTACGGTAAAAATTAGCTTGTTATAAAAAATAATTAGTATGAAATGAGTAGAATTCTAAAATAACGATTTTTGTACACCGCAGATTGAATCCTAATTACGCTCAAGCTATGAACAACCTCGGAAACTTGCTCAAGGATCAAGGGAAATACTCGGAGGCCGAGAATCTATTTAAACAAGCTCTAAAACTCCAGTATGTTGCTACGACTAAACAAATATCTAAAATGAATCAGCAGAATTAATTAGAATATTAAACAGGGAAAATTGTTACAGAGAAGATTTCGCGACGGCATGGATGAATTTGGGGATCGTTCTATCCGCACAGAAAAAGTACGAGGAATCAGAGAAAAGTTATTTGAAAGCTCTTTCGCACAGATCGAAGTATCCTGATTGCTATTACAATTTGGGTGTATTAGTCAGTAAACATTTCTATGATCGATTATTATTTACCGTATGAATTCTAATTTCAACAAATTTTTATACTAATTATTTTAGTACCTGGAGGAAAAACAGTACAATAAAGCATTGAAATCCTGGGGATTAGCGATTGAGCAGAAAAGGACGCATAGAAGAGCGTGGACAAATATGATACTTTTACTCGACGATTTAGGTACATATACAGAACTTATTATTTCTTCTATCGAATGTTGTCCAATTCGAATTTCAATTATAGATAGACGAACAGAAGCACTGAAGGTAGCGAATCAAGCTCTGAAATTCATTCCAACGGATCCGTCGATTTACTTTAATATCGCGAACATATTGGGAAAGGAAGGAAGATTTATAGAAGCGGAATTGTACTTCAAGAAAGCTATACTCAAAAATCCCAGTGATCCTATGTTCTATACGAATCTAGGAGTACTGTACCATCGCTGGAACAGATTAGAAGACGCTAAAACCATGTACAAACAGGCACTATTAATTCAACCAGATTTACGTAGCGCGAGGGAAAACCTAAAGAAATTACACTCTCGAAAATCGTCCATAAAATAAGAATTTTTACTTTTGTACAAAAATAGGCTCAGTATAAAAACTTTTATTCTAATCCTCCTAATCATTCGTTTCTATCAAGTCTTTAAATAGTTCAGTGTTCTGCGGATAGCGATACGCTGAGAAATTCCCAACTTTCTTCCCATTGACGTAATTGTAAGACTTGAAACATTTTTCACAGAAGAAACAGGGATTGTGCGGTATTCTGTCGTGATTCAAAGTGAACCATTGAGCGGAATACACACCGCACATGAGACACAGTTTACAATATTTCTGTTTTATCCTGATTATCCTTGGATACTCAGATATTCTCAGTTCATCATCGACAGCCACCAATCTGCAAATATTCAAATTATTTTTTAATAAATTTATACAGATACAATTCATACGATGCAAAAAACCTTTGGTAAAAAATAGATCAAAATACCTTGCATTGCTGAGACAGATTAAATGCTCACAGTTTGCTACGTGTTTGTAAACCCATGGGAATCCGAATCTTGCGTACAACGTATCTATTCTACACGTTTCCATAGAACTGACATTGAACTGGCCAAATATTGGTTTCCGCTTGGCCCAGTCGATGATTACTTGACTGTATTCAATGTTCGAAGGATCTCTCTTATCGTTGTAAAATGTGTCCTCGATGAAGAAGAAGCCTGATTTGTAAACATCTTTAGCCATTGGTCCGATAGCTTTCTTCAGGTTATTGCTACATTCCACTGGAATAGTGTACTCGCTTCTGCAATTGATTTTATCGCGCAAGTCGGCAAGGGTTTGTGAACCAGCTATGGCGAACATCGCGTGCAATTGAAGCCTTGATCCCATTTGAACCTTTTGCTCGTGTTTCTTGAGATTGATAAAGGGACTGTAAACTCTAACGTATACTAAAATATCTTTCTCTGGCTCGAGTAGATCCCCTTGTCCATCTGTTTTGTCGTAGTCCTTAAAAAGAGAAGAACTCACTAAGATATATTGTATCCGATTATTGAGTATAGGCGAAAGCAATTAGAAAGTATTATCCGTACGTACTATCATCAATTCGCTTTTATACTTGCAGTATGGAATTATTCCTCCCTCTGCTCTTCTCTTTAAATGTCTCAACGTTTCCAAGTCAGCATCCGCTGGCTTATGAGACTCGAACAGACCTCTTTTTCTCATAAGTTTGTGGTTTTTTATTCTTGGCACTTCACCTTCCACTGTCAAATTGTCAATACTGCAAATCGATAAGATTACTATTGAACCATACAGATTAATTAGAACTTTGATTTAAAGTCGTAATGACTGGAGCGAGTAATATACCTGCAGTATTCTTCCAACATTGATTTTTCATCGTCGTTAAGCTCGGCACCCATCAATTGAAAGACATCTCTGTGATTAGTGACAGATTGGAAACATTGTGATGACCGAAGACTGTTTCTGTAGTCATTGAAATACTCATCTATTGCAATTTTTGATGATGCTGTCTTATTGAGATAACCATATATGTGATCCATTGTTAATAGTCAAGGTTCAATTCAGGAATTAATTCTGTGGATTAAACAACAGTCCAATCGTAAGAATTCTAATCAAGTTCAATGTAAACATCGGTAAATATCATTGTCACCTTTGCTCACTCAGCTCAGTATACTGATGTCACTCAATGACAACTATTTCTTTTACCCCTCCAAAGTTGTTTTTTAATACACAAATTTGACGACACACACAAACGATCGAAAAATTAATTAATAACGACAGATTTGGATATCAAATTTTGGAAGATATCCAATTGAACTAGTATACATTTTGATGATTTCAAGGTTCTGGTCAGTTCTGACGGAATCTACCAATAGCATTCATCCTCCGCGAATTTCAAACGAATATCGATTCTACAGTTTGTGCACGTGGGAATGTTACCGATCCTATTAAAAATTTGCCGAAGAGTGGTGCTATCTGGCGAGCAATTTTGTTACTGATCCGGTACTCTGATTGGCTAAAGTAGAGCCAATCGAAACGTCAAATTTCAAACCAATGGAAATTAGCCCGCCGGTCGCCATATTGCCTGTCGCCATGTTGCGTACCGCGAAGTTTCGTGTTGTAACAGCTCCGCGTTAGTGATTCGGAAAATTCGGGATAAAAGTGACAGTTAGCAATGTTTCGGGTGACGAGTGGAGTGAAAAGTGTTGTGAACATCCAGTGCGCTTGAGGGAAGTGAAGGACCAAACGCAACTTACTGCAATTAGTAATTATGCACCCCGTTCCAAATCGGCTTCACGGATCGGCCGACGTTACTCATCGAGCGTATTCGATGGAGGTATTTTTCGGGGATTTCGGGGACAATTTTCTTCCTGGCAGCTTGGTGAGTCACATATTATTATCAATTTTACCAACTCTTATGATACTGGGTGTATGATATTGTTTCAATAATACAGGCATCACATATGGTTATGTGTTAATGTTACACTATGCAAATTCTTACTTTATATTTACGTATTTGCACATAAATTCGAATATATTACTGAATAATCATGGAACATGTATTCGGATAGTTTATTTTATTAACGAATGAATATATGAATATGCATTTGTATATGTCGATATTGGGAAATCTGACCTCTCACTCATGAACCCATTATGGTTATGGTTCACATCGATAAATGCGAGATGTCAGCACCATTAAAATTATTCAAGCAACGTGACATTGATAAATATTGAAGTATAAAATGAATGATACTAAATTTCACTGAAATTCACTAAAGTTATATGAATCGCAAATTAATATAATCCGGGCGTTATCGAATCTAAACGAGTAATCATTAATTAAAAAGAAGAGTATTTCCGACTGCACTCGTAAGAAGTGTCTCGAACCACATAAGCGTCTCTTCAGTAATTCTTTCGTCTCGATCCTCCAAGAACGCTCGGTTAAACAAGAAGCTCGTCATTCATTCGAAAGAAGAGGATGCTCGGCATTCGGCACGAGTCACAGCCAGCGCGAGAATGCCAGAACCATTGAGCGTGGAGCGGAAGATGGAGAGGGCCAGAAAGAGAGAAGACAGCAAAGAGAGAAGAGAACTCGGTAGGAAACACAATGAAGAGGCGTAAACCGTAGAGGCTCACGGTGCGCTTCCCTCGCCAATGGGCCATGAGACCCAAGTCCCCGCCTACCAGAGCGTGGCTAACTTCTTCGTGCGCAGCATCGCGCGAGATAGCTACAGGGCCAATCACTGGTGCGTACAAACCACTCTCATCTGTTTTTCCCCCCTCTCCACTGTTGCTTCCTACCAGTTTCTTCAATTCTCGACGCTCGCATGACCCTGGCTAACAAAAGAACGCTTCAACTTATTGAGCATAATATTCAACCCTACAACTATAACACTTTTTTCCGAATAAACTTGACGAAACACACGTCACACGGTTGGTACCTTCTTCCGTCGGCAGGCGTATCCCTTCGCGAGGAGGAGGAGGAAGAGGAGTGGAGATTCTTTGACACGCCAAATGCGTTCGGAGCGGAACCGTAAAAGGGTGGGAGAAGAAAGGCTGATCGGTGGCAGAAGAAGATGAAGAAGAAGTAGAAGAAGAAGAAGAAGAGGAGGAGGAGTAGGAGGAGAAACAGGAGGAAGATGAGGAAGAGTGTGGGAAGTAAAGTGCCGAGGGAGGGCGGGCGAAGGAGTCGCGAGACTACGCGCTAGTAGCCGGAGAGGAGATTTCTTATTTCTGCTCTGGTAAATCTGTCGGGGCAGTCAGTGAGGCAGCGAAGGGCGAGCCGCGCACCATTGACCGTGTCCGTGCTCCTTTTTTCGTCCCCTCGCTCGAACTGTCGTCATTACACATTCTCTCTCCCTCTCTCTCTGTCTTTCTCCCGATATTCTCTCAACTACCCTCTCCTCCTCTAAGTGTCTCTCTCCAACTTTGTTCCTCATTCGCGGCCCAGATTCCGCCAATTTCCATTTCTTTCGACGAGCGTACCATTGTTTCCGGGGGACGGACCTTCCGGGGGGCAAGTGTCATCTCAGTGAAAAGAGTGGAAAATTGAAAGTTCGTCGCAGAGCAATTTCTCGATCATTGGCAGCGCGCGGGATCGTGAAACGAGGCCCGCGAGCGCGCGGCGATAAATTTCGCGGTGAGAGCTGATTTATGAGATCCTAGTGGTTCACATTGGTCACGAACGAGCACGTCGGAGAGGTGTGCCGTGGCAGGAGCGCGTGTCATCGCGGCAATAAACATCCCTCCGCGTCAATTTGTAGTATCTAACGTAATTAAAAACAAACAACTACTACCTGCGAGTTTGATGCCACCGCGACGCGCGAATTCGAAGCAGTAGCTCGATCGCGCCTTCCACCAGGAGTTTTCGCAATGGCGAAACTTGGAGATTTGTACTGCGACAGCTGTGCGAAATTGGCTCGACGGAAATAGTGGCGCGAGGAGAGTGAGAACATGTTGATTTTTCCTTGGCCAGCGACTGGATCGCGAACGGAATCTACGAGGCGAGCGTGACTCGATGGACTGGCACTAATAGTGGCACCGGACAATTTCTATTGACCACCAGCAATCGTGAAATGATTCTACAAGCTTATTCGGCAAGCTTAAAGCAACTGGAACGTAGGATACTGACCAGCGAAGAATCCACGAAGAACTCGTGATCGTCTCTTTCAAGCGGAAATCGCGAGCAGTGATACGCACGAGTAATACAATTCGAGCATTGCAAAAGTGTTGAATCGCATGTAGCCGACGGCTGCAACGCTCTGCATTTCGCTCCGATGGATCCGCTTGTGTTAGGTGAGTATCAAAGTGAATTTCTTAAATGAAGAAATCCTCCTAAACTTACAATATTTCTATAAACAAAGAATCGAGGGATCTCATAATTGCCCCCCCCCCCCCCCCGGTTATATTCTCCAGCGTCGTGCTTTTCGAATCTACAAGCACGCGCATAAATCTCAGTGGCAAGGGTTAATGGTTCGTATGAGAAAGCGATAAAAATAATTGTGGTGCGTACGCGGTGCCGACGGACCGCACCAAGGAAGAACCAAGCACGAATCTTCGCGAGGCAAGGCGTAACAACTCGAGCTGATAGCATACCGTAAAATACAGTACGTTTTACCCTCACAGTCTTACTCGTGGACCCTCGCTACCGACTAATCGCTCCTTTATGGACCGCTGCGTCAAAACTGCGAGTTGAACACGCGCAACCACACCTTTCAACACGGCCATCAATCTCACCGTTACGATCTCGCTATTCAATTTCTCTACCGACTCTCTTTACTCTCTTTTTACTTCACTTCTATTTCTTCCCCTTCTTTCCTAGTAAATATACTTTTTGCTAAAAAAAAAAGTCAGAAGAAAAATATGAAATAAATTATGAAACTATTGGTAAAATGAATTGAACTAAATAAGAATTATTTGCATGAATTTAACTGAAGAAGCAATAAACTAAGGTTTGGATAAAATTGTCGCGTTAGTTGAAAGTTATCGAGTGATTTCGCAGTGAACAGAAGATGAGCAGTCACAAGCATATGTAAGTGTACGTAAACGTCTTGGCGAAAGGGTAAGATAATAAAATGGGTTGGAGCGCGGTATCGCTCGAAGGCCTCTCTCTACCTATCGTCAGCTAGCACAGTAGAAGGAAGAAAAATTCAATTCCGCGATACGACTTCTCGTTATCCCACGCTTAAACTGCTGTTTTTCCTCGAGACATCAGAGTGACGAGAACGCAAGCTGAATAATACACTTGGCTCGTTTGACAACGTAACGTTGATAGAACTACACATAGTAATAACCATCGTGAACAACGTCAGTTTCGGCTTCTCTCTTCTCACGTTTAATTTGCCGGATTGTTAACTTCCAAGCGAAACTGACGCTCTCTCATCTTCTTCTTCTCGCGTGCAATTCACCTGGGTGGTGGTGGTTGTGCTCGTGGTTCTCCGTGACACTTGAAGGATCTCTTTCGATTTAACTGCTTCACCGATTTCATTTGGCGTCGGTTAAACCTACAAATAACATGGATTAATTCGGGTGATTTGTTTTGCAGAAATGCAATCCTAATCCTCGATGAATTATCCGTAGAAGAAGTAGTTGAGAATGTTATTTCAAGTGGAATGATACAAGGGTGAACATAATTGGAATATTGAATAATATTTAAGTTGATTTTTTAATCAAATCTATCAATATCTATTAATATATATTTTATAAAGCATTAGATATTGAAGATAAATAGTATAATATAAACATAAATAATTCGAAGGAATCTAAATAATTAGAATTGTATTTTATTGTACAATTGGTATCTGTTTAATTAATATACAGTAATCGTGTTTAAAATTGTTTGAGAAAAGAGACTTAAAGATACTTTGAATTGAGAATCTTACTCGTATAAGGGAATGCGATTCGGCCCATTCATAGAAAGTCTACTGTACTCATTTCTCCAGCAACCTCTGACCTTGCTGGGTCCCGGATGCCCCCTCGGTGCTTATCGTCATTGGTTTTACTCCTTTTCTCTTCTTTTCTCTCTCTTTCTCTCCCTCCTTCCCTTTCTCGTCAATCCCATTACCCGAGAAAATCCTCAAAATCTTCGTTCCAAGACGCTGTTCAATTAGATTTTTTACAGTGATAAAATCAATTTTCATTAAGAAATTTATACCAATAGATAGATTCTTCTCTCGGTGTTAAAACTTCGAACTAAAACCCCGTAAATGATTCTACTCGGATCACCAATATTATCGTTACGCTCCGCTTCGGTATTTATAGACTCAAAAATTGACCCCTGGGGTTGTTAAGCGCCAGATAACGCGGTTACAAGTTTACAACGATGGAACAAAGTATCGATCGTCATCATTGCACTCGCGGGAAGAAGCGATACCTGATTGTGCGAAGTCGACGATAACTCGTTCACCAGGTTTCGCGTAGAACTTTAACAATAAGAATCTTCCTCTTTTCATCCAATTATTTTTATCTAATCATCATTTTCGATACTCATATTTCTTAACTGGTTCAAATTTCTTAGACACATTTCTATGAAATGGAATTGATGAAAAAGAAGAAAAAAAAAACTATAAAAGATAATAGAGATATATATTTGTTAAATGATTTATATGAATAACTTCGAACGTAATTGAGAAGAAAAATTAGATTAAATTGTTGGAATATCCGATTGTTTTTTCGAGGTTTGTGTTACGTTATAAGGAATTTTAGGAGGAAATTCTCGGATGCCGATGATCGAGCGAATGGATTCCAACCAGAGTACATAGTGGGGATTCGCGATATTGAAATAAGTCCGTATCATGACCTACATTTTGGTACAGGCGACCATAAATCACGGAGATGTAACAAGTTTGTTGTGACGCGTGAAACACTGCCGATGACCCAGATCTAATATTACCCTTGCAGCGATTCCAATAATTTAGCGCGAGTGATCTGAAAAGCGCCGAAATGAGACTACGATTACTATACATTACTTACAACTTATTGCCTAGTCTCACTGTTCTAGTGCTCGGTGAATCTCGATAAAAGCTTCTTAGTCAAAGATCTACGATCCAGATCCATTAATTCCGAAGAATAATTCTTACGCTATAATTGTCTCTTAAGAAATTTATCCAGAAAATATTTTATATAGATTAACGTCATATGTATCTTTTGCATGAAAATTTGCAAGTTAAAATAGCGAAAGCGATGGAATTGCATTCGGAAGTGTCTAATTTGCAACATCGATCATCCTGGTGACTCTTTTCATGAATCATGGTCAAGGAACGCGAATCTAATCTGATCAGGTCAGGAATCAACGTCGATGTCTCATAAACAATGTCTTCTCATTCGCTGGAAAAGTAGGAAGAATCACCATTGCAATTATTTCTTTTTTCACTAAAATCTTCTTTAAATCAAATCTGAGTCTATCGTTAAATTGAAAGTACTCTAACTTCCAACACAATCGTTATTACCCTAACAGTTTTTCTATTTTATTTCTAATAAAATATCGCCATACTTATTTTAAGTTTCATTAGAAACATTGTTCGAATTTAATAACCGTGGAAATGAATAATTTAGTGAATATATAGATCAGTGATTGAATTAGGTTTTGAAATAGAATAGCAATGAACTTTTTCCTTCCACAAGTAAATCCACTCGCAATCCTGGAAGTCATTGACACCAATACAGAGGCATCATACGGTTCAAGACCCCGATACGTAATGTGATACATTGGAAATGTATAAAGAGATAAAGCAATCGGACCGAATGTATGTACACTTTACGTTCTCTCATTTTCTTCACCTCTCTTCAACTCTGACTATGTAAGTTTAAGTACTATACTGTATATTCAAAGACTGGGGGACGGATCGCGCGTGGCGTTGCGTGTCGTCGTGATACGTTCGACAATAAAAATTTGTCGTTGAAGATAACTTTAGTGTCCATTGGCCAATAGCTACTCGCAGATTATTCCATTCGAATAGAATCTCCTCTTCAGTCTCGAACCTCTAATCTCATTTTTTTTTCAATTTTTTTTTTCTTTCACTTTTCGCAGTTTCCAATGGGGTGGAGAATCGTGATGGTATTGTAATCGAAGTTAAATTGAAATAGGTGAAAGGAATATAACGGAATATGTAGGTATAATAATGAAATAGAAGAAGTAGAAGAAATAAAATAAATAGAGAAAATAGAATAATTAGGAATTGAATAATTAGTGGTTTGAAATACATACTATGTAGAATCGAAGAACAAAGAATTGTAAACGTTTAGAAAGGGTTGTCAGAGTAAGAGAAAGAAGAAAACGAGGGGATCAAAAGCTTTGGGTATTGTTTAAACTCAAGTTGAGATCCAAAGCTATCGGCAGATGGTGCTTCTCGTTAAATACAGTAAGAAAGGAAACGGTTATAGATTCATTAGCGTTCAATTAGTACAGTTTGTTCCAGTTAAACAGGCTGCACAGCTTTTAAAGCAGCAAGTTGACAGAGGACTGATCAAATAGTTGTATTAGCTTCCAGATTTTTCCTAAGGTACCCAGTAGCCTAGAAAACTGACTCCCACAGGAATTCGAGCTCACGAGGCTCCAAAACCAAATTCACTGGAGGCTAGAAATCTTCGCGACAATTTTATTACCGATTTTATTTTTCCTCGAAACCCTTTCGACCCTTCCAACGACCCACCGCGCCGGCTTTCTTCGAAAACGGAGCAATTAGTCGAAAGGTCGAGTTTAAAGAAACGCGAAGAAATCACAAAAGGAAATCAGGAAATCTCCTTTTTTCTCCAAATACGAATTGTATTATTTTTATAAATCCGCAGAATGAATATCGATGTAGGGATTAATTTTATTCTGGATTTTGTAAATAGTTTTGCAAATAATTTAAGAATCGTATTGAGAAAATTATTTGGATATTTAATTGGAGAAGTTCGCAAAAGAAGACGATAACCGCGATCAAGGCTACTCGGTGGAATTAGTAGGCGTAAGCAGAAAAATATTGGGATACTATCGGGCTTATCTCGCATGACTTCCATCGCGCAATTTTCGGCCGTTATACAAGAGACTCTTGGCGCTGAAGTAACGTTGATAACTGTGAGTCTTTTGCCGCTATCTCGGGTAGGGATTAACTAATCGAGCGATTTATTAGGTGTCTTCGCGTGATTCTTCCATTCTCGTATTATTACGATTCTCACTCACATTTATCTCCTGAGTATCTTAACCCTTTACCCTGAGTAGTTGTCTTGCAGCACAGCAAAACATAGAATTAATGTTATTTTGCTTTAATTTAATTGGGCGATAACAAAGTAAAAAAGGGAAATATATAGTTGCAAAAATTTAGTTATAGTTGGAAACGATGAAAAGGAGAAAATTGATTAAACGGAAGAAGAAGAAGAAGAAGAAGAAGAAGAAGAAGAAGAAATGAAGTTACGCAATCGATTCGATAGTTTAAGTGTGCAACAAGATGCTCGTACATTGGCGCGGAGAAGGATGAAAAGCGCGGGGAGCTCACACGGGCTATTAAAAGCGAAAGGGTATCAAAATACGGAGGGAAGGTAGCACGTGTCGCATGGACTATTAAGTAGACGCAGCGAGGAGCGAGCGGCAAGCAGCGGATTCGCGAATTGCTTCGGACACGAAGATTCACCGCAGATGCATTGTCGAGGAGTTATTACTTGCATGAATTCGGGATTTCTGCCACTGGCACCTGGCTAGTGGCCATCGTATTATCGTTCAGCTACTTCCTTCGCGATATTTCTCTATTGGTAATTAAATGTGCTCAAGTGTCTCTCAATGTTTGAATCGCAACCAGCAAATATGCAGAAGAAGAATTTTAAAATACATTTAATTAGTGAAATATATTATTCTCAATTTAATTTAACTCTACATTTAAATTGTAATGATAAGAGATTATAAGAATTATATGAAGATTATTTTAATAATAAAATTGAAATGATAGAAATATAAAAAAAAACATGTATTGCAAACTTCAGCAATTCTCAGAGTCCTCGCGACACGCAACAATCGCGAAACAGATTGCCATAGACTTCTGGTACACGCAGCGAGAACGCCGCGCAACAAGGGGCGGCTTTTGTCGGCGCGGAGCTTTTTTTCCCCCGGTGGATCGGATATATTTTGGTCGCACTGTCATCGCGCGTTCCAGATGTGAGCGAGAGGGGTTCCTGCAGATGCAAACGCGGGATAAATTTCGCGGTGGATGTATTTAAGGCACGTCGGGGAAAGGGGGGCAGGAAACGCGAGGAAATAGTAGAATTCAAGAGAAACGAAACGACCAGCTTCACAATAAAGCTTGCCAATAAAAACGTAACGTTGTAATAAAAAAAGAAAAAAACATTTAAGCAATTCTGTTCCATGTCGATAATCGATTTGACAAATAAACAGCTACTCACAGATACTATTCGTATATCGATAGAAATATGAAGTAAGTAGAAAATCATAGTAAACAAGAAACGTATATGTGAATAACGCAAGAGTCATTAGCCTCTCTAATACGCAGAGAGAAGAGACAGTGGACTCATGTAATTCGAGACGACCGATGCGAAGTCGCACTCGAAGAAAGGTGAGCATAATCGCGAGGGAGAAACAAGAGAAAACCAACGATAAGAGGGAGGTGTGTTCAAGTGGATGAAAGCTATGCACACGCGTTCAACCGTTCGAGCTTCGAGTGGTGGTTCGGAGCCCACTGCAGTTGGAGACTTTTACGAGCTGCGAGTTGGATCCTCGTTTGTACCATAGACCCGAGGACGAAAATCCGCGAGATAAATCGAAAATTCGAGACACCCAAGTCTCAAAGAGTTTCGGAGAAAAGAAAAAGAAGAAACGTTCTGCAAAATTGGGAATAAAAGATACACTAGCATTATTTTAATGAAAAAGAAGAGAATTGTTTCCGACAATTTTGATATAAATGAACAAAAGTCGAAGAGTGGAAGAAACAATTATAGAAAATAATCAGAAAAATAAAAGAAAGGATTTTGAATTGCGTGTAGAATTCCATTAGAATTTCGATCTCTAAAATCAACAGAGAGAGAGAGAGAGAGAGAAGTGCGCGATTGACCAGCGACAATTGAAAGCAGACACTTCGCAGGAATCGCGAACACCGGGGAATAATAGCCTCGCGTAGCGCTGCCAAGAATCCTTTTCAGTAAGAAATAACAATTTGGCCGGTGCCCAGATTATGAGATGCCTGGAAATAATGAACGCCGTGCAATGAAACCTGACAGGCCTATTTCGAACTCGTCCGAATTCGGTGCGAACCGCAACTGGACTGTAGAATGGACTCGATGGATACACGTGTTATAAATCTGCTTCCAGCCGCGCATCGCTTCATCCTAATACACTGAACTTCATAATTCTTCGTTCTCACTCTCTTTCTCTCTCTCTCTCTCTCTCTCTCTCTCTCTCTCTCTCTCTCTCTCTCTCTCTCTCTCTCTCTCTCTCTCTCTCTCTCTCTCTCTCTCTCTCTCTCTCTCTCTCTCTCTCTCTCTCTCTCTCTCTCTCTCTCTCTCTCTCTACCTCGCGAGTCTCATGAATTTGTAGTATGCAGTTGCATCGCTCTTGACTCTTCTTACTTGAACGCTTTATATGACAGGCTCGTCTAATTGAGTACGTACGATCACCGTTTATCATCAGCTAGTATATCACCGACTTCTGGCTACTGCTGTTACCGTTGCCGTTGTACTGCTTTTGCTCCTGCTGCTCCGAGCAGTCAGATTCACTCTCAAGATCCCACCGTGGATAATTGGAAATATGACTGCGAGTCTGATACACAGAACTCAGTTGTGGGTAAATAGTTGAGGAATAGTGGTGAAATGCTGTGCAAATTGTAGAAATATCCTTACATCCGCTCTTATGCTCCGTAGATTGAAAAGTACCATTTAATCCTTAGGATTCGTCTATTTTGAGTTATTTAGCAAATATTAGTCTTCAAAATGAGTTCAAATTGAATTAGTTTGATTTAGAATCAATTTTTAATAAAATTGCAATGTCGATTTTACTATTTTATTTGATCTTAATTTAAAATGGATTGATGAAAATTAGGAAGGGGAAAAATGGAGACTTTTGAAGATGTAAGTGAGAAAAAGTGTGGAATGGAGGAAGCGATTGGTAGTAGCTGGTTAGAAGCACAAGGGGGTAGGAGCTAATCAGAGCGGCATATGCTCGACAGAGCGCGGAAATTGAATAAAAGATCCATCCGCGAACCGACAAAGAGGGGACGGCTGAACCGGCCGATAATTAGCGAGTGAGAATGGTAGACAAACACTAGCCGCGTGTTACGGGACCAGCTATCTAAGCGGAACACGTGTTTCCAGGGTGACACTGACATCCATCACCCGGGGTTCCAGTGTACGCCCACTTTTCGGCCACCGTACTAACTTTTCTTCTTCTTCTTCTTCTTCTTCTTCTTCTTCAGACTCCTACCCCTTCGACTCGCGTTCTCCCTTGACAATTTTTTACCGCTGCTAGCTCTTCGTGAAATTCTCTTCCCAAGTCGAAATTCACCTTTATAAAATCCATTCCTCAGTAAACATTTAACAGTGACTTTTTCTCAAAAAAAAACACTTCAATTGAAATTTAATTTATATTTTATTAAATTGTTACGAGAAAACAATGCAACCTGAATAAACTTTACATTTTAATAAAACAATTCGTCTTGAAACTTTTCTCCTGAAAAAATATTGAGAATATCGAATAGATTATTAAATAAATTATCAAGGGAGATTTGAATCAAAAATTGAGTATAATAATAAAGTATCGAGAGATGTTTTGACCGAAAGAGTTAGAATTGTCTTAACTCAAGATTTGCCATTAATCCTCTCGGTTTAACCAGGGATTTTCTGGATCAGGGATGAATAAATCTCGAGACAAGCACTGCGGGCTAGAGATCTCGAAGGGGAGCAAGTGGCGGTGGTATCTACAGTACGAGGCAGTACGAAACCCACAGGCAATATTATTAGACTTTTTCTCGCGAGCGGTGATGAATGGCCGAGATCAAAGGCTCCGACACGTGTAGTCATTTTACACGCGTGTAATACACACACTCTCTCTCGAGCTCGACGTCGCCGCGTCGTCGTCGTCGTCGTTGCACTGCACATGCTACCCGAGTACATACTTACGAATCTTTTACCGTCGTCCTTGTATCTCCTTCCTGTCGCTGCAATTAGCACCACTTCGATCAATTCATTCCATTTTTCATCCCTTATTTTTTCCAACTCCTTTCCAAGCAAATACGATTTGCATTGTTTCAATATTCAAACGTCAATTGTTTTTAATCGTTAAATATTTAATTGATAAAAGGGTAGGGTGTAATATCCAACAATGTAAAACAATATGGCTGATTAATATAAATTTTAGTTTTGACAATGCAATGACGTTATTGACAGTGAAATGAGTTCTGGTAATAAGGGAAAAATCAGAGAGTGAATTTTTGTCAGTAGAAATATATTATATTTTTTACAAAAATAACAATGAGAGAGCGCAGTAAAAGAATGCAGAGATGTTTACAGAGATTTTGTCCAATGGTTGGGACACCTCGTTGATCAGGGTTTCCGAAGGATGCAGCTATTACGGCTGCCGCGGTAAGCGGCTTTGAAACCGAATCCACTACAAACAGGCCAGTACGCGGAGCAAAAGAATTTACGGAAATTTGTTGGACCCTTGTCGAAGGTCTAACCCGATCCCACGGAACGCGAAGGATTTATTGCTGGCTCTTATCGCCTTTTTCATAGCAGATCTCACGAGGATATCGATATCGATTGAGATCGTGTTGCCTCTCAGTTTTTTTTTTTGTATTGACTCGATATTTCATATGTTACATATTCATTTGTACTCTGTCACAGTCACGTTTACCACGGATGTTTTAAAACTCGTAAAGATTCAAATATAATTCTATAATATAACTGATGTGTATTATATTTATATGAATATAATCAGTAAAATTATATAACAATTATCTAAAAAAATAATATTTCTTATTCTTCGTTGAATTGAGTGAAAATCATCATTAAACCGACTAAAGTTAATCAATAGACGAAATAACGATTAATTTATATTTCGAAGGTGAGAAAAATGCGAGAATAAGTATTCGAGTAGTTGATTGAGAAAACGAAGAAGCGTAGATGTTCCGGTAATGCCTGGCGATCGACGCTTCCCCGACTGGTTCACGCAAAAAGAAGGATAGTTTTAATGTGGCGCGGGTCATTTGGTCGAAATCGTTGAAGTTTAACGAAGCGGCTCGTGGTCGTTCCAGGAATTGGTGAAAGAGAACGCGGAGAGGGTGCTCCCTGGAAACCTTGGCTCTCTCTGCATCGTTCGCAAGCGCCCGCACGCTTTATATCAAAGCTTCTTTCGTCTCGTGCTGCCATCGCTTCATTTAGCGAATCGGGCCTTAAAGACTGGCTTTGTCCCGAAACCGCAAATAGCGAGCAGAATTATGAGAGCTTACACTTCTGATCGATGCACCTTACTCAACGCAGTCTAACTCCAACTAAATCCTCCGCTATTCTCTTTACTCTTAGAATTAGAATTAGAATTGCTCTATTGTTCTCTATCCATCCGACTTGAACATCCAACTTGATAAACGTCCTCTACAATTTCTTGCTGGTAAATTCTCGATTTTCTTGGGATTAAAATTAGATTGATAATGATGTGTCAATAAGCAACGTATAAAATTCTGACGATAAGATTTTATTAAGAGAGAAAGCGAAGGAGGAATATAAAGTACAGAGAACTGCTTGGTTTCGCATTCCACGAGGCTAATTAGACGCTGCATCGGAAAGTATGTTTCTCGAGGATTCGAGGCTAAAGGAAGTTCAACAGGTGCAATCGCTGCGTCGTTTCCTTGTCTCTTGGGGAAATATATTGTGCCCGGCACCAACTGCGGGAGGAAAGTAACATAAATTGTCGGGGTGAAGCATCCGTGAATAGTTTCTTACTTCTTTTCTTTTCCTTCTTCCTATACAATTTGTTCTTACTTATCGTTTCGAAGAAAGAGTTGTTTTAATTAAAATTTTTCACTCAGAATTCAAGTCATCATTCTTATTTCTTTCAAACTTTTTACCACTTTTTTACACACTTGAGTATTAACTACTACTTTTCTATTCAAATGGAATTTTTTATCGTTTCAACGAAATTATTTAAAATCGATGAATATTGGATACTAGTGAATTTGAGTGACGCATCGTACAAGAGTTAAAGATAGCCGCATATTATTCCCCACGTATTAGAACGAACTGTTATCTCGGCGAGGTTGAGCGCATTCCAGTGTGTTTGGAATGCGTCGCGAGCCAATTGCCAGGGTAGCCTTTCGCTAATTAAGGGTTGTTACAAGCCACTTTGGATTCGAGAGTGGCGAGCAGTACCCATACCATACATCTGCATCTCATTAGAGTAGCCTACGAGTGCCAGGTGTAAGTCTCTCTCTCTCGGTCGTACTATTATTTGGCTACGTTATTTACTGCTCAACTTCTCGATTCATCGGCGATTCTTACCCTCAACGAGTCAATCCTACCACGGCGGATCCTGTGACTGTCACATCAAAGACGCCAGCTCGTTTGATACTTTACTCTCGCTGATATCTGCTCGAGCCATTGTCAGTCTGCGAAACCCACTCACATTTCAAACGCGCCGCGAGACACACGTGGGAAAAAGATCTTTGAAATTCAACTTGTCGGCACGCTTTAATTGCTCAATTTAATTAATTACTTTACTTAATAAAAAAATAGAATTTGAATATGTTAAATAAGAATTTAACTACATCAATTAAAATAATATTACTTAAATGATTATTGAATAGCCACATTTTAATCAATAAATCAAGAAATAATAGGAATAATATTTTATAAATTATCCTCCCTTTCCAGATACCAACGCCTCCGAGATCGGTGCCCAGCATCAGCAGCATCATCAGCATCAGCAACAGCAGCAGCAGCAACAACAGCAACAACAACAACAACAATACGGCGAAGTGAATCAATTGGGTGGTGTTTTCGTGAACGGCCGGCCGCTACCAAACGCAGTCAGATTGCGGATCGTGGAATTAGCGCAACTGGGAATTCGTCCCTGTGACATTTCCCGTCAGTTGCGAGTGAGTCACGGCTGTGTTAGCAAGATCCTTGCGCGGTACCACGAAACCGGAAGTATTTTACCGGGCGCGATCGGCGGCAGTAAGCCGCGGGTAACGACGCCAAAAGTTGTTCAATACATAAAGCAACTCAAGTTGAAAGATCCAGGAATCTTTGCTTGGGAAATCCGTGACCGACTGTTGTCCGATGGCGTCTGCGACAAATACAATGTACCATCGGTATCAAGTATCTCAAGGATCCTGAGGAACAAAGTTGGAGCGGCTGGCTCGATTCACCATCATCCTCATCATCCGGCTCACCATCATCACCATCATCATCATCTTTATGCGGCTGCTGCTGCTGCTGGCGCGGCTCTCTGTCCGGTGCCGTATCCCGCGACGCCTTATCACGCTGCTCCACCGCCACCCGTTACCCATCATCATCATCATCACCATCCAGGTTGGTGACTGTGCCCCTCTCCCACCCATCGATCTTCTTCTACGATGCAACCCGCAACTTTTTCCTCAACCCGAAGAGAAGGGTTCCAAAGAATTCCGAGGATCGTAGGCGCTTATACATGAAATGTATAAATGAAATTCTAACAATTCGACTTAATTCGACTCTTTGAAGAGTTAGGATAATTCTCTACCTGTTATATTAACAGTTTTCAATAGATTGTTAATCGAATTATTTTTTAAAAGAATGGACCAAAGTACTGTAGATTTGTATGAATATATAATATCATATAGCATAAATCAAGAAAAGTTTACTCCTTTCCACTCACCTTTTTTTTTTTTCACTCCTCCTGTAGCTTTTCATTTTATTCTTATTTCAATTCTTCTGTATATTCTTCTTTCGATCCTTCGTTTCACTCTCCACTTGACTCTTCGTTTTGCTCTTCTCCTGGAAACGCATTTCCGTTCCAGTAGGTGCGAGTGGCCCAGGCAAATTGTCGGCAACGGCAGCAGCTTCGCCAACGAGTCTCCACGCGAGTTTACATCCGAGCCTACACGCGGCACACCAACCGGCACATCAGACAGCGTTGACCACCGGTGGCCTACACTGGCCAAGTCCACATACGGTGCACGACATCCTTGCAGCGAGTAGCTGCAGCCTCGCGAACTCGTCCTCCTCTTCCTCGTCGCCAAGCTCGCCCCTCTGCGCCCAGATCAACAACAACCACCACCACCATCATCCGCACCATCATCCCAACCACAGCCACGCGGGCAACAACAATAACAATAACAGAAATAACAACAACAACAACAACAACAGTACCAACAGCAGCAACAGTGCCATCAGCACTGCCAGTAATAATAGTAGTAATAATAATAATAATAATAATAATAATAGTAATAATAGTAATAGTAATAATAATAATAATAATAATAACAACGAAGAGGGTGGATATCATAATCCTCATCACGCACATCACCACCACCATCACCACCATCACCATCAGCAGTATTATGCATCGGCACTCTATCATCATCATCATCATCACGGTGAAACCGCGGTCACCAGCGTGCCCGACGGATCACCCACCCTCGGCGTTCAACCGATTCTCATGCAGGCTTCTGCAAGCCAACCCGCCAGTCCCTGTAACTAACAGGAGCTTTCGATAACTCGACAAACAAAGAATATATGTATAATACCGTCAGTCTCGTGGACTAAGGTACCTGCAGAGTATTATAATTAGCCTCCCGATATTTGTATCCTATTCCAAATTTCATGAGTCTATCAAAATTCTAAATGTACGAGATGAATAGAAAAAGATTATTTATTTGATAGGTTTAAACCTTGATCGGATACGTTTAAGGAGATTTTAAGTGTACGGAGATCGGTAGGCTAGTTGTAATGGAAGATATATTGCTGATGCGAAGGATACGAATGCGATCGAATGAATTCCAAAAATTGGAATTGTATAAGATGTAATGGAATCCTGGGAGAATCGTTCGTGTGTGCGCGAGAACATTGTGGAAGTTAGGAGTATACTCGAGGGATACTCATTCTAGCTCTGTATATTTTTATAATGCTCGTTCATAGTTTATACGTGACTCTATGTAATGGTGTCGTTGGCGAGAAAGAGAGAGAGAGAGAGAGGAAATATCAGCAAGCAAAAGACAGAGTACTATTGAGAATCTGATTCCTTTTGCTCGGAATAAACGAAATCATTTGTGTTATTTAAATCGTCTTGTTATTATAACAAATTCTTCCATTATCCTTTTCCTTGATGTGACGAATCTTCAGGTGGAATCTTTTTCCACAATTTTCTTATACTGTATATGAGCTTGTACGTATCAAGCGTTGATTGTTCTACTCGCTGCGAGTGGAATTACTATAATTAACCAAAAATTCTCGTTAACATCAATCTACTGTGATTCGCAAGACTCAGTTGGCAGGAAGATGCTTTTCCGAGTACAACGACGCTCTTCATCTCTGCATTCGCGTTTCCTTGGCACTGTTAGTTCGCGACTTTTGGAGACTTCAATTTTTCTGTGCGCGATCCTCTGCCAAATCAGCAAATTTCTGCAACATTTCTTCAACCTGTATCGTCAAAAATATTGTCAGTCGACGATCAATGTTAGCTCCAAGTTTCATCGGAATGAAACAGTCGTTAATTATAAAAATAATTATTTACTTATCACTTATCAATATATCCTTATTTATACGAATATATTTCGAATGTGTTGAAAATATATACACTGTTGTTGAAGCGTCGCGATGAAAGACGTGTGTTGACCACAACACTAAATAAAAGGGGTTGCAAGAAGAGTATCGGCTTTCACGATACAACTCGCCGCAGAGCAAAATCGCGGCTCCAATCGGCCGAG
Organism: Trypoxylon attenuatum; assembly: GCA_963989405.1. Classification (NCBI taxonomy): domain Eukaryota; kingdom Metazoa; phylum Arthropoda; class Insecta; order Hymenoptera; family Crabronidae; genus Trypoxylon; species Trypoxylon attenuatum. The sequence goes on along the minus strand of OZ022488.1, from coordinate 5,609,787 downwards.
ACACAGGGTCGGCATTCATAACTGTTAAAGCTCCATTAAATCGGTGTAATTAAATCAAAGGGTATCGGCAAACAGTACCACAGTACTTACCATCTTACCCTATGCATATACCAATGTATATAACTAACTACTTACTTATTTATGTATCAAGAAAAGAAACACTGCTGGTCGCACTGTTCGGACAATCCTCCATCGCGGAAGGCATCACTGGCTATTTTGGCGGTGTTCTCTTTTAAATTCTCCTCTCGCTTCATTCTCTCGTGCCCTCGTTCTCTCTCGAGTCTCAGTGGGTGTCTAATTCGGTAGAAAGGGAGGGATTTCACGCTCGATCGCTCCTGATTGGACGCTCGCGATCCATGGATCTTTATAAGAAATCTCTTCCAATCTTCTTACAAATCATTCTTCTCTTCAAACCTCTTCCTCTTATCCCAATTTAGAATTAAAAGTATAAACGTACACGTGTGGATGATAATATGATAGTTAGTTGATACATGAATGAAGAAGACTTTTCTAGCCTATTTTTTTTTTCTTTTTCTTTCAACACCAGGATAAAATGTCAGAGGCAATATATACCGCGATCGTTTCCTTTTTCTTTATTCCGACGAACGTTTAGCCTCGAATAGGGTAATGAGGTGGATGGCAAAAGCTTTGAAATTTGACTACTCCCTTTCTTTTCACTCTGCGGCGAGATACTCCGCCCCAATACTCTATTACTACAGAGCGACTTCTGTGGAAGTCCTTCGCACTCCAGCTCCGTTTCCTTCTCATTAAAGTCACACACCGATCTTATTAACAGCGACAGGAACCCGGGACCAGTTCGCGCTAGCTTGTCGCTCTTCCGGTGACTCTCGCTCTCTTCCTTCCTCTTTGCTCTTCGCGCGGACTATCTTTGATCGCGTTAAACACATTCCCAGAAGAAGAAACAACAATTCGTACCAACGATAAATTCGACATAGAGATTAAAACAGTTTTGGTAAGAAGCAAGAAGATTTAAAATGAAGAGATATACATATGTTCGAAATCGAACTTTTCTTTTGTTTGTCATTGCGATGTACGTCTTACAAGAGAAAGTACCGTGGTGCATACGTAGTCCAGCCGTCACTCTGCTCGCGCTGAGCGTGCAGTTTCTGTCTCGCGGCAGGGCGCAGTCGGTCGCGCTCGATTAGGAGCTGCACCATGACGAGGATGCGCTAATAAATTAACGGCTAAATAAACCCTCGAAAAGCGAAGCCGTCGGCCTAGAATAGAATAGGATGCATCGGAAGGGTGAACGCGTAATTAATGCTCGCGCCACCGCGATTAAGGTTCGCGCGCTCCTGAAGAAGGTCTAGAACGCTCCGAGCAGGATTCAAGGTATCGCGCCAAGAACGCAAGTTCGATTATACTAAAACTGAACACTGAGAATCGACAGTGCAAAAGTAAAACGACTTGTGTATACATCTTTTTCACAGAGTGAGATGTTAATAACTAAAATCAATAATTAATCCTTTACACTTCTCAGATAATTTTTCTTCACTTGAAAAATACCAGAGAAAATTGACGTTTAGAAAGAAGAATACAAGAAGTTGTAAAGTTAAAAAAAATAAGAGAAATAATTGTTGGATAAATTCGGGTTAAAGAAGTGAGAGTTGAGTGAAGAAGAAAAAAATCGAGAAAGAAAGAAGAGAGTGTCGCGCGGCCTTTTTGGCGGTGAAGCACGTGCTCGATGGTGCCAGGGGTGGAGCGCGTAATTAAGAAAGGGTCTGGACGTCATTTCGTCGGACGCTGCGCGGTCTCCTTTCTCGTCTTCCGGCGATGGAGACTAAAGGAGAAGACCGAAAGAGACGAGACGGGCCGCGCCGCGCTTTTCCATTCGGTGTACAAATAGCTCGACGACCCTTGGCCCGTGTCGGCTCTTCTCATGTCGTCCGCGTCGCGACGCGCTCTTCACGCTTCTGCGCACCCACGCCACCCTTTTGTTCCATTTCTTCCAACTTCTTCTTCTTCTTCTTCTTCTTCTTCTTCTTCCTCCTCGTCCTCCTCGAATCCGGTCGAACTCATTTTCAAACGGATTCAATCATCTTCTTCTTATTCCTATTCAACCACTTTTTTTCATTATTATATTTATTGCTAAATAAATTGGCTTGAATTTCCAATATTTTGCTTTATAAACTCAGTACAATATTTTGTACAATATTTTTGGGAAACATTTTCTGAGGAAGTTCGGAATTTTATCAGGATTTATTTGCCATTCTCCATTGGCGAATCTGTCGATATATTCATCGTGTTTCTCTCTCTCAAGAGAGAGTTATTCAGTTATACTCGTTGGGATTTTAATCGATTTTTAGTAGAAAGATATCGTATTGGTGTTGGCGGAACGATTTCCCCCAGAGTTTCAGCGGAAACACGTGGCCGACGGTTTTCTCGAACGCTATTCTGGCTGCTATTCAGCATAAAGGCAGGCTTACTAGCCATATTCCAAGTTTGCATGGCGGAACGCCCCTTTCGTGCCATCCCCACTTATCCCGGTTTGCCTTCGGATATTAAGAGAAAGATAGAGGAAGATCCGCAACGATAGAGGGAAGAGAAGACCAACTGGATGAGAGCGAAGCTACTCCTACGTGTAAATTGCTTAACGAATGCCTCCCGCTCAATCTTCGTTTTCCATGCTCATCTCCTTCTCTTATTGCGATATTTCTCTTCCCAAGAATCCCAACATCCCTCTTTCGAATCAACTGAAAACGCAACTTGACACGTGTTTTCTACATTATCTACTCAAATACTTACAATTAGTTTAAGATTCGTTTAATACTAAAGATACCAAGGAAGATTCCATCACACAAAATTAAAAATCTAAAACAAAAAGAAGAAGTAATTCTATCGAACTACTAATTTTCCTGAAAATGTGAAAAAAGGTAACGAGAATGAAACAACAGTTTTAATTGTAATATGTATTATTGCCATCAGGAAAAGAAGTGAAAAGTCGCAAAGGACTTGGTGTATCTTCGAAACGAAATCCTTGGAGAGAAAATCCGGAATTCAAGCTCCATTGAAGTTGTAGACGTTTCCGCGCGCATACGGCACCGCGATTTGAGGAAATAGAAATGTATGCAAACGCACGTGGAAGTTTTGGAAACTATGCTAGTACCTAGCAGAAAATACGTTTCACGTCGCATTGTGTTCCTTACATATAGTTATGCTTCAAAAGAAGCATCCACACATACTGTTGCTCCGGAGTAAAACGCACTCCACTTTACGTTACTCATTGGCAGAGAGACCGAAGAAAGTGAGTGATAGAGAAAAAAAGAGGATGTTGGTATACAGAAAAACTGACAACAGACTATAATACACGACGCTCTTTCGACCAAAAGACTCCTACGATAGTCACTCTCCGTCGATTCCTTACTTCAAATCAAATTTGATCTACCTATCGGTACGAGAGCCAAGTACAAATTCGAGATGATGAAAAAATACAAGATTTTGGATGGTGAACGCTGAAACACGTAGTTAAAATATATATGTATATATATATATATGTATGTATATATATTATGTATCGAATCTTTGTAAATTGAGTCGAGAGAAGGAATGAATGAATTCACGATTATCGAATGATGGCGAGCAACAGGTAAAGATGGGATCGTCGGTCGAAAAATTGTAAAATTCTTCCACACGAATGAAGAAGTTATCGAAGTAAGAAAAGAAAAACACCGTCTTTCGTTGGACCAATGTACGGAATATGTACAGAAAGACACTCTAAGTACACCTAGTGCTAGCCGTTATTCTCGTCCTTAACAACTTGTTCAACTTGCTCCTCTTCGTCCTTCTTTTCCTCTTCTTCATTTGTCTTTTCCAAACTCTCTTCTTTCTCTGACTTCATGACGACGTCCGTTTCTTCTGTCGGTATCTCTTCGATATTATTATTTTCCGGATTCGGATCGTGATTCTCTTCGCTCTCTTCGGCTGGTTGCGACGATTCTGTTGCTCCGGTGGGACCCGTCGCGCTATCGAAGTTCTGCTGATGCTTTCCTAGTCCAACTTGCACCTCAATTAACTCGAGCTCCTCCTGCAAAGCCTTCTCTCGTCTCTCGATTTCCTCTGTAACATTAAAGACACAAATTGAATCGATAAAAGAATAGGCTGTAGGTTTTTATACTAGTTTAAATGTTATCTCCATAAATGGTCTGAACGACAAATTGGTACGAAAGGTGTTAATAAGTTTCTAGCAATAATAAAATTCATGTGGAGAAAATCCACTTACCATGAAGCTCTTTCGCCGACTCGGCAAGTAGTAAGTCAGTCTGTGGATGTTTGCGTTTTGGTATATAATAAATCGAAGGTTGCGTCCGAGTTTTTATAAAGAGAGCGAGTGGTAACTGTGCCGCACGCCAGTCTTGGAACTGTCGACTCCGCGCGAGCTTTGCTTCGAGTGCGCGAACCTCGGCTAATTGCCGCTTGCGCGACAAGAATAATTGCTGCCTCTCTCTTCTCAATTCTTCCTTCTCTCTCCTTCTGGCTTCCTCCACTCTTGCTTCAACCTCTGCCTTTTTGTCTTCCTGCAGAAGTTACAAATATACAGATTTTTACGTTGTACCCTTTGAAAATCTATAACTTGTATAGAGCTAGGACTAATCCTTTAAATAAGTACCTTTGCTTTAAGTTTGGTTTCCTCTTGACGAAACTTCTGTAACGTTCCCAAGAGAGCTCCGAACATTCGTTTATTCCTCTGCCTACTTCTCTCGTCCACACGCTCTCGCCTGATTACCTCTTGTCGAGATGGAATTTCTCGCGGCGTGGCTATTACTCTGGAAGACACTGCTGGCTAAAAAAAATAATAAAGAATATTGTCAGTTATATCTTGGCCCATTGTGTTACGAGCTACAGAATCGTAGATTCCCACCTTGACAACAGTATCATCCTCATCGGCACTGTCATCCGCATTGGATGGCACTCGTGCGCTTAACCGACTGAACACTGTTTTTGGTTCTCCGTTTGAGCCCTGCCATCTGCGTTTATTCCCAGGTTGCTCATTATTGACCAAGTCAGTAACGACTCTTCGTCTGTCTTCTTGCAGTGGTCTCTTCTGCGAGATCCTATTAAATTAGAATCAATCAAGTACAATAATAGCAAGAGGAGTCCATTGCCAATACAATTTTAAAAATCGCTGTATATCCGTCACACACCGATTAAAATTCTACATGTGGTAAAACGAAACTCGAACAAAATGCAGAACGAACGAACAAAAGAATTCAAGTAAAAATTCTCAAGTGCAATGCAACTTATGATTATGAGTAGATAGCGGATAGGTTATGGTATATAGTGAGCGGTCAGTTTTTTATCAACCGAATAATATCAAAGAATCAAATTGTATTTTAGACTGAGGAATAAGAAAGAAGTAAATTCGAAGGTAATAGAATGATAGATAAGAAGTGAATCGAACCTTGGAGGAAGCTGAACTGGTCCGTTTTCACCATCGGGAAGATCCCGGCCCAAGATCTTTCGTATACTTCGATCGAGGCCTCGAAGTCCATCACGGGCGGCTTCCAATTGAGCCTCTAATCTATCGGCACCCCAGGCCTCTTGTGTATCCAACTTTCTCATTTATTTTCCGCTCTTCGCAACGCACTAAACCACAAAACTACTTTATTTAGCGCTCAACGAAGCACACAACAATTGTTGTTGAACCCACCGCATCACTGTGTTGAGCTTGTCGAGCTCTAAGAGACACCTATCAGCCTATTCACGATTTCACAGATCAATAAGACAGGGAACCTTTCGGCGAACGATGATGGTAACTCTGTCTTTCCTTGACAATTTCACCGAGCACTTTTTTAAACTTTAAAAAAAATATTTCAGTGTTATAATAATCTATATTTTTTATATCGAGCGTAAAATCACCAACGGTAGAAAATTAAATTTCTTGACAAATTTTGAAATCGACATTCAATGGATTCTTTTATGACTCGGTTTGGAACACGCGTGCCCCATTACCATTTTCGTGTCACACCCAACGTTATCGGTATAGCACAGAATAAATATACAGCATCAGCCATGGTCGGAATTGGAACTAAATATAATTGTTATCTATCGAATACATCGTCCGTACAAATCATATGTATGGTACGTATAAACAGTAATTAATTATTGTCTATATTATATTATTAAAAAAACCTTTTTATCTACTTTGAACGAAAAAATCACTTGCTACCTTTAAAAACCCGCGGTGTTAATAATAATTTATGGGAATCTCAAAACTGCACATCCGAATATCTGAAAAATTCATCATTGTTGCTAGGATGGTCGGGGTATATTTACATACTGTATATATTTCGTATATTACTCCTATCAATTTATAGTTGTATTGATTATTCTTACATGAACCATGAAACCGAAGAAAAATTGCTTTTTAATAACATTAAAATCAAATTCTATCGTTGTCAACAAATGAATTGAGAGTAAAAGTTTGGAAATTTGAATAACGGGGGTGAATAATATATCACATAATTATATTTCACGATAATATTTTTTACCAATGGATATGTGGTATGCTTTCCGGGTTTTCAGGTCACCTACATCAGCTTTCAAAATTATTATGTCTAACGGTACTCAAAAAATTCCGGTCACCCGCCCAATAATATATAACTTAAGGGTTAGATCGTTTGTTTTCAATCAATAAAGGGGGAGATGTCTGATCAACAATTTTTCGAAATATTTTTCGATTACCATTGTCGAAATACTTCGGCGATCATAAAAGATTGATCCAATACGATGATTTATTCGAAGATTCATCTAAAAGTTTTCATTTATTTCAATTAGTTGTATATTTTAAAGGTAAGAATTTGAAAGTATTCAATTAACATTTACAGAGAGGGTTTGAAATGTGTTCTGAAAGAAAGGATTCGTATATAAGGCTTTTTAAAATTCACAGGGCATGTTAGCGAAAGTCCGCGTTTCACGTATGGTGGTCTTCAAATAGAATCAAGCGACTCTGTTAAATAAATATCCATGAAGGCACGAAGGTGCCCACTAGCACGTCGCTCCCGCTAATTTATTCCATATACTTATGCCTTCTGAGAAATGCTTCTTCCTTCAGTCTGACCTAATAATACACTAATATAACACCTTCAACGTTTCAAAGTTATATTAGGTCTTTTGTATAACGCGTAATACTTCGTTACTTTTTAGAAAGTTCGGAAAACACATGTTTGCACAGGAATGTGATATGTTATACCTCTAACAGTAAGATAATAATTAAATTCTCGATAGCTATATTAGAACGTTGTTTAGTAACCATTAGAAAAATAAGATCCACTAGCATTAACGATTTTTTAAAAACTTTTCTTTATTTTGGTTTGAAGCTTTCGAAAAATAGTCTAAACGCAATCGAATAAATCGGTAGACTTGTAACATAATAAGATCGATGGCGATACATGTTAAGAAAATTGCAATACATAGTGTAGGTGATAAATTCCGTATTCCCAATGTCATCCAGAATTCAGAAACACGCTAGAAAGTGCTTAAACCGATTCCGGATTCTGAGGTGACACCAATTAAAGTAGTACTAATTATGAATGAGAGAAAACCGAAAGTAGAAATTCGAAATTTTTTCAACAACGCTGATAGAATTACCCATTTCGCTAGGGATGAAATGAAACAATTTTATCTGGTCAATATAATTCAATGACTTTTCTTATTCTTAAACTCTGATATTGTTTTGATTTACTTTCAATGCCGTCAGTGTTAATCTACAGGGCATGGATTAAAAGCTTTATCAGTATTCGGATGAAAAATATATAATGTTCATTGAAAAATGTAACACTTTACGAAATCGAAAGCTGTAACCTGATTTTACTTCGACAAAGGCTGAAAGGAGGCTACTTGCGGGTATTAGTGTGGTTCGAGGTTCGAGGTATCCGAGGAAGAAGATACGGGTACGATGGGGGAGGGCACATCGGAACATGCAGGCAAAAGGTATAAGATGAGCTCGTCCATGTCACGGGAAAGTTTTTCTATCGGTAGTGAGCCGATATGAACGATGGTAGGTGCCGAAGGTATCACCGATTTTTCAAAGGAAAGGTGTGCCTGTAGATTTTAATTGGAGAAGACCAGTGAAGACGACACGTTGCGACGCAACGGCAGCAAAGGTATTCCACTTGATCCCACTGGAAGGCGTAGTACCGGTGTACGTAGAGGTGAGACGGTGGGAGAAAAGAAGAGGTAAGGATCGCCCAGACGAAAACCAGCGAATCGATGTCGTCCGGGTGCCCCTAAAAAATACTCGCTTCTCAATCGTAAAAGTATTGACATGATCTGTCCTCATTGTGTATATATAGGGGTGTCTCCCAAGAAACCACTGCAGTTCTTTAGTGGACGTTCTTAGGTGAGCACTGACGCGCGTTAACTTTAGTAATCATCACTTATATGAATTGTGTATTTTGAAAAGTATTTTTACCTAGATTCTTCGAAAAATATCCGAATTTTCACCTTAATTATTTGCAGTAATTTGCAACTTGGAGATCGTTTTTAACCCTTTGCAATCCGGCATTGTTTTGTGTTATCAATTACGACGTACGATAAAGCTTATTACCAAGAGAAATTTCATTTTTTAAGAAAAGAATTGCTGATATTCATCAACTCTTTTATTTTTGTTTTCAAATAATCTTTATTTTAACGTATGTAATTTTGAATTTTATTTTTTTAACGCTCGGTGGGACTGTACCTCGGGAAACAGGTGTCTTTGAACTGTACTTAACGGAGTGCAAGGATTAATATGGAACTCCAATATTGTTATTATGATTCTTGTATCGACATCAATCAATTTCAATGAAGATGATAAATGCATTTAAAGTGTTAGTCAATTATACTCGAGTTATCAAAATCGTTATAAGTTGATTCTTCGTAAAAATTCAGTTGATTCCAAGTGAAACTTTACGATTTACCACGTTGAGTGTAGCAATTTACCTGTTGCACCCAGTATGCTCAGGTACCTATATTCTATATGCGGACAATGGAACCGGTTTAAACGGATGGTGTTCTTTATTATACTTCGATTTGTGCTACATTGTTAGTTATAGCATTCAGCGGAAGTATTTGGCATATTCAGTGAATTTAGAATTTCTTTCATTATACATTTAATACTCATTTTTTGCATTAAAAGATTGCGACCGACGTTAATTTAATTTCTAATTGTATACTAATAGCGACTTCTAATTCGGAGAATAATTAAAAATTACATATAAGGCAACTCAAGTATAACAATGCCTTTTTTTATGTTACATTAGTCACCCAAGAAAAATGTTACGACTAGTCATTCTTGGCGCTATACTTGCTGTCTCGGCAGCCCAATTCCAACCAACAGGAAGAATTCTGGAACCACCGGTCCCTGCACTTTGCGCTCAAAGTAAGTTTATCATTCACTAACGAGTGATTTATGTAAACATCTCTAAAGTATATAAGATTTGCGAAATGAAGTCTAAAACGCGGATAACAAAAATGAAATTTTCTTAAATCTAACTTCTGTTGCACTCTACTACAAGATATAATAATACTGCATTTATACACCACAACAAAAGTGGTATATATTCATACTTACATAAAAATGATAAATCATCAAATTCTTTGATTGTTAAATAATTATTCGAGTTTTCTGTACAGTCAGTTAATTAATTCGATTTATTATTATTATCACGTCAATTTGTTCAGAAATACCAATCTCATTTGATTATCATAGAAAATGCTAATAATAATTGGACGTTAATCAGGATATTGTCTTCTAGAATGTACTTCATTTGAGAAAACCAATTATAGAAAGTATTACAATGACTCGAATCACTATAGGATAATGCGAACGTATTTGAATTGGTAATGTTTGCGCATTACTTAGCCGCGACTGAAGATCAACCGGAATGTAAACTGGTAGTTTCACATCCGTACCTTGTTCAAAGAGGGTATCCCTTGCTCAATATGTATACTTTTGTCAAGATTTTCTTTTAAAATAATTATTGCGGACGGTATGAGAACAAAAATTATGATCGAATAATCAAAATATTTATCTATACTCATAGTTGCTTAAATACTGCTTAAATACTGCTTAAATAATTAATTAATTAAATATCTCGGTATATATTAGCATAAAAACGCAAATCAAATTACCGGATGTATTACCAAAGAAAAAATGGAAAACGGATAAAGCTGATATTGAAAATAAATAAAAAGAAATTAATGTTAATGATCGAATTCTTATGGAAAATTATATATCCCGCTAGTTTGTTTGTTTGACATTCGTATGTAAATGCGTTCTTTTAAGTATAGTGCTCAGGATGTTAATAGATTAGAGTAAAAAGTATAAGTAGGATGAAGTAGCAATTTGTATTCACCCCATAGCTCCGTGTCGTTGTCGCGGTATTCTTATCATGTATGGTGCAGAGGCCAAAGAAGACTTTCTTCTTCTGTATTTGGGAAAGTAGTTTGTACAATTAGCATATACTTTACAGTGCCAATGTCTAGGTCGTGACTATGGTATCTGAGGTCACAAAGAGTGACACTGATTTCGCAACTTTCACTTTAGCAGCAGTAATAAGTATATGTAGATACTTCTTCACGAGGAAATTGATTATTTCCTTAAAACCCGAAAAGTTAGTCTTTTGCAATATTCTTCGTCGAAACTAAAAGGAAATTATCGATAAATTTTTATACTTGTATAGGAACAATCCACGAACGTTTCAATGGAAAAGGTTATTATTATTCGTGGGCTGATCAAAGAACTGCTGGACAAGAAGTAGATTGGTTGTCCGGAAGAAATTTCTGTAGACAAAGATGCATGGATCTTGTCTCTTTGGAAACTTCGGCTGAAAATGAATTCATCAAGAGTCGCATTGTTCAAAGTACGTTAAAAGAAGAATTCAGTCTACCGATTATGAATTATAAAATTGGTCATTTTTTTTTTGCTTCAATGTTAAGAAACTTATTCTTAATTTTAGATAATGTGAAGTATATTTGGACTTCGGGACGACTTTGTGATTTCAAGGGTTGCGATAGGCCCGATCTTCAGCCTTTACACATTAACGGATGGTTCTGGACTGCGGAGCTTCAAAAACTTGCACCCACTAATAATCGTGCACAAAATGATTGGTCCGAAACTGGAGGGTAATTTGAATTCTATATTGATTCTTAAGTTCTGTCGTAAACGAAGATAAAACGATGTTTTATCATAAACTTGTATTGCAGTATTGGGAAACCTCAACCTGATAATCGTGAAGCCATTCAACAAGGTGGAGCTCCGGAGAATTGTTTAGCTGTTCTCAATCAATTTTATAACGATGGTGTTAACTGGCATGATGTTGCTTGTCACCATAAAAAACCATGGGTTTGCGAAGAAAACGATTCTCTTTTGAAATATGTCCGATTTACAAATCCAAACCTTCGGGTTTAATAAAAATAATTCAGTCACACAACGTAATATATCGATACATACTGAATTATCGTTTGCCTGAAATTTGCCTGGATCGAGTAATTACAGTTAAAAACAAAATCTATTAATCTCTGTAAATCTGTATTTCTTTATGCAATCATGTTTAATTCGTATCTAGTTAGTAAAAAGTTTCATACCAAGATATTACAACAAAGATTGCATGAGGCTTACAATTACTTGACATTGAGCATACATAGGTACATAGTTTAACATGATAGTAAGGAGTGACTGAATGGTATGCATAAGAATTATATTTATTGTGAATTTAATGTTGTTGTCATCTTTATATTTAGTTTGAATGTATTCGAAAGCATTGGGTGAGCAGTAAAATTGCGTATGAATTTTTTTAAGCTCATGGTATTTGAATCTTGTTATTTATCTTACACATTAATTTTCTATATTTTCTATCTTTTGTAAACAAGTAATAAATGCATTATTACTATTCCATTTCTAGCGTATTTAAATATGACCATAAAATATTCGGTTATTTTAAATAAATATCCAATTGTTGAGGTAAGAGTAAATTTAGCATAATGAAATCTGCATACAATCTATTCGATCCGTGGTCGGAGGTACAAATAGTTGAACGAGAATCTATTAGAGAAAAATTTCTGTAATCGTTACATATAAACTTTAATACAATTATTAAAACTGTACATAAATCGCTGTAAAAAGTACATTATTAATATTTCCTAGGAACTTATAAATCATTATAAATCATTATACATTAGCTTGCCAAGTTACTTTTTGCCTTCTACCATTATAATATGGTAACCAAATTTTGTTTTTACCGGTGGATCTGTATATACAGGAGATCCTAGAGACGAAACTGGTAAAGCAAACGCTGCGTCTTGAAAAGGTCCGACCATTGAGCCTCTGGTCATCCAACCCAAGTCCCCCTTAGAATAGTAATGCAATTATAGTTCTAATAATAGAATATTAACAATCACTTTGTACTCTTTCAAATTCAATATGTATAATCTCAACGAGAATCTCTGCACTATTACTACTTGTTAATCAAACAGCTTTGAAATTATAATATAAATTATCGAGTATTTAATACGACAAAAATTCCATGTAAATATGTAACATAAGTTACCCCTGATCGTGCTTTATCTTCACTGTATGTTGCTGCTACCTCATTAAATTTTTGTCCAGCTTTAAGCTTCTCCATCGCTTCCAAGATTTTGGACTGTTTTTCACACAAGATGTGTCTAACCTATCCATAAATTGTTACTAGTTCATTTATCTTTATATTGATACAATAAAATCACATATTATTCAAAAAGGGTACCAGTAGAATGAAAATGGTTCAATTCATACTTTTACAGAAGTTCCTCCTTTTTTCTCGGCTTTCCCACTACCTTCTTCCGCACCTTTTGACTTTCCGGATTTTCCTGCTTGTGCATTTTTTTTCGGAGGCATAATATTTGCAAAGCGCAAAATTGCTAAATTCTAGACAAATATGCGCCACTAATAATTACGGTAATTATTTCGGTAATTAATCGTCTGCAGACACACGAGACCCGGTAAGATCAAAATTAGGTTAGGTTGCTGTATTGTGACTGTTATGCCTTTACACATGCTCCGTACTGCGTGTAGCACAGTGTGTCACTCAGGGTCACTCATAATACTGGTCACTACTTTGTGTGTATGAATAACATGGTATACAAACATATGGTTACTGATGAACGTGTAAACCTATACCTATATGAACGATGAGGTCTATACAACGTTCTTGCAGTTGATAATCCTTATCTTCGGCAATACAACATTTATATAATTACACATCTGTTAATCCCTTAAGCACGATACATATATTAATAAAAATAACAAATTACATTTTCATTAATTTTTTTCCTGAAATTTGATCTGAAACATCTACAATTCGAGATGTGTTGGAAGAATGTAAAGTTGAGAAAACCTAAATGAAAAACTACATAACTAACATGAATGTGTCATTTGGTAGTTTCTAGAAGACTAAAAATTAAGATAATCTACTTGAAGTTGGATTTTAGAATAGAATTGAACCAAACGACTGAACGTTTTCATAACGTAAAAACGTGTGAAGAAAACTACCGTACCAAGTTACCAAGAGTCGTTGACATATGTACCACAAGTATAACGTCGCTTAAATGAATATTTTAGAACCTTGCATAAAAAAAGTTTGATAAGTGTAACAAACAAAACCAAAGTTTAACGTAAGGAAACTAAAGTTATTGGTGAATTGGAGGATCCAGTGAAAGTGTGCAATTTGAATCACGACCAGCGCAGCGGTACGAACTGGATCGTAATAACAAGTATCCTTTCCAACTCGAACACCACATCGCAATACGAATACGCACAATCCAGCTCAATCGAATACTGCGACAGGTAGTCTCAACTGTCTAAAGAAATACAAATAGGATCAAGAACAAAGTAAACAGACCTGGAAGTCACAGAACAGGAATTGTGGTTATTGTGAATACGAGAACAAGGGGTTAAAACGATGCGCGGTTAACCAAACTGAAGTAAACGCGTTGATCAGAAAGATATCGCGCATGTGCAGAAATTACCAATTGTTCGCGAATCGCGAGTCAAAGTGCCGTCAGTTGAGTTGCAGAGTATATATACACACGAGATAAATAAGTTAATTCCGGTAGTGGAGCTGAAGGATAAACGAACATAAAAGTTGATCCAAAGTTGATCGCGTGCATTGGTGAGTGGGGGAGAACGAGAGGTCTCCAAAATTGCCTAACAAAAAAGTAGGTTTTCCGTGGATTGAGGACTGTTGAGTATTGGGGGCCGGCGTCCAGGTGATGCAGGCATATGTCTAGGCTCGAGGGGATCCAAGGTTGGGGTGTAGAGCAGTGTAGAGCAACATAGGTGAAGAGGAGGACCGCTACTCGGACTCGGACAGCGGTCGTGGATTTCAGTGCTGCTGATTGCAGCGAGCTTTCCACATTCGCAGTCAGAGATATTGAAAAACATGACTGACACCGCTGCGGCCACGGCCACGGCCACCGCTGACACGCAGAAGAGAGCTAATTTCTCTGCGCTGACTGTTGGTAATCCAAATGGAGTTAATAAGATCTCACCGAATTTGGCGAGTGCTAAACCCGCTACGGCTCGAAAGCTCGTCATCAAAAACTTCAAAAGTAAGCAAGTACTTTAAAGCTTCCTAACCTCAAAATCAGCTGGTTCGTTAAGGGCCTAAACGTTATATGGAAAGTAAAATGGATGTGTGCATTACAAGATTTTTTCTTATAAAACCCTTCAACCTCAGTTTTCTATTTCTTTTCTACGCTATCTCGTCGATCATGCATCTTTCTAAACTTTGTCTTAATAACACTAGGTTGACATAACCTAAACGGACGCTGATCTTGAGTTAGACTACGTTTCATAATGCGTTCTTTGATAAATTAGATCGCATTTTGTTTTTGGCGTTTGACCTAAATGACAGACTGAAACAAAAATCGTACAGTTTTGGTAGATATTTTGCACAATCAGATATTGTTGTAAATACAACTTACAATGAGATAGCAGCTTATAATTATGTATATGTATATAATCTCATTTCTACATCTATTATTTTATATATTTCTTTCTGTTTAATATAAACTGATTCATTTAATATTGGACAATGAACTTTGCGGTACTTCTATGGAATGCCAAATCTGTTCCGTAAAGTTCTTGCTATAACACAAATACGTATTATATACGTATACATATTAGGTATATTTTGATAAAACTCGTTATATAAACAGATGCTGTGATGCTGGTTGTTTATAGATTATTATTCTGTAGTGCTATAATTAAATTGCTCAAATACATTTACGTCTTTGATTCTTTCTGTACGGAGTAATGTTTTCAAATACGTATCCCATGTAATTACGATACTGTTTCGATTTCAACAACTCGTATAACATTAAGTAAAATAAACAATTGCAGATAAGCCGAAACTACCAGAAAACTATCAAGAACAAACATGGCAAAAGTTACAGGAGGCTGTGATCGCTATACAGACCAGCAAGAGTATTCGATATTCTTTAGAGGAACTTTATCAAGCTGTTGAAAACATGTGTAATCATAAGATGGCACCAACATTATACACAAATTTGACAAGGTTAACGGAAGCTCACGTAGAAGCTAATATTGAGCAGTTCTTGGCAGAATCGATGGATCGGCATATATTCTTAAAAAAGATGAACGAATGTTGGCAGTCCCATTGCCGACAAATGATTATGATTCGAAGTATCTTTTTATATCTAGATAGGACATACGTTTTACAAAATCCTACTATTTTATCAATCTGGTAAATCACTAACTTTCACACCTGGTAACGTTACATCGGACCCTTTTCTGTGTATTTACTATTATTTCTATTATTTTAGGGATATGGGGTTGCATTTGTTTAGAATATTTATTGTATTGAACAATTTGGTTCAAACCCGTACTGTTGAAGGATTGCTCATGCTCATAGAAAAAGAAAGACAAGGCGATACTGTAGACAAAACCCTTCTCAAGTCGCTTCTGAGAATGCTATCGGATTTACAGATTTATCCAGATGCTTTCGAGACTAAGTACGGAATTATTGTATCTGCCTTCTGTACATTTGTACTCTAAAAGTAACGATTATGATATTTATCAACTTTTTCTCAAGGTTTTTGATAGCTACGGAAAGATTGTACGCTGCTGAAGGCCAACGACTGATGAACGAACATGATATTTCTGAGTACTTAGCTCACGTGGAGAAACGCCTTCAAGAGGAAAATGAGCGTTTATTACATTACCTTGATAGCTCAACGAAGTAAGAATATTTTCTCATAAGTATATGATTATTAGAGTACACTGATGCTCAAGATTTCAATGTTTCAGATGGTCACTAATACATACAGTTGAAAAACAATTACTATCCGAACACCTTACTAGCATCTTGCAGAAGGGTCTCAGTGGTCTGTTAGATGAAAATAGAATTAGTGATTTATCTCGTCTTTATAACTTATATAGCAGAATAAAAAATGGCCTTGCTGAGCTTTGTTTGAGTTTCAATGCATACATTAAGGTATTATGTCAACAACGTCTAACAATGGATATACCGTACGTTAGGCTGAACGTAGGAAGTTCCATAATGGCGATTATAATTTGCAGAAAAAGGGAAGAACAATTGTCATAGATCCAGAAAAAGATAAAACAATGGTTCAGGAACTTTTGGATTTCAAAGACAAAATGGATAATATAGTCAATGTATGTTTTCATAAAAACGAGAAGTTTGCTAACAGCTTAAAAGAAGCTTTCGAAGCCTTTATCAACCAACGAGCAAATAAACCAGCAGAATTAATAGGTAATATTCTTATTAATATTCTATAATTTTAAGGAGCCCACAAGTTCAATAATTGCATTTATCAATAAAATATGCTAACGTATACTTTTTAATGATTACAGCAAAGTTTGTAGACTGCAAACTACGCGCGGGCAATAAAGAAGCGACAGAAGAAGAATTAGAAAGATTGTTAGACAAAATTATGGTACTGTTTCGGTTTATACACGGCAAAGATGTCTTTGAAGCTTTTTACAAGAAAGATTTAGCTAAACGTTTACTAGTCGGCAAATCGGCGTCAGTTGATGCCGAAAAGTCAATGTTATCCAAATTGAAGGAAGAATGTGGTGGTGGTTTCACAAGTAAATTAGAAGGAATGTTTAAGGATATGGAACTTAGTAAAGACATAAATATTACATTCAAACAGGTAAGCATATATCTTACTGATTTCATCGAAAATATTATAAAGTTTCTTTTTACTTAATATTTCTGTATTTAGTATGCAGGAAATTGGCAATACGAATTATCTGCAAGCAATATGGATTTGACGGTGTCAATTCTTACAATGGGTTATTGGCCAACGTATCCTGTTATGGAAGTAACTCTACCGCCAGAAATGGTACAATATCAAGACGTATTTAACAAATTTTATTTAGGAAAACATAGCGGAAGAAAATTACAATGGCAACCGACTTTGGGACATTGTGTATTAAAAGCTTCGTTTCCCCATGTACGTATATAAATAAATGCTTCGCTCTAAAAATATCTATTCCATAGATTATATTTTATACGCTTTAAATCTCTCACAGGGCAACAAAGAACTGTTAGTCTCACTATTTCAAGCATTGGTATTAATATTATTTAATGATGCTGATAATTTGTCGCTGGAAGACATTAAGGCAGCCACAAACATAGAAGATAGTGAACTTAGACGGACTTTGCAATCTCTAGCTTGTGGGAAAGCGAGAGTGTTGAAGAAAAACCCAAGAGGAAAAGATGTTGCGGATAACGACAGATTTTTGTTTAACGCAGAGTTTACTAATAAATTATTCAGAATCAAGATTAATCAAATTCAAATGAAAGAGACGGTAAATACTTTGCTATTTTTAAAATATACGTTATTAATCATGATAATTCATGTATATTTATATCTATTCGTAGAATGAGGAACAAAAAGCGACAGAAGAAAGAGTATATCAAGACAGACAGTACCAAATAGATGCAGCTATTGTCAGAATTATGAAAATGAGGAAAACACTCACGCACAATCTCTTGATTAGTGAACTATATAATCAGTTGAAGTTCCCAGTAAAGGTATGTAAAGAGTACTATTGTTTTCCATCTAACATACGACTATCATACGACAATTTATTCCGATACATGAAACTTATTGAATTATTATAGCCGGCAGATTTGAAAAAACGAATTGAATCTCTAATAGACAGAGATTATATGGAACGAGATAAAGATAATGCAAATCAGTACAATTACGTAGCGTAATCGAAACTAAATGCCAAAGTCACACCGAGTTCTTCTCTCACTCTGTTACAAACTGAGCAAAATAAGAACAAAATGGTGTTGATACTCGCTCATTGTAAATGTGACGCCTTGGAAAGAGCTCATAAGTGGTTAACTGTTGACCATTTGCTAGAGCGCACGATTAATTCACAGAAAAAGGGACAAAGCATAGAAGTGAAGCTTGTTTTGGATTTTCTAGTGCGCAATGGACACTGAACGGTTGAAACAATTTTGAGATAGTGTACACAGTTATCGCACTTATTATTATCATTTTTTTTTTGTTTTTTTTCGAATTTCACCAAGGAAGAACTATTGTACAAAATGTCTTCTCCGATAAAGCATTTAGAAGTCGTCGACAGTTTTATAATCCGAATAGTGTTAACATCGTTCACGAGAATCGTTACAGAAAGAAAAAAAAAAGAAAACTTAACGACCCCAGTCCTTTTGTGAAAGAAGACATTTTAACGGCGTTGGTTCAAAGTGAACAACAGGCTAATCATCTGCGGCTAATATGTAACTCAATATGAACAGTGAGTATGAAGTGTACTGGACATTAATTTATATTTTATGTGATACACATAAACATGCTACTGTAAAATATCGTCCGTTGGGATAAAACATAATAATTTGTTGTACAGAAAGTTACCGGTTGATTGGCACTATTCTAATTGTCATCTTAAAAATTAGTCCATGACTCGGAAAAATTTTTTTTCTATAGCACCTTACAATACAGAGTGCACCTTTACGCATACGAATTGAGTTTATTTGGCAGATGCATCGTTCGTAAAACAATGAGGAAAAACCTAAATTGGGAGTATTGATTTATGCATTTGTTAATAATCTTGTAAAACATTAGTTGGCCTAACTGTTTTTGTCTCGTAAAACTCAATAAGACTTGGATATCATTATAAAAGTGTTAATTGGAACTTGAAAATTTATCATGTTCGAAACTTATTGTTTCTATCGTTATATTATAAATTGGCAGTTTCACTTGTTCCTGTAGGCAATTTGTTTTTTTCTTTTTTTAACTATAGGAGGAATATCGTGAAATATTTATTTCATTTTGGTTTTTTCTCTTTGTAAAAATCTCATTCTGTATTGTGTATATGATATTATTCAATTTTCCATTTCTTTGTTAATACAATCTTCGAACTGACTTTTTTTTACTACAATTATTTTAATTTCATAAACGTGTATATGATTTAGATTGTCGATATTGAGCGTACATCACAGTCACTTAAATACCCCCCCAAGCATGCAAAGAAAATCTACTGAATCGAAGTTTTTTTATTTTGTATGTGCATAATATAACAGAATAAACGGGAACATTAAAAAGATCTGAATAAAAAATTATAGATTTATTTTCAAATGTTTTTCAGATATTTTTCAGATCTTTTTAGGATTTTTGCTTCCTTAATTACAATTTTATTAACATTAAAATTTCCTTCAGCTTCTCCTCTTCCAAATTTGATAAAACGATCCATGCTAAATACGTAATACAAATATTAATACCTGTTAGATTGCATATTATGCTATAAGTCGTACGAAATATTATTACTTGTGAAAAATCTTATCACATTCATGACCCACGTCAGGACCCATTGTTCGAAAGAAATGTATGCAGAATGTGCTTACGATAATATTTACTGTCTTTCACTTGATTTCTATCTTAAATGTTGAATGTATATACTTAACATCACAAAACATTTATTTTTCAAAATGAGATTCACGCGTAACTCTGTATTGCAAGGTTCTGCTATATAAAGTGTTTGTTAATCAAAAAGCTTTGTAAATTGAGTTCGTCGTGTGGAATATATAAAAATTACTGTGATTAAATGGGAAGTGTTTGACATCAAACCGGATATAATAACAGAAAATTGATGAATGCCGTAATTATATACTGGTTTAAGCACATCATTTCTTACAATCACTCTTGATGTACTTTAAAAGCAAAAACTAAGAGATTATTGTAAAAATGTGTCCAGTGCTTTCTTGTGAATACAGAATTATAGCAATATCACGCAGTATATAATATGTAAGGGTATGAATTTTCGCTAAAGATGAAGAAAGAATTGTATAACGTAGGCGCCGGTTGTTAAAGGTACATGTATGACATTCTACCGATTGAAAATCAATCATTCAGTGGCTTGTTTAGTCATTTTATGTATGTGTATTTATAAAATAGCTTAATTCAGGAAATTTTGTATAAACGCAAGGAGAATGTTGTTGATGAAACATTAGCCAATTTTAATAGAGGCCCTGACGGAGAGTTTTAATGTAACTTAAGATCTTAAACGCAGTACATGGTAAATTCGTGCCAGACCTTTTTTCAAGAATAATACAGTCAACCAATAGAGTACTGTTGTATCAAACAATTGTCAAATTACTTTTATGATTTTTCAAACAACAGCCTATTGTTTTGCTAAATAAAACTAATACATTTAAACTCAGGAAAGTACAAGTTATATGTACATCTATGTCTTCTCATAAATTACCTTATACTGCGTTTTGTCCATAATTACACTAAAAAAAACCTATTTTTGTGTAATCATTCGTAGATTTACCAACATTGTAAATATGCTAAGGTTCCGTACTTGTAATAAAATACAATGAAAAAATCAATTCATTTTCTCCTCTTAGTATATATATGCATATATTACAGAAAACTTATTTACACTCGTCGTTAATCTCAACTTTCCTTCACTTTCGTGGACTAGATTAACATTATTTTTGATCAAGTGACACTTCGTCGTTGCCCATCGTACTCCTAAACAACTGAGGAGAAGACCAGGGGACAAAGCATCGAAGAAGGGAATCCAGGATCGTAATAGTATAAAAACAACTTCTTTTAGTATTTGTACCAAGTCAGGTAACGTTTATGATCGTTAAACTTTACTTCTTATCGCTTGCATTTGTTGATCTTTTTTGTCCAATTCATTTAGCAGAGACTTAGCAAAATTATTAGCATTAGCCTCCTTGTTCAAAAAATCAGATACTAATTTAGATGGAGGTTTCGCACCTCCGTGTTCCAGACATTCTCTTCGATATCGTTCACCCGATGCACGACTAAATGGATCAGATTCGAAATAAGTTTGCCAAATCCATGAAGCAATAGCTCGAGAAGCCAAATAAGAATAATACTTTGCTCCATATGCAACTAAATGGGAGAATCGTAATTGCCATGCCTAAAAAAAGAAAAAAACATTAAAAGGAGAAGTTAGATTTGAATAATTATAAAACAGAGTTTACTCTCATACGTATTTTAAAAACTTACGGTATTTTCAACGTATGGTAAACCATAGTATTTGGTATGAATTGCTCTTAAAACTTCTGTAGAAGATTCTGTCAGTTTTTTACTATGATATACTTGATCCAGCATGCTGTAGAACACTTGAGTTTGTAACTCAGATGCGCCAAAGATCGATTCAGAAGCATTTAATTTTTCAAGTAATGAATTAGGAATTGATTCTTGCGTATGATAATGTTTCGCAAATTTCGATACCACCTAGAGATATAATAGTAGTTATAACGATTATTTTTATTTTGCTGTTGCAGTATGGAGAATTTTTCAAAATACATACTCTTGGATCAGTTGCAAAGTATTCCATAAGTATACTCGGTACCTCAGCAAAATCAGTACTACATCTTGTACCACATACATGTTGATATTCAGTTCTACCTAACATCGAATGTAAAGCATGACCCATTTCGTGAAATAGATTGCCTACATTTCCTGGACTCAGTAAACATGGATTAGACCATTTTGGTTGTGGTAAAGAGAGCATTACAACTGCTATTGGCATCTAGAAAAATTAATGTAATTACGAAAGTAACAATGTTCGTAAAATATACTGTTTTAACATGTGCTTGATTTTTTGTTAGGTAAAAATACTTTCCAAAGCCAAATTATAGTTTCATGGCCCTTTCTTTATCAGATTCTGTTGCTGGTATTTATTCTCAAGTTAATTGCTTCAAAAAATATTTCACTCACTTGATAAGATCCATCAGGAAGTCGACGACCACCCCTAATACAAAAATGGCAGTCTTGTTGAAGTTTTCCTTTACGATTGTAGAAATCGCAATAAATATATCCTAAAAGTCCTTCGTCTTCGTGTACTACTGCAATCTTTGTAATGTTACTCGCCCAGACTTCGCCCGGTAATATTTGTTCTGGTTTCAATTCTATCCCATATAAAGCTTGCGTCAGCATGTTTAATCCATCCATACAAGCGCCAAGGGAGAAATATGGAGAAAATTCTGATGTAGTCATGGATAACCAGTTATTTTTCGCTTTTGCTCTAAAATAATACACATCCCAGGGCATCAGGTCCTGAAAGTTTTAATTGATTATAGACCTACGACGGATAATAAAACTGTAAGATAATCTTAAAACACCACTGTTGTAACCAAACCTGCTTTATAGATGTTTCTGCGGTCTTCATCCTTTGCATTTCCTTGTACTCCTGCTTTGCTCGCACTTGCAGATCTTCATTTAAAATGTTGAGAAATTCATGTACTGCTTCTGGAGTTTCGACTGTGCTTCCCCTTATAGCTCTGCACAGCCAATATTTAAGTACTCATACTATCGGTGTGTCATTATTGACATTTTTTCAAGTAATATTTTAGCGAAAGTGAATTGTTTGTAACGAACGGAAAAAGTACCTGTGAGCATACGAAGGAAAACCACATAATTCTGCTAGTTCTTGCCTCGAGTTTAAGAGTTCGTGCAACAGATATTCTTGATTACTGTCCGGATATAAATATAATTTATATGCCGCTTCCCTAGCAGCAGTATCAGGAGAATTTGAGAAACATCCTTCCACAACTATGTCGCTATTTTGTGTTGTAAAACTATGTGATATATATAACTGCGATAAGTCTCAAACTTTTACCATATGAAGAATTTCCTAATGAAATACATAATATTATACTTACTATTTCTTTAAATGATCTGGAAGATTAGCACTCTTTATTGAGCGTACACCAGTTGCACCTGTCATGAATAATTGACCTATCTAACAGATTAACGGTTTACTATCATGGGCATAATATAAAAGCCGGATCCTCTGTATAGATATCAATGTATCTTTCGATCGTATACACTGAAACATACTTGCAATATTTTGTTGTTGAGCCATGTAACTTTCTCCCTCTGCCTTTCCGGTAAATGTATGCCACTCTGTTCAAAATCAAACAAAAATAGCTTTGTCACGTGATTATCCATTTCGGTTGTATTCTCGATATCCCCACTGATCAATGCATTGTGTAACGAGTCATACAATTCTCTATGCGTATTTAGCCTGTAAATTTGGTACATTACTTTCATACTTTTGCTTGCCTGAATGCAGGGATACTATGCTAAATACAAAAACTTACTTTTCCACTATATCTCCAATAATGATACAAGCTTCTTTCGCACTTTCTGCAAACAACTGTTCTGGATGAGCGACTCTTATGAATTCTGACAAGTCAGCTACTTCGCACAACGTATTGGATAATTCGTCAAAGATTTTTATCATTGTACGCTTTCTATTATTACTCGTAGCTTCGGAAATTAGTTGTTGTGTTTTTTCGTAAGCTAAGCGTGTTTGAATATCAAAGCCGTCTGCTGTTTTCAGTTCAGGTACACAGAATAGACCCTACAAGTTATAAGGAAACATTTTATTAATTTAGTATGATAAATATTCGTTGATGCTTGACAATAGTAGTTACTAGAAACTCACAGTTTCCTTGTTCTCTGTACTGTGTGGTTCACTTTCATTTTTGGTACGATTAAATACAGTTGCGAGGGTTGACCAAGTATTTACAAATCTATACTGTTTAATATTTTTTAATACACGTTTCTGAAAGCACTGCATGTTTAATATTTTTTAAGGGTACTTCCTTTTGGTCAATATTTCTAAAATTTTCCTGGTAAACGGTCAAAGGCCAACCCTGAAAAGATATCAGTATAAATGATAATAAAATGCACATTTTTCATATATTTTTCTGAGTTGATTACAAATATCACGTTGACTTTAAATTTAATTGTAGGACACATTTGGCTGATTATTCAAAAAATTTAAATCCAATAACAGAGATACTTATTAGAAAAATTTTAGATACGTTATAGGTTTTACTTTATTCTTGTTTCTTCATATTCGTAATAACTTTATACAGTCATTAGCAAAGCAAAAAACCAAATGAGTGCATATATTTTTAGACCTTTATTGGGGTACGGTAAATACAATGGCCTATTTTGTCTATGACACTCTGTGAGCTATCTCACTTAACCCTCGCTTGAAACTTCACAGTTGTACACGCTACGCTATACTCTATACACATACACTGATATAACAACATCTCATGTACATGAGTGTATACATATAAGTGTAAAGTGTAAATGTAGTGATCGTGTAAAATACATCTGTACATCTGCCATACTTATGTGTGTACTGTTGTGTTTTGGAGTACTATAAACGAGATACATATACGTTTTATGTTTAACGCACCATTACTCACATTTATAACTATTAAACGCACATAAATTCTTCAGTCTAGTGAATACAATGTTAATATGAAAGTACAGAGTACGAAATTATTTATAGTGAGACAAGATTCGTAGAAATAATTTTCGATTGCTCACAATTTTTGAAGTGGTTCGTACTTTTGTTCGAAATGAACAATACGGTTTACACACAATAGCGATAACATCTGGTTGACTTTTGGATATCACGAGTTTATATTGAACCAAATGGTAAGAATATCTTCTTTTTGAAAGTGTATAGCATGTGTTATTACATTATTAATCAGGCTATAAATGACTATGTAATTAGATTATGCTTACTACCGATTTTAAATGGAAGGGGTATGACGCTTATACCTGTATAAGGTAATGCTTAATATCAATCACCCACATACTTCACTGAAGGATTAAATTCCTCACTGATAAGTGTAACTCTGAAAAATAAAATATTCTTCACGTTCGAGTCTGACGTTGTGCGTGACAAGTGTACAGATTGTGTCAATACCGCAGGATCCCGATTATACGAAATTATTAGTTATTGGATAATTGAATTTTTTGTGTAAGCAAATGACTGTATATGAGAAATGATAATTTAATGCATATTAATACATACGTATACTTCAATCAGTTTCTTCTTCGCCTTCTAACTGATCTTCCCAAATTCTTTGTGTTGCCAGATTACACATTTTTCTGCAAGCTAATCGTTTAGCAGAATTACTTTCTTTTTCTGATTTAAACCCTTTAACAAAGTCAAATTTCTTGCGTTGTCTCATCTATTGACATACCAATGTTTAATAACGAATTATAAAAATCATAACTGCTCGTACGGTACTTGTTTTCCTTTCTCGTTTTTATTACCAATGTTGTTTGGTTAAAAAGGATTCTGCTGTATTTACTTTATGCGATTAATGGATTTGCGATAAGCATTTGCATTTATAATATAATAATATAATTAAATTTTTAGTAAGACGTATAATCCAATATTCTGTTTGACCTAACAAAATACATTCTACGATCTTGTATATTTCAAAACTCAAAAACCATTCTTTCATTTAATGTATTTAGTTTGTACGAGTGTGGTCTATTAAACTTAACTCCCTTTTAGTCAGATTCTCCGATAAGTGGAAAGTTATTCACTGCTGCTAGACAGTTAGCAGACAGTGAAATTGAATTAATAAAAGCTATAGGAAATTCAAGAAAATCTAATCACAAAAGTACTATTAATAAAATGCCTGCTTCGTCCAAGAAGAATGCTAAGAAATCTAGTAAAGTCTCCCATGTAAGTAAAGTTATTAACGACAACATAATCACAAAAAAACTCATACTCGTAACCATCCGAAGTTAAAACTTTGTTATTTCTTTCGTGTCGTAAGGTCCGCCCATCCGCAGCTTTAATAGCAGCCAAGAAAGAAGCTGCTCGACGTCAAATGGAGCAAGAAAAGAAATTTATTAATATATCTGTGCACGATATATATATGAAGGCAATAGATTCGTATAACATGATACGTAAAGATACTGGATTAGTGTATGATCGTTCGATGGCTGAACACGAATGTTTGTGGGATCCAAATTATCCAGAGTGTCCTGCAAGATTAACTAGAGTTCTTCAGAGATGCGAAGAACTTGCCTTAATTAATCGGTGCAAATCAATCGAATCTAGATTAGCTACAGAAACAGAATTGCTCACGAAGCATACGCAGAAACAAATAGATCTACTAAAGGCAACCAGCGGATGTGCGGACTCTGATAACTTGGAGGTGTTATCGTCAAAATATGATGCAATATATATACACCCGGTATGTTATTAAATACTCTTAATAGTAATTATTGAATTTATATATAAAAGAATTATTGTAATTGTATAAATTGGTTCGTTGTAGTCTACGTATAAACTGTCCTTATTGGCAGTAGGTTCAACGGTTAATTTAATAGAGAGCGTTTGCAAAGGAGAGATACAGAACGGAATGGCTATTATAAGGTATGCGCTTGCTATTGTATTTCTGTATCTAAATCCTTCATGAAAATATATTTGCAATTATAGTTTGAGTTCTGATTAACAATTGGAATTTCTTTTCAAATCATAGGCCACCAGGACACCATGCTATGAAGTCAGAATATTGTGGATATTGTTTTTTTAATAACGTGGCAATTGCAGCGGAAAAAGCTTTGAATAGTAATCTGGCTAAGAAGATTTTAATTGTCGATTGGGATGTTCATCATGGTCAAGCTACGCAACAAATGTTTTATGAAGATTCAAGGTAATTATTAAAAAATTTTACAATCAATGTTTGAAGATCTACTTCGAAATTGAACATGTTTCGAAAGATTGTTTATTCTATTTATTCATATTGAATGCAACTATTTTGCAGAGTAGTGTACTTCTCTATTCATCGATATGAAAATGGCAGTTTTTGGCCAAATCTTCGTGAGTCTGATTACGATTTTGTAGGTGAAAACATGGGTGAAGGATATAATTTCAATATTCCACTGAATAAAACTGGTATGACAAATGCTGATTATCTGGCAATATTTCAACAAGTTTTATTACCGATGGCTTACGAGGTAAATGATTCTTCCTTCTATGGTATGTATATTGCTTGATTGTTATATTAATTGGTATATTGTTTATTATTATTGGTATTAAACTAATAAAAGATTATATAATTATTCAAGTAACTTTGTTTCTTCCATATTTATTCATAGAGAAAATAATACTTGAAATAATTATAGTTTCAACCGGATCTTGTAATAATATCAGCTGGATTCGATGCAGCCTTGGGTTGTCCAGAGGTAAACCACATTATACCGACGATTAATAAACTTTTTTTTCTTATCATAGTTTTCTCCGGATCTTATCATTGTATCTGCCGGCTTTGATTCTGCACTAGGAGATGAGAAGGTTACTGAACCTTATTTAATCATGTTTATTTTACAACATTCTCCTATTTCAATATATCTCATCACATTTACATTGATCGTGCATTAAGTTAAAATCTGTTAACTTTACATTTCTAATATCTTTCTCTCTCTATGTATCAAGGGGGAAATGCTGATAACACCGGCATGTTATGCTCATTTATTATCATCTTTAATGAGCTTAGCAAATGGGAAAGTAGCCGTGGTACTTGAGGTATAAAAATCGATATTATTACGAGCGATAAGTAGTAATTTTTTATCTCTAAAAGACATTTAATCAACATAATAAGTTGATTGTGTTTAGGGTGGTTACTGTTTAAAGTCATTGGCCGAAAGTGCGGCTTTGACATTACGAACTTTACTAGGGGATCCTTGTCCACAGTTAGATCCACTTGATCCACCGTCCTTAAGGTAAAATTTGAAATAATCACCCTAATAGTTATTAAATATTATTCACGTTCAATTCTCTAATTTATTCTGCTATTATAAATTTCAGTATACGCGATACAATATTGAACGTGATTTATACTCATAAACCGTACTGGAAATGTTACCAGTATTGCGAATTGTATAATATAAACAGTATAACAAATAATAAAGAAGAAAATAACAATCGTCATCTGCCGGTAGTAACGTATCTGTGAGTATTTTACTTGTAATCATACTATACAGAATCTTTTATATTTTGCATTGCATTTATATTTTGCATTTTAGAGGAAACGAGATAAAACCTGAAATTTATGAAACTCGAAATTGTTATCCAATTCAAAGTGAACAAACGTTGGAAATAATAGAAAAACAATTAAATACCCTTATACTATGTAAGTGTTGTGCGCAATATATACAATATTTAGGACTTCTGCAAGAAATATTGTTGTAACAATACTATAAGAAAGATCTAATTGTTTTAGCTACGAAAGTGTTAAAGGCGCCAAACCGAGTGTGCATTGTGTACGATGATAGAATGTTAAAGCACTGCGACATTTCTGACAGTAGTCATCCAGAGAAACCCGATCGAATTTCTACGATTTATAATACATTTGAGGAACGTGGCGTATTAAATCGATGTTTAGTACTACAGGTAGATTAAAGCATCTCACTAATGGATTATTACACAGATTGTTTCTGTAGAATTATGTGTGTTTTTCAATACTAATTATGTGCAATATTTTCATTTAAGGGAAGAAGTGCAACAATAGAAGAATTATTATTAGCTCATTCAAAAGATTATGTAGATAGTATTAAAGCCACAGAACGAATGAGACTGAAGGAATTGCAAAAGGAATCTGCGTCCTTCAATTCAATTTACCTTCATCCAGAGACTTGGTCATCCGCTTGTGTCAGTGCTGGATCATTGTTGCAAGTCGTTGACAGTGTATTGAACGGAGACAGTCAATCTGGCGCAGCGATAGTTCGACCTCCAGGGCATCATGCAGAAGAAGATAATGCCTGTGGATTTTGCATTTTTAATAATATTGCAATAGCAGCCAAATATGCTATCGAATTTCATCATGTAAAACGGTATTACACATTGATAATGTTTTCTACGGCACAGTTATATTCATAATGAAATAGTTAATCGTTACACTACAGTAAGGTAAATATCTAAATTAAATATTTATGTCATTGATCGTAGAGTACTAATAGTGGACTGGGATGTCCATCATGGGAATGGAACACAGTCGATTTTTGAAAATTCGCGAAATGTTCTTTATGTATCTGTACATCGATATGACAATGGGAGTTTTTTCCCAAATTCTAAAGAAGCTAACTATACTAGTGTAGGCGTAGGACAAGGCGAAGGCTTTAACGTGAACGTTCCTTGGAATAAAGTTAGTATTCTGAGCTGCGTTATGTGACATGATAATATTTAACTCGTTTCATTTCTCAATTGAATCTTTTTACGATTGTAGAAAGGAATGGGAGATGCGGAATATATAGCAGCATTTCAACAAGTTGTATTGCCTATCGCGTATCAGTTTAATCCAGAGTTGATATTAGTATCGGCAGGGTTTGACGCATGTGCTGGTGATCCTCTTGGAGGTATAAATTTTTAGAGTAATTAATCAATCTGTTAATCCATTTATAGCTTTACGTAATACCTCAAATAATTTGATTTTTTGATCAATTTTGATTTTTAAAGGATGCAACGTAAGTCCGGAAATGTATGGACATCTGACTCATTGGTTGTCGTCTTTAGCCAATGCTCGAGTAATTCTCAGTCTTGAAGGAGGATATAACGTCAATTCTATTTCGCATGCTTTAGCTCTTTGTACAAAGGCTTTACTTGGCGATCCATTGCCAATGTTAGATCCAGGCCAAATCCCATGCTCCAGTGCTATTCACAGTATAAATCACGTTTTAAAGCTGCATAAAAAATATTGGCCAAATTTAATATTTAATATGGCTTTACCACGCGAGCGAGTACTTTCCAAACCAAAAGTATCTCACATAAAAGAAAATACTACAATTGAAAATGAAAAATTAGCAAAACATTCGGAATCAAAAATAGCTTTAGAAGAAATCGAAAGTGAAAAGTTAGAATTGAAGTTATCAATTAATAAGAATTGTTTAAACCTCGTAACTGACGAAGAAATATCCAAATTGCAAAATGAAGTTGAAAATATAAAAATAAAAAATTCCGCGTTAATCGATACAGCCAAGTCAACCGAGTATTTCATCAGAACTAAAGGTGAACAGAAGACTGCAGACGATCAAGATAATCCTGCTGATAATGGTACGATTATTTTTCTTATACTATACAATTTTTCATGTATAATGCCAATGCTAAAATTAATCTGTTCATAGATGGTACAAGGACTCATGTAAACAAAGATTCCGAATCAGGAAGTAATTCGGGTTCGTCTCAACAAAATATTGATAGCTTTACTGCGGCAAGTAGTAGCAGCAATGACCAAGCCACAGGAGAGGCAAGTGCACAATCTACAAGTTTATCCGATTATCTGTCCGACAATTTACAGGTAATATTTCATAAACAATTTGTCATCTTCTGTTCACTTCAAAACTGTCAGATTTGTCCCCGAGTCGGACTTGCGCATTGACTTACAACTGCACGTGCATTACCGTAGCTATAAACAATATAATGCGTAGTTCCAAAGAAGAAATTTCAGTTCAAACATCACCAAAATCAAGCAAAATGCAATAAAATTTATCAACATACTGAGTATTTCTGAACGTTGAAGGGAATTACTTATTTTTATGCACATACAATTTAATTTTTATTTGGGAGCCGGCTCGATCTTCTCTGACAGTTCGGACAGTGCGCATGTCTTACCTCGGAGCCAATCCGGTAGCGCTGCTTGGATTTAACTTCATTCCGGTATTCATTTATTACTTGCGACCATTGTATATTGTGGTATATTGATTGATATTGATACAGGCGTTGATAGCCGGCGAAATGTTTGCTGTTGTACCTCAGAAAGATTGTCCTCATTTGGATACTGTTCAAGAAGTACCAGCTTCTGGTATCGACATTAATCTTCCATGCTTAGAGTGTGGTAGTGATGCAGAAAATTGGATTTGTTTACGGTGTTATACCGTCCATTGTGCACGTAGCATCAATCAACATGGTATGATGCATGCCGCAGAAGCGGAACATCCATTGACGCTGAGTTTCACTGATTTGTCTGTATGGTGTTATGGATGCAATGCATACATTGACAATCCTGTAAGTTTTTCTTACCATTATAATTTTTATACTATCATTTTCGTGTCTGTCAATTTCTAGGTAATACTCTTAGAATTAGCTGAATGTTGCCTACAATCTTTGTTTGTTGATTCTTTCACTTTTATAACTGGCGAGGCTTTACGAATAGTGTTACAATACTTTCTCACTGATAATTAGTAAAGAGCTTCGTTAATGTACCGGTGTATGATGTATTATAATAATATTTTGTACATGTGTGTAGCGACTTTACGAGGCACGAAATGCTGTCCATCAAAAAAAATTTGACGAAGAACTTCCGTGGACGTATGATGGCAAACCGAAGAAAAATGCAGATGCATAATATCTTAAAATATATGCGTCCCTCAGGATATTGAAGTTACGCATATTAAATTATAATCTATTGACTATAACAGAAAAAAACTACTATTGGCAATTATTTTTTCTAAAACGCTTCGTACTTTTAACACGACTATAATAAAATTAGTTCTGAGAACATTATCTTTCAAGAAATATTATGTTAACAAATAAGTAGCGTCAATAAAAGATTATAATCGTATATAAATTTTTGCTTCTAATCTATTAAATAATTAATGATAATATTTGCGATAGTCCAGACAGTACCTATTCATTATTGCAATGTACAATATTAAAAAGAAAATTTCAAAATCGCTATATATTTTTCTATGTAGGGTAACAATTTGTACTAAAAGATCAATAGTCAGTAAAGCTCACAAAACCGAATGGAAATTAGAAATCGAATATCTTCTTTATTTACTTAACGTTGTATTATAAATAATTATAATTGCAGCTGTGCAATATGAAATACAGTAGAACCTCGATAAGTTCTAATAAGTAGGAACATCGATAATACGGAAGAACCGATGCAATCTTGCATATTTTAAATTTATTTATATAATTATTTAAGTGAGCAAAAGTTTTTTAAATTTCAAGAACAATAACGATTACGATCTCTGCTGAAAAACAAAGGTTCTACTGTAAATTTAAAACTGAAAACTATTTTCTCGTCTCTTGTAATCCCAGATTCTTATCATTTGTACGAATAATAAAGTTAATATTGTATTAGAAATAGATTTAAAATAAGTAGCATACGTTAAGGGATAATTAATCACTCAACAATTATTATTTATTTTATATTAAATTTGTTTTGTACTGAGTTCATACAGGAAGTATAATAAATTATTTTATAGATAATTCTACATATCGTTTTTAGGATTTGTGATGAAAATCTCATAATTGCTTATAAATATTTTTCAATGATTCTGCAATTGATTAATATATTAAGTTACTTTATGCCAAATTTTACAGCGTATTCAAAGCTATAACCGAAGGTAATGATTTTATCAAGTCATTGTCTTGCCGTTTGCATTCTTGGGTACTCGATTCGTACCAATATTAGTTGAAATTCTTGTAAAAATTCAAATACTTTAGTTGGTATGTTGAAAAGCAATTCTGTAGTAAAGTTTCTGAGATTGATTAGAGTTGTTATATGATGCATAGCTTGAAATAAAGGTAATTTCTCGGTTGAAATATGTGGATAAAATCTATTAACAATGCGATAATGTAAGAGATCAGTATTGTTCCTAACTAATTCAGTAAAATGTTCAGTAAATTCATGTAGATCCGGTGCAGGGAATGCATAATACAATCTGTATGGAATTCTCTTCGTAGAATACTTTTCTTCGCACTCTCGAAGTTTCGTAGAAATACTATTACAAATTTTCTCTATACTTTCTGATCCTTCCTCGTAGAAATAAAAGTCTTTGACTAGTTTATATTTCTGTTTTCCACTGCTCGTATAAGTTCTTTGAGTATTTCTCAAATGTAGGAGTGCAGTTGGCAAAGAGTAAGTATGAGATGTGTATAAGTGTATGTGTGTTAGTTCAGGTTTAGATTTCAATTCTGCTGCTATACGAGATGTCAACGGTAATACGCCAGCTTGATGAACAAATCCATAAAATAAAGTTAACATTATATTGCAAGTGAACCAAATCATCTGCAGCTTACTTGTTCGTTGTTTCGGATTAGGGGAGTTACAGTGTTCATGATTTTTTGACATATGCGCAACAGTATCTACCCCTGGAACTCGACCAATGTTAGGAGCATACAAAAATACCAGAGGTAGAATAATAGGTATTATAAAACGTGACTCTTGGTGAGGAAAAATTGATAACAACAGTATGGGACTAATAAAAGACGTTGTCATTAAACCAACGATACTCTGTATTCGTGGTAAGTCCAACCATTTGCCTCTCAATCCACTGTAAAGAATCATTAGTGTTTCGTTAATACTTTCATTGATATTCTTCAGAATAATTATCATCGGTATAATTATTCTTATTCAATTGTACGTGACTTGCGATTGTACTTTCAAACTCTTTTTCAATATTTACCTGTATAACATTTTGCAAAAGCTGAAGAGTCCAATAACGCCAAGTACATTGTACAAAAGTGGTATATTTACAAGAAAATGTAGGTAATAAGGATGCAAACCGTGTTGCTCCAAATTTTTACTATTCACATTATATTTAAAGAAATTAATCGGAGTAACTACAAAATTATTCATACTGATCTGAAGAGTACCTATTTCTGCCATTGTTAGGTAACCAAAGTAAAAGCTATCGACTAGAATCAAAAACAAGGCAACAGGTATTCCACACGCGATAAATGTAATTACCCGAACATGAAAATCCTTAAAACCTACACTTCTTGAGCCAAGACCTCTTTGTAGCCAGAAAAATACTGGTGCGAGTGCAAAGGCGATAAAAGTAGGCCTGTTAAATATACCAACAACAGTAATAGTGGCAATTTCAAAACAGTGATTCAGCGAGTGGGGCGGTAATGATGCTTTAAGTTTATAGTATTTTACACGATCTACCGCATCGTTTGCCCTGTCATATTTTTCGGAAAAATAGTCACTTTGTATGACTACCTGAAAAAGATGATTGTGTATGATAGTTTTGTGTTAGAAATTAAAAGTATAGTTCAAATAATAATTGATCCATATTGGATTATTTGATATACCTTTTCTGAGTATGCCATACACAACGATGTGTAATATAATAACAGAGATAGTAATAATAATTCGACGCTATTGGAAAAAGTGCGTGTTGCGTACACAAGCATGACAAAAGAACTCCCATATATAATCAGTCTCACTCTGTAATTCTGCCCGTACATACAACAAATTTTATACAGACAGTAGTCTGATCCAAAAGATAAACAGCACATCAAGATACGTGGAAATACAACGAGAAAGTATGGAGTCTTTAACGATACGCCCAAATAATAAAATACGTATGGGAAAATAGTTCGTAAAATAAAATAAGGCACACCAACAGTGATTTTAGGTATTAAAGCTGTTCTTATTGGGAATGTAGAATTAAACTCCCATGGTCTATGTACATCGATATCAAAGTAATCCCCTAAAAAAGCAAATGTATAATTAACCATTACTTCTGATTGTTTCTGAGTGTTTTTAAATGTACTTATATAGGTAAATATGTCGATTTCATTCCTACGTAAGCTTTACTTAAATTATTCTATATACCAATGATCAATAATACGCAGATTCGTTAGTTTCAGTGCCATTATCAAAGACGGTATTTATATATAAAGCTGAAGCTTATCGATTTAGTATTTGTGAATTCTCAAATATTTTGCTTACCGGATATTGGCTCTATCGATTGAAAATATTCATCTGGATGAATATATCCAGTTTGCGGTAATAATGTCAAGATAAATCTTAGTGCTGCCAAAACCCAATAGAATTTGATTTTCCTTTCAATGGGTAATGTGGGTCTGTATTCATCAATTGACCTGCGATATTCGTTTTTAGCTTCCATTTTTTATTGTTCAAAAATTTCCTTAGTCAATCATTTGACTGTCAATGGGTTTGTGGATGTGAATTAGGTTATAGCAAACACTTTACGAATTTGTAAGACTTTAGAACTTTGACAAAGTCATTTAACTTGCTTTCTCATATTTTGTTTCTATTTTAACCGTTTACATCAGGATTTCAAACATTTTTTCGCCCCGAGAATCACCACTGAAACCAATAATTCTTCAAGTCCACTCGATGGGAAGAAGCATGTAAACTACTCTCATATTTAATGACGCATACACACATCTGCACACATCGAAATATGCAATATACAATATTAAAAGTGAAAAAATCACTGTAAAGTGTAAAACTGAACGCCGAACCTGGAACAAGAAATTGGTTTAAACATACGAAACATTCAATACACGTAAAATATATTAAAAATGTAAAATCCTCTATGGAATGAACGTTGAGCAAGAAAGGGGAAACTAATTAAACAGACACTGCACGTAAACAACACACACAACAAAAGTCTTCTGCAAATTGTGTGACGCACCTGTGACAGAAAAGGATCCCCAATGTATCACAGAGAGTAGATTATTCTGTGTATGTGTGTATGGTGTAGCTGCTGACAAGTGCTGACAAAAGTAGCACTGGCAAGCTTGTTTGTAGTGGTGCGTCACCTCTTATGTCATTGACGTGTAACAGTGTGAATTAGTGTGAACGCTGTTATCTAACATGTACTATGCTCACAGTTAGTGAAAGTTGATTCACAATTCCACATGACGTTCTTTATTAACGATAAAATGACTCTACATTGGAAACTAGAACTTCTAGTACTTATACACATGTTTCGCAGCATTCTTTCTATCGCTCAAACGGTTACCGATAATGAAATAATTTAATTCGATGTAAACCTGCTTATACTGTTGAGAAAAAAAAAAAAAACACATTTTCTGGATGAGAGATAGCGATCATAGCGATTGCGCCACTGCATCACACGGTCCTGAACTGTCTTGAACAACTCCTGCCAATTCCTACCATGGGCAACAAGTAACAAGCAGTAACAAGTAACAAGTAACAAACAAACAAGTGGCTGTTTTTCTCTTGAACACTGTCGAGCATGTTCGGGCTCTCCGTGAACATTCCACGATTTGTTTGCACAGTAATTCTTTAAACATGTGTTTAAAGACACTTTGACTCTTAAAGAGCGATCTTATTGACACGGATGATTTCCCCAAATTGAAGGTAAGGGACAATTTATCTAGTCAAACATTGACGTTATTCAACTTTACTAATACGCACCATCGAGACATTCATTTCGTAAGAATCGTATAAGAAACAAGAAGTAGTGCGTATATGTGTGTAAATGTCTTTATATGCTAAGATAACAGAAATATTTAACAAATTGTTTTATGTACGCTGCTTAAAAAGGATGGACCCAGGTATTTCAGGGAGAACCCATTCAAAACTTTCTTCATTTTCAATTTTTCTTCATTTCAAATTAATATAGACACTTATAAAACATTCTGTTCTCGTGATTCGATAGCACAAGTACATAAGTTTAGCACCTGTTTGATGTTTGTACATTTGTGAATAAAAATAATGCAATGTATGTGTATATCAAAATTTGTGATATTCGCAGTACGTTAAAAATCTCAAAATAGAGTTATTACTTCAAATTGAGTACACCCTATTTTTATATTTAGTTTAGCTACAATTCGAATTTCTTTAAAGCATTCCATAATACAGGAAAAGAGACAATCATAAAAGTGACAGACTGGTTACGTGGAATTTGGGAAATGAGACGTCGTCATAGTCCAGTTCAACAATGGGTGGATTCGATTCCATCGCCTACAAGATCGAATTTAAAAGTTTCAAATCAAGTGCAAGAACCAGCGATAGGAAAGCCTAAAATATCGGTGACCCCTACAGAGCCTCAAGACATTCCATATTCGGCAGGCACTAAGTGTCCAAGTATGACCGTGTCTGCCCCAGTCAATGTACCTGCAACGCCTCGAATTATTACCACTGGATTAGCCAGGTATTTGCGCATCGATATACGTAATTATTTATAATCGTAATGCGGGTATAAGTAACATATATATATATATATATATGTCTTTTTGTTCAGTTCACTTCCACACAACAGATTAGCAAGGGATCCGAGTTTACAATCGGATAGCAGTCACTGCAGTAGCGTGGAAAGTTTACTGGAACTGAGGAGAGCAGATCCCGAAGCAATATTGTTGGGCCTCGGATTTGGCGGTTGTTCAAATACGCCACAAGACAATGGACCACTTTCCCGCATACCAAAGCGATTTTTGCAACCATCAAAATTGAAAGGCATTGCTATCAATGACTTTGTTAAACATCAACAGGAAACCAGTGAATCGTTTGATTCTGTTTCACTGGGATACCGGGGTCTTACAGGTAAATAATGTTAGTTATTTAACAAATTAATCTATCAATTGAATACTTATACGCGAGTGACAGGATTATAAATCTGATTAATGGTTCAGTAGAATATGTTAAAATATCTCACCGTACATATCATCAAAATGATAACTTTATAGGAAGTGACGGTGCACTGTCTGTGCACAGACCTCATTTACATCGCAGAAATTCTGGAATGATTAATGTTGTAAGTTTTATGATGAGTGTGACCAAATGCAATTTTTGTATGCACTGTTTATTGGAGTAATTTGCTTCTAATGGATTATTTTTTCTCCCAATCCAATATTTTGTACTTTACGTTAATCGTTTCTTTCTCCGCATTTGGTTTAAGCACGCTCTATTCTTGTTCCATTTTTTTTTGTATTTTGGTGCTGTTAGTTGTTTGTATTAATCTTGTTATTCCTTGGCAAACGGATACACATGTTGCGTTTATGAGTGAATAATGATTTGTTTAATGAACCGACAATAAAGCCAGCAATAGGAATAACTAAATATTTGCATTCTATACAGGTTCTCAATTCAAAGTTCGCCTAATCTTTCTCTTGTAATATCTTATTTGTCCGTACACTATGCAGTACAAGGTTTCTTTTTCCTATTTTTATATCCACGGGTGTTTGATAGCACGTAGAGTTATTTGTTAAATATTTGACTGTTGAAAGATATAATTGTATACTGTTTCAAATTCAGGTTCACCGTACATAGCTCCATCCGAGATTGTTCAAAAAATTATGGATCGTCTACGTGAAAATGAAAGTCATGACATGGATCCTTATATACAGAATTATTATGAATCGTACAGTCCATTACAGTATAATGGCATGCAATCCGTATTGTCACCGGATAATAGGCAATTTTTGGAAAGGCCACGTTCCAAAAGTCCAGATATGCGTAATAAACGGATGATTATAGGTAAGAACAGTTTTAATTGTTACAAAGCCTTTTTAGACAATTCAATTGGCGTTGCGTATCACTTTAAGAATTGATATATATTTTAGGGCAAAAGTCTTTTGCTTTTGGACATGACGGTGATTTAATTGAAATAGAACCTTTGAAGACTAAAGATACATCACCGGATTATAATTCGAACAAAAGTTTCGATGCGAATGAAGACCAAGAAGAATCACTCGATACGGATACAGAAGATGGACATACATCAGGAAAACAATTAAATCACAATATAATAGAGAGGATTCCAAAAAAATTATTGTTCGATGACAGTTTTGAGTTTGACGAGAGTGGCAAAGGCCTAACAACATGCGGATCTAATATTGATATAGACAATCCATCGTGTAGTCGAAAGCAACTCAATACAGTTCTATTAGAATCTAGTAGCGATACGAAGAATAAAGGGAATATTAGTTGTGACGATAATCCTAGTGTACCGAAGTATTGCCAAGATACTCGTAGAGGCAGTGAAGGGTCCTATGACGTCAAATCTGAAATTATACCTGGTTCAGAAGGTCGGAGGCATAGCGACAGTACTGTACACGATATCGAAAACAGCAGCGAATCGCTTTTATCACAAAAAAGGAAAATGTTGAAACGTCAATCTAAGATTTGTGACGGAGATCCACCAGAGTATTGCGAATCTTCTGAAAGCTGCGAAGTAGCCGGCTCTTCAATGCAATCCCATTGTCAAGAAAATGATAATTTATCATCAATGCACGATGCTGAATGCTCATATACAAAGTCTACCGCTGCTGCTGCTGCAGCTGCGCTTTACAGAGGAAATGATCAGAGGTTTTGTCGCACTGTACCTGATGAAACGGATGAAGAGCACGAAAGAAATTGCACGGACTGTTGTTGTCATATTGATAAATCGAAGTATTGGAAAGAAATGAGAAAAATTATGCGGGAAAATAAAAAGCTCGGAAGCTTAGTAGCGAAAAATAATAGAGAAATGGCCGAAATAAGAGAAATGTTAAGTAACGTTTTATCTGTAAGAATGGAACCTGGTTTTTAATGCGTTATTCGCATTTATTGCAATCTTTTGCTAGAAATTCAATTATGTGAATGACATAAACTATCGCGAACTATGTTTCCTATAAAAAAAAAAAGAAACTAAGGACTAATATAAAGCAGAATATTTTTACAAATTATCATACTTAACTATTTTAAAAACGATGGCTTATTTTATACACGACTATTTTCACTGAAAACGGGACCTCATCTTATAGACATTTACGAATAATTTTTTATACTGTATTTTTAAACGATAATGATAAGTAAATCTTGATTATTTCAAAATACAGTAAACCCCACGGTATGATATTTGAAATACAACTGTGGCACAAATAACGTGTCGAAGACATCTTTATTTATAACAAATACTTCAAGCGTACAATAGTTTTGCTCAAAGTTATAAATAAAGATGCCGGTATTTGTTTCTATTGAATTAACAATTCCAAAGTTGTCGCTGACAAAGCACCAATGTTTGATGGACCATGCTTATAAACTATACACATTCCGATTTTATTTGTTGTTAAGTTTTAATGAGACCAATGTCGGTTACCTTGTTACGTGATTCTGTCTATATGAATTATTTTTGTCATAATGTTAAACGATGGAGTATTTGAATAATTGTGTATTAATACGTGTCTAATTCGTTTAGTTAAGTTTTGAAATTGATGTTGAACTCTGTTGTTTGAATATCAACCGTTAAGCACGTAAGCGAACGGCAATATAACTAAATAGTAACTTACATTACATGTGATACCGATATGAAAGTTAATTCTGAATATATATATATATAATACGTATATTTACGTAGCCCGCTGTATAGTTTGCAAATTGTTATAAGATAATCTAGTCTTAAGTAAGTTCTTACAATTTAATGTGATCAAGTAAATATTATTTTATTTAAATGTTACCAGAAATAATTACGTAATAATTTCTATTTAATAAGTATTTTACATACGCACTAAACGTGAAAAATATTTTATGAGCTCTCGTGTTCCAAATCTTGAACATTGAAAGAATTAATCATTTTTACAGAGAAAATAACACATTTGTCGTTTACCGATATCTTATATTTTCTTTATATTATTTCCACGTTACTTTCTATTATAATAATGCTGTGTTATCGATTTAACTTTGTAATAATTTTTCAATTGTTTTCTTGTATATTTATGTATTATGAATACGTAAAAGTTCTTGAGCCTAATATGTATCGCACATACATTGCGTTATATTATGTTAATTGCAAAACTGCATTTTATGCTTGCGTTAATGACAATCGACTTATTGGGATATGGTATGTAAAAAGAATTTATATATATATATATATATATACACGGAGTAGATTTCCCGTCAAATTGTGCACATTACATGTCAAATGTTATAGTAAATTTCACCTTATAAGAAGCAGCGATGCTAACTGAACAATTGCTGTTGTAAATCACCCCTTGTATGAAATAACAATACGGAATTCTAACCGAAGCAAATATTGTCATATTATTACCTCCAGCGGCTAGTAGGAAAACTGCAAACTCGGCTAATTTTCATCTTGGTTATTATTTCGTTGAACATATAGTTTTTTTATCACACATAGGATAGGAAAGTTGTACATTATGGTACAGTATGTAAAATGTAGGAAAATTAAATAAATGTCTGACACAATTCATTTTTAGTGTTTTTATGTACGTGAACTATAATTTTCATCCATGAAGTTAAACATTGTATTTCGTCGTCGAACATGACTTACGGCGATGTAGCAAAACGGTTATTTTTATAATCAGTGCTATTGTAAATGCATTGATATTTCCACAAACCTTGCATTACTAGTGTAAACTATATAAACATCGGGAACGCATAATTGCAAAAAAAAAAATAAATGGTTACACATTTTGCCTGGACTATTTAAGCATCGTAGGAACCAAGACTAACGGTAACTGACCTTAGAATTGTTTTATAATATTAACGTTTTTCAAGTTCGATGAAAAATGCAGATCCTAATTGCTAAAATTCGGTCTTTGTCACATTGACTGATAAATTCAAATTACAAGATATACTGAAAATCAGCTTATGTCGTGTTTAAAATGTAAATTTCGATCTGAAACAAAATATGTAACTGTATTCTTATGCAGTAAAAGGAATTACAGTCGTGTTAAAATTGTAAAACACAATATGTAAAAAAGATTGAATTTTTTTTCTGGAAAAATAAAACTTTGACAGTCTTTCAAAGTAGGGCAGGGTTAAATTATACGTATGCGAGTTCTGAAAGAATTTTCAATTACATCTAAATCTAATTCTCTTAACAAACTGAGATCCGTGGTCCATCCAATCTTAGTTTTAATATGAACCTGTTAGAGTACCATTCCATAAACTGCATCCAGGTGTACATGTAATATATTGGTATCATGTTTGTGTGTACATGTGGATGTAGATGCATTCTTCCTTAGCATACCTTAAAATGTATATAAACAAATAAGATCAAACATGATCTAGATTTAATCTTCTTTTTCATCCCTGAAAAGTAATGTCATTTTATAGTATACTAAAATAATGCGAGCATAAGTTTTAGAAATTGAAATTGACTAGATGCTTACTTTACAGCGTCTTGTTGTTGATCAAGATGCAATTCTACAATTGTTTCCGTTTTGCTCTGCACTTTGAAAGTGACTTGCGCTAACAGATACATATTTTTGTTGCGCACTACCCAACCAGAATACTGAAACACAATACAGATTAAACATCCGTCGAATATTGTATAACACAATTTACAAGATAATTACCGTTGATGTGCTTTTGTACAATGTTTTTCCATCTTCTTTGAACGGTAAAAATTTTTGGAGTAAACCTTTTCCGTCTATCCTCCATAATATTGGATCTGTACTTCCACCAAGATCAGATTTTGCAACGACGAATGCACCAGGCTGCAACACAGTAATATTTTCTAATGTGCTCGGAAAGGTATACGATTCTGAATATAGAAGTTTGAAACAGCGCTTACTGTATAGACTTTTGGAGTTTCTCCCGATGATTCGTTGAAACTATTGTCATCAGAATCGTCTTCCTCTTCGTCCTCTTTGTCATCATCGTCTTTCTTTGACTGTCTTTTTCGTTTAGGTTTTTTCCCTGCGTCAGAATCAGATTCGTCGTCCTCTTCGTCGTCTTCTTCGTCGTCTTCCTCTTCCTCTTCTTCCTCCTCTTCTTCTTCTTCTTCCGAGTGCTGCCTCTTCTTTGCGCTTCCTCTTTGTGGCCTCTTCTTAGGACCACTCTGGTGGTAAATGAAAATTTACTGTATTTTATCTTTTAATAAATACAGTGTAAATATCATACGTAGCAATATTCACTTAAAATATGGAATCTAAGAAAATATAACAATAAACATAACCAATTTGTTTATATTTTATAGTCTCGAGGTTTAAAGAAGATAGATCGTAAACCATAATAAGTTGAATTTACCGCGGTATATATCGTAGTATGGGTACTGTAAATACAGACACATCATACAGTGATCCTATTTGAGAATCGGGCTAATAATACTCGGTATGACATAAGCACAATGAAAGTATTCGAGGGGACTTCAGTACGATGCAAATTGTTATTACATCGCAAAAAAATGAAAGGCAATTTTGATTGTCATTCAAAATACACGTGCAGTGTTTTGAA
Organism: Trypoxylon attenuatum; assembly: GCA_963989405.1. Taxonomy (NCBI): domain Eukaryota; kingdom Metazoa; phylum Arthropoda; class Insecta; order Hymenoptera; family Crabronidae; genus Trypoxylon; species Trypoxylon attenuatum. The sequence continues at coordinate 5,566,501 of OZ022488.1, read as the reverse complement.
AATATTCTTGACCAGCGCCACTGACCGGCCGGCAATAATGGCTACGACACCTGCAATTACAATCTTTAAAAGAAAGACTAATAAAATAGGAAATATGATTTAATTAGACGTAATCGAATTGTATCAGAAATAAGTTTACCGAGGTCTTGAATTTCGATATAGCATTTGATATATACCACGATTTATGAGACATTTATAAGACGGTGTATCGGATAGCGTGCCTCTCCTGATTTCATACTACAAGAAATGGATGTTACTTTTCCGTTATCGGAGATTACTCAGAAACAAAACTAGCACTGCCGCGCAGTAGCGACACATGTGATTCTTTTAGATACAAAGACCCAAATGTCTTTTCATACACCATTAATCGTTCATCCATAAATGTCGTAACGTTTTTGGGCCTTATTTCGAGAGAAAGTGGACCGATAGGAACAGAAAGCGTGTCGACTGACAGATATTCGGCCCCGGTCATGGTCACTTAACATCCTCGACTGTTGACTACATATTGAATTATAAAATTAGAATTAGAGTAAGAGGTAGAAATGAATTATGTGACATGAAAGGGGAAAAGTATTAGAATTCTAACGGAAGGAATAAAAGGGTAAAATAGCGTGGGCTTACTTCGGGTCCGGCCTCAGGAGTCCACTCTTCTTCGGATGCACCTTCTACATCTTCTGGGTCGTCTGCGGAGTACTCATCCTCATCCTCCACATCTTTGGTTTTCGTCATTGTGCTTTTTCGCGAAATTTTTGCAGCAACTCCCGATGGGACACGCTAAACGATAGAAACAGTTAGACGGCGGCGAATGGACCGAGAGTCCCGAGAGGTCTATACGCGTACACGATACCGCAAACAATATGGCGGTTTGTAGCGGTGAGAAAATAATACAGCGCGCACGTTCTTATGCACATTCCGGAAGCGACGCTTCTCTGACATTTCCGAGAACTGTACACGAAGCCCGCGAAACGGCCCGCACGCAAGAAAAATGAATGATTGTGTGATTTAAAAAGATGTTTTGTATATTTACTTAATAATTATTGATTTTACGACAAAACTCTTAAATAGTAAATATTAATGAATTTCCTATTACTAATGTTACCGTAAAAGATTTTTCTAGTTACAGAATAACCAACTTTACTTTTAATTCCACAACGACACCCTTAAAACATTACTTAAGGTAATAATTAAATGAATACTCTGAAACAGCATATCGCGCAACAACTGTTTCCTATAATCGTTATGAATGTACTTGTGACAGAATAAGTATTTGCTATATGATCGTGAATGTTGTATTAAATATGTACGACACGTGTCAATATTTTAATGTGATACTTAATAAATTCGAATGACATTTTTATTTCTATTGCACTGACTCCCACCAATTTCTGGATTTCAAACCCTTTTATGCTCGGGTCAATATGAGAATTCGCGCATGCGTTAATATCCGTAGGATGTGACGCTCCCTTCAGTATTTACGGTGTATCGAAGGAGCCTGTGCAAGGATAGTAGTACTCGAGGAAGTTGGGAAAAATGTACGAATTGTATGGAGTTAGCAAGGAAGGAATGATGTACCGTTCACCCCCACCGAGAAGAAAGGAAGTCGACATACTAGAGGTAGCGAAATTAGAATCCCTTGTTTAGCTTTCTTCTTACATTTCTCTATCTTAATTTCAATGTAATTATTTCATTTTTCTACAATATACTATGCTCATTGTCCGATCTGAATCTAAATTTTATATATCGCAATTAAATATTTTAAAAGTGCACAATTTCTATGATCATGTTTTTGTAAAATAACGTTACGTCGAAGGGAAAATAAAATGATACCTTGAATTCGACATAAAACGAGCTATTACTGGAAAATACACATTCCGATTATTTATTGTCAGATTAAGAACGATCGGCAAATGACTATGTTTCAGACGTGTTTGCAGCTGTCGCCGGAGCTTATGCGAAAATTGCCAAATGGCGATGCACTACATCATGTCAAGGATACAAATGTATCAACATCCTTCGACAAGGATAAAGAGGCACCGAGGGAAAATGGTATAATTCTGTACTAGTTTCAAGATTTATCTATTTTATTTTGAAATTTAGACCCGCGCATTTACCGAAATTATACTTATGCACATTTTTTCTTTTGATTTCTAAAAATTCTTTTCATTTGCGTATAGAGTCAATTTCGTTACCACTATTATTTTTATGTTATAATGATTATAGCGAGTTATTATATATTTCCCTTCCCCCATCCTGTTTTTTTTCCAGAATTTATTGTTCCCTCTGATCGGCGACACTTTCCGACTTTTTCTTCTTTTCTCTAATTTCTCACATCACCGGTCGCAATTTGCATGGCATTCGCTTACATAAAGGCAGAACGAGAAAAGTCGTCGCATGATTGGCGAAACGAAGATCGTAGCGAGACGAACCACATTTCAACATCGATTTCCGGATTTGGTATGGTTTCTATTTGCGCATCAACGATTTACTCAATTACATTGAAATTACTACTAGGAAGATCGGATTCACAATTTTTTCTATCGTCTGTCGGTTGACGATATGGCGTTTGCATGCAAAATTAAATAAAATAGAATAAAATGAAAGCGTTTTAACAACAATTTCTAATAATAAGACAGTTATCAAAATTGTTATTCTGTTGATTGTCTTCTTAGAAAAGACCGAAATAGAAATTTTCGTAGTACGGAAGGCAGTAAAGTTATTTGATTTTCACTTAGGACGCAGCTCGTTGAGACGATACGTCGTAATGGCAGGGTTCTTTTTCCTTGGCTGTGCCTTGGTGGTCGGAGTCGGATTACCATTAGCCCTCGAGCTCCGAAGTTCCCATTTACTAGAAGCCAGGTTACAGGTGGTTCGTCGGATACTTTCGGAAATTCCTCTCATTGACGGGTAAGAATCAATTTTGCATAAATCTACATTCTTACAACAACGTACATCTTTTTACTATTAGTAAATACTTTCTTTCTAAATAATATTTTCCGACAGACAAATTCATGAATGCAAAAAATGTCCACTCCTTTATTTCTCATTACATATTTCCTAGACATGATATTTTCGAAATTTCAGACACAACGACTTCGCATGGAATTTACGCAAACATCGTGGAAACACTAAACTACTGGACTTTCCATTCGATGAAGATTTATCGCGAAATGCGAGTTGGGGCCCCCAGTGGCAAACCGATTTGTCCCGTTTGCAACAAGGCATCGTTGGGGCTCAATTTTGGTCAGCTTATGTACCCTGTGAAGCTCAATTTCTCGATGCAGTTCAACTTACTTTAGAACAAATAGATGTGGTACGTCGACTTGCCGCCCGATATCCGAAAAGGCTAAGACTCGTAACTACGAGCAAGGAGCTTGCGAAAGCTCACAAGGACGGTGTGATTGGTAGTTTGGTGGGGATAGAGGGTGGCCATAGCATTGGAACATCTATGGCAGTACTGAGAAGCTTTCATCGACTAGGTGCACGATACATGACCTTGACACATAAATGCAATACGCCGTGGTAAGTTTAGCTTAAACGCTTTAAACGAAACGTTGTGCGTAGCACGCCTACGAAATTACGACTTGTATAGAGCTTGAAAGAGGACGGAAGAGTCTTATTCTCACTATCTTCTCGGATGTTCGTATTTCGGGAGAAACAGGTCTTTCTTTCTTAAGCGTAGTTAAATCGATTTGATTATAATGAAACAGCATGCTTTTGGTGTATTAAGATATTTTCAGCAAATAGAAGGGTATAAAACAAATGGTTCGAGTCTGACTTTTCGAAAACATGATTTTCTAAATTTTTCGAGAAGACAAACGAACAATATGCACTTGTTGCTTATTCTAATAAAAGTAGCATTCCGTAACGGTTCGCAAATCAAAGAAGGAAAAATGAATTTTTGTTTGCCTTCCTGGTACCCTTAATGGATTTGACCTAAAACATCGAAAGGGAGGCTTCCGCGAAGAAACATGCCAATATTATTTTCCATTATAAGCACTGTTTGTCTTCTTCATTCTCATGTGCCCGTCGTATTGGCGTATTGCCGTTATTCGAAGGCTGCAAGGCAACAGTTGTGAAATGCGAGAATAATCTCTAAGCATATAGCACGTGTATATATATATGTATGCATGTTATTAGGATTTCTCGAAATAATCAGCTTTTTTTTAAACACCAGTAGTAAATCGTTTCCGCTACTGAAAATGGTGTGTCATCGAAATGACAATGTTGATTATTATAGTCTACAGACTATTTTCTTCTTCATCGTTCGACCATTCTGGCTTGTTATTTACCTATTGTTCGAAAAGTTATGGTCATTCCTTTCATCCTGTTGTCGTGTCACTAACGTAGCTCCGCATTACATAAACTTTTTTTTGTTTCTACCCGTATGAGTTTATACCCCCGATGACTTACAGTTGTGTAAATTATCCGAGCGTATAAAAATGAAGAAATTACAGTAGGTAATTTTATACAGAAATTTTATTCGAACTTGGTGTTTTAGGGCTGACTCATGTTCGGCGGAGGAATCGAATTCGGACGCGCTTTTGGATTTTCACAGCAACGGCCTTTCTATCTTTGGCAAAGCGGTGGTACGCGAATTAAATCGATTAGGGATGCTGGTTGATTTATCTCACGTTTCCATAAGAACAATGAGGGATGCTTTGGCAGTAACGAAAGCCCCAGTGATATTTTCACACAGTGCGGCCAGGGCTCTCTGTAATTCATCCAACAACGTTCCGGACGATGTGCTTGGTAACTTGGTGAGGAAAGAAAGTCACTCCGAGAAATCTATTTTTTGAACAATAGCTGTGTCAACTTTCTACCGTTGTGGCAAATTTTTTTTTTTATGCTTTAAGATTATAAAATTATCTCTCGAGCCATGACTGACAACTATAACTTCATTTCATTTCGTCACACTGAATTGACTAGATTAATTAATAGGAAGAATCTTGAATTACATTTAATAATTCAACGGGGTCACTTATTATTAATGATGATCGGTAGTATTATTATTTTGATTTTGACACAGATCGCACAATACTTAAATATACTGTTTATCAAACAAGCGCGGCTGCATTAAGATATGGCCTTTCATCTTTTCTCTGCATATAGTCGCTGAACGGTGGTCTGGTTATGGTCAGCTTCGACAGCGCACATTTAAGTTGCGGCACCAAAGCTTCTATGTACGATGTTATAGGTAAGTTTAGCATATGTCTGCCCTATTTTCTGCTTGAAAATATTCATATACAATAGATTGTACATTATTACGTATTATTGTATTATTCCACTGTATCGTATATCATATATTATTACGTATACATTATTGTATCGGATACATCTACAAGATATATATATTTATTCAAGCGGTTTGGGTGCTCGTTCTTTCAGCGCATATTAATCATATTCGACGGGCGGCTGGCGTTAATCATGTGGGTCTTGGTGCAGGCTACGACGGAATATTAAAGTCTGTATCCGTTACTGTTGGTGATGAAAATTAGGAAAAAAACGATTATCACAATGTTTATGGAAATATGATCTATATAGAGAGAAATTTCTGTTACATTTCACTGTTATTCTTTCAGTCCCCCAACCGAGCTTCCAGATGTTTCCGGGTATCCTTTACTGTTGGCTGAATTAACGAGAGACCGTCGATGGTCTGCTTCGGATATAAAGAAGTTGGTTGGCGGAAATTTATTACGAGTTTTCAAGGAGGTGGAAAATCATGCTGCGACAGTTTCGCATCAATCTCCATCCGAGGAACTGATTCCTCAGGAACTTATCGCAGACACTGCATATTGTAGATACCATGACGCATAAAGATGACTCAGAATCAGTCTTGCCATTATTGGCTGCTTCAGAAGTTCAAAACATCGGAACCGATTACACTTTCGATGCTATTGACAATGAGCATCTTCATTGGGCAAGAGCATTTTATTGTATAATCTTTGTACCTGGATTCCTCTGACTGTTTTACATTTTTAATAAAGTAACTGTTGTAGAGTTACTGCCACGTTGTCCTCCTTTTTAATCGCCCTTGTCAGATAGCGCAATTGTCTAAGTTGCGAACGCGATTATCGAGAAGTTAACTGACGTTGAATCGTTTGTTAGGATTTCAAGTTCGAATATGGAATACAGCGCGGTGATAACTAAATTAATCGTTACACGGATCAATGTTGGTGACGATAATATATCTGTATCCTGCGGGAAAATATATAAGTTATCTACTTGTTGCTAAAGTAAGTAATATCTAATGTGAATCTGTCATGTTCTTCGAATTTCCGTAGTATTTCAAAATATGTCTGGAAATTTAATATAAAGAATTAACGAAGTCATTCAGTCAATTGGCTTATTTTCATTGGCTGGCGGTTCTTACGTTAAAATAATACAAACAATCTACTTATTCTTTAGACCTGTCTTTTTTTGTACATTTCAGATTTGAAGTGTTTAAATTCTTTCATATTTTCTTTACAAAGTAAATAATGAACAAAATTATGTTTTCTTAGGTCTGTATCATGGGATCAAATTCCTCACCAGAATATCAATTCGTTTAAATGCGTTAAATGAATCTGCTTCTTGTTAGTATTAAACAATGAATTTCTTGTAGTATTGTACATTTTGATTTATACCGATGTTGTTCCAATATTCAAGATGTACTGTACTTACTATTTCGTGGATATAGCAAACGAAGCGAACAAGGATATGTCTCTAATCACCGAGTAAAGTTATCCTTCGTTTAAATTTACTTTTCTATTACAAGGCTTCACCAAGCCACAGACATTGATTCAGAATTAAACTCTTGCAACTATTTGCAATGTTTGCAATCACTAAATATTTTCCGATTTTTTAGAGCTTTTGTTGCGTTAACAGTACTTCAGTTTTCCTCGAGCTGTTATATGTATGCAGAGAAAAGATTGCTATGTTTTATAGATATGTATCGTGTTCTTTGATTCTTCATTAGCAACAAGTAGATGTTGTAACAAGCGGAAGTTATCGACATCTTATTTGTAACTAAAGTCGACTATTGAATTGTATTAAGGGAACAAAAAACAAAACCTTCTAGGTAGGTTGATGCCTTTGTTTTATTCTGTAATCGTGTTTAACTTTACAACGAATAATAATATGTGATATTAATCAAAGTGTTGCAACAAGAAATCATGCTTTTAGTAATACTTTTACGCGTAAAGAATAGAACAGTAATCGTAATATCTAAGATATTTAATATAAACAAGTTGTTCGCTGGGCAATAATTGCAATACTATTTTTTAACTGTGCCGAATGTAGTTAGAAAATATTTTAACAGTTGATTTAATATTTACTCATAATTTTTTGTAATTGTAAACCATAATCCTAGTAAGTTTTATTATACGAAAATAAATGAAATATATATTGGATCTCTATAGTTTTTGATATGTTGCGTTAACGCAATATCATTTTTCTCTCGCTCAACTATCAAAACAACAATTCCGATTAAAACTAGAATCACTTTAATTTGCGGAAATGTGACCATCCACGTGACCCGCGTGTAAGAATCTCGCGTATCAGTGACAAGAGATAGCGTTAGACAGCCAATGATGATGCACGCACCCACATGAAACGTTTCACGCATCGTTGCGCAGAATAATGATATGTATGTGCGAAAGTTTGTTGGGTCAAACAGGCCAAGATAAATTGCAATCTAATCTTTGAGGTAGCAAGTGCCGATTACAAAACGTTCCTTCCTGCGTGGATGCCTCACGGCAAATGATGGTAAAGGCGCTTAATCGCAAATCTATCAGTGAACATTGTCAGTTTGAACCAATGCGCGATGATCCACGAAGATCAACGACATTTACCGATCGTCATATCGTGCAGTGCCGTATCGAAGTACTACGGACCCCATTATTCTATTAATTGTATTCTTTTAAGAAGATATAAATAAATCTTATATAAAATTATTATATCATTATCATCACCATAGTATTATAAGATGTGATAAATAATATTATTGCCTAAATTTTAAAAAGGAATAATTGATGGATTTACGAAGCCCCTACTTCATGAGGTCGTACCGACGGCCCTGACGTATCGTGGCGCGGAGATAGTGGGGGATTCGAAGATTAGACGCACTGGTTTGCAAGCCGAATCTTCAGTTTGGTTTACTATCGGCACTGAGTCGCATCCTCAAGTGAGAGTGCCGGGCTAGTGCTAAATTGAAAGCTCGTAAAAAGAAAGAAAGAGTAAAAAGATACACCCCCGTAAAACGCATGTGTGATGACGCGAAGGCGCTAGAGTAAAAACAAAGTCGAAAATTGTGGAGGTGGCTGGCGGAAAAATAACTTGCACTGTTTTTTCCTCGATTTTCATTAGACTTCGGTTATCCTTTATACTCGTGCAGCGCGATTGCTACTCGCAGACATATACAGCTTTGTAATATGTGCTTTTGAAAGAGCTTTTGACATCAGTGAAATAGGTAAGTTTCGAATACTGAATACATAGAATATAACCACAATTTAATTTATAACTTCAGTTATCATATATATTATCATTATATATTTATAACTTCAGTTATCAACTACTTATGATTGAATTAACATCGTTGAATTAACGTAGCGTACTAAATATTAATAAGAAAATTATAAATCAAATCTAGAATCATTCTCTCCTCTCAATTTAATACTTTCGTAAACAAAGACGGATACCTTTGAATTATCAGGCTAATTCTAACATAAAATGTAATTACGTTAATGAGATTTTAAGTAACATGACCATTATTGTAACACGTGCTCGTTTAACTTGCACGTGTTACTCATTGATACGCCGCCAATATCGGTCCTTAAACTTGCTTTGTTATTCCAATTTCATTGTGTACCTTACTTTCTTTCGCCGGGGGCTATAGCCATTTTCTCATTAAAGTTCATTTACCCAAAAAACTATAAGATATCCGTGCGTCACGTGCTTCCGTTTAGCCTTCAATGTTAATATACTTTCTGGCAAACGGCCCAAAGCTCTTCTAAAGAATGCGAGAAGGAGGATTCTGTCAGAGTTAACGAGATATCTTTCAGTATATATATATGAATGTATATATCGGTATTTGTGTATATGTATTGTCTCGAAGGCTGTGTTGTCGGGTATTTGAATGAAACGCCTCCGTAGTACAGTGCACTCTGTATTCCACGATTAACATAAACGCGCGTAGTAATTTGTTTTATCGGTTAATTACAAGAAAGAAAAGGGAGCAGTAGAAATATTACATGGGAGTATGCTTATAATTACTGGCATTCATGATAATGAAAATAAAAGTAAAGTTCCAAATATAAATGATAACTCAAGTATCAGTGAGCTACATATAGAAACAATACATATAAAGAGACGATATACATATAGTACACAGATATATTCGACGTTGCTAAATAAGGCATCCTGTGGTTTCTGATAAGAGATGCTTCCTACTTCTAAACTTCCTTTGTGATTATTTCCTAAATTTGGATAGATATCCGAAGTGGCTATCACCGTCAGTGGGATTTGCTTAAATTCTAATTAGAAATAAGGAATCTACTGGCATCGAGAAAACGTTAGATCTGAAGTTAAGAAAATATCAGATATATATATACGTTTTGTGTTTAAAGTTTTAAATTTCTAAGGACAAAAGGCATATATTATACTTTCATTTAAAACGATCCTCATACAAATAATGAAAAAGAGTACCGAAATGACCTACGTTCTTTGTGTTTACGAATTATCTGCAACTGGAGTATCCTCTTTAACATGCTTTCAGAATGATTTTCGAATGAAAGCTTTGTAGGAAATATTTTGTCCAAATAATTATGTATAGAGATTATTAAAAAAGATAGAAGCAATTTCTGTAATAGTATAACGATCAAAATATATTTAAATTAAAATAATTGATGCAACTATGTTTCGAAAACTTTGAAATATTAATGTAATTCCCAATTTCTAATCCAATCCTCTAATAATAAATTTATATTAAATTAAAATTACAAATAACTTTCTCGGTAAACGTATTAGAATCGAAAGTTTTTTTCCACATCTTGATTTTTACACTAAGAAGTGATGATTGTCAAAGTAATACTGACTTCTAAAGTATTTTATACGGATTAAAAAACATTGGGGCTACGTGATTAATGAAACGATACCCGCTAAGTGTATTCCCGATTCTTTGGTCTAAATCATCTGCAACTGAGGCGAAACGTTGGCACACTTTGCGCTTCAATTTCCAATGCTTTCGTTTAGCATGCGATGGATATAGTGTGTATCATTGTGGTCATTACTAAATACAAACAGTATCATGACAATGGAATAAGGAGGAGAGGAACAATCAGCAATGAGAAAACAGAAGTAGAAATCTGTTAAATATTAAATAAATAATAAGAAAATAATCATTTCAACAGGAAGATTTGAGGATCCCAGATCAGTACAAATATAGAAATGCAATCAATAAATAAGACAAAAGTAAATACGTAAACATTGATTCGAACATTCTCACAGTATCGCAACAAGTAATGAAATAAAAGGGTTATCAAACAAAACAAGGGGTTATAAGGTTAAAAATGTACATAAATTCTAGTAATTCATCAATCGTATAAGGAAAATTGTATTTTTACGACATTGATTAAGTAATTTATATTATGAGAAATACGTGGCACGCGTGCTGTTGTCTTTTACACCGATAACGTAAACGTATCAAGAGAAAATGCAAAATAAAAACAGAACGGTGTTATTTTTAGTAAATATAAAAAATCGTTTTAATTCGTTAAAATAGAGATAAAGCAAAATTGCAAATAGTAGAATAGTGTCATAAGATACACAATATACCATAAATATGATTACAATATTTTACAAACCGGTTTTCGAATAAGCGGGTCACGCTTTACTCCGATTTAACGAACAATACCTCTTGCAACCCAGAACGGACTAAACTAAAGACAATGAATAAAAAGAAATTGGTATAATTTGTGCACCAAGAGAATTGCATTGAACAAAAAAAAAGGTAAGATCAGCAGAAGATCTTTGCTTTCATTCAATGCAAAACAGATGTCCAATGAGTCAGCACATGGTCACATATTCAAAGTTACACTGATGATTCGGAGAAGTTTGGGTCAACCATTTATCTCACTGTTATTTCTTTTGTTTCAGACACTCGAACTAGACCCAACGACTGGCAGAAAATCACAAAAGAAAAAAAGATGAGGTATAAGGTAAGGTCAGATTTGCAACAGTTTCCTGTTGACATGTTATCAATTCGAATTGTCGAAATTTTATCCAACGATCTTGACTATCTTGTATATCCCAAATATCAATAGAGTATTTTAATTCGAATATTTTAATTAAAAAGAAGTCAAAACCTTCAGAACCAGTTGAATTACTCACACGACTGTATTTTTGTTAAATAATACGTTTTTCGAAGGAAAATACCGTGACTAATTGAATACTATGTAGTTATATGATTGCAACCTAACACGAAAGATAAAAATAATTTGAAGAAGTACGTGAATTCCTTTGTATTTAGATTCAAAACATTATACTGGAACTATAACTCTATATATTTTATTTACTTAGAATTCATTTAAATTCGATTTATTTTCCAAAGATGTCCTTGCTAGGAAAATCCATATCGAGATATGTATTAACGAATAATTATCATCAAAATTAATATTAATTACGTAGTATTTTAACTGATAACAAATATCCCTAATACATAATGAAATACATACATCCATATGCAAAAAATTCCGTTCAAGGTATTTAGTATAATTAGAGAAGGGCATTGCCACCATGTTGAATAAGTTTATCAATGACAAAGAACAATACTTGAGACTCATTAACACATCAAACAAATTACAGTAGCACGACTTCAAAGTTTTGTTGGAACTGGGGGTGGTCATTCAATGGTCTCTCTTTGAAGTTAAAAGGATGTAATATTGATTGGATAAGAAAGCTTCTGCTTAGAGATTGCTCTGTGTGATAAAACAGATTTACGCCAGCCGGTTTTCAGTTATTTATTCTAACTTAATCTTGATAGTACTCGATATCTTAATTAAACAGAAATATTTCATAATTATGTTCTTTAAAACGTAAATTATATCGATGAATGATTAATATATAAATTTATACTGACGAAATGATGACCCTGATGCAAGATATAATTTTGATTAATTTATTTAGTTAATGCCAATGAAAAGTAGAGTCGAACGTTTTGCACCAAGTAATCCAGTATTTAAGAATTCAATGCCAACTTGGTTGATTAGGATAACATAAGAAACGGAAGTGACATTGTAGATAATCTACATATTAAGCAATAGTAGAAAGATTAACGTTGAACCTAGTCGATTGCAAATCGAATTTACTGCTGACCCAGCAGAATAAAGACAAATTGAATCAGTGTTTGCTTATTCTATCACCATACGGACGATTCGCGTGTCTTTGTGAGAGGATCGTACAGATCCGGATTTCTACTCCATGTCTCTTTGTTTCTCCATATACCACGCGCATCAACCTGCATAAAACATAAGCTATTTAAATGACGTGATGCGACATCTTCGTTTATTGTTCGATGCTTTCAGGACCGAAAAGGCAAGTAAGATCGGTGCATATCGATTATCAACTACCTCCGTAGTTTGTAGATTTCCATTTACAAGGATAATTTTGAGTTCTTTACCATCCATGATCGTCATAGAGGTCACCTTGATCAATTCCAACAAAAAATTAAGTCTTTCGTATGGTGATCTTTGAAGTATTTCAGATACATTATTGGACGAAAGTCAACTGCTTATTAATATGTATATGTACATACTGAATAGTTTGATCTTTCAATGAGAAATAATTCGAGTGTACCTAGTACACAGAAAGTTCTTGGAAAGAACTCTGTGAGTTAAAAGCATATAACGACTTAAAATTTCTAAACTGGTTAGTACTGTACTCTAAACGAATTGCTAATTCTGAACTCGGATTTAGTACAGGTATTAAAAGTGTCACGCATGTATAAACAAAAGTAACGGATCATAAAACGAGAGAAATTGATTTGAGAACATAAAAGATATCCGAATGATTGATTCAAGCTATATTTTCCGTTAAAGAAATAAGGAAAACAAGGATTGTTGTCTGGCTGTATACCAGGAACTAATAAACGATTGACAAATTATGCACGGAAAAGTAACAATCTTGAATCCGAGAGTGTATACGGGATAGAATTTTTCTAAACGCAACGCACGTAACTCCTTTATTTGCCATCAAGAAGGTCGTAATTATCATTCATGCAGATTTTTAATATCACATCACGCGGAGAATCGCATTCAAGATGGTCTTATGTTGGTTCAGAGCGCACGTTTGCTTGATTGATAACTAGAGATTTTTTTCCGGTCAGGACGTACTGCTTTTCCGTGAAAGATATTCCCAGGAACTTATTAAAAATTAAAAGAATATGGAATCTAAAGAAAATTGTAAACTGTTACTTTCAAAAATATATGATTTACAATTATAAAATTAAATGTGGTGTTAAACAAGAATGTGGAAAAAGTTTAGTGATTACGTGCAAATTGCCAAATTTTCAGCATAAACTAACTGGAATGAGTATTCGAATAGAATCAAGTTGCATAATCTTGAATTGGTAACGCTAATTTATTGCAAGCTTCACATTCGTCCTCATCTGACAATGAAAAAAGGAGGCTAGTCGCGCGCCTCTGAAGAATAATTATTCTCGTCGTTCTATCGTCGGATAAAACCGACGATCACGTTCACGGTCATTATTGATTCCTTCCTTAACGAGTCACACTACTGTATTTATAGTTTCCTTCCTTTAGGCGTAATACTATTTTTAGAGAATTAGTCGACGTATAGAGTTACATGCACAGATCTATGCACTAATTATTATCCTGAAGACTATTTCAATGAGTACAGTGCATTAAGAAATCCTATATACAACACTGCACCTTGAAAAATGTTTTATATTCAATCTGTATTCTCTAAGTTTAACATTAATAATTAAATTTCTAATGATTGAAAAAGTGTAGCAGTAGAAACGTTTATATAATTTAAAGTTTGTCGTGCAGTTTTTTTTACGTAAAAGCAAGTATTTAATATTGATTATATAATTTTGCTACTCGTGCTAACGTATGAAATTCTTAACTCTAATATTTTTTCCTATAATATGCCAATTGTTCGGTGATTCCAAAACCGCAATATATGCAAATTAATCGTTCGATCTTGATGAACGTAGCACACAAGTTATGTTCTTAGAACGCAATTCTTCATTCTAATACGTAAAATTTCTCGTCGTAATTATACCGCGTCATTTCTATGAATCGTCAAACTATTTTTTGTGGCTGAGATTTTTTTCTAACGCAGATTTTCCTAGTGCTTCTTCAATGCCGCGTGTTTAATGTCTGGTACTATCAAAGCAGCCGTGGCTCTCATCGACGGTTTCCTATCTCTCTGATAGGTCGTGCGCTGACCTCGCGATCAAAATTATCGAGATCGGCATAGAATCAATTGTTTCCCTAAAAGAAATAGAGCATAGAGAGTAGAGTAAGAGAATTGCAGAAATCACTCAAGCCATAAATTAGTCATAGAAATTTAAGTACATAAATGTTTCACCGATGTGTATCCATTATGAGACTCTTTTCCTTTAGTTGCTCATGCTTCAAATTCGTCGTGCTCCGATTTCCAAAGTTGAAATAATCGAAATAATTTCAAAGAAATTTGACAAATGCAACCGACAGTTATTCTACAGATTGTAAGATATGTTCAAATATGCACCGACTGCTGATGGAAGCGTGATTGGTTGCGATTTTCAGAATCACATTACCTATTAATGATGCCGGGTGTGCCCCACAGCACGTGGTGACGAGAAACCACTGTCATGCTCATGCGGATGAGCAAAATTGGCGGCAACGGCCGTCCTTGATCAGATTCTGGTTGATAGAGATCTATGGACGAAGGTGCAGCCTTCTCATTGAAATTAGCGACGCGAAAATCTAATTAGTTGTACTTCTCTTTGCACTGATCCAAGGGTCATTGAAATGTTCATTAAAGTGATAAAGCAGCAATTATCAAAAAATATACAAAATATCATTGTTAAATATTTCAAATAAATCACTGTTCCAATTGTTCTTTCTGAATGATTAAGTACATCGACGTTAAGACGATGATGATTGTGTCGCAAAAAATACAAAAACATTCGGAAATTAAGATGAACAATATCATATATCCTCGATCGCAAAAATGACAATGACCATTCCTGTCTTTTCCACTCTTGTTAACTGTCGTCATACAGACGATCATTTGAGGAGCGTACTTGTTAAGAGTGAGATCGAAAATTTCCATATACCGACAATAATAGGTCAGTTTGGCAAAAGTATACGGATAGAGAACGAAATAAGGATATCGAAGCGATTTCTAGCTCACGAAATGTGTCCAACGTGTTGCTTCGATTTACGATTATCCGATGGGTGACTAACGATGAGCTTCCTATCTTTTCTGCTATAATTGTTTTATCACGCAGTAACGAGCTGTCGCTTTCAAATACGCCGCGGCACTTACGACCCCTGCATTCGTGTCATCGAGCGGAATAGTCAATGGCAATGCTCGTTCTACTTGCCGCCAGATGAATAGAAAGATACATAGAACGTGACTGCAATGAAAAGGAAATTAATTTCGAGAGAGAGAGAGAGAGAGAGGGAAAAACTGTTTGGTTCTTTGAAACAGTCGGAAATTAATGTTGCATTCACATCTGTCTAAGCTTGAACATTTATACGAGTTGTTAATATGTAATATGTTCCTTAAAAATTCGGTTTAATCACGAAACATATGAATATTAATGTTCAAGCCCAAGAAATCGCTTAAAAGTAATTGATTAAAAATATTATTGCAAATGCTACTGGTCTGTTTCTAGACCCAATAATAAAAAAGCTTTTAAACAATGTAATACTTGTATATGTTCCAATTTAACTAATTCTTTAAGGTTTTATACTGCTTTTACAAGATATATTATGAAAATATATTTAAAATATACATTATATTACTGGTAAATGATTTATTGACGAAAAACAATTTAATCATCTGTTTTTATGTGTTTCATCCATTTGAATATATTACCATTGCATTTATAATGAATTTTCATTAATTTTATAAGTAATCAGTTCTGTACGCTTCAGTTGACAATCAGAATGAATGTCTTTGATTAAGATTTCTTTCATACATCACGCAGCAGACGTTCATCAAGACACCGTAATTCGTATTGAGATTCGCGAGTCCGGGCATGAACCTGATGGGAATTTGTAAGCATTCAAAACGATGTCCGGTAATAGATCAGTTACCCGACTAATGAGACAGGGGACAAAGGACGTTGGTAGTAGGGCACTATTTGTAACAAGAACTTCTCTGTTCTTTTGAATTGAGATATCAATGTAACATGCAGGGGTCAAGAACCTTTAAAGTAAACGATAGTAAACTTAACTTTTGGCTTCTCTGACTTTAAGTGTGAAATTGATCAAATTTGAATAATTCAATTACAAACTCCCTTTGTGATCATTAATTCAACCACAAAGGCGAATATCCTTTTTCCTTTTTTCATAGTTATATGCACATTAGCAATAGCAAAAGAGTTGAAATAATGAATTCTTGATATTTTTTGTTATAACATAGAGGTTGAATAAAATGTGTTGAATGGAATAGGTCATAAAAAATAATCTTTTCATGAATCGAAAAACTATTACAATTAAATTGTCGTTACAATCAATAGTAAAAATAAGATAGGTATTATAGTAATTGTAATTAGGCTGATTGTTAGCTTTTAAAACAATCGAGAAAAATCTCTATTTCTCATACCAATATTTTCTGACGATACGTACGAGCCATGCATACCAACTCCGGTGGTACCTGTTGATACGAATAAATTACTAACGGGATAAACCAGGAAAAATATTAGTATGCGTTCCTTTACACATTGATTAACTGAATCCTTGTTGCATAATCTATCCAAATTATCCTGTCTGCGATACCGAGTAGAATAAACAAATACTGTAAAATCGTGACGTAATCATTTCTTTTCGTTCATCGGCATTGTTTTTACTGCTATATAACAACGACGTGTAATTTCACTATTGATTAAGTCTTGGTAAACAATACAATAAGTTACTGAATTAGAATAACAATAGCAAATTGAAAAATAGGAAAATGCATTAGTAGTAGTGAATTTTAATATCCACATTTATTGTAAATTACGCAACCGCTATAGTTATAGGATCACGTTACTGCTAAATACCAGTTAAGAAGCTTATATGCAAAATCAATCGATTAGCAAGCGTAGTTAACATTTATAAGCCGAGGGTATTAGAGACTGATTATAATTCGAACAAGCAATACGGAAAAGACTAGCGTTTATTGAATGTTTAATTATTTTCTTTGTATCTTCGTGTCTAGGGTTACACGTTACTCAATCAAAACCTTTCGATCTAAAAAAAACTCAACAATAAATAATAACGGTACTTATCTTAATGGAAATCGATTCCGGTTAAATTTGTATTATTTTTCAGGGAAACGATTAATATACGTATCGATATAAAACATTTTATCATTTAATTCAATTAAAATTGTTGAATCAAAAACCTTGATCGGCATTTATGAATAAATACTTAAAAAGTATTTGAGATAATTCGCTTATTCCATAACGATTAATTTTGGCGAATATTCTTCCAAGATGGGAAACAATAAAATACTTATTTTTGGGTTGGCACAAATACTCCGTCGAGTTTTTTTAACATGCAACTAGAACAAAGTATTGTCCACTACAACCGGATATTGAATCCGAAGTGAAGGATATTGAGGTAATGCCATCGATTCTGGGACAAGGCGACAGTACAGAAACGGAATCATGAATCCTCATGTTGAAACCTCTAAATTGTCCCAATTTTCTATGATACGTATCAGACGATAAGTAAATACATTGAATCGAAATAAATCTGGATATCTGATTTTAATCAAATCTGGGGATACTGATTTTAAAAATATCTATCAATGTCATTCGTCATTTCTCTTTCAATATTCTATGAAGAAATGTATACTGCGCTGATCTGAGTCAAAATTGACCTTAATTAATATTAAATCAGACCAGTGAGTGATCATAATAAACTGAATTTTAATATCTTTCTTTTGTATTAGGTAAATGATCCGGAAGACTCGGAGCATGGTGTTGTAGACGACAATAAGATGAATTCAGATGCATCATGGTAATTAAAATTTTCCTATATTTATACGTGATTTGTTTCAATACAAATTTAATCAAACGGATGGTTGATCTCTAGTTGGATCAAATCGAATAATATTAAAAAAAAAAACGTTTAGTTTTTAACATTGTATAAAAATTAGAAAGATACTTTTCTGCAAACAATAACGTGTTTAACGATATTTCAATAGGGCTTACGCTCAAAAAGATGAAAAAAAGTCGGCTGGCAGGGAAACAAAACTTGTAATTGTGGTTGGCTTATTAGTGGTGACAGTGATCGCTTTAGTGATAACACTCACTTTGCAAATAGCCGGTTTTCGTAAGGAAGAATATAAAGAGATCTGTCAAACCGAGGAATGCATAAAAACAGGTAATACAAGATTAAGTTCCAACTGATTAATATGTTGAATAAAAGTTGTATACAAATTCTATTAAATAGATAGAATAGAATTTATCATCTTTGTATTTGACTGAACAAATATCCTAATTGAATGCTTTCTTTGCTCTGTCTCTCGTGCTTTTAAATTTTTGTATTTGCATAAGGAGCGGAATTTTGTAATATAGTGCCTCATTAGCACTATATTACAAAATTATATTGTACTACTATCACTAATTATATTCTTTATTCTAGCTGCTAGAGTCATAGAAGCAATGAACAGAACCATCGATCCTTGCGACGATTTTTACAAATTCGCTTGCAGTGGCTGGGTCGTAAAACATCCAATACCGCAAAGTCAAACTTCGTGGGATCAATTAAGTCTCCTGAGGGAAGATCTGCTAAAGAGTCTTCGAATTCTATTGGAAGAACCTGACAAAGACGACGATGTTCGACCTGTTAAATTAGCGCGAGCGCTTTACAGGACTTGTATGGACACAGGTAATTCAACTAATTCACGTTGACTAATGTAATTAACTTTATTGTCAACGACGGTATTATTAAAAAACAGAACAGTTTGGTAGAACGTTCCATAATTGAGCTATGAAACTATTATATCATCTCCGCAAAGTTTCAACGCATCATGTCTCGCAGTAGTTTTCCTTATTAGTTTTATGAGAAAATTGCACGGATAGAACACGATTACAGTTATATTAGTCGTTTTACAACTAGTCGAGACTCTTCTCGTCTTCTCCGACACGTATGGAAATGAATGCATAAATGATTGACGTTAATAA
Source organism: Trypoxylon attenuatum (assembly GCA_963989405.1). Classification (NCBI taxonomy): domain Eukaryota; kingdom Metazoa; phylum Arthropoda; class Insecta; order Hymenoptera; family Crabronidae; genus Trypoxylon; species Trypoxylon attenuatum. The sequence goes on along the minus strand of OZ022488.1, from coordinate 5,547,114 downwards.
CGATGCTCTCTTTTAGCGAGTGTCGAAGCCTTAGGATTAGAACCTATATCAACCGTATTGACCAGATTGAATTTACCTACGGATCTACCTTTGCAAGGCACAATTGAACCGTTAGATTTGGCTGAAATTGCCGGAACAGCGCAAAGGGTTCTCGGCTTGAATCTTTTTCTAAATTTCTACATTAATGAAGATGTCAGAGACACCACGAAAAATCGGATGATGGTGAGAAACTATAAATAATTTATTTCTTTAATGAAACAATCATGAAATTAGTTTAAACTTTTTGCATTATTGTGTTTTATCGTAGATGGAACAAGTATCCCCTGGATTCAGTGAACGTTATTTATTGGATCCACGGCGTTTTCAATCTGAACTTACAGAGTACAAGAAGTACATAAAATCGATGGTTGAACTTGCTGGTGCAGGCAATGAAAGTGTGAATTTGGCGAATGAAATTTTACATTTTAGCACACAAATTGCTAGAGTAAGTGAAATTGGAGATATTGGAACATAATTTATTAGAATATTAATTTGTTAATAAAGTTTTATTGACCCCTGTGCATCACTGTAAATCAGATTATGGCAACACCAGAAGAGAGACGAAGCGTGAATCATGTATTTCATGACGTGACTATTGACGATTTACAACAACTTACAGATTTGCACGCGCAACAGGTGAGAATAATATGTATATCTGTTACTCGTTTAGTGTTATATTCTGCACTTCTTACTAGTTTAAAAACTCTTGGATAATATTAAAATAATTCGGCCTAAGAATTAGGATTCACAGATTTGTACATTTAAAATATTTCAGTGGAACTGGACCAAGTACATTCAAACCGTATTCGACAACACTAATGTAACTATAGATACAGCAGTAGATAGAGTAATTGTGATGGATTTAGATTATCTGCAAAAACTACCACAATTATTTGCAAGAACGCCACCCGCAACCATAGGTATATTTTTTAGAATCTTTTTTTTTTATAAATATTCGACAATGCTATTAATTTCTCGAGGTTGATTTTTCACAAAAAGTGGAAGAATAGGACAAGTTTCCGTATTGAAAATGTATAGTGATCATAAAATGAGTAAAATGTTTTTAGCTCAATTTATATGGTGGAGCATTTATTCAACCGTCGCTCCATTAACGTTACAAAAGTTCCGCGACCTGGGTTTCCAATTTGCACAAAAGGTCTACGGATTAAAAGAGAAAACTCCAAGATGGAAAGGTTGTACTGGAAATGTGAACGCAAATTTTGGAATGGCGCTCAGTTATGTTTACGCAGAAAAACACTTTAATGGTCAAGCACGAGAAAAGGTCAGTGTTTACGAAATATACCTCGGAAAAATGTGTTACACTGCGCTTAAATATTAGTGATATTAAAATCATTTTTATCCTATTTATTATGTAAACATTATACTACAGGCATTGGAAATGCTAATGGATATTAGAACAGCATTCGACGAAATGGTTGCAGAATTAGATTGGATGGACATGGGTACACGAGCTCGTGCACATAGAAAGTTATATGCAATGCGTCCATTCGTAGGATTTCCCGACTGGTTAACAAATCCAGAAAAATTGGAGAAATATTACGAGGGTGTAAGTTACATTAATTTGATATCAAGAGGCTTGCTTTTAGTATTAAAATAATTTAATCTTAAAATAATAATTTACATTAGGCGGATGTAATACCTGGTAGACTATTTGACACATTCTTGAAATTAACTGATGTTGGCGCTAAAAAAAGTTTAAACCGTTTGCGAGAAAAACCTGATAAGGACCGATGGATATCAACTGGGACAACAGTAAATGCATTCTACAGTGCCGTCCTGAATTCAGTTAGTAAGTATATTATATTTTTATTAATCATTATTCTCACCGATCATTTCTAATCATTCTCTCATCGAGGAATTAATCTTATTTCACATTTTACAGCATTCCCAGCTGGTATATTGCATCCACCATTTTATGGAAACGGATTAGAGTATGTATTAAGAAATTTAATTAAACTCGTGTCGAATTAATGAAAGTTGTATAAAATCAAAGTATCATAATAATATAATAATCATACACCATAGGTCTATTAACTATGGAGCTATGGGCGCAATTATGGGTCATGAACTTACGCATGGCTTCGATGATCAAGGTAGACAATATTATAGAAGCCTTACAGTAAAAACATTATTAGTTTCCCGTAATCTTGTCGTCCTAAAATTATACGATTTTACGTAACCACACGTTTTAACATATTAGGGCGCAGATATGATGAGAATGGAAATCTAAGGCAGTGGTGGAGTGACCAGACATTGCAACATTATCACGACAAGGTCGAGTGCATAATCAAGCAATACAGTGACTATCATTTACCTGAATTGGGTAACAATTTCACGGTAGGTAGGAATTTTGCGAAAAGAAAACAATTGTGATATCTCAAGGCATTCTGTATTATTTTATCTTCTATAATATTACAGATAAATGGTATAAATACACAGGGTGAAAATATTGCTGATAATGGTGGAATAAGGGAAGCTTATAGAGCATATCAAAGATTAAAAGCCAGAAGTGACAATTCGCAATCTTTACCTGGCCTTGTAAACTATAGTCAAGAGCAATTATTTTTCTTGGGATTTGCACAAGTAAGTAAATGTTCTTTACATATGGCTTATAACTATTATCACATCACGTACTCTATTAAAATGGAGAAAAAAAGTCTTTTAATGTGAACTTCTAACGGAAATTCTTCTTAATAAGATCTGGTGCGGTAATTATACGCGTGGTGCACTGAAATCAAAGTTAATCGAAGGAGTACACGCACCAAACCACTTCAGGGTTATTGGAACCCTTTCAAATAACGCTGAATTCGCGAAAGCTTGGAATTGTCCATTGGGAAGTCCTATGAATCCATTACACAAATGCGTTTTGTGGTAAATCTCAGAAATTGGATTTGAACATTCATGTACGATCGAATGAGACGAGCAAAGGAATCCTGTGATATACAGGGATGATATATGAAACCACCGTTGATTTTTAATTTTTTTTTTTTCTTTTCTCGTACACGTACTGTTAGAAATAATATCTGCAGTGACATTATCATAACTATAAGAAATTGTAAATAGACTGACTTTTAGGAACCAGCGAATAATTTATTATACAGATAGATGGTAATTGTAATAGTAATTTAAGATCTGTAAATATTATACACAACATGAATATAGGTTTTTTTTAAGTCAAGTGTGATGATCTTTCTGAACGCTTCGAGTATTTTTTATTTTTCTTCTTTGAATTCCCGCTGGATTCCGATATTATTTCTTTCCTCTTTTTGTGTGCAGAAATTTCATTTATCTCTTGTATTCCTGAGAAATCTGTTTCTTCTTTTTTATTTGAGATAATAACATTCGTTGTATCCTTTTCAGTGGATTTTTTTACCTTTTTTGGAGGCGTATCGTTTATTTCTAACAAAGTTTCCGAATTCTTCTTCCGTTTCTTATGTACCACATTAGTTTCGGTTTGCCCCTCTAATAATTTCTTTTTCTTCTTCTTTTCTGGAATGTCATCACTCAGACTAACGTCTTCTACTGACCATTCTCTTTTTTTCTTCACTTTCGAATTTTCTATTAAATTTGTCCTATTCTTTTTTTTAATTGGATCATTCGTTTCTTCGAAATTTCTTTTACCTTTCTTCTTCTTCTTCTTCGTCTTTAAAGAATCAATTAAAGTTACTTCCCAATCACCTTCATTTTCTACAATAACTTCTTGCCTAAATCCAAATTTCTTTTTTCGTTTGACCTCCTCCTTTTGCTCTTCTTCCTCTTCAACTTTAACACCATTGTTGCTAGTTGAACTTTTAAAAGACTTTATAAGAGAGAGACAAGTGATCCTAGCGCCACAATTAACGCTATGTAACATATCCAATTTATCGCTAGTATACCTCCAAAGTTTAATCTCTCCAGAACTAGAAGCTGTAACTAAAAGATCGTCCTTAAAAGCTATACATTTAACTCTTATGTCATGAGCAATTGCTTCAACCGTCTGAACAGATTTCTCGAGATCATAAAATTTGATTTGACCATTCTCTAGGCCAACAGCAATTAAATCGTCTCTTAGAAATTCAACGCAGATTATTTTAGAATCAAATCTAATTTCATCGTCTATGCCTGCTAATTCTACGGAATACACGTCAATTCTTTGATTTACTGCCAAGAGATACTTTTCTCCGTTTGGACTCCACTTGAGGACACTGACATTCTTCGCATCCAGCTTCAATTTCGGTACTAAATTCGTAGCATACGCCTGTCTCCCTTTCACCAAGTTCCATGTTCTTAATATTCCGTCTGCTCCAGTCGACAATGCTATTTTTCCAGTTGGATGAATCGCTACGGCATTAACCGCAAGACCCTTGTGAGCTTTCTGCCAATGCTTTTCTATTTGCCAACTGCCACATCTGATGGCTGCTATCGATCCATCGTTACTGCAGGTAAACAAATGCGATGCTTGTGGCGTAAACGTAACACAATTTACAGTATCTGTAAATCCCAATAGAAATTAGATATTACTCATAATTCTTGTATTGGAATAAATTTGTTTTTTGTCAGAGATTCGTATACGTACCATTGTGATGCATTAATCTACCAGATTCTAATCTATGTCGCATGTCATACAAGTAGACAGAATCATCTGCTCCGCCAGAAGCCAAATAATGCTTACAACCAGCGACTGTCCGTACGCTACTTAAATGACTGTGCGTAGCAAAAGTTTTCTCTGCTTTGTATTCCTAAAATATAATTGAGTATATAATGCATCGGATTAAATAGACAACTTACGTAGACTCACTGCTATGAGTATGTTTCCAGAATTCTAGTAACCTAACGTGCCGGATTTATAGTAAAACCAACTCACATTCACTATGTTGTCGACTTTATAACCAAGTACATATTGTTCGTAAGTCCCTACAACTATTTCAAAGGGATCCGGCATATTTGTATCTAACTGAACCATCCTGGAGCCGGTTATTGTTTCACCAATATTTACAATCCAGTCAAACACACGTGAGTTCAAACACGCACTTGATGCGCTACGCGTGGTTAAACACTCTTAATTGATGTTAATACAAAAACATAGCTCCACTTTCGTCTCTTCACGGCTCTAGGTAGTAATTCAAGCGAGATCAAGTGAATCACATAAAAACGTGGTTAAAACGTTGCTCTTCGTAAGTATTCGTAACTGCAAGCAACCATTGGCAGCTGCAACTGTTGTGGACAACTGCTCGCAAGTGTTGCGACGCTTCTAGAATGCCGCAAAACTTTTCCAGCTACGGAACTAGAGGGCGCTGTAAAATTTAAAATTGTCAGAAATCAGAATGACCTAAATATAGTTAATTATATCCACAGATATTTATCATGAATCAATTTAAATTAAATATTTCATGTGGCTAATTTATGTATCAGACAATTCGTTAATTCAATGCTCTATATCGCGTTCTGTATCCGATCTTGCATATTCTATATTTTATAAATCCCAAAAGCCACAAGCACGAAAACAAGATGTAGAGCAATTACGTAAGGCCAGTATAAGATGAAATTAATATTATTATAATTCGTGGATTATTATAAAACGACAAACACAAATCGATGCGTTAACATAAAACATTTACAATTAGGATTGTGCAATATTAAATATAAATTAAAGAAAATACAAATATCTGTATTCTATAAATTAACTTAATCTACCCTTTTTTAAACTTATCGTGTTTTTCATGATATACTTTATTTAGTGTGTCCGCTGTAAGCATCAAAGTGATAAGGCTGTGCGTTTCAATGTTTATGTAATAAGATAAAACATACGTCTGTCTACTTCATTTGCGTCTCGACTTTCAACCATAGTAGTATCAAATATTAGTTTTGGTTCAATTGGAAAAAACTGCGAAATAATAATTTTGTCTCTATCAAAATGATTAACGCGGAAATTATTGATATAGACGTAAAAGATATAAGGTTTCCAACATCATTATTGGCAGATGGAAGTGACGCTATGGTACGTACTATTCCGAAAAAATTCTGATGCCTCTCTAGCAAATTATTATTATTATAACTTTACCAATTAAATTGAAAAACAATTGTAATATTGTTAGTTTCGATTATAGAAAATTCGAAAATTAACAATCTTATAATGACTAGAAATATTTTTCCCGATGTAGCACATTGATCCAGATTATTCTTGTGCATACGTTACGATAAAAACTGATAAAGAGATTGAAGGATACGGTCTCACGTTTACGTTAGGACGAGGAACAGAAATAGGTATGCAATTCTATAGAAACTCATTGTAAAACAGTAAAGTAATAAATAAACGTCTTCAGTGGTTCAAGCATGCAAATCAATATCAAGATTAATAAAAGGAAAAAGAACTAACGACATTTTCGAAAACTTCGGTCATTTTTGGAGGGAAATAACAAGTGAATCTCAGCTGCGATGGGTAAAATAAAATAAGGATTTGTGGCATTAATTATGCTGCTAATTATTTGTAATTTGATTATATTGTACTCATTTGCAACAAAATATACAGGTTGGGCCAGAAAAAGGTGTGATTCACCTTGCTACAGCGGCGGTAATAAATGCGTTGTGGGACCTTTGGGGAAGGATGGAAGATAAACCCGTGTGGAAACTACTTTCAGATTTAACTCCTGAACAATTAGTATCTGTAATAGATTTCAGATACATGTAAGTTATCGTAAAGTTAAATCAAAAATTTGCACAATATAAACACTGAACATAATCGAATTGTTTACTGATTGATCATAGTACCGACGTTATCACAAAAGAAGAAGCAATTAAATTACTCAAGGAGCAGGAAGTAGGAAAGGAAACGCGTAAGGAATTTTTACTAAAAAATGGTTATCCTGCCTACACAACACAAATAGGTTGGCTAGGATACACCGATGAAAAAGTTCAAAATCTTTGCAAAAAATTCTTAGACCTTGGATTTACTTCGTTCAAAGCTAAGGTCGGACAGAATTTGAATGATGACTTACGAAGATGCGAAGTAATACGATCGGCTATTGGTCAAAAAAATAAACTGATGTTAGATGCCAATCAAATTTGGGATGTTAATGAGTCAATAAAATGGATGAAAGAATTAGTGAAATTTAAGCCAATATGGATCGAAGAACCAACTTCTCCAGATGACATATTGGGCCATGCGAGAATTCGAAATGAATTAAAACCTTACGGAGTGGGAGTCGCAACTGGTGAAATGTGTGCCAATCGTGTGATGTTTAAACAATTTCTACAAGCGAATTCAATTGATTTCTGTCAAATTGACTCTGCTAGAATCGGTGGAATTAATGAAATTTTAGCTGTATACTTAATGGCGAAGAAAATGAATGGTAAGTTAATAGAGTAAAATGTGTTAAATTTCTTATGTCTATAGTGAATTGTTTTTAGTGCCCGTTTGTCCACATGCTGGAGGCGTAGGTTTATGCGAAATGGTTCAGCATTTACAAATGTGGGATTTCATTAGTTTAAGTGGAACGACTGAAGATCGTGTAATCGAGTATGTGGATCAACAACATGATCATTTTGAAAACCCGGTATGCATGAAACATGCTTGTTATATGCCACCAACGTCTCCTGGGTATTCGACAAAACTTAAACAGGACTGTATCGAAAAGTATGCATATCCTTACGGAGAAGAATGGATAAATATGCATAATAAAGGGCTGTTCAAAAAAATATCTCAATAATGTGCAACAGTAAAATACTTTGTTCGATATTTGTTAACTTTTAAACTGGTTTTATTTTGGAATGAAGCATAATATTTCTTGAAACCAAAACTGTATAAAAGTGTATAGTAGGTATTGTATTAGAAAGATTAAAAATCTTATTTTCACACGACTGTTGAATGTTAGCGGAAATATACGTTGAATTAAATCTTTACCTTTCTTTAATATAAATATTGCACTTAAATTTCCCTCTGGCCTCGTTAAATTCTACTTGGATTTATTGGATGAAAATCCGTTAAATTTCCTAGCCTAAAGTTTTGTTACTTTAGGCTGATTTTGAGCTTGAATGTAGGATCGCACGTAGTCTGTCTGCGAAGTTAAATACAATTAGTTTGTGTGTACAATTTTTAAGTTTGAGAATACCTCGTAATTACTTACGCTGACAAACCAATAGCTATCAGGCATAAACATACGTTTCCTAAAGAAATTCATTTCTTCTAATGGACATATAACGTGTAAATGCAAATGATGCACCGTGTTAAAAGGGGGCCAATGAAAACCTGTGCGAGTGGATTCAGGTTTAAGATTCTGTTGCTCCATTATCACGCTTACTGTAGAAACCATCTTTTCATCTAGAATTCGGTGAATATATCTTTTGCGATATTAGCACATTCAACATGGCCATATTTATTATTTTATTCCGTACGATCATTTTCTTATATAACACATGATTAATACTGAATATAGAAAATGGTACAAATTTATTGACTTACATAATTCAGCGTCTGTAAATTTAAGTTCCTTTGCATTTTTTATGTGACGATTTGGCAGAATGAGATAATGATGAGTAGATACTGGACTAATATCTTTAATACACGTTACATCTTCATCCTAGAAAGTGAAACAAAAGAACCGTCTTTCATCATGTCAAAGGCTATTTAAAAAATGACAAAATAATTGTTATCTGAAAATAGCGAACAAATACTGTAATTGGTATTTCAGTTAAATAATATCGATGATTTATCTATTAAAGAAAAATGTATTGAAATTCTTAAAGAATATTTTGTATATTAAAAAGTAACAATCGATACAATTGAATGATACAGCGGTCATTGACAGCTACGATTTTTAAGGTTATCTTTTATCAGGATCTACCTCGTAAATTTTCTCGCCAGGTGCTTCATTTCTAATTATCTTACAAAAAATACAATTATCTACGTGCGTAGCCATATTAATCGATGAATAATTAGACTAGTCGATCAATTTAGTTACTATTGTTCTATTTTCATTTTAACAGCTGGACATTCTGCTTGTCACAACATACTTGGAACCATTAGAACACATACACATGCATGTACGCGTGCATGCGCGACTAACTTATATAAATTCAGATAGAGTGATATAGGGGTAGATGAATTCAAACTGTCGGAGGCATTTTTACTACCAAAGGGAATTTGATGGCCATATCAAAAGATTTTTAGAGCCAAACAACTAAACAAACAGAAACTTTTCATGGGAATGTTCCAAAAATTAAATTGGGAGTCTTTGAGAGAAAATGAAAAAAATCAGAAAATTAAGAAAATGAAATTGAAATCGAAGAAAATGAAAAGACGGTAGAATAAAATAAAGGCGGAAGCGACAGATCTACGGATGAGAAAACGCGATTCGCGATTGTTAAACTGCTTGATTTGAGTTTGTGTTGTGAAGACAGTTAGGGCGTTCGCGCCGGTTTACACCGGTTTGACCCTTTGTGCCATGATGAGTAAGTGTGAGTGAGTTCCGATTTTCATTTTATTCGGGTGTATTCGGGTATTACAGGAATTACAGGGTATTAGTCTGTGGCAACTGGTGGCAGCAACCACCTGCAAGTCCTGTAATTATCTACTAAAGAACATTTTCTAAGAGAATATTAAAATGTTACGGATTCAAACTAAGGAGGATGTGGATCGACACGTAGAGGATATTTTCCGCAAACTGGAAACTGTAAATGAGGTAAAGTTACCGGTAAAAAGTCGTTGGCCAAAACTGATCAATGTCGCGTGCTGCGCTTTTGCAACTCACAGGAGAATTCTTCCTACATATATCTTACTGTTTGATTTTTTAAAGAATATCTACGAGTAATGTCATAGCAATTATTTCAATTCAAATTAGCTTTAGGTATTCTTTAACTTTTTATTAATCGAGACCTTGGATTTATTTTCATAACCGACATACGTAGTCTAAACAACACTATAGTGAATCACGAATTTGGCGGCTACATTGTAATTTAAAATAATTATAAATTTTCGCTTTTAGAATTAACAATTTTTAAATCAGAACGTCTTGCCAACATTCGAAGTCGGGAATATTTAACAATTTTTAATTACTCTACAGCGAAATCTTCGTTCTTACAATATTGCAAAAATGTACTATCAAATTGGGGAATATGAGTCCGCCAGGGGGTACATTGCCAATTATTTGGAGGTGAGAGACGAACGTAGTGAAGCTCAAGAATTCTTGGGGCAAATACTCGAGGAATTGGGAATGGAGGAAGAAGCTCTCAATAAATATATTGTTGCCTTAGAATTGGAAGTAAAGCAAGTTGATCTTCCACTGAGAGGTATACAAATTTCTCTATTATGCAAACTTGAATAATTGTTACGTTTTCCATAAAGAGAATATATTACCTTTGTTTTTGTTTAGTTTGTGAATTATTGGCCGATACGGACATGCGCATAGACCCAAATAGAATTAGATATTGGGTAGAAAGGGCTGATCAACAATTTCCGCATCACCCAGTAGTTTTTCGATTAAAAGAGAAGCTGTTAACAATGGAGAAACCAAACGATAACTGTGAAGACTTGGAAGCACTTATCGCTTGTACGTATCTATGTTATTAAATTGCTTTTGAGTACCGAACAGCAGAATTATGCAGGAACCAGTATTAATCGGAAGATGGTAATCGTATTAATTTTACAGCGGAATTATCGGCAAGACCAGCCGATGTGGATTTGAGAGTTAAACTACTGAAACTTTATATTGAAAAGCAACGACACGAAGATGCCTATAATCATGCTGTTAATTTTGAAACAGCATATAGTCATACAAATAACATTATGTGGTATCAGGCACTCTGTGAACTCTTGAAACTATATAGAAAAAAGAAGGAACATGATTGGTCATTTTGGGTCCTCTACGTTTCTTCCTTAGAAAGATATGCAGCCTTATCGCTTAAAGAGAAAAGTGAAAAGATGAGGAAGTCTCTTTCCGAAGCCACACAAGCAGTATTCGAGTATGTATATTACTTCAGTTGTATCTGTGTGATTTTATTAGAACTTGATAAATTTTATTTTTTTTTTTAGTTTCGATCAAGCACTAACGCAGTTTAAATCCGGAGATTTTAATGAACATTCATCTTTCGCAGAACGAATGCTTTTGCATATGTGGGCCCAATTACACTTTCATTTAGCCTGTTTAATACTAAGAAAAATCCAGCATGAAGAAGGTAGCTGGAGGGATGCAAGGCGACTCTGCGGCCCTCTTTTCCTATGCGCAGTTCAAACTAGTCCACTAGATCCCAGTGCTGCATGGGCGATTGACCCGAAGGATCAGCTAAAGGGACTAGTAAGTTTGTGGTACAAAGAAGGATCGTATAGATGCAGTCAAGCTGGCCATATTCTTCAAGACTTTAGTAAAAGTAATCCGAAGAAAGTCTTAAAAAACATTGAGAAGTTTTGTACTGAAACTTGGCATGAGCGTATTTATAAAAGAGTCTTCACGAGTCTGATGTATCAGGAGGGTATAAAAACTTCTTATTTTACGAACAACATAGCTGAAAATCCACAATTATGCCTTTTGTCGCAAAGTGAATTGAAGAAATATGATGAAGTATCAGAAGAAGTATGGTCAGAATCATTACACTATCAAATCTGGCTTGGTCTCCAACCATTAAGCCTAACGAACTTTACGTCTGATAAACAATCTACCTCAGTTACCTCGCCAATACCTCCTGCTGCTTCTATGAAGACAACTACTACCAGTGCTACATTGAAAAGTGAAACAACAGTTAGTTCTACTACGGCGTCCACCACGGTTACATCTAAAACTGAAGTGCCGCTTTCAGAATTGTTTAAGCCACCTGTTGACTCTTGGAACTGTGATGCATGTTGTGTTCGTAATAATGGCTCGCAAAATGATTGCGTTGCTTGCGGCAATCAAAAGGATTCCAGTGTAACACCGAAATCGAAGGCTAATAATTTCCAATTGGATGCATCAGCTTCGGTTGGAAGTGTACCTACGTTCACGTTTGGTATCCTACAAAATGCGAACAAGGATACTGGTAAGAAATTCACGATTGGCGTATCCCCGGTGAACGATAAGGCATCAATCCATGTACCGAAATCCAATGCATCGTTATCGAAGGCCGATCGTGGCGGAGTGAAATGCGAATTTGGCTCCCACCATAATACAAGTGGTAATTCCAAACAAGATACTCATTTCGTCTTCGGATCTCCAAGGGCATCTTTCAATTTCGATTTTAAGTCGCCTACTAAGTCTTCTGATGCAGACGACCAGAGCAACGAAATAGTCAAAAGTGAAAATAACGTTTCATTCGGGAGTCCGCTACCAGATAAGATTGAGGTAAAGACGGGCGAAGAGGATGAGGAAGTTCTTTATAGTCATCGAGCGAAATTGTTCCGGTTTGATAAGTCAGAGAAGGAGTGGAAGGAACGTGGATTAGGAAGTATTAAATTATTAAAACACAAAGAAACAGGAAAATTGAGAATGGTTATGAGACGTAACCAAATTTTCAAGATATGTTTGAATCATTTTGTATCCCCGGATTTGGAGTTTACGTTAAAGGATGAGAGAACTTGGTTGTGGAGTGCTGCCAATTTCAATAACGAAGAAATTGAGTACAATCAATTTGCATGCCGATTCAAAACTAGCGAAATCGCTCAGGAATTTAAAGAGGCTGTCGATAATGCACGGAGTAATGCAAAATCCATTGGTGCAGAGGGAAAAACAACAAAAGAGAAATCTGAGAATATTGCTACAAAAGTAGACGATTCTGCTGCAAGTGGCGATATTGAAATAGTATATGAGGCGAAACCAACCAAGACTGAAAATGTTGCATCCAAAGAACTGATGCTTCCACCGAATTTTTATGCCTATAAACAAAAACCAGATTGTTCTGGATGTAGAGGTTGCAGGGAACCCGAAATACCGGTGTTTAAACTTAGCCGGACACAGAAGTTCTTGGAAATGTCTAAGAAATCACTTGATAACGTGAGAGAATCTAATGGTGTTCCTGCCGTTGGTGCCGCGCTAAAGACGACGGTTTTCGAAAAGAGTGAGAACAAGCTTGCTGATAACATAAAAACATTTAACTACTCGTCAGTATTACTTGAGAAGTCTGAAAATTTGAAGAAACCAAATTCAGAGTTCAAAGAACAAAGTTTGTTGACAGAGAACTTACAAAACTGGAGTCCTTTTATAGCAGAAACTAAGCAAATTACGCCCACTACGAACATTTCCATGGGGCAAACTATCTTTGGTACGACGACATCAACTAAAGCATCTGGTTCAATGCAAGATGTGTTTGGATCTGCTTCGAGCAATCTCGATCAAAGCAAACCACCTACTGATTCAGCAACGGCGGAAATATCGTCATTTGAATCACCTTCGATGGGCCTCGGTTTTTTTTAGTTCTTTGTTAGCACTAATTTTACATTTTCAGCACTGGCTGCAAAGGATCCCGCTGAGGAATTTTGAAAGAAAGGTATAAATACATTCCGTAAATTACCAGCGGCATACATTTATTTTCGATAATGATAATCTTACGATTCATTCATGAAAATACAAATCCCGAATTTTCGTTTGCAAGTCCCGGATCGACTGTGTTTGGCGCCAGCCCTTCTGCTAATGTGTTGCAACAGAAACAAGAAATTGTTAGTTTAATTGTAAGTGCGACTTCTTTATTACTCGAAGTACAACAAATTACTTACACTCTGTCGTTTAGGTTTCATTTGTGTCTCTATTTTATATAATTCCTCAGAGTTGAACTGTAAGCTATTCATATTTTGTAGATTTTAAAATTTAGCCTCTTACATATAACTATATATATTTTGTAAAGCATATTCTGGCGTCAGTAAGGTTTGGCAAAAGTACCTTGATGACGTTTTTTTCATTACCACGCTACTTTTCTGAAAATATGAAGAGTAACAAACCGTTGAGATTTCAGTTAAAATAAATAAATATATAGGTATATATGTATTAGTTTGAAATAAATATATTTATATGTATATACATAGTATGTATAAATATGTAAGTGCCTTTATTTGATATCACATTCGTAAATGCAAAAAAGCGCGTGGAAATCGCGAAAATGCATGGGGGACTTGGGTAATAAAATTCGCAACACGGCAGCGTGTTTATATCGAATTCTAAGCTCAATCGGCAACGTTGGGTCGCGACTATGGGAAGGTAATGGAAAAGTGATTCTTTACCTTGGTGGTCGTACTGTCGATGTGTTAAATATTGACTCGATGGCTGTTGGTGGCGCTGCTCCACGAAAATAGTGGCCAGTGCTCAGTGACAAACGCCAAAACAATTGGTACTGATTTGTTTATACAAGTAGTATTAAGAAATTGTTCAACATTTCACTACATTTATGAAAAGAACGCAATGAAATGCAGTATAGACTGTGAAATTTCATTGCATTTGATTGAATTATACGTATACTTAAAAAAGGAACATTGTTTAACCCTTGACTGTCGTTTTATTGCAGTTTCATAAAGTTATTGTTACTGAAACTTTGTTGTCTATTATTGTTGACAATTATGAATGCAAAGAAAACGATTACTTTTGGGAAAATCAGAGCAAAACTATGCAATGAAATATCAGAACCCAGTGAGCCATCCAGTACAAGCTCTGGATTTGGCACTTTTGGGAAAAAACAGGAGGAGAAGAATATCACAGAAATAAATGAGATCAGACCCGAAGATGAAGAAGAGACATGCACTCTCCAGAAAGTTATGGGTATATCGGGATTTGGGAAGAAGGCAAAATCCTTTGACGTACAAGAAATGGTTGAAAATATTACGAAAAGTATGAAAAGTAAGAAGACAGATATCGAAGAAAGAGCACCACTTTCTCAGTCAAATTCTGATAGTAGTGACGATAGCAATGATAAAACAGAAGAAAAAGACAATAGCGAAGATGAGGAAGATGAGGATTTCATTGGACCTCCGATTCCACCTGCAATACAAAATACATTAGAGAAAACTGAAGGGTATGAGGACACAAATAAAAAGCAAGGTGACGAGGATGATGATGATTCCGAAGACGATTCAGAAAGCGAAGATACCATAGTTAAGAATAAAATTCCTTGTACGCATGAAGTAACTATGACACATGGGACAAAAGCAGTTACGGCAGTTGCTGCGGATCCTTCGGGTGCCAGACTTGCCTCTGGTTCCATAGACTATGATGTTTGTTTTTGGGATTTTGCTGGCATGGACTCCTCGATGAGGAGTTTCAGAACTTTGCAACCTTGCGAAAATCACCCAATTAAATGTCTACAATACTCTACGACCGGTGATGTCATATTGGTCATATCGGGTTCCGCACAAGCCAAAGTTCTGGATCGTGATGGCTTTGAAAAATGCGAAACGGTTAAAGGGGATCAATACATAACCGATATGGCACGAACGAAGGGACACACAGCAGGATTGAATAGTGGATGTTGGCATCCGTTTACCAAGGAAGAATATCTCACGTGTTCTCAAGATAGTACTTGCAGGATCTGGATATTATACAAGCCCCGTGGTCACAAACATTTAATAAAGTGCAGAGCACAAAATGGTGTGAAAACTATTCCAACTACTTGTGCGTACAGTCGCGAGGGTACAGTAGTGGCATGTGGCTGTATAGACGGATCAATTCAAATGTGGGATCACCGGAAGAATTTCGTTAATCCGTCACTTATTGTCCGAACGGCCCACAGGCAAGGAGCTGAGATATCGAGTCTGAGCTTTTCATACCTCGGTCATATGTTATCCACCAGAAGTTGTGACGATACTCTTAAATTATGGGATCTAAGGTCATTCAAATCTCCCATTTTTGTCGTCGACAATTTATTCTCGCGATACGATACAACTGACTGCATGTTTAGCCCAGACGATAATGTGATCATAACAGGCGAGTCGTTGAGTAAAGGACAGAAGGTTGGCAGAGTATTATTCTACGACACGAAAACCAGTGATCTAGTCAACGAGGTAGCAGTAACAAATTCCCACGTGATCAAGACACTGTGGCATCCAAAATTAAACCAAATATTTGTGGGCTGTGGTAATGGTACAGTTAAAGCATATTACGATCCTAAAAAGAGTATGAGGGGTGCGAAATTATGTGTCGTGAAAACCCGTATGAAGCAGAAGCATATAGAAGTGGTGTCGACGCAACAAATTATCACTCCGCATGCTTTGCCACTGTTTAGACAAGATCGGCCTAAGTCAGTGCGTAAACAAATGGAAAAGGATCGTTTAGATCCGGTGAAATCTCACCGTCCAGATTTACCAATTACTTCTGGCCAAGGTGGAAGGGTAGCTTCGTCAGGAGGCACTCTTAGTTCATACGTTATACGTAATCTGGGATTGAGTAAAAGGATAGAAGACGATCAAGATCCTAGAGAAGCTATCTTGAAGTTTGCAAAAGTTGCAGAAGAAGATCCCTACTGGATAGCTCCAGCTTACAAGAAGACCCAACCAAAAACAATCTTCCAAACTGACGGGGATGATAGTGGCCCCAGTAATAAAAAACAGAAAACTTGAATTCGACATCTGATTTTCAACGCTTTGATAAACATATTAATATGTAAAATCTTCCTTGTATCATACGCATTTAAATAAATATGAATTTGACATGGTCCACAATTAAGACGGCTTTCTGAAAACAATTTTCTACAATAATTGAAGTAACTACGAATATCTATTGTATAGTTAAATATTCAGACGTAGTGAAGTGTACGAGACCTGCGCATTGCGGCGCGCGGGAAATATGTTTTATTTGGTAGTAGGTTATAGTCATTTCACGTCAGTTACACTGCGCACTGGTGCTTACGGGTCACTTTAGATTTAGATACTAGATAATGAGACGTCTCGGAATGTGTAGAAAAACAATATTCTTTAATAGTGTAAAGGGTATATTTTGTATAGGGTGAAACAAGTACAGTATCTGTTTAAATATATTTAAGTCGGATCATATGTAGACAGAATATTTTAAGGGACTGTGAAGGTTAGTTTTCTTCAAAAATGTCTCGACGGAAAGTTATAAACAGACGATCACAAAGATATAGCAGAGTTAGTACTGACTCTGCTATTCGTGATGTTACCGAAATTTTAAGCGATGGTAATTATATTTTTTCAAGTTTCTCTCTTTGCGTACTCTATTTCATGATTCTAAACTGTTGCTTGTTCCCTTTGTAGAAGAACCATTTTGGTGGACCCATCTAGAGGATAATCCAGGCCGCCGAGCTACGCAATTAAATTTCTCAAATGAAACCACCCCTGAACTGGATCCGACTATGAGACTAGGCTTAACGCCGCCTAGAAGTAGTTGGTGGAAAGTATTGGAAACCCCGAATGCATCTACGAGAGTTGTACCCGAAACACTAAGCGTAAAGTCTAATACAATAGCTCAGACACAAGCCGATAGCACAACTTCGGATTCAGAAACTAATCGACCAATAATACAGAAGAAAAAATTGCGCTTACGTACTAAATTAAACAGGAGTCATGAGAGTAATGCATTTTTGAAGGTTTTGAATAATTCGGCTCAGTCAACTACATCTCAACCGATACAAAGTACTAGTAAAACTCTGACGCCGAGTAATATTATGCAGTCTGAGAATATACGTAAAAGAAATAGGAAGAGATCGTACGATCAAGAAAACAGTTCAAGTGATAGTCCAACTTCAGAAAGAATTATGAAGACAAGACCAAAGCTCTTTGGGAAACAAAAATTATCTGAGAGTAAGAATATTTTTGATGATATTTTGCGAGAGGTTCCACCCATTGACTCTCCGAAAATTACTTTAAAACTGCCCGAAGCTAATGCGTCTAGTATCCCGGCAAGAGGGAAGAGTACTATCCTTGAAGAAAACAATGCTAGCAGTGACACTATTGTATATTCACAGCATAGCATTGCGTCTAATTTATCGTTTGAGGCTACTGAGCATAACAGTGGCACAGCACCTCTTCCAAAAGCTCAAAGTACAATGATAGAAAATACTCCAGTACGTCAAAATATTTTGAGTAATAAAGATATTGAAAGTGCTGCGATAGATGATAGGCAAAGCGAACTAGATAATAGAGCATCTCAGAAATCTGCGAATAATGTAGCTGATATTTTGCCACTGATCGCTGACAAATCCAATATTTCACTTGCAAGTGAACGGAAAAAATCTTTGACTAAAAGTAAAAGTAATGTCTCTCACCACTCTATCGATCGTACGGGCGATTCTGCGATGTCACAGAATGAAACGGAAGCAGCACTAAAACCAAAATCAAGATTTTTGAATGCTTGGAGAAAAACTGAGAAAGACATTTTGAACGATACAGAACCTGAAAGCAACAAAACGAATCGAACCCAACAACGTTCAGCGGATACAAATTTGGGAAACAACGTTTTTACTAATGAGTTGAATCAATCTCGCGACAATAATAACGAACAGCCATTGAGGAAGACGTCAGCTATTTCTAGTTCTAATGATAGCGATTCAGATTTTATGATCATCAGGCGGGAAAAACGTAGTAATATAGATAGGATAAGTGCGTCTCAGGGTGCAAACATAGATTTCGAACCGGATATATCTATTCACAGCAAGCAGAGTAGACACAGTATTGTAAAAGATCACACGCCTACTATGAGAAGAACACGTAGTAACATTAATGTAAGTATTTCGTCACGGCGTGCAAGAACCAAAGAACAAGAAAATGCCAGCAACAAATTTATCGTCGATTATAGTGATAGCGCGGATGAAGATGATCCAGTAATAGAACAGAGTAAAACACGTAGAAGTACACGTAGTACATACAATAAACAAATATCTCGCGTTACATCCAATAACTCTACTTCCAATTTAGAACCACCCGTTTTGAATAATAGCGGTAATGCCACGACCGAAAATAAACAAAATGCAACACTAAACAAGAGTAAGACCGTTAAACGTACATCGAAAAGTATTGTCAACACTCCACCATCCATTACTAGACAAAAACGTGTATCTTCTCCAGTAATAAGTACACCGATCTCTCTTAAGCGAAAGTCAAAATTCAGCATTGTAGAAGATGACAGTGATGAGGAAATTACGGATACTAAGACGCGAAAAAGAATGCGTGATACCAAATCGCCTGAGCATAAGCCTGTTTCTGATACTTCGACACTTAACACTTCAAGTCACCGTAAAAATACAATTTCGAAGAAGAACGAGACACTTAATGAAGTACCGGGCAACCGATCTACCGTTTTTTCTTCAAAATCAATTGTGAACGATTCGATTTTGGCTTCATCACGCGGAAGAAGTAATATAATGGATAGTAATGATTCCGAAGATGAAGAGGTCGTATTCGGACCAGTAAGCAATAATACATCGAAAGATATATCGAAAGATTCATCGAAAGATACATCAAAAGATACATCGAAAGATAGATCGAAATCAAAGCTGCATAGTTTAGCTTCCAGTGTTTCAAGGACAAGATCAGTTCGTCATGATAATAGTGACATTGAAGATGATAAAGTTAGTAACGTATCTCTTGGTAAAAATAGACACAAAAATCAATCTCATGGCTCATCGAATCGCACTATTGAAAAAAAGCAGACACCCGATAAAACAATGAACCGTGATGCGAGCAGGCAAACAAATCCACGTTTAGCCACAGTACAAGATGATGCATACAGCGGTGAAGATAGCCAAGACCTCGTTTTGCAAGTAACTGAAAAAACGGAAGATAAACAAGAAGCTACACATACAGCTACAAATACAGCTCCTAAGGAGACTGTAAGGCAAACAAGGCGATCATTTTTAAGTTCGACACGAAAATCAACAATTACGAATAAATCTTTGACCGCACGACTGTCGGGTTCAATATCTCCTGTAGCGAACGAAAGCACTGCTGACATTCGGCGTCAGGTGTTAAAAAGGAACACACGATCATCGAAACAATTAAAGATGGTCAGGAGGAGTTCTAGAAACACTTCTGCGGCACGAACGAGTCAGGACAACGATACGGAACACGGTAAGCTGGATAAACGAGAAAATGATTTACCACGTCGCTCGACAAGAAGTTCTCGCGTGATTGAAGAAAAAGAAGCCGATAAAGAATATACCTCTCCACAGAGGGAAGATTCAAGTTCTTCAGAAAAAGAAGTGGCCGAAAACGCGCTCAATACAACGCCACAGAATTTATCTTTCAATCGAGATTTCGAGCGCCCTGAAGATTCACCTCGCAAAGATGAGAGTTCTCATTCACGTATAATAAGTTTTTCCAAGTCGAAACAAACCGAACACACGAGTCTAAAGGCTACTACGAGATCTATCCAACTGAATGAACAGTCTGAAAAACCTGCTGAAGAATCTATGAAGTCGCCTATGCAACTTTCAAGTACACCCTTACGCGGTTTCCCGAAATCCAAGCATCCAAGAAAAAAGTCTCCCACCCTTGGTCGCAAAAGTATCCTCAACGCTACAAGTCAAAATGTCATAGCGGGAAAGCAAAGAAATATAATCGAATTCTTAAAAACTCGACCAGAATTTGGATTAAGTAGCATCTTATCCAATCCACAATCTGCTTCTCAAGTAACAGCTTCTCAAGTATTTTCCAATCCGAATTTAATGAGTGAAGTTAAAAAGGAAATTGCAGATATCGTGAAGGAAAAAGAGAGGATCGATGCAGAAATAGAAAAGCCATCGTTACTTTCGAAAATAGCATCGATGAAATTAACGCCGAAAAGAATAAAGAAAATAGTGCCTAAGCCTGCTAAACCAGTTGATAAAGCGTATTTAGTAGGAGGGAAAGTTTATAAAGCTCCTCGACTAATACGTCCGAAACCTTGGGTAACAGATCGTCTTTACCGATTCTTATGGAAGTGTATGAAACCTCGATATGATCTTTCAACACGAGTCGAATCGGAAAAGTTTATTCAGAAATTGGCGGATGTTGTGACTCTTGTAACGCATCGAAAATCATATAAAAATTATGAGAAAGAATTGAACAGTCTTATGAGAACAATGGCTCGCCTGAATATAATTAAAAATCGAAGTAATTTCTATCATTTTTGTTACGATTATCTTCCCTACGAGTTTCGTATAAAAGCTGTCCCAATGTTATTGCCTGGAAACAAGTATAATATTCCTTACGATCCCGACAAACTGTACACACCTTTACTCGAATCTCCGTAAAATATTTTTAGTTCGTTAAGTTCGTGATAATATAGTCGTATAAGCAATGAATAGAATTATTTTGATAAGAGTATTATTAATTGAAAAATTGTTAAATAGTGTTATCGAGAAAATAAAATATTTTGTACGTTTTTCTATAATATATACTTGTGCATTTGATTAATTGGATGAGCGATTTATATGCAACGTAATTAATGCTGCACGTTTCAAAAATATTTACTGAAATGTAAATGAAGATGGATTGACGTAATTGGCGTCGCGCGCAATACGTGACGATGAAAGGAGTGGTTCGAGATTAGTGTTTCAATATTACAGGAATCTGTGACTGACTCGCAATTGATCGCATTAGAGTGGCTTTTGACCCTTTAATTACGTCTGTAAACAGGATTCGCCTTGTTCGCGATCTATGCAGCCGTAGATTTTCTCATATTCTCAAGTCATTAAAATAGACGCCTAACAGTAATGACGTTCATATTGATTGATGCAATTGAAATAGATTTATTTTGCAAATACGATTTTAATTTTTCAAAGACGAACGCGATGGCAGATATGAAAAAGCTAATTTAATGCATCGCGAGAAATCACATTAATTAAAGCAATAGATCCGTTTGAGTTTCGAACCTCGTTTGAAGTTTAATCTCTAATGGAACAGTCGTTGCAATTAGGCGAGACTTATTTTTACGCACACTGGCTCCTTATACCCAATGTTTGAGCGAGCATTTCTCGGCACGTGACGCCCGGCACGCGCCGCTCATTACACCATTTCCATTGGCAATTGTTTCCCCTAAAAATGATTAGGTTCTACTGCCCATTCGTTGGTTACAAAGCTCACCAAGGTACCCCTCCCTTCGACAATCCCTTCCATTTGGCTGCACTATTCTTTTCATAAATTTACTACGTACATTACACTTTTGCGAATTATTTTGAAAAACGCAAAAATCTTCTGTGAAACCTAAGTCTTGCCGACTCACGAAAAGTATACAATTCATTGCTTGGAAGAGGTGTTATACATGTATGTATACATATGTGTGATATGTGTCTCTTCAGTAAGTTAACGTCTAGCGTACGTAGGTGGGTAAATGCGGTTTAACATAAAGCAGCGATTTAAGGATGCAGGTTGCATGGACTGACGTCATTGTCCGAACTAGATCTGCTGACGTCATTGTAGCTACAGAAGACAGTAGCTAAATGTTCAATCAGCCGTTTTCCGATAAACGGACCGCTGACCTTTAACTTTCGCAGGATCGTTGACAATTCATCTGCGTGGTGCAGAGATGTTAGAGAAGAAACATTTATCGTCAAAGATAGACGGTTTTAACGAAGGAGAGTATACTTATAAATTAAATGTGGTCTTGCCATTGAGAGCGCGAGGGTCAGACTGGCGCGCGTCTCGAATGTTATGACAATTATGAGTTTTCCGTAGGCGCATCGAGGTGGCACGTGTCGACATATAGGGCGGCTCAGAGCAAAGCACAGTAGAGTACCATGACAGGGGGTACGTAACGTTGGTCGATCCACGATCAGAGGGGCGCAGGGCCACGAGCAGTCTACGCGAGAACGCGTGCCGCCGCGTGAGAACGGACTCGCTCACACGCGTCACACGCACGACAAGCACACACGCGCAATTCATCGGCCACCGTGCACGCGAGCTGCACGCTTCAATTTACTACTTCATTGATAATTTTTCCAAGTGCCGCAGCCACCGAATTATCAACCATCCAACTTTCGAACCATCGGAGAGTACCCTATTTAATCTGCAATATGCGAAGCTGAGATAAGGTCCCTTAGATCCTGCTATATGGGTAGAAATTAATTTAAATCATATGTAAAAATATATTTTTCATAATCATAATATTTTCAATAATACAATCTGTAGGTTTCGAATGTTTAGAAACAAATCGTCTGAGAAAATTGAATATTTGCATGAGAGATATAGGTGCACGCGTATTTCAGAGTCTGCACGTGTCTGCTCGTGTGTACATCTAAAAGTTACACGTGTTCGATATTCCGGCACTTTTACTTAGGAGAAACCTGCTGAATTCGGAAGTGTTATCTTAAGATTTGGATGCGTGTGCCTATCTAATTAAAATTAATATTGAGGATTAACAAAGTATTTGCGTATAGTATGTATACATATACCTTGTGTATTATTATTATTATTCCCTACCTGTTGTCTTTACGTTAGAATTCCATTTGTTGCGAGCATGGAATATGCCGAACCAATTGAGCGGTAGGGTGTAATTATGTTACCGTCGACATGATCAAGCGGTGATCGACACCCGTAGATTTTCATCAATCATTCGTACATTAATCCAATTCGATCTTCTCCCTCACACGGTCTGGTCCCAACGGATTCAGCAGCGGGGATTCGTTCTGGAGTATCATCGTGCACTGTATTCACTACCACTTCATGAATGTGCATATATTCTGCAGTCGAATCAACGATTGACTTATTCCTCGACTTCTCTTTTTTTCTCATCTAAGTTACCGCAAATTCGAATCACAGATTCGATTATTTATTTACGAAATGTTGTAACAAATATTTTTTATCTTATTTACCATTTGACGACTTTTAATTAAATTTAAACGTTTTAATAGTAGATTGAAAAAGTTTAGCCAATTATACAATTTTGAAAGGGTTGCGAAGGGCGGATGAATTAAGAACTTAGTTTGATAAAGTGTTTTACTTAAAAATTGATAGTACAATTATAAGGGACGCAGCGCGTTGACGGTAGAGTTTCGTACGATAAGGAGCCGCATGGGGGCAGCCGAACTGATAAATAAGGCGGCGCGTCGTTCCGGAGCGGTATTTCGCTGCGCGCCGCCAGAGCGTACGCATCGATCCCAACTGTCAAGGTGGAGACAACCAACGTGTATTGCAAGTATCTACTTACGAATCGACCTCTTTTCCTCTTAACAACATTCCTTGTGAACGATAATCTTCGGTTGTCCCCTGGTTATTTTCGCGAAGACGGGGGTGTGCTTACGAATTGTATATTCAATCCTGCACCGACATGCTGAGGCAATTATTGAATAAATCTGGACGCAGACTCCTCAAGGTAAGGGGTTGCGACTGTACGCGACACTATTTTCCCGACTGTTGCATGTATACACGTTTCCGGCAGCCTTTGCGACCTAGTTCCAATCTACTGTCTCATCTCTTATTCGTTTAAGCGTTCATATTTTATTATTTTCCACCGATACGTACATTTTTTATCTCTTGTGTCTCTGACGCGTTGCGACTATAAACAACATTATATAGTTCTCAGTTATTATTTTATTAATAATTCCGATTGCGCGAATCCCAAGAGTGAACTTGTAATTTTCAGGCCATCAAAAAATTGTCTACGAAAAATCGCAAGCCTAAGAAACAACAGAATCTGAGTTCTTGGCTCTCTACTGTGCCGGATTTGGAAACAGCATCCTTATCCTGGTCCCTTCCGTCCTTGGATACAAGAAGCATCGATACGTACATGACGTATGTGCCCGAAAATTTCGATGAGTGTGACTCGAGATGCTGCTATTGCCAAGAATGCGAAGATAATCAGAAGAATGAGAGTATAGAAAAGGAGATGCTATTTTAACGTTTGTCCTGAAATGGGAGATTAAATTGTGATGGAATAGTTTCGCATCATGCGAGGGGATACTTTATATCCCAGAAGCTTGACACGCTCGGAGACGTTAACGTGGCTTAAGATTGAAAGAGTTTTTTACTCACTTAACTATTTTTTGACTTGTCTTTTCACCATAAAAGGCAATTGGACCAGGTCGAACGTTGAGAGCTCGGTAACTAGTGAATGTTTCACTAGTATATTGCAATAAATGATCAATCGAAAATGAATTTTATACGTTCACGTATGTACGTTAATGCTTTAATATCAGATACATACATGCTTGCACTAAATTCAAAGAACTAGAGAATGTGTATGTACTGCTCCCAATAAGTCTTCCGCAATTGCTAAACTCATAGATAGCACGTGAATCAATCCTATTAACAGTATTTTCGATCTGATCTATATTCTAGTCAAAACTAATTATTAATATTGTTCCCCACTGCTAGTATAAGCTGTAAATGTTTATGTATAATTTTTTTTTCTACGAATATAACGACACGTTGCATAGGAAAGTTAAGTTCGTCATATGGAACAGCAATACCTAGGCTAAACTACCTACATAGAAACTTATTGATCCCTGCGATGTTAATGATTTCTTTATCACTGGCATCGCGACTAAGCGCATAGATAAAACTGAGGAATGAAAATTCATACTTGATCTTCTTAAGATTAATCAAAGTGACTATTTTAGATATTTACTTAGGCCGAAGACCCCTTATGAAGTGGGATTCAATAAGCTGTGTATAAGAACGTTCGATAACGACAGAATCGAAAAATTTCGAATGAGACTTTATAGTTTAATAATAAGAAAAGGATTTTCGAGAATAAAACTGAACTGTAGGATTCTAGTTTGATTATTCCATTGTATCTTATATTCTAGGTTGTCTTCTCAGCGAAATAATTAATCGAGGTCTAAACAGAGATAGGGAAGCGAGTCCAATATTAAGACCGATGTAAATTAGCATATCGGAAGTGTCGAAGCGGATACAGCGAAGACAAAGACACATTGACTCTGTCTGATACACGTAATTCAATTGTTTACAAGACAAACTTGAAGGTCTACAATACGTTTTCGAATACAGAATTTGTGTTTTGCGAATTGTATGAGTGGATTGCATAGCAATACATATACATATAGAATATGTATGTATAATACACGAGTATGGAAGCGTCTACGTGTAAATAGGTACATGGTGCAATCAAATGGTTTCCATTGAATGCCCATTCAGGCTGTGACTTTGTAGGGGATGAAAAGCCTCATAAATAAAACAGTTATGCTCACGATTTAATCTTTTTTTTTATAGATTACTTATTTTTTATATATACCCCGATATTCAGATAAAATTTGATTTCAGTCAAGAAAAAGTTAGTTGGAGAATGCTGCGTTATTGCGTTCTCGAACTTTTGGTGCAAACGCGGAAAATAGTTACAAGAATGCAAGCTAATACTGTACATTATATTCAAGGATGGTTTTAACGACTTTCGCAATACTACATCGATTCTCAACTTAGTACTAATAAGTACTATCGTAAGCTATAGATCGTAAGGGTATAACATCGTGGCGTGACGAGACCAGCGACTTGATTATAACAAAAACTATAACCAATAACGTGTCCGGCATCAATTCCTTAAGGGTAATGTATGCAGTTGTCCTCTACGCACAATGGGCGTAGTACAGATCACCAAGCAATATTCCTAATTTCTGCGAGTTAAGTTCGCACCCTTTGGCTTTTGTACGTGGGCAGCATGCAGCCCTGCTAATTGTTCCTAGTGGTCGTCTCGCTCGGCATGATTTTTCTATTTTACACCAGTACGCTCTATGGATCACTAACGAGACTTCGACAACTGGTTTCAAGCATAATGTAAAAGGGACTCTCAAAAGCTCTTTTGTTCTTCGCGACGGCCAATGTCTCGCTGTAGCAAGCTGCGAGGATGAGTTTTGCATAATAAAGCTTGAGCGACGACCATGCACACTTCTTTAGTCTTCCAACCCTCAGATCCTCACGCTTTGCGTATTTCAACCAGTAATTGTACTTTATTTCCATGCAAATTATTTTTGTGATGCGTGTTGCCTATCGATTTCGAGTTTAGATGTAACAATGTTTAATAATTGTTTGTATCGGTATTTGATTTAGACAAGTATAATTTCGGTGTACAATTTATAAGCAAATTGCTTACGTTAATTAAAGCATCTTTGATGTTTATTCGGTGATTCGACTGTCCGATGTTACGAGTCGAGCGATACGGCTGAAGTACAATACGAACTTCCGCCGCCGACCTGTTATTGTTTGGTCGCGCGCGCGTAAAGGTGGCCAGACCGATAGGATTAGAAACGCGCAGCGGGGGATTCTACGAGGACGGCTCGTGTCTGAACACTCAGTGAGCGTAGAACTGAGCCGCGCGTCGGATCTAAGGGGAATAGGAGAGCATACATCGCGAAAAGCGATTGGAAAAAATCGCCATTTACAGACATACATGCATGTTGTATATTGGTGAGTATTGATTGCTGCGCGTGGTATTTTGGGACCGATTTATTGGATGAATGAACTCCTTATACAACAGCAGGTTGCGGTTATACTAATTGTTCAAAGAAAAATAAACGTTTATAAGAACCTGCACATTGCTTCCGTTTAATCACATTTAATTAATAGATTTGTAAGCAGAATGCGCTTAATAATGTGGGGTGTATCTGTATTTACAACTGCAATTGTATTACAAATTTTTATTGCAAAAATATTTCAGCATTTCTTTTTTTTGAGCATTTTTCACAGTTTGGTACCGATATGTATATAATGGCACATCATTTTGTATAATATAATTTGTTTGCGTTGGTTTATTATTTCGAGCTGCGTGTAAAAATGGTGTACGTCACTCTTCGCAATTGATTTGATACAGAAATTTGCAATTACACTCATTGCATACTTCAGTCGCAATTAAAAGTTACGACTGGAACTTGACGCGCCTTCAATTATTTACATCTATATACACTGTACAATGGCATAGTGGAAAAACTTAAGATACTACTTAAGGTAAATTACCCCATAAATAATTTGTCTTTACTATTATTAGGTACTCAAATGACTATCATTATATCACTCATCGAATAAGTACCAGGCCGATACTTAATATTCCTGAGATGCGTTTAAAGGTAACTTTGATCTATACAAAAAGTATACGGTATATACAACTTGACTAATAATGACATTTCACTGAATCGTTATAACTTTGTACGTTCGATCGAACACAGTCGTAATATTACGATAAGATAATAATCAATTCTCTGTCGGAAGTAAAAACATTGATGAACCATAAGTTTCCGTTACGAAGATAGAAAGAGAACGAAAGATGAGAAAGTTGTTGATGAATCAGCTAAATAATTTAACATTATACCTCCCGTATATCAAGTACATACTTATTGGTACAATGAACTAATTGCTTTGGTCATGACAAACCAATGATGTGTCACGTTCATTCGTGGTAAAAAGAAGCACAGATTACGGGAGGAGTAGATTTTCAATAGGCCAATTCAGCACCCCATGGTCTGTAAGGTTTCCCATGTTGCTGTTGAGGGTACTGTCCAGGATACTGGCTCCAACCAAGTGCCCCTCCGCCTAACAGGGGTGGCATACCTCCCGTTCCAGGTGGCATTCCGCTGGATACACTACCAGCAGGCTCGTAACTACTAGCTGATGACGTCGCAGTGGTCAGCGTCCCGCCAGACGCTGAGGGTAGTGTGACCGCGGTGGCTGCCACTGGAACGCTAGATGGGCCGTGTTCACGATGAAAGCTTTGCAGGTGCGAGAGTAGTCTCAACCTCAGAGGATCTCTCTCATCGAGACCCTCCATTGTGACCAAGTAGCGGCCCACTTCGGCCGCACATTCGCCCCATCCCACTGCATGATAATCCATCGCTAGCTTCGTACTATCATACCCTTCCGGACCTACAAACAATATTTGATCCTTTGATTAGTTCAATGATTTTAGAATTGATCTATATTTTCTTAAATATTCATTTCAATAGGGGGGATAAGAAATGGGACAGAATCAGCTGTACGTCAACAACGTGATTTTTGCCAGATGGATTGCACCGAAAGTATAACAGTAGCTTTTTAGATACGTGCTAGCTTTAGTGTAAAATAGTATAATGGGAAGATAGAAGGTGCAGTGAAGTAAGGTGGCGGAGCGAAGGGATCAGTGCTTTAGGGTGGCTTCGGTGCAGCAGCCGCCCAGCAACTTATTGTAGACAGCAGGAACGGGACAGGTAGCGTGGGAACCATTTAGACCCCCATAGACCGAAGCCCACGAATCTGATATATACATATACATACATACTATGTAATGCGTAGGTATGTGCATATGTGTATTTATATCAGACTACAGTCTCGATCGAACTTACTGCTCTACTATAAACCTAATTATCAAGATAGTCCGATAGAACATACAGATTATCCTCACAGCGAGCAGATTGTAATTACATTTAACAATTTATGAGAACAATTACCATGAAACCTTACGATACGATTCTAAACTCATTCGATCACTATATCGATCGATCGGTTACTAAAAAGAGTGAAGAATTGATATGTCAAGATAAATCTTTAGAATATTTCTCATTATAGAGGAAAGATATAGAATTATTCCCAAGGGACGTATTTAATTCAGGAATATTCAATTTATAAATACTTAGTGTCGCACCCCTATGGTTTTACGAGTTGTTCACCCTGCATTTATAAACAAGATACGAGTGCAATAGCGAGTGTGTACACATCGACTGATCCGTATGAATGTGAGGTATATCGATGTGCGAGAGCTGGTTTCCCACAGGGTTCGACATCTGCTCTGTGTAGGGAACGAAGACTGTGTGAGCTAGTGTGAGCCGAGAGCCCAACACCGTAAGCGTGTAAGCACAAGCATGAGTCGAGGGCTGCCACGCGGGACAGTTCCCCACTCTTCACTTGCCACCAATCGTGGGAACACTACTTTGGTAGAGTCGTTGACTTCCTCTACTTCCCACAGGATCTCCGCATTTGCCTTCACCACCTGCTCCGGGATTCACCATTAGCGGTACTCTGATTCTTTCGCATGGGCTCATTTTCCTCTTTATCATTATTTTGACTCTTATACTTCCTTATTCGTCCCACTTTCAATTCTTTGCATAACAACTTTTTTATCGTACAAATTTCAACCTCACTTTAAAATATTCGAATTATTGTTATGTGTTATTTCGATTATGGATCGGATTGGATTACTTAGAATGATTTCCATGTAAACAAAAAGCCAATGAATGACTTGATGACAATACGCGTTTGCGAGTGATACGCTACAATACACGGTAATCAAGGGTGTCTGGTAAAAAAGCTTAGCTACGTGATTACACTTCCTCTGGTAGAAACAACCTGGAGATTTACAATGCACTCTAACGAGGAAACACACTGCGACAGATGGTGATACGGTTGTAGAGTTACGGTTAGTCGAAGTTTGCGACTCCTTTTGGTCAACAGGTGTCTTCCGGTGTAAAAGACCGAGCAGTACCATCTAATAATAAAGTATAATGACTCAATGACTAAAGGCAAGCAGAAATTGGTATTTCAACCAGAAATCAATCTTTTTGACCTACTTCTATCAGTGGGATAAAATCTCATTCTCACTATTCATTTATCGCTATTGCACACAAGTTATTTTACGGAAAATTTCTTGTGTATTTAGATTGGTCGAAAGGGTGCTCAAGCGGTATTTCTAAAATTAAAACCGAAGGGATGACACGTTAGAGAGTGGTTTCCGGTTTAATAGAAAGTCGAGATCCTGCTTCTGTGAACTAGCATAATGGGCGGATGGTTGCGAAGGGGTTACAGCTTCTAGATCGGAAGGGAGAAGGAAGCAGCATTCGCAGGAGGATGCAAGTAAAACAGGATGTCCCGTAACAGCGAATACAGAAGATCGCATTGCCCCGGCCCGTTACACGCTTAACGGTTTTTGGCATCATTTCCGTTTTTGAGCCCCACTCAATTTTGCAATCTTACCTTGCGTTCAATACAATTTGACGAGTGTGTGCAAATTATCAATAACTATTGTGTAACACCGAAAAATTACAATTTTGATTAAGATACAGAAATACATATTATAGTGTTACCTTTGTTTCTGAGAGTCCGCAGATGCTCAACGGTAAGCTGTAAAATTTCCGCCTTTTCCAGTTTCCCACTATGGGGATCCCTTGCTGCTGCGGGCACCAATCTTCGCAGTTCGCCGAGGGAAGCGTTTATTCTGTCTCGACGTTTCTTCTCGATCATCCCCCGCCGACGTTTCCGTGACGCATGCTGACAGGAATCACCTCCGGGTGAATTGCAACTGCATCGAAAAAGCAAACAAAGAATGTCTGGTGAGTTCGAGAGAAATTTGTCGACCGGAAGAATTTGAATACTTTATTTTTTTTATTCACGAATACCACGTTAACCATTCAAATTCAAATTACTTCCTAGAGATTAGAAGTAACAATGTTACCCATGCCAATATCCGAACGAAATTAATTATCATGCTGATTAAATTCTCTGTGCTATATCTTTGTCATAACAGTGAAAAATTTATACTTACGGTTCTTTTCCACTCTCCTCGGAAAATACATCATCGCAATCCGAGTCACTCATGGCTCTTTTCAAATTCCTCTGTTGGTGGCCTTGGCCTTGCTGCTGTTGTTGTTGCTGCTGTTGCTGAGACTGCGATTGCTGTTGCTGTTGATTATTATCCTGAGTTCTCATTTCACTGACATCGGAAAATTCGTGACTAGATCGGAGTTCGGTAATATCGTTTCTCATAGCGGATATGTCTTGATGCCTAGCCATTTCAGCTCGATGAAGCTCTTGATGTCTCGGTACCTCTTGATGTCGTTGCATGTCTGGATGCCTTAAGTCTGGTCTCTGCATTTCTGCATGCCGTGGATCTTGAGGTCGAAGTTCGCCAGGTACCGAGTGCCTTAGGTCATGCGGGGGTGGTCGCATTTCGTGATGATGCCGCATATCAGGATGCTGCGGTTGATACGTGGGATGATGAGGCGGGGGTGGGTATCCCCAATGATGACCAGACGGAGCAGCAGACAGACTAGGCAGATGACTTGACGGGACTGCCCCAGTCGCGATCTCGGATGACAGCAATGTGCTGTTATCGTCAGATCGTGCTACAACTACGCGCCACATTTTTCTCGAGTGATTATTTCAAACTATCGAAACGGAAGAGAAAACTATTTCTTGCACTGTGGACACTGGTAGCAAGCTGCGATGGGAATTCTGAGTCGAACTGATCAATGGATCGTTTGGTGCTAGCTCCTAGCTGATACCAAATCCATAGTGAAGCTGATATAGCTACAAATAAGTGTCATTCCAATAGTTTTACTACTTCACTTGTGTCGTTGCTCGCCGAATTCGATACACCAACCGGAGATCTTCGTTCAGTGACGGATCATAGACCACTTTCGAATCATGAACACACGAATCGAATAAAAATTTAATAAATGTTATTTCTCGCAGTGCGATTTTCAAAATCCCGTTGGCTTGTACGAGTCACTCTTGTCACTTGGCTTCACCGTCTCACACGAAACTGAAGTCACGTCGATGAGCGAATCTGAAGAAATTCGCCAAGTACCGGTCGCGGAGGAACTCGAAGATACGTGAAAGTATCAGTTAAACAGCGAGTGGTATGCGATCAGAGCGTGACACTTGTTACGCCTACTGTGCGCTATCACGATGCTCACGTGCCGCGGCTTCCTAAGGACGTTCGCAGTCGCGTGCGTGCGCGGTGTCTCCTATTAAGCGAGTAAGAAGACGGTAAGCGGTAGGACTAGATGCGCTTCCTCGAGGACGCGCGGAGTGTCCGTGGCCGCGGATGCAATGCCGACGGCGCGATGCAGGCGTGTGCACTGGTCGCGTGGCGGCAGACGTATGTCGTGTGCGGGAGGACTTGGGCAGGATGCAGGAGCGCGTGGCTCTTTGGGCCTGTAGTGGGGGGGACAGTGCGCCCTGCGGCCGTCATAGCGGATCTCTAGGGTGGGGGGTAAGTTCCCTTTCTCACCCTAAGCTTCCTCGAGCCAAGGTGAAAACCATCGGGAACCCCGTGGGTCAACCTCACTGGAGAAGGGAGAGAACGGCAAAGATAAAGTAAGAGAGAGGGGGCGAGATTGCGAGGGGCGATTTTCGTGGGAACGCTTGTGGCGCTTTGCCCATGTATACCCCCGTAAAACCGCGGACCCTTTCTTATCCTCTTTCTTTCTTTCTTTCTTTCTTTCTCTTCGCTCTCCGAGAACAGATTCGCCGCTTCCGGACACTTTTCTTTCCTGCTCAATGATCCCCACGGACAATGGAACACCGATAAATTTACCTTTTTTCAGATTTTTCTGTTTTTACCCTTTTAGTACTCGCTGAAAAAGTCGGCATCTAACACAAATTCTCTGTCAAGTGGGTGTAGTTTGGTCAAGTTTCGAATGAAACATTTCGTGGAAAATGATCATTGCAGGATTCGAAATGAACTCAATGATTTATCGTTGTGCCATATTGAAAAAGTTATATCCAAAGCGATAATTTTTATTGGACACAAGTTAATCAAATCACTTATGATTATCGCGTTTTCTTTAGATCTTTGTGAATTTGAATTTTCAGTTTTGAGTTTTGATGAATTTGTTCGAAAAAAGTCTCGGTGAAAACTAGAAACGCTCGACAGTGGGAACGCCGCGAGACAATACAGATAAGTCGAGAATCCGTATTGTCTCGGGTTCTCCCTCGATCCCTCAAATTGATATGTGCGCCACCATGAAATCACTTGGACGCTACCCTCTCGTCCCCCCTGGCAGTAGAGCTAGGTACGTGTGAGCACACGAACGTATAGAAGCGCGAGGGTGGAGAAGGGTGGAGGGCGGACATTTCCGAGAGAGGGTGCGACCACGATAAAGTTCACACAGGAATGGTGCGTAGCACGCGCTCGCACGATTATCGGTGCCGTGTGCCTGAGAACCAAGCTGACTAATCGTATCGTTAACTTTTCACTGCAGATCGACCAGTCGCGATTAATGCTGTTTCACGCACCGCCCCGATCATCGATGGCTAGTCTTGATTCTTTTTTCCAATCTATACCTTCTGATTCCCTCATAATTGTATTTTTCATTCGTTATCTCGATATGTTTGCGTACTGCTAACAGTAAGTAGTACTAATTAAAACTAAGCGTACAAGTACACTTGCTCGGTAAAAGTTCACCGAAATGCAAAAATGTACAACGCGAATAGTTTTGCATAATTATAAACTGAGCAGTAGCTCACATCAGGAACGTGCTTCATCCGGATTTGCACACGACTAACACGCGTCGCTAGAACACGAAAGAAAAGGTGAAAAAAAAAATGGATCACGTGCCCATTTGTAGAGACCAAGCTACTATCGTCCATTCTTCACCCTTATTTCGGCTTTCTTCGTCTTCCACGATCCATATAGGTTCGAATCGTGATTCCAGACCCCCATGTTACCCTTCAAAGTCCTTAATACTTTGGCCATTGCACAATATCTCTTCGAGTCCCTTCGCTCTTTAGAATTGGTTTTGCCCCGTGGAGGGTACGGGTTCCCACAGGTAGGTCCAATGAATTCAAGGGAAAACATGCTTCGCAGACAGATCATTTGATTTTTGCATCTGTCTTGTAATTTGAAATTCACAGAAAAATGTGAACTCCTACGAAATTAAGTCAAAGGATATTACATTCAATGTAGGGTGGTATAAAATAAATGGTAACCGGACACATTAAAGGGTGTCTCGCTTTTTAAAAAAAAAATGTATATTCACTAAGTCACTTTGCTATCCATTATCGTGGAGAACGAATCGGAGTGTATTGACGATAGTTCCGAACAGCCAAGCAACGACGCCGGGAAACATAGTCCGTACTACTCCGAAGGTACTTCCGGCGTGCACACGACATCAGCACGTGAAGGCGCGTGTCGCAAGTCAGAGTGCTTGCGCTTATACGTGTGTTCATAAGTCGGCACATTAACCAACAGAACGCACATCGATCCCTTCATCTTTCTGCGTCAACCACGTTTCACAATTGGAATATACAATCGATCAAAACTTGCGCTCTGAGAAATTACACGATTTTTCCCTAACAAGTGAAAAGACATTTTTCAGTAATCCTACGGTGGATTTTCCCTTGTAGAAAAGGCTTTCCCTGTACCAGCAAATATTTATTCATAATCTCGCGTCGGATATGCTTGGATCTTACAACACGTGACATAAACTCGAGTGGAGTCTTCTGGACAAACAACCACCGTTATAGAGATGACCTCCTCCTCCCACGTATCGCATAGATGCGAGAGAGACCTCCCCTCAGTATGTAAAACAAACACGCATAAAATTACTTTCTCTCGCGACTCGCGGGATGGACCAACCGTGCGAGAGACGTGTCCCTTGGAAAAACAAAGGCTACTCTCTTCTAGCGAACTGTCAATTCGGTTGCTATATCGATTGACCCCTATAGTGGTCACTCGCAACCCCCGGTTAGCACTTGACCAGCACCAGTTGGCACCATGGTACAATCGTCCAATAATTGGTGGATATTGTTCGGAATTCTTGCATTCTAACCAATGTACACATATGTGTGGACATGCCTCCCATAAAAGCTGTGACTTTCTTTCTCTTTCACGCTTCTACTTTTACGCTTTCGTTCGCGGTCATTTCTTGCTGGACACTCGGACAGGATTGGCTACGAATTTATCACCTATTACGTTACGCTGATCTCCTCCCAATCGCATTGACGCGGATCTGTTGGAAATGTGGATTTATCACCGATCTCGTTACAATTAACGATTGGGATATGCGAATATTATATGTATTCGATCGCCCCGATATCACGCTCCTGTTTGCCCTCGTAAATTTCATGAATCGTTGCCAACCGACATTTATCCATTACAGAGATACGAAATAGTCTTTAGTTTACCATACCCAGGGAAATTTGATCCTATCTTTTGTTTATTTTAAATCGAATATCAATCAGTATGGATTTTATAATTATAAATCAAACTTTTTTTCAATTGGCAATAGAAGAAACGATTACGAGTCAAAATTAGTCGAGTCACAATCTCTTAGTACCATCTGTGTCATTTACGCGATTCGCAATCATTTGACCAGACTCTTGGAAGAGAATCAAAACATCTGCCAATCGAATCACACATCCTACCACTCAAATCTGTTATTCGATTCATTGAAATCTGTCGGTTTCTATTATTAAGAACGTATTCGTTAACTCTACATTTAATTACAACTAATGAAGACTCGTTATTTATAATCTATTTTAATCTGAATCTAAGTCAAGATTCGAACGTGTTCCCGACGAAATCGTAATGTACACATTTAAGTTCTCATTGAAAAAATGTTCACTTTTCAACTATAAAAAAGGCCATTTACTAAACCTAAAGGACACGCGAGAGTGATCCTTAAAGAAGAGGTCGGTTTTCAAAATGAACAGTGGAGTGGGACGGTCTCGCACCCTAAAATTACATCCTATTTAAAAGTCGCCCCAATCGTCATAGCGATTCGATACGGTTTCGGACGGTGTGCAATTGCCGCATGTAAGTGCTTCTCATGCGGCACAGATCATACATTACACCATTTTTTTAGGCGTGATTTTTAAAACTGACAGCTGTCATGTATACGTCAACACGGTAGACCGGAACAAGTATACATATACATATGTATACGAAGTGTGGTTGAACAGATCAGTTCATTTCCACCGCCTTCTCTCGAAATAATAAATGATTTGTATTCAAGGTTTCGTTGTCAATACTGAGAGAGTAGAATGTAGTTTTATATTTTCATTTGATTGTATTACGTCAACTCTTAAAAATCGGTTTCCAATTTTGTCTTAGATTACTGTATTGTATCGATGAGTAATATACCCTACGAAATATCGTGTTCCCAGTGGATTTGGAATAGATGAAATTTTAGCGATTGATAAAAAGACCGGGAGAAACTTGCATGCAATCGTCTTGGGTATCTTTTACAACGATCAATCATCGTCGAAAGTTTTACAACGTCACGAAACTAACGCGTATTATGATGCTTGATCGATGAGTTTCCAATCGGTATCTTACACTGTTCGATTTTGAGAGGGTACCGCGATGCTATTCTACTAGTGGCAGGAACATGAATCCCGAATAAGTCAATCACTCGTTAGAGCTATTTAAATATTCATTTATTATATCGTGGTATTGATTCACATACTTCAACTTCTGTTTCTTCCGATTTCAGGAGCAATAATCTTGAAACTGAATGCATAAACTTTCGGTGGTGCTAATTAGAGAATATAAACTGTATACCGGATAAATACTGGTTCGGTTAATGGTGGTTGCAGCGCTATCTAGACGTTCAGCTAGTTAACTTCGAACCAAAAATTTATCGTTACCAATCAGTGATTACTTACCTACGAAACCCACGTGTCTTCGGTAATCGTGTTTTCACTAACCTCAAATTCAAAACCAAAACTGCAACCCTGCGAATGAGCGCCTCGTGACATCGAAAATTGTTTTCGTTATGTTCATTTAAGTAAGCAATTAGTTTAGTTATTTCGTTCGGAATGCGGTATATAGAACAACGTATATTTGCCTTGGTGGATGTGCAGAATAAATATACATGTAAGTACATATGTACAGAAATACCAAAGTGATCGACATTGAATTTGGATAAATAGACATCTCGTATGAGAGTTACGTGCAATGGTATATTTTTTTGTAACATAGGTTTAATAAACTGTAGTCAATTTTGACGAATTAAATTGGAAGTACAAAACGAGATTAGAAAATGACTGAGCCAGAGGAAACAGGGAAACAGAAAAGTCACAGGGGTCGCAATGCCGGCCGTAAAGCAGAGAAGAAAAAAGCTAAGAAAGAACATGTCCAGGAGCTTACTGACAAACAAAAGAATCCAAAAGCATTTACCTTTAATTCTGCAATTAAAGCAGAACGACGATTTAGGCGAAGACAGGATATCGAAACTAAGAAACAGCATATTCCAATAGTCGATAGAACACCTGTCGAGCCACCTCCTGTTTTGGTAGCTGTGGTTGGTCCGCCGAAAGTTGGCAAATCTCTTGTGATTCAGGGTTTAATCAAGAGCTATGTAAAACAACCATTATCGACCATCATAGGACCAGTAACTGTAGTTTCTGGTAAAAAAAGGAGGGTCACTTTTATGGAATGTAATAATGATATCAACAGCATGATCGACATTGCAAAAGTGGCAGATTTAGTATTGCTTCTCGTTGATGCGTCGTTTGGTTTTGAAATGGAAATCTTTGAGTTCCTTAATATTTGTCAAGTGCACGGAATGCCAAGAATTATGGGTGTTCTAACTCATCTGGATTTAATAAAGAATGCTAAACAGTTGAAGAAAACCAAGAAGACATTAAAACAACGCTTTTGGACAGAAGTTTACGCAGGAGCAAAACTGTTCTATCTCTCTGGTCTTCTTCACAATGAGTATTTGCGTACGGAAGTAAAAAATTTAGCAAGATTCATTTCCGTTATGAAGTTTAGACCACTCACGTGGAGATCGACTCACCCCTATGTTCTTGCCGATAGAATAGAAGATTTAACTTCTCCCGAATTGATTAGACAAAATGCAAAAACAGACAGGACTGTCAGTTTATATGGGTATGTATTTCTTTAACTTGTTATCGTTTTACTATTTCTTTTCATTATTTATTATTATTAATAATTTCTATGTATTATTTTCAGTTACGTAAGGGGAGTTCCTTTTAACAAAGAAACATCAATACATATCCCTGGCTGTGGCGACTTGAAAATCAAGGATATCAGTTTCCTACCAGATCCGTGCCCTCTTCCGGAGCAATTGAAAAGAAGAGCTTTAGTGGAAAAAGAGCGTTTGATTTATGCTCCTTTCTCTGGAGTCGGTGGGATAGTGTACGACAAAGATGCTGTCTACGTAGAGTTAGGTGGAAGTCATTCCTACAAGGAAGAAGATACAGGATTAGTTGGCGCTTTAATGGACACTCAAGACACTCTTGATCAGAAACTCCAACACAGCAAGCTCCAACTGTTCAGCGATAGTGCACCAATTAAGTCTCAAGACATTGGTGATTATTTGGAAACGTACAAAGAAGAAACTGTAATTGACAATGGACGAGTACGAAGAAAAGTAAAATTCGGCAATTCGAATGATGAAGAAGATGAAAATGATAGTGAAGGTGACAGTGAAGACGATTCAAATGACGAAGAGGAAGAGGATGAAAAAGATGGTGAAAGTGAAGATATGGAAAAGGCTGACACTATAGATGAAGAAGAATGTCAGTCTGATCTACCAAACAGTAAAAAAGAGAGGAAAGTAAAGAAACTGAAAAGTCATAGAAAGGTTTCATTTTCAGTGGAAGACAGTGATGACGATATAAAAGACAGTACTTTGGAGAGTATAAACGAAGTAGATGAAAGTGACAGTCGAAAGGGAACAAAGAGAAAAAATAAATTGAGGACAGATGACGCGAAACTTAAAAAGCGAAAAACCAGTTCAACTAAACTCGATTCTGAGGAAGACGATATTGATATGGATGACACTGACGAAGTAGAAGCGGAGCCTAAACCTGACATTTACCATTCACTGAGCAAAGAATCAGATAAATTAATAAAAAATAAAATTACAGAAGCTCTCGATTTATTAAATACAAGGGCCAAAGCAAAAGAGTTGAAAAAGGACGACGAGGAGAGTTTCGATGAATTGAGTGATGATGATTTACGCGAAAAACTGGAGATGGACGATGCGGATGGCAGTGACATTGAAGAAGAATTGTCAGAAGATGAAAATGAAAGCAAAGGGGTCGGGGAAGAAAGCGATGGGGAAGACGAGCTAAAGTGGAAGTCTAATTTAGCAGAAAGAGCTCGTGAAGCATATGAAAGTCGCCAACGAACCAATAGAAATCTTATGAAATTGGCTTATGGCGTATTCGATCAAATAAATATTCAGCAAAAAGACGAATCACAAGAAGAAAAGGACGAAGAGCCCGAAATAGGTGGAATTTTTCGTGCGGTTCAAGAAAAAGAGAAGCAGAAAATACAAGAACGCGAGCTGCAAAATCAAGAAGAGACTGTCTTCTTCCCAGATACCCCCCGCGATTGGTTAGATGAAACGAATAAAGCTCTCGTAATGAATCGCTTCGTAACAGGAAAGTGGAAAGAATCCGAAGATGCCGAGGAACTATTAAAATTGGACGATTTAAACGAAGAAGAAATATACGGCGATTTCGAAGATCTAGAAACAGGAGTAAAGCACACAGCGGAAGATAAATCTATGGACGAAGCCATAAGCGAAATAGAAGAAAAGAAGAAGCTTTTAGATAAAAAAATGAAATTAAAAGAACAATTTAACTCCGAGTATGATAATGGCGAAGGCAAAACATATTACGACGAACTAAAATTGGAAGCTGAAAAACAAGCTAGTTTAAATCGAGATGAATTTGCGGGTGTGGATGACGAGGTACGCGTACAATTAGAAGGATATCGTCCTGGTATGTATGTAAGAGTTGAAATCGAAAATGTGCCTTGTGAATTAATAACTCACTTAGATCCTACGTATCCACTCATTATCGGTGGTCTCTTGCACGGTGAAGAAAACATCGGATTTGTACAAACACGACTAAAAAAGCATCGATGGTATTCGAGAATTTTAAAAAGCAGAGATCCTCTTATAATGTCAGTCGGTTGGAGACGTTTCCAAACATTGCCAATCTTCGCGAAACTCGAAGATAACTTAAGAAGCAGAATGTTGAAGTATACTCCGGAACACGTAGCGTGCACGGCCCATTTTTGGGGACCTATTACTCCTCAAGGTACTGGAGTATTGGCAGTTCAGGACGTTGCAAGCAGAGTATCCGGTTTTAGAATCGCTGCGACAGGCTCAATTATAGAAATGGATAAAAGTACGCAAATTGTTAAAAAGTTAAAATTAACCGGTGTTCCAATGAAGATTTATAAGAAGACAGCTTTCATAAAGGATATGTTTAATACTCAATTGGAAGTAGCGAAATTCGAGGGTGCCAAAGTGAAAACTGTTTCTGGTATTCGAGGTCAAATAAAGAAATCAGTATCCAAGCCTCAAGGTTGCTTCCGAGCCACCTTCGAAGACAAGATTCTTTTGAGCGATATAGTATTTTGTCGTACGTGGTACAAAGTTGATGTTCCAAAGTTCTACAATCCCGTTACATCATTATTATTGCCACCCGAAGAGAAGAACAAGTGGCAAGGAATGAAAACTATGGGACAACTTAAGCGCGAGAAGAAGATTCGATCACCCGCTAATACGGATTCCATTTATAAGCCTATTGAACGCGATGCTAAGGTGTTTAAGCCGCTTTATATTCCGCGAGCTCTTCAAAAAGAATTACCTTATCGTGACAAACCTAAATTAGCACCAACTTCCGGTATGAAACAACAAATTGCTGGTAAAGAGCGTCGAGTGGCGGTAATTCGTGAACCCAAAGAACAACAAATCGCGCGAGTCATGAAAATGATTCGTACAAACTACGCTCATAAACAAGAACAATTAAAGAAAGCTACGCAACAACGAATGGAATTACACAAAACGAAACTCGCTATTGAAGAAGCTCGAAAATTAAAGAAACAAAAGGAACTGAAGAAACAAGTGTTCAGGGATTTGAGTAAACTCGAAAAGAAGCAAAAGTGACGAGTCTCTTAGGAATATACACACATAAAGGATAATGTAAAATATAATTGTACAATGTATGTTTTTAGTACTCAATTATGTCAAATAATTTTACAAGAATTAAATACGATAATATAAATTAATTTCGAATCATCGCAATTTGATTATGTCTTACGATATGTACAATAATGTGGCATATAGTGAAACATGCCAGAAATATCAGTTTTATTAAAAGCTTTGCATAACTTAGAATAATATTATATATTATCAAAATATATTATTAGTTCATAAAGAAATAATAACAATAATAAGGGCAGCATTTTATACAGTTATAATATACTATCCATGCGACGATGCAATGAATAGTGGCCCTTTCAGTAATTATCTCCGCCCTAAAAGAAAGATAA
The DNA here is from genome assembly GCA_963989405.1 of Trypoxylon attenuatum. Classification (NCBI taxonomy): domain Eukaryota; kingdom Metazoa; phylum Arthropoda; class Insecta; order Hymenoptera; family Crabronidae; genus Trypoxylon; species Trypoxylon attenuatum. The sequence goes on along the minus strand of OZ022488.1, from coordinate 5,505,244 downwards.
TTCTCAGTTTGACGTATTTATATTAATTTCTCAAATTAAATATTCAATTATACCTGTGTTAACATCAGTAATTCATCTTGTGTATCGACGATTCTAACTGGGAAGGGAGAACCAGGCACGAGAACATCAGCCCAACGAACTTCAACTCTGTAATCACCAGGTTCAGTCGGATCGTATCTACATAGAATAATGCGATCTTGTTGTGTTTCTCGTTGCATTTCGACCCTGAATGCACCTCTAGGACCTCGAACTCGAACTGTCAATTGCCCTGCTCCAGCGCCTCGAGTATCGCATATGAAACGCGATTGAAAAGTAGCTAGAACTCCATGTTCGATTCCAGGTCCATATACTCGAACCTAAATAAGTCAATTTAGATTATACACTTTTGCTTTGATAGAGTCATTATCAAAAAAAAAGATTCCTTAAATATGTAAATTATTTACTTTCGATGCATCCGGTGCCCCAGATACACGTAACGTGAACGGAGAACCTGGAACGTGTTCTCCAGCGCACTTGATTGTCAATGCGTGACGTCCAGCTTCCTGAGGTTTGACATTTAACGTAAACGTTGCATTACCGTGATCGTATAACTCACAGTAAGCAACTTTGTGAGGTCCAACACAGTGTGCTGTTAACTCGCCTATGATTCATAAAATATTATTGATACGTAAAGATAATTGTATTTAATCATTCTTTACTTTTGATAATTATTATTAATAATAAGGGAATCGTACCAGGTCCTGCACGTCGTGCATCTATGAAACTTCTTATTTCTCGACCCACTATGCCATGTTTTAAACCTTCACCAGAACAAATTACTTTAGAAGCATCCGCGGCACTTGCCACGTTAATTTGAATTGGACACCCTTTAAGTTGTCTACCATTCCATGAGACGGTCAAGAGAAGAGGGTCGGGTGTTAATGGAATGTAGCTTGCGCGATAGACTCCGTCTCCTAAGTGTTGTAACATGACATTTAACTCGCTGGTTGGCGAGAATAATTGTACCTTTGGTGTGCCACTACCAGCTTGGGATCCATCTATTGTGAAACCAACTTTTTCACCCACCCTTGCCGAACTTAATCCACGTCCTTTTAGTAAAACTCGACTTGTGTCTTGTACCGGTGACTGCTTATCAAGAGGAATATTCGAAAAATTAGGAAAATCTTTTTACGACAAAAAATATTCTTATTATAACAACAACAAACCTCTACATCCTGAACAATTGCGAGCTTTGGTGTTCCCGGAAATGGTACTCCATTGAATTCAATATCTAATCGATGTTCGCCACCATTTATTTGTGGTGTAATTAATTTCAGTCTATTGTTCGATGTCATTTCAAATGTCAATGGTTGATCGCCTATTTTTCCGGTTAATTCACCTGGACCAGCTTCTGCCGTGTCAAAACTAATTTTGTTCGATGGGTGTAATTTCAATCGACCAAGCTCGTCACACACCGCGGACCAACCACCTGAATCAAGTTCAATTGTGGATTAATGAATTGTAAGAAGGTCAATGAACCTATGAAGACTCACCGATAACCCTTAAGTTTCTGGTATCAATGATTTTCGGATGCCAAGGAGATCCGGGAAGTTGCTGACCCGCTGCAACGACCCTGATGTCAAAGACTCCAACTTCCGTTGGGGTATAAGAAACATTCCAAGTGTCTGGATTCACTCCAGCTTCGACTGTAGCTTTTGAAACGCTATCCGGACCATCCACCTGTACAATTACAAAATCAAATATATTACTGCAGTTATTGTATTAATTTTAACGAGTGATACAACTATATATACTTAAATTATGCAATGTATATTTTACCTGTACCGCTGGTGGGCTTCTAGTACCTGTCACGATAAAATGTGCAGGTTTATCAACATGACCAGATATCAATCCTTCACCCTTGGCACGTGCTTGTCCACTTGCATCGGCTGTACAGATCACTGGACTTCCGGGAACAGAACAGCCACCTAATTCACATAACGAAATTCATTATTAGATAGAGAAAATTCTTGAAATGCTTAAATATTTATTTACTACCATATGTAATATTGATCATATAAGTGCCTGGTGTGCTGGGTGAAAATTCAATCATCTCGACCCCGTCATTCAATGGTGTTACTTGTAACGGTATTTCTTGACCTAGTGGGCTAGTTGCTGTCACATCTAAGTCAGCCATTCCAGCATCCGCTTTCATTACTGTAACAGTTAGCTTACTCTTCAGTCTGTATTTTACAAGAATTTCATCTTCTTTGATTAATCCATATTTCCGAATAAAACTTCTAGTTCCACTAAGTTCGGTTCCGATCGCTAGCACGGTATTCCAGTCTCTGACGTACGTACTACTGAGTCAAACACCTGAACAAGGCTATTTGAAAGTGAACTACATGTATGCTATCGAGTGCAATTATTCCGGATAGCCTTGAGAAGTAACGCGGCATTGGTGTGGCGGAAAATGATTACTACTTTCTCTGTACTCATAAAATAAGCTCTCTAACGGAAACGCCAACATGATGCAGTTATAAAACACTTTCAACTAACTTATCACGGGAAATGTGTAACAAGCGCGTATGTTGTAAAGTTTAGTTTGATATACTTACACTTGAAAGCAATGCGATCGTGAACAGATACGGAGAACGGTCCTGATTCTTGTAATTTTACTTTCGACGCATCGAAAGCATCGCAGAAGAAAGGTGATCCAAGAACTGGCTTCGCCCCATGGAGAACGTCAATTTTGTAAGTTCCTGTTAAATCATAAATAAATACTGCGTATTTTTCTGTTTTCAATAAATCTTATATCGCACATTTTGCATATTAACTTACCAACACTATTCGTCGTGAATTCAGCGAGGAGATTTCCATCGCGATGCTGATAACATCGAACGGGTACTGCGTTGCCTTGTGGTCCACTGATTACAACATCGAATTCCTTACCAGGACGTCCTAATGTTTCGATTGTGAACGATGTCACTTTACCCACGCACGATTGGTATAATCCTAATCCGGTTGCTGTCACCTCTCTTCCACCAGTTGGACCGCGAACCGTTACATCCAGTGGACTTCCTACATCATTACAGTCGTGTTATTACAGCAAATTGTAAAAAAAGGCTACTTTAGCCGAATGTACTGATCGCTATACCTGCGATATGGATTTCATTGTATTTTATATGAACTCGATGAGGAGCCGCTCGTGTTGGATGAAAGACAATTTCATAAAAACCGTTATCTCCTTCTCTTACTAGACTGTCTACATCGGCTCCTCCAGCACGAACGTTTGCTGTAAGCTTTCCGGGACCTGCTTCTTTCGAAGCAACAACTATAGAAATTAAACACTAATGTTAACTTGAAATAGGAACATGTGTTTATTACGATGCCTAAATATAGCTCATAATTTCAATTACCGATGATAGTTCCAGGACGATGACAAACGGCATCTGCAACTTCTTTTATCGATATTTTTCCAGGATCGAATGCTTGCAGAGTTTGAGAGCTGATAACTTTGTGCCCGTCGCTAAATATCACGCTGTATATTCCAACTTGTCGTGTCCTCACTTCCACTCTATAGAGTGTTTGTGATAATTTTGTTAAAGTACACGGAATAATAATTCCATCTGGGCCTGAAGAAAACGTAGAAAGTAAGAAACTTAGAAACGAAAAAAACTGTAATTAAATTCGATTTTCAATTACCTGTGACCTCTGCAGATACCGGACCTTCCAAACCATGCATATCTAAATCCATGTGAGCCGTGTTGCCCACTCGCACCATTGAAGGCCCGTGTAACATATTACTGATTATCGGGCATTTGAATGGACTACCTGTCAAAATAATTATACTGATTGTTAGATTACATAAAATTCAATTCTTTAAGGAAATAAAAAACGAAGAGAGGATATTTAACCTGGAACATCATCGTCGTTAAAGCAGATATTGACGTAATGAGTACTCGTTGTTTGCGGAACGAAAGTTATATCGTATAATCCGCGAGCACGAGCAATTACTTCTGCTTTCAATGTGTTTTCCACAGTACCTATTATCAATTCTAAAGTTCCTTTACCAGCTTGGGCAGCGTCTACTGTAAAAGTTGTTGCCTGACCCAAAACTGCCTCCGTAAGGCCCGAGACATGAACCTATGTACAAATTAGATACTTAGGAGATCTGACTTGATTCGATGAACTTGATTTTGATTATTTGATGGATATGAACGTACCTTAGTGACGTCGTAAATTTCACAAGCAAATGGAGATCCTTTAATTGGTTCGTTATCCACTAAAACGCTGATGTTGTGTCTGCCGACTTCAGTTGGAACGAAACTGATATTGTACTTCCCGTCTACGGGCTCTATCGTAATAGGAAGCGCTATCTTGGACAGTGGTGTTACAATTACATCACAATTGACGGATGGTGCTTGCGGATCGACGGTAAAGGACATTAGTTGCTTTACTGCACCCCTCTTCAAATTGTGGCCAGTGATTATTGCTTGACCTGCGTCCACCACTTTACAACTGAATGGTGAGCCTAGAAAATAATGCACCGTAGTAAAGAAGCAATAAGTTTTAAAGTACTGTTCAAAATGTTTTGAATTATGTACCAGGAACCGGTTCTCCATTAAACCGGACACTGAGACTATGTACAGCGGCTTCTTGCGGTTTGAAATTAACCTTGAACTTAGCGTTGCCTTCACTTTGAACATAATTTGGAACATTTTTCCCATTTACAGCAACGATTATTTCCAGATTTCCAGCACCCGCCTGACTAGCATCAACTGAAATTCCGACAAGTATTAATTGTATTCTACATTCTATACTATAATTATCAATTATTAAGAGATCTCACGATAACTCACTGCTGAAAAAGACTGGTTTTCCTACAACACCGCTATTTATATCTGTCACTTTGACTTTATCCGCGTTGTACGCTTTTACCAGGAATGGACTACCTTCGACATGTGAATCATTTAGCTTAACTTCAACACTATGATCACCTGTAACATAATCATTCAATTTCAAAATAACGATTTACAATATTGCAAGGTAATTCTAATGTGTATTTTACAGGTAATATACTTACCAACATCCTTCGGCGTAAATCCTGCAGTATGTGTACCAATACCACTTAGCTTCACCTGAACAGGTAAACTTTCTCTCGTTGGAGAAAGAACTTCGACAGTCGGAACTCCTAGAACAGCGTCTGCTTCTATCGTAAACGTAGCCAGCCGATTCACCGACACTTTTTCGAGTCCCTCGGTTATCAAGACTTTAGCAGTTTCGTTGACCTGGTTTGCATTAAAAAATAAATTAAAATAAAAGTAAAAAAAGAAAAACAGTAGTTTTACTAGTATCATAAAAAATCATACCTGGCAACTGAAGGGACTGCCTGGTACATCTTCCCCGTTGAACCGTAAGTCAATCGTGTGTACGACTGATTCACGTGGTGTAAAAGATATCGCATATGTGTGTGGTCCTTGCGCTTGTGCCGATGTAGGTACCCGACCGCCATTCACCGTCACCTCCAAGTTTCCTGGTCCGGCTTGACTGGTTTCGACTATAAGAAACACAGTGGTTTACCGTAAAAAGGAATGTTACGGAAGAATGTTAAAATTGTGTAGTTAAAGAAAACTGGGAATATACCTAAGAATGTTACAGGCGTTCCGATGACTCCGTGTTTAGCATCTTTTACCTTTATAGCAGTCACATCGTAGACTTTACAACTGAATGGGCTACCGACAACAGGAACATTCCGATGGCTTACTGATATCCTATGTTCTCCAACGACTCTTGGCGTGAATGCGACGCTGCACGTTGTATCTTTGTTGTCAGTGACTTGTGCAGGTACGGCCTGTCCATTGGGCCCTATCAAGTCCTCCGGTTAGTTGTTTAATACAATTAGTTAAATAGCTAGTTAAATATCTACTACTATGGATCGCAAAGGAACACCCAAGTAGCTGACGAAGATTACATGCATCTTTTCGCACGTTACTCTTTACCGTCAGTATTAGCTGATTTCTTGTTAGGAAAGCAATCAGTTACAATTTAACAGGATATTAGTTCGATTACGACAAAATCTTCCGAAACTATTCTTAAGAAATAGCTTGCTACAATATATATTATCCCTGATGCATTATAATTCAAAGGAAATTACGGAAGGCATCTCCAAAAGCAAAACGATTTTTCCAGACTGTACTAATGGATGAAAAATTGTGGGAGATCGATTCAAATGCTACGTTTCATCTGTGTTATATGAGTTTTTACACTCAAGTAGCCAGATTAATATGTATATTGGCACGTATGTTAAGGTACTAGAGAAAGTCCTCAAAATAAAGGTATCTTAGTAAATCTAACGTACATTAAATATTAGCTAGAAGTGTAGTAGTAAGCATATAGATTAGCACCATAAGAATGGCCCTGTCATACGTAAGAACGAGTTTCTTCATTTTCCGATGCAATTAACAAAGATCCGATAGAGTTAGTCACAGCTTTCAGAATATTGTAGGAGCAGAACTATGCTGAAGCTCGTGTAATACTATGAAATGGTAACTAACGGTATCAAAGAAGAAGAAAAAAAAAGAAAAAGAAATAGAGTAAAAAGGAATCGCGGTTAGACTGCCCTTGTGCGTTTCTATATGTAGGGAACTGTGTTAGAAACCCACCACCACTTTACTCGTTATTATCCATAAATTAATGTAAGACTGAAATTAGTTTTGTTCAAGAAGTCTAGTAATGTCGTCTGAAAGTTGGCCGACCTGTAACAAAGAGAGAATTGCTCTCAAGCGAAAGATCCATAAGAAAAAATACAAACGTACAATTTGATGCTAATTATTCCGCGAAGTTAACTTCGTATTTTATCCGTAAAATGACGCGAACTATCTGAAGCATAATTGATGATTAAAAAGGACAAAGTAGCAGCTCTACAAACATAGTGATGTGCTCGGATGTACTTTTTAGTGCTTTATGAGTTTGTCGTGCGTAGTTTGTAATTTAATGCACGTTTCAGGTGTTAAGCACTTCGGAAAGAGAAATATCAATCACAAGGTGCATAATGCATATTACGGTCATGTAAGATACCGCTATGGCAACTGTGCTCTTGTGCAATAATATTAAATATTCTTTTTGCGCTAGCCATACAACAAACGAGTGTGCACAATTTTCATAAACACACACACACACACAGATTAGGTGGAGATCTTTTAGAAATAGATTACCTTCAACGTTAACTTCTAAATCTTCCAAGCTACCGGCAACATTACTGACGGTAAGATAGCTTTGCCGTCCTAATGCAGCAGTACTGAGTGCCTGCCCACTCACAGTAACATGACTGTCGCCGCCTACCCGCGTTACGATCGGGCAGCCTGGTACAGTACGTTTGTTGAATGCGATGTTAATTATATGTTCACACGCTTCAAATGGTATGAAACTAACTGAGAAGCGTGCATTCCCTTGCGGTGTCACTTGCGTTGGTATATTCTGTCCACGAGCAGATATTGTAATTTCCAAATTTCCTTCGCCAGCCTGACTTGCATCCACTGTTGCGAATAACAAAGATAATACTTTAGTATTTCATCGATAAGAATTTTATAATTAATTTCTACTTTTAAATGTTGTGCGTACCAGTGAAATGGGTTGGTTGGCCAACGCTTCCTCTAGCGACTGGACCAATCAAGACTTTGTCAGCGGTAAATGCTTTAGCTAGAAATGGTGTACCATTTACAGGGTGACCATTATACTCAACACTTATCGAATGGACACCCACGTCTCTTGGTACAAATTCTGCTGTAAACCCACTTTTCACGTCACCTGTAACTTTGACAGGCAATTCACTGATGGGACCTGTAAACACACGTATATCTCAAAATCACTGTAAATTGGATTCTCTGGAAAAATAATAATTAATCTTGCGAGGGTACGAAATAACTGACCTCTTACGGAAACTGCAAGTTCAGCACTCCCACTACCGTCGACTCCCATATGAAAACTAGCAGGATGATCTAGAGGAATGAGTTCCAAATGACTCAAACTCAATGTAACTCTACTCGTGTCAGAGACATTACAGACAAAAGGACAACCGCGCACTGCTTCTCCATTGAATTTAATATCGATATAATGTGGTTTTGCCATTTCTGGTGTAAAGGACACTAAACAACGTCCACCTCCCACAACTTGAACGTGATTTGGCACTTCTCCTTCGTTTATCGAAATCTCCAATTGTCCTTCACCAGCAGCACTCGCATCCACTGTATAGTTAGAAGAAGTTGAATACACTGTGTTAAGCATTTAAACTATTACTAGCGAAACAATTTGAGCGTGATGTATACCTCGAAATTGGCAGGCATGACCTACTACCGCACTAGGTACATCCGTAACTTCAATTAGACTGCTATTATAAACCTTGGCAACGAGCGGACCCGCCGGTAGCTTTTGATCTGCGATGCTTACTTCTACAAGGTGACTGCCTACTTCCGTTGGCGTGAATTCCACTCTAAATTCTCCTGGACGTCCAGGTTCTTCGTCTATCCTTGCTGGCAATGGTCTTTTTGACGGAGCTAAAATTAAAAGTGTATTAGAATTCCTATGTCCTCTATCTACGGTATTTAATATTGTAAATGGAATATTTACTTATAATTTGGACGTCAATTTCTTTACTGCTAAATCCAAGAGCGGATAATTCAAAAACTGCAGGACTACCAGCGGGTACTAATCTGATCGAGTCTCCGATCACAGACATTTTCGGACTCGGCATAATGCCTACTCGCCAAGGGGATCCTAAAAAAATAACGAGTTTACATAATTTTGTAGTTCATTTTACTCACATCGCATTTTTATTTTCATATCACGATACGAAATTTTAAAATGTACTGCACGTAACTTGACTTGTTTTACCGAACGCATGAAGAACCGTTATAAATTTGAGCACAACACATATGACATAATTCTAATAAAATAGGATTTTAATTAAACTAATCGTGTAGCATAATAGCTTCGACTCCCTCTCAAAATAATAAAAGAATCGATCTGTCTCCTACATGCATAACATTTTGAACCGAATTTCAATTTCCCGGAAGTACAACGTGACTCCAATCGGCGACATTCTAACCTTCCCGATCGACGTAAGAACACTTGTTGATCAGAGAACGGTGTCACTAGTAAAATTTGAAGATTCTCAAGTAAAAAAATACGAAAAGAAGAGAAATTCTTTTGGAATTGAATTTCAATTACCTTGGTCACTTAAACTTCACGAGTAACACTACCTAAACTGCGAAACACTGAAAAACCTAAAGAAGGAAAAAATTAAGAAAGCTAGCCGAATGAGGACCTTACGGCCTCAGGAATGCGAGAAGCCAAAATCTTGATGGAAAGATGCTACTAAAGATGAAATCAAATGTCCACGATCAAAATTCACATGGACCACAAAATATGAAGTTAATCGATTTACGAATGACGAACAAGAATCGTTTTCACAGGTTTGCACGGTGAACGGAATCAATTTCTATTTTCCTTCGCTCCTTGCTGGACATTGTTTGCGAACGTTCCAATTGCAAGTCCATTCTGTCGCGTTTCGAATAAGGCGGTTTGACAGCCGACAAATTATCACTGGTACGTCGAACGATCGAGAAATGACAATACTGGGCCCAAAACGGTATTACAGGCCCGTAGAAACACGGCTCTGTCGAGAAGGAAACGTCAGCAGATCGTGATCGTGAGGAGGACTCAAGAAGCGAACCGAGTGAACCGAGCAAAGGCGAGTCGAGTCGAGTCGAGGAGTCGAGGTAAGCGATGGGACGAGTATATGCCTGTCCTCCGATCGCCGCTCAGGCCCGAATCCAGGGCCGTATTCTTGACCTGCGCTTCGCTACTCTTCACTAAATTTCACAATTGCATTCATGGAATTCCTTTGCAAATTGTCAAACAGTAACCTACTTCAACAAGGAAATACTGTTCAAATTACTTCACAAGCATAGATAATCAACTTGCTTGACAGTCTTTTATTTAAAATCCAAATTCAATTTAGGTTTTAAACTCCTGCCAGTTCTTTACTGTCATAATTTAGTATCAACTCGATTTTTCTCTACTTTTATCGTCTTCGATACCGCAAACTATTCTTCAACTGTATAGCAACACTAGTCTCGTGCATATTCAGAAATTACGATTAAACAGCTTGATGTCACGACTTTTTTCAATGTCATCTACGCAGACATAGATTGAAACGCTTGTACGTGTTACTATTCGAATCTGTTATTATTCGCCAGTTTCTGTAGTTTAATTACATATTATTGTTCTACTTGAAGTCAGGGTTTCCCTCGCTGTTATAGTGTTAGGTATGCACAGATTTTTGATTTCGTAGAATCGCGGAATATCCGTGAATTTATAAAGCCGTACGAAAGAAATGCAGCGCAACAAGTGCAAAGGAATTTGAAGCGGAAGCCGCTGAAACCCCGAATAGGGTGCCAGGTGAGATTGAGGCACCGATGACCTCTCCCATCCATTTCTTGTTCACTCGATTGACTACAGTCTATACAGTTGGTGTAGACTATAGAATAGACTACTTATACGCTTCCAGGATACTCGATCTGCGTATTTCGATATCTTAAGGTCGGTCGTAAATAGAAACCTTACTGTTTGCATTCAACAGGCATTGCGCTGATATAGGAGCCAAAGTCTTGATTACGAAAACATTGCAAATTAGTTCAAAATTGTCATTATCGAGTGTTTTCTACTTTCTATTATCGCACTAGCATTTCACTGACTTTCTTTCTGAATCCTATATCCGGAAGACAGTATTAATTGTCACTGTAAACCATGTCGTCAACAAGATTACACAGTGAATCTTGACTTTTTTGCTCAGATCGTCGATTTCGAGAATATCTTATATAGAGTTGAATTTATCGCATATTGCATATTGAATAATCGCTGGATAATCAAACGGGGGCAATTGGTATCAGAAAAATTTAAATCTGACGTGGAAGACACGTACGTGTGTGTGTGTATGTGCAATTGAGGCCATCATTGCCTTTAGCTATTATTCGTGTTATTGACGTTTAGCATATGTTCCATTAAAGGTTCACGAACGTGAATGAATAGGCAAAGAAAAAAAACAAACGAGATCTAGATTACGCTACGGAGATGTTACAAAATCAATACTAATCACTTAATCAGTACAGTTATGCAAACAGAAAGTAGTTCAAATCAATTTTGAATCACCATAATATCCCGTTCTCCGCGAACCTTGCATATGTATATTCATGCTAATAAATTTTTCGTTAGACATAAATAACACCATTGTATGAAACATTTGATTAAAAATCCATCTAAACTAAAGGAACTTAGTCGAAAACGACCTAGTAATGAAGATTACGTTAAAATATTCAGGATAACGAAATAAGAAAAAAGTAAAGAACGCGTGCATTGGGCAACCTCGACCCGGCATTCAAATCATTAAGCCGGTTCCTTCATTCTGAATCACTTTACGTTACATTCTTGGCGACTGAGAGAGTTACGTCGAAGAGACTGTGCATGGTGAATCGTTGCATTCCCCGACATAACGGATCATACTCTGCGTAATCCGTGCTTCTATAGTTTTGAAAAACTTTAAGGGTGTCTTTCTAATAATTAAGTATTCCTTTAAAATTCATTTTCTACCTTTTAAATGTTACTCTGACTCTCTTAGAATTCAGTATTAAAATTAATGAATAATGATAAATACTGCTGTATTATCATTTTCAGATTATAATGAGGGATTTAGAGTCGTAATATAAACTTTGATAAATATCAACGGGGGGACACTACAGATACAATTGCGAAACAAGCGTCAATTGAACTCATAAACGTCATAGACGTCAGGCTATTTCATTGTTTTCCTCGAGCAGTTGTAGCCCCAACGCACAGCTGCAGCTTTTATTCGCGTTATTAATTAAGTTGGATAACGTGCTTTCTGTGTAGGTCAGGGCACGATTTAGACGTATCTTTTACGCGGCAGGACATCTGTTTAGAGAAACTATTGATGCAATCACAATACGATTTAGTGTTCCTAAATGAATGTCAGTCATTCTTGACTTTCAGCTTACATAGCTCATATTTAGAAATCGTGGCTCGGCTTGAATGAATCTCATCTACTTACTCTAGACTCGAATAGCACGCGATTAAAAAAAATTGTAAAGTCTATTGTACGGATTTCTTCTCCGCGATACATGCACATACATATTTGTACGTGCTTGATTCACGACGTGAATTAAAGAGCGTTAAGAGCGTAAGCAATTACGAAGCACTAATCAAGATCTTTCATAATTAATTCGTTCTTATGTCGTGTATTACGATCATCATCCGCAGAATATGAAGAACGTACAAGCATCACTCAAACACTTATTTAAGCCTGCTTCTGTGCAGTCGAATGTGAAATTCTTTCTCTCGTAATCATTTAATGTGCAAGTGTGCATTAAGTTTATTGAACATTATGTACCGTTCTTCAGGATCCATAATTCTAAAAAAATGAGATAGTACGGAACAGTCAATCGCCAATAGAGAAAGGGCTAGAAAACTGGAATTATCCTGGAATAAGTGAACGGTAGCATCTTTGACACAGATTACTACGTAAGAATGCATGTCGCATGTATAGATATATGTATATGGTTTATGAGGCACTCTCTGGGGTGGCGCAGGAGAAAAGCAGCTCGAATGTCTCTCTTTCACTAAACTGTAACGGATAGTAGTATCGTATCAGTGAGTAAAAATAATTTTCCGTAGTCGAATACACTGTGCAACGGAAACACAGATGTAAATACTATCAAGAAGTACTAAACCGGTGCAGCTACAAATATGGTGCTCTTGTTTCTTATTTGGATCAACAGCAATGCGTGCTACACGCTGGGATATACATCACGACCTTCTGCTTTTCTATGCACAGTCGTAGTTCTCCTTTGCACAAAATGGAGTGCAGCGATACGAAATTACGTAAATATTTGTCAGAAACTTTTGTACAATAATCAGGAGAGAACTGAGAGATTTATAGACATATATATATATTCACGTAGGTAGAGAGTGTATATATCGTTTCTTGTAACCAAATACGTCCAGATGCCACGTCTAGCATCACACTGCCACACCTACAGTTATGCCTTCCGTGCCCTCTGTATTGATAGTATATACGAATCAATTCGAAATTGTCCCCTATGTTTTCAAGCAAATACATACCACTAAAAGCCTAAGTTTATAAATCGAACAAAAACTAAGGTGACTCGGTTCTTTATATTTCGTCATGCAAGTTTATTCTTGCATCGGCAGAAATGTAGCATTATGCCGTTCTGTAGCCGCATAAAAAAATTCGCTTTCGAAGCATTGTCCAATTATTGGAATAGCCAAGAGGAAAAAACTGTGCCACGGGCTTTGCTCTTATCCCAGCATCTCTTACTCTTCTCTTAAACTTCAGAATTACGATGCTTATCTCATTGATATTCGTCAGATTTGCATCTTTTTAATAGACGCGTTAAGAGAAATTTTGTAGCAAGCAGTGTTCATTGGGAACACAATGGATAAGTTTTCGTGACGCGGAGAGTAGGTGCGAGGCACCGGTGGGCTGTGCATACCTGCGCAACTATTATGCGATCAAGGTTCATAATAGCGTTACTTAAATGGCGTGAGAGACGAGCAATCCTATAGCAGTCTATATGGTATCCAATGAAACAGCCGAGTTCGTGCATTGTACATACCCTGCATCGAAGGAAGCGGTAGGAAAAAATTTAGGAAGGTAAAGAAAACGATGACGGCGTATATGTGTCAGTGGAACACATCACGTGAATGCGTGAAATCGCAAGTCAACGACCTGACCAATGACCCGTTGACTTAGAGACGAGCATATACCTGTACTCAAGTGTTAAACACCGTTGAACAAGTGGCTATAAATAATTCACGACTTCCTTTCGATCCGAATATTTTATGTTACAAACATTAAAAACAGGATCTCTGTATATATATGTATATAAAGTTCAAACCTATGAAGTTACGGCATTTCGATATTTATAGCAACGAGTAACTGGATGGTACATACTTAGGTGTTGCTTTAATTGTTTCATACACACAGTTATTGCTTCTCGCTTTTATCGCGATCGTCGCTTCGTCGAACACGCTTATCGGATTCTTGATGTACATACGCATGTCACATGATGCGTGAAACGCACGAGTGAAAGCGAATGCCACGATGAAAACGGTAATTATTGAAAACTGTCGTGCCTTACGGGCGTGTTGTTTGAGCTATGATCCGATGAGTGATGATTTATTTATTTCAACCGATACTTATTGCACGCATTTTCCCGTAGAATCTTTTTAACCAGTCTTTCGGTGAATCGAGTTAAAGTATTCTAATGATACCAGAAGCACGATTTATTCATCCTATTTGCGAGACTATGCAGAATTGTCTTGTAACTTTCACCAGGAAATTTCCTTGATACTTAATAATAAGTCATTGTGACTAGCCGGTATTAGAGCTGTCGTAAGATGACGAGGAATATTACTATTACTCATTATTTAAGGCCATAATTGTCCAACTACTTTCAATATCACTTACAATTAGTTTAAAACGTTTGCCTGACTTTAGTGACCGTTTTAACGGCGTTCACAGGCTGCCACCGGTTCGCTATTTGTGCGGTAAGGTACCGCAAAGAATGACAAGAATGCTTAGCACTTGGGCGCATGAATGAGTAATGCATAATAGGCAGTTTGCAATTTCTTACGACTAGCTTTCAGGATTTTAGTGTACGTGAGAATCTTTAACGGAATACAACTATGAAACTATTAAAGTTCGATTCGTACACTTTCATGAGACATAAAACGTCTATACAGAAACTATAACATAGATTGTACAGAAATCACTCACCAGGAACGACTTCTCCATTGAACGTCATTTCCACTATATGCACCACTGCTTCGTGCGGTACGAAAGATGCCAAGAATCGTTGACTACCTAGTGCTCTGACAAAGCTCGTCACGTGACCTCCATTCACGAGAATTTCCAGATTCCCGGATCCAGCCCGGGCTCCATCGACTACACAGAAAATATGAATTTTATATTAATTGATATTCAATTTGAATTATCACATTCGAGGGAAAAATTCAAATAACAATACGTACTCTCGAATTCAACTGGTTGATTGACAACGCCATTCGGAATGTTCCCTACTTGAATAGCCCGTGCGTTGTACGCTTGAGATCTAGAAGATGAAATAGATAAATAAATAATCAAATGTGAATTTAGAAAATAATTTCATTTGATCAAATTGTTTCTATTTACCAACCTAAAGGGAGATCCTTGAAGATGCTGCCCATTGAGTAGAATTTGAATTGTATATTCGCCGATTTCTTCGGCAGTGATGATATACGTAAGACCTCGGAGGGTTGATCTTTGTACCGAGACTACTTTTCCACTCGGACCTAAAACAATATAACGCGCGTTACATTAAATATGGAAACATAATGTCTTTCTTTAAAATTAGCAAAAACTAGCAATAAAAAAAGAGTTCCACTAACCAGTAACGGTAACAGTCAATTTACTTGGATCGACGCTTGAATCGATCGTAAAAGTAGTTGGTGTATGAAGCGGCAACATCTCCAATGCTTGTCCAGTAACAATCATAGAATCATTAATCTGAGATACGTGATTATTCACCCCATTATTTACGTATCTCTCATGGGACGAATCTACGGTATCAACATTCTTGTAATAATTATTATTTTTATTCTTGAGTATACCATGAGTTTGCGTACGATTCATCTGACTCTCAACAGTATACTTTTGAGTCGACCCGTAATCGGGACTCGAACGTTTTTGACTCGGAATATAGTTTGTCGATGAATTCTGTGTATGCGTTACGCTTCGACTACTGTAGTTTTGTGAATTCTTATAATTATTGTTCAAGTAATTTGGACTACTTGACGCATTTTCCACAGTAGCCGAGGTGTTTGTCAAATTTGCAAGAGACTCTAAGCTTCCATACGAAAGTAGAGATTTAGTTTTTGCAATTGCATCCCAGGAGTCGCGTCTTGATGCTCCACCAACCATCGAAGACACACGAACGTTACTACTCGTGTCTACAGTTCCGTTATCGATTAAACTTTTTCGATTGTTAAACGTAATTTCTCTTTCCGTAACTCTTGGACTAAAGCTTCTGTTAACTGGACTTTCTATCGTAGTGCGATACGTTGTTGGGCTTCTCGTAGGCGAGCGAGATCTTTTCAAAGAACCAGAATTGTATATTTCTCTGGATTCTTTAATCACAGGAGAACTGCGAATCGTGTGTATTGTAGGACTTAAATTTGGCGAGCGTGATCTAGTCAAGCTGTTCGAAGAGTAAATGTCTCTTGATTCTTTGATTAAACTTGGACTTGGAAGATTTGGCGATTTCGATTGATTATACGTTGCCGAAGAATAAGTCTCTTTTGTTTCTCGAACTATAGAAGGACTATGGAGATTTCTTGAATTGGGACTCTGACACAAATTAGGGGATCGCGTACGATTAAGCGAACTCGTAGAGTGATAAGTCGCATTAGAATTCTCGAGTGTATAATTGCTTGATGTTTTATACGTCGATGTACTCGCGCGTACGGGCGAGTAATCGCGAATATGTTGCGTTGGACTTGGTGATTTGTATGTAGACGTTGAATAAATTCTTTGTGTGTGATTGGTACCGTCTGGTGAAGATACATTGAGACCGTTCATTCGTCTTTCTAACGATGAGACTTTAGTTCTCTCCAAACTAGACGTCGATTCCTTAGATCGTCTCGATCCTTTTTGTGTTCCCACTCGAATTGAGAATGGGGAGCCTCGAACATCCGTTCCATTGAAATATACGTATATCCTATATTTTCCAGCATCGAATGGAGTAAACGAGACTCTATATTGCATATGTCCAAAATCTTCAATCGTATAAGGTATCGATTGTTTGTCGTGTACTATGTCTATAATTATATCGCCTAGACCACCAGTTCCTCTAGCGTCGATAATGAACGAGAACGACTGTCCAGGCATAGCACCATCGGTATCGAGTAACTGGAAAATTCCATAACTCTAAAGTGATTCAGTTTAAATATCTTTGATTTTTACAGTTCTTTTATCCTTATTCTTTTTATTTACCTTGACACCATTAGGATCGAAAACAAAACAGGTGAATGGGCCTCCCTGTATATGATTCCCCTTATGAGTTATAGCAATACTCCATTCTCCCGTCTCGTCAGGCTGAAACGTTGCTGTGTGTACACCATCATTTTCCTTAACGGGACACGACAATGGTCTTCCATTGGGTGACCATGCAGTGACATCGATTCCATCATGACTAGTGCCTAAAAGAATATCTTCAGTTTGAATTTACTTCAATGACAAAAACCTATTCCCCATAAAAATCTCAAATTTACCATAACTGTTGACTAGAACTTCAACTATAGACCCTATCGCACATGGATCCATACCAGCTGATTTGATTTTAGTTAAAGGCGGTAAAACGCGAAAGTAGAACGGAGATCCGTCTAACAATTCACCGTCGTTGTAAACCAATAACTAAAAAATATATACAATAATCATAAAGAACGTGCTTCAACAATGCGTGAGAAAATTGAGGTAATAATCGAAGTACAAACTTTATGCATTCCAACTTCTGTAGGAACAAACGTTCCCTTTCCATATTGACCACTCCAAGTGAGTCTACATTCGATTCGTCCACTAGGACTTATTACTTCGCCACGAACTTCTCGCGTGTTTACCTCTTTCGTAAGCAATTCTAATCTGAAGTGTACCTGATCACAGTAATACAATTCGATCATTAGTACAATATAAAGTAAAGTTAAGTGAAGACTTGAAAATTTGTCTCAGCACGGACTACTAACCGGCTGTTGCACTCTAGCGGAAGTACTATCTATGTGAACAGCGATCTGTTTGCTTGCTTGAGGGCGAGGCTTCACCCATTGAAAGTATGCCGCATATGCCATTACTCCCAAGTGTTCCACGTTATGATCTGCCATGTCTTTTGCCTTAAGAATTGGTTCCACCCCTAGTTTCTTTCCACCATCGATACCTTTAACATAAATCAAATGATAAGTTAACACATTATTCTTAATTATTCATCTTAACAAACAATATTTCCTTAATTGAAGAAAATCAAAACGTACTCACCCATTTGTAAATTGTGTTCCCAAAACGAAGAATCGGTATTGAGTTTATCGTAAGGTGGTGCTGGCCCACCTAAATTTCGTACGACTCCACACAAGGCTCTACCATCGTTCCAATCGGTCTGTAAATAATATAATAATCGTTGCATTTTCCACAAATATTAATATGTATATTGATTATCTTAAAAAAGAAAAGAAGGTGTGTAACATACCGTAAAATTTCGTACTGGTGCGTGTGGTAATTGCGAATTGACCCATCTTAGTGTTGAATGGAAACCTGGTGAACCTTCTTTCATAAAATACGATAAGTAGGTCATTCCCGACAGTTCGTCTAAATAAGGTGATGCAAGATATTCAGGCTCCAGAACCATAGGAATGTCGAATTCACGTTTTGAAATCTCCATCGCCTTCCGGCAATTGTACACGCTATGGGATAGATATTAAAGGTCACTATGTACATAAATCTGAAATATTAAACGTATTTTTTTTTTTGCCTATTTCCTAGAAAGTACAATTACCTATCAGTAGGGTCAAGTTGTCGCCAATGAGGCGATAATCCAGGTTTGCAATAATCGAGTAATGCATTTAAATAAACACCCGAATTCCAGTCTGTTGTGAAATTGTTCACTCTGCACTCTGGCAACACCGCCTACGAATCGAATAAAAAATGTAGTTCTGATGTATTTCTTTTTTTTTTTTATAAGTTTAATTTTAATCGGATTATAGAGGGGAATAAATTAATGATATGTCGCGTTGGCGTTTAATAACTGTGTGTTAGCAACATTATACTGAATTTCAATTTTTCGATTATGGTCAGGATGCACCGAGGTCGAGCGTGCAATTACGTGTACACTGACCTTGAGCCATGCGAGCATGAGCTTCCTTGGAGGGAACTTGGACTTGCCTATTTGGTATCTTACAATGAGTGACCATATCAGACCAAGGATCAGTTTCAAATTTCCATTAACAATATCCACGTTACCTAGAATGGAAGAGTATCATTTTTAGAAATCCTTTGTACACACTTGCATTCTCTTCATCATCCTCATTATCATACAATTACTAAAACTTCGAAATAACGGATTGCTCGATCCTTCGGATCAGCAGCGAGATTGACCTGGACAGTTACCGACCTAAATTCCCTTTGTATGCACAGTCTGAGAAAAAAAAGGTGCGCGTGTGAATGTGGCATATTCATTCAAGTATTATAACTGCTGAATAAGGCGACGAGGATTCGTTGCATGTGTCGAGATTCAATTCATAGATGTACGCGATTGTTGTAATAATGTATATAAATCAGTGTTAGTACTAATCAGCAGTTTTAATGAAAATATTCAATGGTTAGTAGGATTGTTAACGTTAATAAACAGTACATTTTTCTACTGTGTTACGAACTTAATTCTATCTTTATTTAGTGTCAATCTCTATAGCAACTCTGCACAACGACCGTAATTATACTTTCATCTCGATTCTTCATTTTATCACTCACACATCAGGCTTCTAAATTGGTCGGTAACTGTACGGGTATAATCGTAATGGGTTCCAGCGGCCTCGGAGGCGCCGGTACATAACGCAAGAAAGGCAACGACCTCGAAATACAATTTACAACGCTTGACGTAACAGGGCAGTATAAAGAGAAAAAATTATCAATACGAAATGTTATTAGCCCTTTGGAAAAGTTGTAATAATTTCAATTTGAAATTTTAGAGTCCTACTTCCCATGGTTGCGAAGCGAGAAAGAAAGATTGCGTCGCATATCATTTGTGATCGATGTATTACACGCGAATGTATTGAAAAAATAATAGAGTTTGAAAAATCCTCTGTTTACGGTGACCCAGAAACTTTGACCTATTACAGTTATCGTCGCCGACTGACTCACTCTCACTGATTGTTTGGTGGAACGTAAAGTTTACGAGTCAGCAATCGCTTAGCATTGCATCCAACTATGTAGTATATATTCGCGTTGCCTCATAGCAGGAAGACAATTTCACACCAATACCTTCCTAAAGAATAAGCATTGTATTGTATGCTGGATGCTTCAAGAAATACGACCACACTACACACCCATATTCCAAGTATTGTTCATTACTTAAGGAATGCGACGAACACCTGAGTTTATCGCGTATAATTGCCAATTACGTACTCCGCGTATGCAGCTATGACTCTCGTCGAAAAATTATAGAAAACTAGGAAAATTTACCAATATTGACAAGTTTAACGCCGTCAGCTTCGATAGCCTGCAACGCTGTCGAGACATTTTCCAAATGATGATGTTGATTAGCAGGTCTAGGATTCCAACGTGGTAAACGTCGCTTCGTAAGGACTTCGACCAATGCACATAATCGTGTTCCATCACGAAAATCTTCGGCGAGGTCCAAAACGGGTCCACCTTCGTCGCTGGCGTGTTTGAGGTGTTCGTTCACCCAATTTCTGAATGTGTTGGCTTGAATCTCTACCCAGAGATCCTCGTGCCCTTTAATAGGCATTCCCTTTGCGGCGGTACCCTCCGCAGAACGCGCTACTAAACCTACCAGCTGCTCTGGTCGTAATTGTTCATTCATTTCCATGATTCTTGGTTTTGATTTTCTCTGTGGCTCTCACTGATTACAGAAAAATAGGGAACTTATTGCAAGTGTCCACATAGGTTTAAAGCTTAAGAGCAGATAATAATAGTGCTTTATAATTAATTGAGTTAGTCGACGATTCCCGACAATTGAATGCAAGTTAAAGGTCAAGTGGACCAATGCGAGGGTACGGTGCACGGCATCACGAAAATGATGTGTTTGTTCGGCTCGTTCAAAATGTCACGACGACGATCCGAGATATATATCTCTAGCAAAAGCCATCTCGATAAAGTATACAGAAAAATTGTGTACACGGTGAAAGTGCTCTTACGCTTTCCTATAGCGAGCTAATCGATAGTGAGTATTTATTTATCCGGATTTTCCTAAGTCAAAACTGACCCGCCTTTTTCTTGTCTTCCACGAATTCGAAGTGCTAATGAGTTTTAATTTGGAGAAAGGGAGGAAGAAAGCGTTAAGAGAATTAGATAATTATCGAGCTTCCTTTACTCTACGGAGACGAAAGATTTCATCAAGTTTCCGCTAATAAGAAAATTGGAATTTGTTTGCTATCTACTTTCTACTTGAGTGCAATTAGTAGTTAATTGAATTAAATTATTGTATCAATTATTATTGCATTTAGTTTCCGATTAATGCACTTCCGCAAATAAAAGTTCCACATAGATACATATATATCCATTAAATCATGCTTCGCATCATACGATTCAAGTAAAGTGACATCAGAATCCCACGTGCGAGGATTGCTTCAATAGAATATAACGCAGCATGACATCACTGTTGTCTCAAAACCTTGTCCGACCGGTGGGACTTGCGTAAGTGCGTAAAAACTGTACGTCGGACCGTTTGGTCATCACGATGGACATTTTAATCGATTAAATTGCATCGGTATTCCGATTTTCCGAGAGACATCAGTAAAACTAGTGTAACACTCACTACGATAATAATTGCAGGAAACACGAATCTAGTTCAAGAGATAGCACACTCGCATGCAAATTTTTCTGGCAACATTTCCTCACGAGAAACCGATCTCACCTAATGCATCCGAATACCTCCAGCTTAATTATTAAACTTGACCACTAAATCAATCAGTTGTGAGTAATCAGAGTGAAACCACAAGATGATAAAAGGATGAATTTTAACTTTACACTTTACATTATAACACGCGTAAGTCGTGACAGATCAAAACTCACCACACTGTTTACACGACACTTTCACTAGAACTGCATTCTTATCTGCTGCCAATCCGCTAGTTCATCCGCTCGATTCATTAATCAAGAAAATGATCCGCGTCACTGCGAGAATATTGGCGTCGCAATTTAGATAAGAATTCACGATCCAAAGCAGCTATAATCGATAAGCATCGATCAGCGCGCAGTCCTCGCGGGAGAAAAAACTTAGCGCATTTGGCAGGAAAAGTGGAAAATTTCGGCAGTAAGCTCGATTGGCTGATGGTACCCGGCAGGTGGACCAATGGAAATCTCTGTTGAGAGAGCGCGATTTAGGGTTGGATTCATTCAAAAAAGCCGCAAGTTGAGAAGAATGAAGCGACATAAAATAGAAATGATTATACACTTGCACTTATTTTCCACGTGTTTGAAGGACACGTTATCACATACAAATCGCACTTACACTTGTTAGAATGTCGAGTGCCAAACGAAGCGGCATGTGAACTGATATTTAGTCGTTGGTTCTTCGAAGGAGGCTCTACCTGGCATAGAGCATCGCAAGTTGGGTTCTCCAACTTGCGATCTTCAGCTGATGGAGATTTCGCTTTCGATGCCTGCCGGTTCACCCGTTGACAAAGTCAGGGATAACTTGTGAGCGAGTTACACTACTCGAGTCTCGCCATTTTTGGACGTTCAGGGTTCCGGATCGCGCACCGTTCTTGACGAGTGTTCGATGTGCGTGAGCTCACTGAACCGACGTGAAAAGCCCCCTCTCCTTGATGTAAGCGACTGCTCGCAACAGCTCGCAACAACTCGCGGCTGGATACAATCGCTTTATGCGCTTTATGGGACCGTCGAACATACGATTTTAATGAATACGACTACGGCCCCAGCGATTTACGCGCCCTCCACATACAATATTCTTTTACTGCTGTATTATTACTCTTCCTTTGATTCTTGATTCTCTCATTACCAACGATCCTCTCATTTTGTTAAACAGAGTGTTCCTTGTGAATGTGTTAATTTGTTGAAGAGTCTTGCAATTTTCATGCATAAAGATTACACTGATTCGTGGAATATATATATATGTGTGATAAACCATCTTACAGATATAGTAGTTATTGTAAAAGTTGAAAATAGTAATTTATCACTTCGGAAATTATTCTAAGATCGAATGTGGTATGTAAACATAATTACTTTACTGTATCGGTTCCACGATGTGTCCAATGACGAATTGCTACCTTACTTTTATGGTTTTGATACTTTACTGAATACATATAGCTAGAGCAAGCAAACGGCTCCGCAAGGTGGTGGCACCTGTCGGAACCATAACGGTCAAGTTGCATATACGCAGGCGTAGAAGATGTAATAATATAATTATTGTATTCGTAAAGTTGATTTTTATGTAATTTACCAATAACAATGCATTTAGCATATTTTGAGCTACAGCATCATACACGTTCCTGTCAATTTTGTTTTCGTTCTCTGAAAAAGTTCTGGCAGCGTTGTCGCATTAGCAGAGATTTCAATGAGAACAGTGCATCTCACTGCGACGTTTCTTTATCGGGCATCGAAGTCTTTGCTTTTAAACTCGAGCCAAATATCCAGCCTACGCCAGGAATACCGGGGTGTATCGCGGGATAATTAATTCGATTTTGTAATTCCTCATAACCATACGCGACTCTTGTGTACCAATGTTATAAGAATTCTTTGTGAAAAGTGTGTAAATAGCAAATAGGCGAATCGAATCCAATACTTATGAATTGTGATAGATATTGTTTCTAAATAGAATCAGGAAACAGAGGAAGAAGTTTATTAGAAGCTTTCTAGTAAACATTTAGTTTTATTTACGATATTATCGCAGCTTCTGACCACTGCGCATAAAGCTTTTCCCCAAATTGTCTAATTTCAAATAAATATTACCTTTCAAGGATCGAATTTTCTCTGTACAAAAACAGCGTGTTTTCCCGTGTGTGTTGAATAAAGATACAATTCTATTGAAATCTGCATTATCATCCAAGTAGATATTCAACTACTTTATCTTCGTCGGTCGATAAAGTAGCAGTGAGTACTTTACCGATCGATTGTAATTTAATACCGATCAATGGAGCTTTCAAACAATTTCGAAATTGAGCCGCTCGGTGCGACTTGAAAGCATTCCATCTTCCGTAATGTATTGTGTCTCGCAAGAATCAGAGACATGAGATCATCATACCTGGGGAGAGAGTACATAGGAAATGTATCCCGCTGTCAAGAATTCTATATAGGGATTGGCAAGGCGCCGGCGCCGCTCTATAAATAGCGGACGCAACGCCAGTCGTGGTTTGCGGCTGCTCGACAAAGCAGCAGCATAACCAGCGATCCCGGTGTGCTCGCGACAGACGACACACGACGATAGTAGCACAGTGTAGTAGTAACTACCATGCTACTTTCGGCGCTCGAGCAAACTTGTTGTTCGCACGTTTCCCAACGGATTCGTTCATCCGTCTCTTCCAGCTTGTGTCGTGACGAATAACTTAACGTTGCGTGATTCTACGGCCTTTATTATATAGGATCAATTCAGAAAAGTGCTGAGACAAGCTTCCATAGTTTTTACGATTCTCGTTCACGGAAACTGATACAGCTCAACTTGACGGCGTCCTAGCCGACTATGTACCGGTTGTCTTCCTTTTGGCTTCAACTATCGAAGTTTTCAGTGAACAACAAAATCCTTGTTATGCTCGATAGCAGACTTGTCAAGATTAAGATGTGACACTTCGTTGGACGTGCATCCATTATCTGTAAATCGACGAGTTTACTTTGAAAAATTAGGTGATTATGTAAAGTGATTTCTTGTGCGCCGGGGAATTGACGAAAATTGAGCGCAGCTTTTTCGAAGATGCTTCCTACAACCCACCGGTGACTTCTCTACCCGGCTTAAACAGTAACTAATTATACACCTTTCCTCGTGTCAAGAGGTTACTAACTAGACATCATTTCAACAGGCGCATGAGCACTCCCGATCAGTACATTGGAACTTCATTTTCTAAATCTCTTACAGACGTTTCATGGAATTATACGCATATCTGATTCTACATATTGCTCCGGATTCTCCGGCTTTCCTAGTACAGCTTATTTTATCCTTTACACTTTTCTCGATGCAGCTCTTCGCTTGTTCTCAAAATAATCATTGCAAGTACACGTTATTCCGCATGAGTAAATAAGATTGAACGATGCCGGATATTGCGGTCGAATATATTATTATAGAAGTCGTGTGATTGATGATGATAAAGTTACTGATTTAAGTTGCAATTTAGTTGGAAAAGTTGAATTTTGATAAACTGGGCTACTGTTCGCGCGAATTCTCGCATCAATACTTCTCGCCAATGACACGTAGCATTTATCCGCGCCTCTTTTAAAACTAACATCAGCTTTCTTTTCAATTTTTCTCAATTTTGATGCATTACACGCATACATTCTCGAAGCACTGTTTACAAAAGAATCTGAAATCGGTTGACGATAAACATATATGTTAATAGAATAATTAACAAATTTAATAAATGATTTATCAATATTTATTTATACGGTAGTGCTTCTTAAAACTTTTAGCAAAAATATAGTCGAGTATAGAGATTTCGGAGTAGTGAAAATAATTGGAGTACAAATTGTAAAACATGGGTAAATATTGGATTTAGCTTGTGCCGGGAGATGTTTATCCCATTGGTAATACCACGCGTGTGATATCTATACATATAGGTCGT
The DNA here is from genome assembly GCA_963989405.1 of Trypoxylon attenuatum. Taxonomy (NCBI): domain Eukaryota; kingdom Metazoa; phylum Arthropoda; class Insecta; order Hymenoptera; family Crabronidae; genus Trypoxylon; species Trypoxylon attenuatum. Next base: position 5,479,621 of record OZ022488.1, on the reverse strand, counting down.
TTAAGTAGAGCTGGACGTGGGCCGGTTGCCAACGAAAATTTCTTTTCGGAAATTTGGTGCAATGACTATGTTTCTATTTTTTGTACATATTCTCGATAGTAAATGCCATGAATACGTTCACCATTACCAAGAATTCGAAAAAGAAACTTCCATAAGTGGAATTAAAATTCTGTTTATCAGAATTCTCCTTTTTTCGTTCCGCAATTTTGCGTAAAGTAAAATTTTCTGTTATTACCGGCAATTAGAAATTTGCTGAAAGTAATGATATTTACTTCGAAAGAGGTCAAATGCAATTTCGCGGCCCGCTTAATTAAAGTCTATGTTAATTAAGTTTATATATCGGGATACTGAAAACAACGCACAAAGTTATTGATTGTAAAATACCGCAGTCCACTGGCTTCATTAAACTTTTTACCTACATTATAGACATACGCATATTAACGAGTAATTAGTTACTTTCAGAATACCAATCGCGATGGCTTTAGTAATGTTACCGTGCGATTTACCATGGTGGCCGGCTGTCGTAAAGGAATTGGACAGAGCAGCAACCGCGAAAAATTCAAAGGATCTCGTAGATGTTATGCAAATATTACATAACATGTGCAAGTAAGTTTGTCATTAATTGATTTTTATTAACTAGGTTCAAATTTTTTAAATAATCTTACATTTTTCTAGCGTAAGCTTGGATCCGGAAGAAGATGTAGAAGACGTCGATTTGTTCTCTGAACTCGGAAAATTCTTGGATAACGATCTCGATTCTAAAGAAAGAGAGCAAGTATTTACGAAAACAATCCCGAAAATAGTAGAAAGAGCGAAAGCATTGCGATCGACTAAGCCACCTCAAGGATTACATTTTAGTTTGCAACAACAGGGTAATTAAAAGTAATATGAACTTTAAATTCCTGCATATCTCTGTATCTTTCGTATATTAAATCTCGACTTTTTTAATTTCGAAACAGGTGACACTATAGAATATAGTTATGCTTTCGTTTCATCGTTAATAGCAAATGCATTCTTCTCGACATATCCGAAAAGAACATCCAAGACACATCCTACTCTTCGGGATTTTAATTTTACCAATTTCTTTAAACATCTTCACAAGTAAGAAATTATCAACGAATGTAACTCGCGTATTTTATATCTTGTCTGATGAAATTGATGATTTCGTCTTTCAGAAATGGACAAAAGGCAAAATTAAAAAGTATACTGCACTACTATGATTTTCTCGAGAATGAGCAAGCATTGGAGGGCCGGCTAATCATATCCAGACAAGTGAGTCCTTGCGGAAGATATTTCGAAGGTGAAACATTTTCGAAATGAGGAGTATGAAAATGAAAAAATGTTTCCGACATAGGTGATGACATCGAAACAGTGGTTAACTATTGAAGATTGGTTGGAGAGTAACGTGCCTCTCTGTCCACTTACAATTCGCCATGAAGGTCGATTGGAACGAGTAGAACCGGAAACTAAAGTATTGCACATATGCTTTGCAAGTGCGAAATTTGGTGGTGGTGTACTTAGTGATGATCTTACACAAGAGACTGTACACGTAAGAATAAGAAATCTATATAAAAAGAAACTTTCTTTCGAACACGGTATTTCAATTAATACTTATGTTTCCAGATAGCAATGCATCCGGAAATGTTAGCAGCAATTTTATCTGTTGAAGCATTGGAAGATAATGAGGTTTTAATAATCGAAGGTGTTCGACGAGTGTCGAGAATAAATGATCCTCGGCATAGAGCAATATTCGAAAGTTTACCCAAACCAAATATTGTAAGTATGACTGTGTACGTCCTCTTAATTATGTTAATGCATGTTAACTCTTTATATTACAGGTAACCGTCTGCTGCATAGATCCTGAAGATTATTCAGCGCTTCCCTTAACGCAATTCGAGGAAGATAACATATTAAGAGAAATGAACAAATCGCTTCTTGGATTCCGACAAAGACATATACCCACCAGCCCAACGGACCCTATTCGATCGGAAACTGACTCGGACGTAGCATTTGGATCTCGTAGATTGTCACCGATCGGAGAAAGTTTCAGTAGTACACCTCCGGAAGTGGAAAAGGATTATAAAATGCTATTGGGGAATAAATTAACCGAAGGTATAACGCTTAATCTCGTAGATGTCTCGAACATTTTCTCATCCTTCATTGGGGAATCTTTCAGGAAAACCTATCGCACAAACTAATTATGTTAAAGAGGATACTTCTAATGATGTTCGAAGTGAACCAAATGGTAAATCTACCCGAAATGTAAGTCCCTCTCGAATTAGCAGAGATGCAAGCTGTACAAACAGAAGAAATAGGTTTATCGTTCTTGGCTCAAGCGGAGAGGTTCTACCTGTCACGCGAAAATCACTTGGACAAATGTCAATATATAGTAGTTGCAATAGTAAAAGTACCGACAGTTTTCATAGCGCTAAAGACACGATAGACGAAGTCGATGGTAGGTATATTATTATTTCCTGCTATTTTTTTATCCGAATATAGTACGTTATTATTTAATTTTCTGTTGTAGAAGAGGAAGAACAAAAGTTATGTAAGCGATACAGTTCTCAGTTGGATACACCGGAAAGAAGAGGAACGTTTGCTCAACGATTAAGAGAAGCGTTAAAACGTGAAAGTACAGCTACTGGTGCAACATCAAACACATCAAACACTTCATCCGGAGAAAGTAGTTATGCGGTAGGAATTAGTGTCTCTGGAAGTCATGTTTGTGACCAAGATATAAAGTACGAAGAAATATTTTGTTAAAAGTTTTCTTTAGCTTATCTTATTCATCTAAGATGATTTAATTTTCTTGCTTTTGTTTTGCGTTTTTCATCGATAGAGTGAAAAGGGGAGGTTCGAGAGGTTTTGTACTTCGAGATGAGACGGTGGACGAAGAGTTTTTAAAAGAGTCGTTAGAAGCTGAACAAAAATGGCTTGGTAGATTTCGTCAATCTCAGCCTATATTACAAAGACGAGATACCAGTGCTAGCAGTAGATATAGTTTTAGTACCGAATACAATTCTGGTGAGTCGGATTGCGTAATAGTTTGCACGCGATCGATCATTTCGCTTTATAAAAATAACTTTTACTAATTGCTACATTTACTCTTTGTATATTTAGATTTCTGTTCGGAGCTTGAAGAGGTTTATGAGCAACTATCAAAATGGTTAGACGATCCAATAGCAGGAGACGAAACGCGAGAAATGGATGCGAGAGACAGAGCTGTTGTACGATTTGCAGGATCTCTTCTGAAGAGAGCACTCAGTGAGTCATTTGCTGGAGTTCCAGTTCAAGAAGGAGAACCACAACCATTGATTGACTCGGTTGACGTTAATCAAAGGCACAAATTAGCTCTTGCCGTAAGGAGTTTGAGTTTAGAGCTTGCTCGTCAAAAAAATAGGAGACAACAATCTGTAAGACTCATATTGACTTAATCAAATTCTTTAACGATCAATTTGATTTGAATTCCAAAAGAATCGTCAAGTTACAAAGCTAATTTATTCATTTCTATCTTTCATTTTTATGACGATCACTTTAGTTTACAGCAGCATCGTAAAATTTCTTTTTGAAAACTCATTTATTATTTATCACCGACTATGAAGATTAGGATGGAATGAGAGACACAATATATAACTTACTAAAAAAAAAATTCAAGTTGCACTCACGAAATTCGCTCTATCTTGCTGTTATTTCTGATTTATCATATTACGATATACAGGTTTCACGATCAGAAAGTGTAATATCTTACGAAGATGCTATAAGTAGCGATTCAGTGTCAAAAGAGGTAAAGGATTTACAGCGTAGAAAACTTTGGGCTGTTACATTCACTTCCGAAGTTTTCCAAACATTAGCCGACGATGAAACTACGGTATGCCTCTCAGTGCCTTCCGCGAGAAACCCATCTGGAGCTGTGGAAGGAACGAATGAAGCTTACAATAGCAGCGTCAGTAACAAGGAACGCGTAGAAAAGCCTCAATTGCAATATCCGCATAACGTGAGCAGATGTGTGTGGTGGCAGTGATATTCTTAACCGCATATTCCTGACTCAATGCATGAAGTCATACTCTCTTTTATAGTCTATATCTTAATCTTGTTGTTTGAAACGAGAATTTACATCGATTAAATGGCATATATGTATGTAATAGTCAAGTTTATTACAAAATCTTATTTAGGTAAAGTCGGTTGGTACTGTGTATTAACAAAATCTGCATGTTGAATATATCCTGCAAATGAAATAATACATTGACAATATTAATAATAATGTCTCTCATTCTATCTGAACTATATAACTGCTTTCTACAAGACTTTACAACAAATCTATTAATTAGAATCTTCGACTGTCTCATTCACGAATTTATGAAGACTCTCATTATTTAACTTTTTGTGGTTTTAACAGTATAAATATTTTAACTACATCTCTCTAAGTTCTCTTTCTATGATTCTCGCGATTTTCCTTCAGGAGTCTTAAAAATTCTCTTTTGCTTCTAGATACCGCGAGAGAGCAGTCCGCAGAGTGGTGGTTTATTACCAATTGCAACGGGTAACTGGGGATGTGGTTCACGGTTGAAAGGAGATCCACAATTGAAACTAGTTATTCAATGGCTAGCTGCATCATTAGCTGGTGCACCTAAATTAATCTACTACACGGCGGGAAATCCAAGTTTGTCAAAGGTATAAATAAAATAGGTATTTTTTTGTTGTGCTAATAAAAATTTAGGAAAATAAATTTTATTCTTACAGTTAGATACTGTTAGTAGAGTGTTAACTGACAGACGATGGTCCGTTGGTGACTTAACAGCAGCAACATTAAGATTCGCTATACAAACTATCGAAGAACGTGTTGAAGGAAGAAACAGTCTCTTCGAAGAAGTAATTGGCGTTGATAAACCGAGTCCTTAGCCCGACTCAACGCTGTCCGTTTTGGTAGATATATTAGCTACCATGATCGAGGACAGCTTATCGAAACATTAACACAAATTCTCAAGCACAAACAATGTTATGGGATTCTAGTTTTTCTTACTAGATAAAAATTCTACGATAAGCCTAAGTCATGAAGAAACCGAATGTCTCGCTTTACGGAAGACATCCCGATTTTGAATCTTCGTATGGACCATATCGATGCAATATCAAACGGAGCCGCACAAGAAGCTAATATATCAAAAATTCCGAAGGAGGATATAGTATCTCGTAGGAAAAGTGTTATTATACAAACACAATATACATTGGTATAAGTTTTTAAAATTTGAAAAGTAAACTGGTACACTGTCGAATGATCAATTATCCGAGTGATGAACAGATTACTATTTAGAGTTTATTTATTCCGTAGGATTTAACTCGAGTAGTAATATGTGTACCTATTTATTAGATTGGAATTTAACTTAAGGAAATATCTTTAAAATCTATGCACAATATGAAATATGCAAAGATACAAATAAGTTACTCTCGAAGAACAGTGAAACGAGATAAAGAGACTTTGCAAACTTGTTAGTGGTCTAGTCACTTATAAAGTCAATTCTGATTTAAATTTGTATAAAGTACGTAACTCGATATTATGAGTTACTTGCAATAATTAATGAGGCACAATATATTAATCTATATTTTGTACAGTAATATTTATAAGTCGTTATATATTTTAAGTCCGTGGATACGTAATAAGTGAATAGATTTTTAGAAGATTTTTCGTAGTATTTTATAGATACCGCTTTTTTATATGATGTATAATTTATACAAAACAGCTTTTCTGCAAAATGATTAAACCAAAATTTGAGAAACAATTAACTTAGGAGGAGGCTTGTGAAAGTAAACTTGTAGTATATATTATAGAATAATACCGGAACTACAATATACGTCTTCCACTAGCAGCGGAATGCGCGAAAGTATCAATAACAATTATTTGGTGAATTTCAAATGTACATTTAATTTAGGGCAATACTTTATCAGGAGTGTTTTCAGACACGAATATATTTCATGTAACAGATAAAAACAATGTGTGTACGACCTACTACGTTGGGAAAGATTTTATATAATAGTAATGTATTGAAGCCTAATCCCAATGATTTAGCTCGAAAATTATATATCCACAGGTATCTTATTGTTAATATTTCCAATTATAGCATCTCAGTTTGTAGTTTTACAAAACTAAACATTCGACTATTTGGATCATTACGAAAATCACTAAATCCTTCCTTCCAAGTAGCCTAATGTGAATGCAAAGTATTGCAACAGCCGAATAGAATGGAAATTGTCAGATTGTTTTCTTGATTTTATTTTCTAACTAATACAACAGATATAACCGCAATTCAATTATCACTCACCACGAAGCCCTCTTGACTATAATGTCTTTCGTATCCTGAGTTTATTGTGTTTATTAATTTAAGAAGTAAAAAAGGATGAATATAAAAACAATGCGATCTATTTAGTTTATCACAAGAAAAGGCTTCGCAAGCGACGTCCAACACCTTGCCTATCGTGTAGCGTATTAAATTTATTCACAAATTGATTGATGTTATTGCAGCCTTTAGTTATAATACCCAAATAAGTCATCAGACCAAAATCGTTGCATTGCTGAAATTCAAAAGAGGATTATATAATAAAAGGCCTGAAAGAAAATGGTGTTATGCAATAACAATGTTAATACTTACATTGTAAAAATCAGCTTTAAATTTAGGATTATTCAAGACGGGTAAACGATGGCCCAGAGAGCACGCTGCTCTTAACACTTCGTGGTTACCTTTTAATTCTCCGCTCTGTACAGCTTGGACATACTTTAATACGAGCTTTACTCTCGAATGTAACATTTTAATGGCACTATGTTGAGCGGTAAGATGTTCGGCAACTGTACCAATTCATTTTATACGTTAGATTTAATTACGATAGTTATTAATTGTGTCTGTAAAATCAAAATATGTATTACCCAATGAGCTTTCGCCTTGATCGTTGCTACACATTCTTGCTACGTGATCTACTCCAATTCGTTCAGCTTCTTCGGTAGCTAATGTATACGTTAATGGAACAAATAGCATTGTGGGCTCTCCGTTCACGACGTCAATTACCGATTCGTACATAGAGACGGACAGTTGCTAAAGTATTATAGACATCGATTAGGTAAATTGAGTCAAGCTTAAGACGCGTCTTGCAAATTGTCTTACGTCAGTATTTTTTGGTCTGGGATCCAGCTTGAGTAAAACGGGACTTTCATTGATTTCGCAGAATTGCTTGTGTACTTTGATATCCCGTTCGTTAGGTAAATCTCCAGTGGTGTACCAGCCTAAGAAATCCATATCACTGAAAACTTGTTGAAATTGTTCTTCTTTATTCGTGCAATAGCCTCTGTCTATTATTACTTGGTCTCCAACGACAACAAATGCCAACTCAAAGGAATTCATGATTTCAATGTTGCGACCCTTCTGTTTCCCGATCAGTGCTCCGTAAACTGCAAATGCGCTCGTGATTATTCTAATACTTACTGCTAAATAATCATGATACGCATACTATCCGATATCCGTACCCAACTGATCTGTGCCTTCCTGAGCACGTAATCTGGTCCAGTGCTCGCTGACATTCATAATGACAAGAGGATGCAGACTAATGGAAACAGAACCAATTGTGCCGGAGGATGCCATAACTTTAACAGCACTCGAGGAACTCGTTGATGCACCAGCCGATCGGCCGGCCGTGTCATCGTCAACATCCATTGGTGTATCCGGCGGAGGCATATTATTTTCATCAACTTCCATATCGTTCGCTGGTTGCTTTTGTTCGCTCATGCTGATATCTGTTTATTTTCAAGGATTCAATCAAACTCAATATTATACAGTACTTGGTTCCGGGTCGACCGTAAAGCGACTGCGGCCGTAGTCTTCTGTGTCGAATTGTCACAAGACCCACAATAATCTTGGCTATTTATTCTTATTCCTTAATGTTGATGGTTAGCAATGTCATACCTGTGTTTGCTAAAGTAAGAATAAAATCGAGAATCATGTTTCGTGCATATGCATCTTAACATAGTCAAAATATTGTCATTTTTATATATTTACATGCGCACGTACCCTCAAAGGCATTCTGTACATGTATAATCACATACAATTACAAACACTAATAGAGATGTTGAAATAATTTCCGATTGTTGATGATATAGTCTTTGGCAGTCTCCGATTGTTCTCTGCTTTGCAATCCCCACCATAAAGAAGTTCTTTTTGATTGGATGGATCTACAACAACCAGGGAAGAGATACGGGATAGCAAACTTATCCTATGGGACTTCCACTGTCACAGATTCTAAACAGGGTTCTGAAATACCGACGAGCGCAAAAAACGAAAGTACATCTGATGACCTCTATCATACAGTTGGCAAATAGCAAGCATTAGGAATCAGCCAAACGTAAGTATAAGTTAGTATATATACTACTTATTAGTTATAAGTACTTATAAGTACTAATTTTATAAATGAAGAATTCTTCATCGAAAACCAACGACGATTATTCGTATTACGAAAGCGCTGCGATGTAATTCTAGGATGAGTCTGGTTGAGTCGGCAATGTTGGATGACGACTGTAGAGTGGTAATGGAGTTCCAGAGTCCCATTTGCCCAATTTGCCCATGGTACTGCCTGCATTCGAGTACATTTTCTACGGTAGACAGTTATTTCTCAATGGTGCATGCCATGCAAATTCATGCATGAGAAGAAGACGTCGGACTGAAACCGGATCGAATTAAAGAATAATTCGTAATTCTGTAAGTCCATCGAAGTGTTTCGTTAATGGACTGAGCGTCGAGTTTTAACCTGGAATCCTTAGAGAATATTCGCTTGGATCTTTGAAAGGAAATTCTGTGGCCACTCCATTATGCGGCTTGAAAGAATCGTATGTTCTTCTGATTGACGTATAAAAATGCTCAGGATTGCGTAATTCATAATTTATTTCATATCAGTTATTTTTGCCGTATTCCGGTTAGCTTCATCTTTCTTTTATCGTAATAAAAAAGTGCATTGTCAAGTGAGTATAATGATATCATTATGAAATACACAATGACGATTTTTAGGTTATAACAAGAATGAAGGTTCGTTGAGAGCATCGTAATGTATCATCTGATTTTGGGCAAGTCAAGACAGAATACTCGTGGTGTACAGTGACGTTTCTATATCGCAGTTTATATTCTTCTACGACATTCTTCAATATAACTGTAAAGTTGCAAGATCTAATTGTAAAATCCACAGTATTTTAATATACAAAAAGCCGTTCGTCAAAGGTCAGGCAAGATTTCGATATTTACCGATTTTAACGTCGGAGTAGAACTATTGGAATTGGTAATTCTTTAATATTCTGAATATTTGGCACCATGGCATTCAGAGTGACGGAAGCTCATAATTTGAGAAGGCTACTTCACGAATTTCCAACTGACATAAAATTTTGTTTTGCATACGGATCTGGCGCTTTTAAACAACTGAATAATCCAGCCAGTATGTTGGATCTTATTTTTGTTGTACAAAATTCGCAAAGTTGGCACCAACAAAATTTGCAACAAAATCGTAAACACTATGCGCAGCATTTTCAGCTTCTCGGATCCAAAGCTATTGCCAAGGTGCAGGAACAATGGGGTGCTAAAATATATTATAATACTTTAGTCAAAATGGCAGACGGACAACTCATTAAGTACGGAGTTATTTCTGAGGTATCCTTGGTAGAGGATCTCTTAGATTGGAACGATCTTTATCTTGCTGGAAGATTGCATAAACCTGTTCAAATTCTGGTAGAGCCACAGGAACAATCTCAGTTACGTACCGCACTAGTTCAAAACTTACATTCGGCGGTACATGCAGCCCTCTTGTTACTTCCAGAGAGATTCGAAGAAATTGATTTTTATAAGACTATAACTAATTTGTCTTATAAAGGTGATTTTCGTATGATAGTTGGTGAAAATAAGGACAAAGTAAATAATATCGTTGTTCCTCAATTGATACACTTTAGAGAGGTATATAAGCCAATTTTGAAACATTTTCAAGAGTATGTAGAATTCCCAATTGGCGCGACGACCAATTGCGAACAAGATACAAGTCCAGCTACTAAGATTCACCACTTGAATCATTTACCCAGAATACCACAAGTGAAACTAGTCAGAACATGGTCAGGAAGGCGTGGATTAAAGGACACCGAAGATTGTTTGAGAGCTATCGCGTACGATCCTGAGTGCTCGCAGATGTTAGAAGACGGTTTGAAGAGTATCGTTATAAGATCTAGTGTTACCCAAAGCTTAAAGGGCATTTTTACAGTTGGACTCGTCAAGTCTTTTAAGTACGGCTTAGCTAAAATAAAAAAAATGGGTAACGCGAGTACAGAGAAAAAAGCTCTACCAGAAGGGATTAAGACAGAAAGTATAACGAAAACAATTGTAAAGGAAGGTGCAGACACAAAAAGCCCTGATAAATGAGTACAATAGACACCGACTTACCTGTACTTTCATTTACTATTTGGACAAATGCACATTAAATAAAATGTTATAGTCAAATAATTTCGAGCTTCTTTTCTACATGATTTTGACCCATTATAAGAAGATTGCTGCATCTCGATGATGGATTTTCACGTTCTGCGAATACCTTAATTAATGTAGGATTTTCCATTTACCGATACTACAATTGATTACTTTGTGATCATTTCAGCGGATAATTAAGCCATGACAACAATGGATACAGACTCCGAGAGCCAAGATAGCGATGATGGACGAAGATTCCGTTTTGAAGCAACGCGCAAAGATGCAAATGTACGTACTTCGTCGAACAGAAGAACGGACACGAGGACGTTTGAAGAAAAGTCACATCACACTTCGCACACTAACGAAGATAATCACAAGGATAGAAAAGATAGATGCCAGAACAACAGCGGCAGAAGAGAACATATAGGCTCGGGAGATCAAGACTATGAGAGAGATTTGAAGTACTCGACGAAGCATAGTCGTGAATCGAAAAGTTGGAAAAACGAGGATAGTAAAAATCTTCGTGATACAAAGAATTCTGGGCCAACTGCTTCGAAGCATAAGTCGCGAGAATCGAGGCACCACAGAGATCGCGATCGAAGTGATCACAGGAAACGTAGATCCTCCGAAGAGCGATCTCGCGATAGGAATCAAAACGGCAGATCTTCTTTAGATCGACATAAGAATAAATCTTACGATAAACATCGGCATCGTGACAGGAGTCGCGACAGGACACACCAGTCCGAGAAAGCGAAATTATCCGATTATAATAAGCCACGTAGTGAGCAGGAAAGAAAAGACTCGCATAAGAAATCTTCAAAGAGAGAGACTGATAGTCAAGCCTCAAGGGATCATCTTTCCTTGAAGAGTATCAAACAAAAAGAGGATAATCATGAGACAATACAATCGGAACAAAATAGTGAAACGAATACGAAGCCTGATAACCAATTGTATAAAGATGTAAATTTATCGGAATACGATGTTATCTCAGAAACAGATGAAAATTTATCAGACAGCTCGGATCCCCAAGATCATAAAAAGTTCAGAAAGAGAGATTCGAAAATAGAACACAACACAGAACGCACGATCAGGGGTAATGAAGATTCTGAAGAATGTCACAAGGTAAATGTAAGGAAGAATGACTCAATATCTGGTTCTAGCAATAATAATCCCAGTGTCGTTTCCGATTCTTTATTAGGTTCCACGTCACCTTTAATATCTGCATTAGCAGAAGGTGACCAAGGTAAATTTGAGTCAGAGGAAGGTAGAAATAATGCGAGTAATAGGGACGACAGTTCATGCTCCGTAGATAATTTCATATTAGAATCAGAAGATAAAGGAATCGAGTCGATCTCTGAGTCGAAAACATACGGTCCAGTTTTGCCACCGCAGTTGTCGACAACTATTCAAGACGAGCCTAAGAAGTCTGAAAGAACTGCATTTATAGGTCCTTGTTTGCCGCAGAAAACAGTTCATTCGGACGATGCCGAAATGAATAGCGATTTTGAGGATACGCAAAATTCGACTGTAAACATCGATTACGCTTCGACACAAGGGAATGCTGATGATTCTACGACCGAAGATGATGCAGCATTCGGGCCAGCACTGCCACCTCACTTAAAGCAAACAAGATATCCAAGTGAAGGAGAACAGAAAACAATACAGCCCAGTATTGCAGAACCAATAGAAGATGCAAGTGATGACGACGACGATGATAACAGCGATGCTTTTGGTCCTTTGCCTCCTGATCATCCTACTTTCAAAAACAGTCACGTACATATGCAGCTGGAAGAGAGAGCCATGCAAATTAAAATCGATCGTACCCGTCAGGAGGTAATTTTTAATAAAACCTTCAGAGTTTCTTCGAATCGTTGTTATTCGTCGAGTCAGGATACTATGTACTACGATAGTTCTTTCACTTTGGCAAGATATAAATACAATTAATTCGGTTTAGGATAACGCTGAAAAACAGCGGGAAGAATGGATGACTGAATTGCCACCTGCGCAAGCTACTAATTTGGGATTAGGGCCTCGTAAGTTCCGAGTAAGAGCTGCTCCGGATATGTCCGATCGGTCGTGTTGGACCGATACTCCTGCACAAAAAGCGGAGAAGTTGAAAAAGTTGGCAACCGTACGTTTTTTTTGTTTTTTTTAATTGTAACGACTAATATTCATCTCTGATGGGCAGATTTCGTTCCGATGACAATAAAGAACAAGATTTCTTTTTAGAAGGCAGAACAAGAATTTCACATAACGCCGAGCAGAGCCACTGAGGAAAGTACAGAAGTAGAAGCGGAGAAGAGTAAAAAGCGTCAGAAATCATTGCTGGAACTACATCAAAAGAAGCTCAAGAAAAAGAAAAAGGTCTTTAGTTAATCTGTTGTCTGTATAGAACATACTTGTAAATCTCGGAGACGTAATTTTTTCATTTTGGTATTTCAGAAAGAGGAAAAGGAAGCGAAATTGACAGGACAGAAGCAGAGACGACCCTTTGATCGAGATATTGACTTGAAAGTCAATCAGTTCGATCAAGCTCAGAAGAAATCTATTCTGATGAAGGCAAAGTTACTTGACGACAGATTTTCACGTGGACAGCTTTAACGAGGCATCCAATCGTGACACACACGAAAGAATAATGTATATCGCATAATTTAATATTGTTTTACGAGGATAATCGTAAGTTATGTTAACTGGGACTGTAATCTGGCTCATTGTAAGCTATATTGCAAATGAGTGCCTTCAATCTCGAACCAATTTTGCCCCCCCCCCCCCCCCCCGGCCAAATGTGACGTATTTAAATTAAATCGAAATCAACTTCGCTACAATATGATTCTCATCTTCCCGATATTAACTTTTTCGACAGGGATATACGTGCGCACACCCTATCACTTCGATCGTATTGCGAATCTATGTTTCCCAATGTAAATTATACTTGACAACTGTCAAATCCCCCCCCACTGAACGCTCAATATATTCTTATCGTGTTTGACTCATTTCATATTAAGTATTAACAATTGACTAATCACGTGGAAATCCCATTTTCTATTCGTATTGCAACTTTTTTAATATTGTAGAATATTTGTACATTTCACTTAAGCATGAACATTTTTTAGAATTTCCATTCACACCGCATTACCTATAATGTACATAATGTCCATTTGTATTATAAAATATTACTTATTTAGAAAGAAAAAAAAAAAGCTGACGTCGACCTAATTTTCTCAACATTTTATTTCTCTGCTGTGGCATCTCATCTACCGCTGAGTACATAATATGTATTGCCGAAGATAACTGTACGATGACTCGTTTCTTCGCGTACTACTATCTTAATGTCATATGAAAATGTTTTGTTATTTTTATGCGTGTCGCGATTGTTTTAATAGCATTCCTAATTTATTCGAATTCAAGTTAAATTCGAAGCATGTAAACAAGCTTCGAATTTATATCGGTATTATTGTGAGAGTTCATTTCAAAAGGAAACTTATTTTTTAACAGTACATAGATGCAAACGATATATCAAATGCAACAAATACATAATCGGTTGTATACATAATTCTGCAACATGTACATGACTAATACGTCATTTGGATCAATTCGTCACTAAGCTTAGCTACATCATAAGTCGCTTACAACATTATCCATTTAACATCTTGACTTGTGGGGTTGTCGTTCTTCAAGTATAAAATATGTACCTGGCCCAGTGTGTTACGCAAGTCTGTTCACTGCGCGGATCGATTTGACATGACACGATCGAGTGACATTCAAATGAATTTAAAAATAGCGCTGCAGGATCCCACTCCAGAGGTTTTGCCTCGAAGCTATAGAAAAACAAAGCATTTTGTTGTCATCGTCTAGCTAAAGAAGGGAATCATTGCAACATTTCACGAGGGTGATTCAAATGATAATTACTAGCGTAAGTAGAGATTAATCAGAACAATTGAAACATTGTAGATTCGTAGATCTGGTACTAAAAAAACGGGGTAGAAGCACGTATATTTCTTGTCAGCTGTTTCTCTTACACGGAAAGTTGATCGTCCCGGTGCCTACTATATCTGATACTAACGACTGGCACCGTGCGATCGAGTAATTATTATCGCGAACAGGAAAATTCAGTGCACGATGTCAGGTGGTAGCACCAGTCTAATACATCGCTGTTTATTTCTCCTAACCATAGGATCGGCCGGAGTTTGCCGGAGTTTTACGTGTTGTTACGGGGCGAACAGAGGAGAGCTTCGCTGAGAACAGAGACAGTAAAAACAGGCAACAAAACGCACGACCAGAGAAATAAGCAGGAAAGGAAGAGGTAAAGCGAGAGCGTGCGTGAGAGAGAGAGAGAGAGAGAGAGAGAGAAACAGTGATTGAGTGTTCAGGCAGTAGAAAAGTGGGAAAGAGAGACCGAGCAAAGAGTAGTGTCATAGAAAGAGACGACGGAGGAAAAGAGGCGCAAATGACACCGTTGTTCTAACAGTGTGCAGTGTGCATGGTGGATCCCGTTGCACGCTTCGATTAACTTCGATTCGACGAAGTTTTATGCGTAGGTGCATGTAGTACGTTATACGGCGTTAGGTTTGGCCAAGGTTTGCGGGGGCCCGTGGTCTAGAGGAAAAGAGAAGAGGAATCTCCTCTAGTACGTATCGGAATAATCTGCGTTGCTCCGAGTTGGATGTGCGCGGCCTTGTGTTTGTCGGGGTGCTCTTATCGGTCCGATTTTCCAGCCGACAGAGAGATTTACGAGAGAAAGCTCGCGACAAGTGCCTAAAGCGCTTTGAAGCATTCATTCTGTCGAGAGTGTAGTGTACATCAGGTTTCTTTATGCATTACTGATTCGCATGTAGAAACACACCGTAAAAGATTCTCTCGGATTTAGCGAGATCGGAACGAGACGTCGATGTCGTTAGTCGGCAGTGCGTTAAGAGCCGTTTTGACGACTTGGCCGTGAGGAATAGGTACAACTGTACCATCGTAAAATCCTGATTTCAGATTTGTGGAGTGAAGTAATGCTTCGTAGCATACTGTCGCATGCTGGGATCACGAGATTCATGACATATGAGTGCGAGAATCAAGCACCAGCAGTACAATCCTTTTACGCGTTACGCCTCCTCATTAGATTATTACTCATCTAGAATGAGCGGAACGGAGGTACGCGTAATTGTGCTGCACTTTTCTTCAGTTTCGACAGTTTCGAATCATTAGAATACGATCAAGTATACGACAGTGAATGTACAAGTTATTTAACTTTTGTATCATTCGGTCATCGTATCTACGTTCCGTGAAAATTTCGGCAGGTGAACAGCATTGACCCTTGGAAGTACCGATTGCGGGCACGAATACTCAAAAGAACCTGCGCGGAGTTACTGTTAAATGGTTTAGGTAATATAAAACAGTTGCTTATACGTGCCTTCGTACAAAGAGTTGTACACAGAGTGTTGTTAGCTTATCTGTAAATATAAGCGCGATTGTAAAATGTGGTACACTTGATAAGAGACTTAATTGTGAACCATTTGATTCATTCGTCGTTTCTTATGTTCAACTTGGTATATTGTTAGTGTAGCTGTCGTGTATGTCATTGAAAGCAACATGGAGACTTGCTAAATAATCATCGCTCGTGCGCATCATTGGCTTACAGTTTTCCTTGTGTGCCTTTTGCCGAAAGTCAGCTACCTTGTGTAAGAAGACTAATGTGTCGTATAAGGATTGATACGTTGATTCTAGACGAAAATAATTCAATGCACTCAGAACGCTATTACGATACTTGTTTTTATATACTACTACAAGTTGTATCATATTCCTTAAATGATATATTCCCTTATGTATTCGGAGGCTGTCAAATAAATTTTCAACCTAACTTCGTTGGAGTTATTATACTTAGAGCGAGGAAAAGCCAGTTGTCTGTGCTACTTTTAAAGATTATTCTTGATAAAACTAATATAAAAGCAAGAAGGATAGTAATCACGGAGAAACGTTTGTCTTTGGATTGTTGCAGGGCACAGCGTCAATGTCCCATAGTGATGAACACTCTTGAATTTGTATTTACAAAGTGGACATAGAAAATATAATGAACCAACCAAGGAAGGTTCTACGAAAATATTAAAAGTTGACAGGACGGTGGATATATTGAACACCTTGAAAAAATGAGACAGTGTTGCTTAATCCACCAAGTCCAACTATGGCTCATGTTTCTTATTCTTTGTATCAAATATGCCAAGGCAGATATTTTGGTGTTCTCGGCGGCAGCCAAGCACCAAATAGAAGAAGAATTCAGAGACATGCCAGCAAGATTTGGAGGCTTGATATCATCCGAAGGAATAACGGTATATTTTTTATTTATGATTAAATACAGTATGGAAGATTAAAGGATTTTAAGCAACCTCTGCAGAGAAGTACGACGATGATCATAAGATATATTCAACGGAAAAAAAATGAATAAAAAGATCAGAGGTCAGGGTATCCTCATAGTCTTATGTGTATGGTGCAGTTGAATTATGTTTTAGTGCCACGATAACAAATCCATACGAAAGTTTAACACGGAACCACTGACCTCTGTTCTGTAATTCAGTTTGATTATACATATTTCAATAAAGGATATAGAAGACGATGACGTTCTTTAGGGAATGGTGGTATACGCCGATCCACCCACTGCGTGTCATGAAATACAAGGCCCTCCAAACACTACCAATTATGACGGTAATTGGATAGCTTTAATTGCACGCTATAATTGCAGTTTTGAAGTGAAGGTTCGAATGGCTCAACAAGCTGGCTACGATGCTGCAATTATACATAACGTTAACAGTAATCAATTAGGTAAATATAATTTATTCGATCTCAGAGTATATCTATTTCTGACTATTCGATACGTTCCAATCATTCGAATATTATGAATAAACCTTTGTTCGTAGAACCAATGTCAGCAAACAATTCCATGGGAATTTCAATACCTTCGGTGTTTGTCAGCGAAATCACAGGATTAATTATAAAGGAAAATTATTTATACGACGAACTGTATTTTGTATTAATCAATGATGATCTGCCGTTCAACATCAACACACATTTACTCTTGCCTTTCGCTATAGTTGTGGGGATATGTTTTCTAGTCATGGTTATTTTTATGGTAAGAAATTAGAAATACTATTGCATGGGCTATCAAGATTTCCTATTGCTTCAACGGATCATTAATTGCGCAATCTCTTTCTCAAATGAAATAGGTCGTCAGATGTATTAAGGATAGAAGAAGACAGCGAAGGCACAGACTACCCAATTCGAGTTTAAGGAAGATTCCTACGCACAAGTATACGAAGGGTGATCCATACGAAACGTGTGCGATCTGCTTAGATGACTACGCGGAAGGTGAAAAACTACGGGTTTTACCGTGCGCCCATGGTAAGCGAAGCATGTAACTCGATTGTCATTTATTCTTACAACAGCTGTCCACTCTGCGGTACATCGCAATATACGTGTCTCTTTGTATTTCAGCTTATCACACAAAATGTATTGATCCTTGGCTGACAAAAAATCGTAGGGTTTGCCCAGTTTGTAAAAGAAAGGTTTTTGCTGCGGACGAACAAGTAGTTACTGACGAAAGTGATTCAGACGCTGATGACGCAACTCCTCTACTTCGTGACATGCATCAAGGTATTGAAGTACACATAGCTCCTAGCGAAAGAGAGAGAAAAAGAAAGAAACAATAGTTGATACTCTGTTTTTTTTTCAATCTCAGGTACGCAAGGTGGAACATTTGCGCGGCAAAGAGAGAATCCTTTCAACAGAGCACGAAGATCACAAGCGAGGCAGGATACAGAGAATTCTGGTAGCAGCTCCGATTCTGAGCTATCGGTTTCTATCTCCGAGGACATAGCTAGTATTAGTGCAGGTGAATCTTCAAATGGGACAGTCTTCATGGTATCGGATACACATAGTATCAACGGTGAGAAATGAATTCTCTATTTTCTTTGTTTATTATTTTCGCGTCGCACATTTTTTTCTCGAGACGGGTGCGATAAATAGTTTCTTGATCATTTAACATTAGGCGAGCCACCGGATTTGGAGTGTTCTGTAAGCAGTACCAAACCACATACAGTGAATTTGTATACAGACGCTCGAGAGTTTCCAGCACCTGTCGCTCAAATAGCGCCAGCACGGAACGCGAGGGTCGTAGTGAATTCCTCAATCTCAATCTCGGATGGTTCGATTTTGCCTCACGATAATACAGCGACTCACGTGATTCCTGCGAGCTCTGAAAGGAACGATGTATCTGCATAATGTTCCAAGTAGATTCAGGTTTTACTACTGTTAATAGAATGTCATTGTATCCCTTGGGTAAGATGGATGCGCTTTTATGACGTACTAATAATCTGGTACAGAAAGCTGGAAGTTTATAATCTGGAATATAATCGCAATTTTCCAATTCTATTGTTTACTTTAGCGAGTCACTCAATATCACACGCACGTACATATTTAATATTGAACAACCCTCCTTTCTTTATTTTCTTCTTCTCCTTTTTTTTTATATCACGATACTCATACTTCGCGATTCGCGTATCATCCCACATCTTCGGGAATATTGTAATCAGTGGCATTGTAGCAAAGTATTCACGTTTATGGCCCATCCGCGTTTCGGAGAAAAGAGCATATGAATCAAATTTGACTGTAAAGTATACCTTATTTTGATCATGATCTGTTCTCACGTTTCTGAAACTAATTGCGATCAGAATTCTTTAATTTGACGACAACTCACTTTCCGTAAGGAAATTACTTTGCAACCGATGTAAAAGAAAAAAAGACTTTGAAATTTTTACTGACTTCGTTGAAATCACTATTAAAGATCGTGTTGAACGTAATGGCCTATACATACATACATATATATATACGATGTACCAGAATTTCATGCATACAGCAGTGAGTTACGCAGTATAAAGAAGATTTATAGACGATTCCTGTGTCCCTCATACAATTAGTTACCACTGCATACATAAAAACTTTTCTAGGATACGATTAAACTATACACACCTATTCCATTAATGCTTATTGACGATCACAGGTGATATCTAGTAGTTTAAATTGAAATGCATTGATTGGCGATATCTTTCGCAATATAAGTTTGTAAATAATAATTATGTATGTCAATATACACCACTTGTAATACCAAAAAATAGGGAAGAATTCTTCTTACGCAAAACTTTTAGCGTACAGAGTCAGTCGGTCAAGTTGAACTATTAAGGATAAAGATTTTTCAACTCTAGACATTACAACTAATTAATCAAGCTGAATCCTTAGAGTTAAGTTCCGTGAAACTTGTTTAGAGCAAGACAGTGATAAAGCGTTTTTTACGATATCGTTGATGAAAGGACTGCATATTACGGGACTACGTAATCTCGGCTTTGAGTTTTGAGGCGATAATGCCGTTGGATTAGTCTTACAATGGGGTATTTTTTTTTTTTGGTATAAAGCAAAGCTGCGGATTATTATATTACTATACTATTATATCAGATTTTGTACAATTAAGAAATCGTATGGAATACGAATCCAATTCGCTTACTGTTGTTGAAATCACTGTTTAAAACCATCTCCGAATTGTCAGGTTCACGACGTACGGATTTACGAGACCGTATATTATATTATACTTACTCTGTGGGGCAGCATGGTGAGGAATGAGTGATTTCGGAGATGGGACTTTCCCTACTGTTTTGTTATCAGTGTTTAAATAGATCTTTACAAAGGATGAAACCGAAGGAAGGTTGTATAAAGCCATGTAAATAGTGAGAGATTTTGTTATATATTGTACAATTTCAAAGATTTAATTTTTACCTGATTACGATGTCTGGATCGGAATATTACTTTCGCGATTTTACTGTTTAACACTAGGTGTATTGTCCAAATAAAAATAAAATGTATTTATATTTTTTATTCTACCTTATAATTCTGATATCCTTACTCGTGTTGATGGCGATGGCGCATTTTACTGCGCCGTCATTAGTTCCAAGCGGATAGTCTTCTCAATAAATATTTAATATTATAAATTGATCTTTGAATCCCAGCGATATTAATTAAACATTATCATTGATGAATCGTTCGACATACGAAATACTTTCTCTCAAAACATAATCGTACGCATTTGATGTTTATTGGATATACATATATACATGCATGTAGCTTTTTAATCTACGTATCTAGTCACGTTGATCTTGGGCAGGCTCTTGGCACGAATTATTTTCCTGAGGTCTTGGAAACTTGAAGAAGTAGGATCTTGCAACGATTAGCTTGCTCGTTAAGTGTGAAAAAGCGGATAGTTTGAGGAAAGGGGACCGAAGAATGCGGACAGAGGATATTTCATGGTTGCATGTCGTTAAGAGGATTTGAACTATCCCTTCAGGCTCGTTGAGTGTTTCATACCGTCTTTCGCGAGTGGTCGCACGTGACGGCACAATGCTGTTTCAATTTTTCTCCTTACCCTACCTTTCGTCTTTACACACTGCTATCCTCACTCGGTGTGTCACGCTGGTCTTCGTTTTCAACCTCTATACCTTGCCATCAACCACTTTCTCGTAATCAATCTTCGTCACATACGTTTTCACACCGAAAAATAAATGATAGTACAAAATGAAAAATATTTTCTTCGCTTCGTCTCGAGTGTATCTAAATAAAGATTCTCTATTAGAACATTTAAGTTCTTCCTCCCGTGTTGAATCTTACTTCAACAATTCGTCATTTAGGATAACTTAACTATCGTTAAGTAAGCAGATAGTTAGGAGACATTGGACTGCAAGCGTATTGTAGATCTCGCATGCACTGTTGTGACTCAGTGATACTTAAATCCATGCAGAACGTATCCTTGAATCATGTGTACTTAATAATGTACCACTTGAAAGCACGCACATGTTAATACAGCAGCAGTGATATAGTACGATCCTATCAACGGGATCACGCGGTAAATATCGTGCACTAAGAAGATTACATTGTTAGACCCATATACATAGATATATCTTTGCATTTACATTTTTCGAGTGCGACAAAATCACGCTCTTTCGAAGAAAATCAAATCTACAGCTTATAATTTCGTTATAAGAAGTCAATCGACATAGTGTTATATTGGAGCCAGCATAGAGATCTGAACTCTATTTCCTGCATACAGGTCCCCTAACGGAGTGCAAGCCAGATAGTAATAGATGCAGTGAAGTGACCCTACGAAGAAGGAAACGGAGTAGTCAAGAATTGAGCGAGGAGTGTGTAAAAATGAGCAGTGCCAAAGGAAGGTAGTGTGCACGAGTGGCAACAAGAAGAAGCGCGATATGGATATCTACGGTTACTCAGTACCAGGCTTGGTACTGTGTAACAATCAAATGAGCTGGTTATCCGCGTGACTAACCCATTGCTGCTGCGGGCAGCTGCTCGCGAATTATCGATTCGCGAAAATTTCCCTTAGTCTTTGAGCATGCGCGATATCATGGTCCAATACTGTGAGGGAGAAGAGAAGCCCGCACCCTGTACACGCAGAGCCCAACGTCCTCGGACCTCTTCAACGGGATACGCCTTCGCTCCTGTGTGCGTATACCATCGTGCGCGAAGGAACATACTCTCTCTCACCCTCTGGTACCACGTTTTCTCCAGCATGTATGCGGCGCCATCCAATGTTAGCAATGCGTCTGCGCTGCTGGTCCGCAGTTTAAGGAAACTTGCATCCGCATCGGCTATCCCACGCGAGCAGCCGCAGCTTCAGTGACAGGACCACTTCAGCGCGTCACGGTATCCCGAGTTTCGGATTTATAGGGATATAGCTGCGTTTCGGGTTCTTCCTTCGAGTCCACGATACTCGAGAAACGCCAATCAGCTGACTCAGATTGAACCAAGGAACGTCTTCTATTTTAGCTTAGCCTTCTCATCAGAGAGTTTGAAAATGGACCGGTCGAGTCTGTTTAACCTTGACGAGATGATGTCACGTGTTCATCCGAGAGAAGGGGTGACCCCACATACCGAAAACCATAGCGCAAAATCAGAAGCAATTAAGGGACTCCTATCGAATGTGATTGTTGAATTAATCAATCCTCGACATTTACAGCGAATTTTATAAAGCATATATAGCGCGAGTGTCCCGCGCTTGTGTGCGATCTTGTAACAGTGCTCGAGAGATTACGCATGGTTCGTCCCCTCTCCTGTATTTTACTCTGCCTTGAAATACACTCTCAGCTGGTACCGTTGCCCATGCGGGCTACAATATTCCCCGACGACCGGCGCAGCTGTTCTCCGGGTATGGGATACTCCAGAGAGACCTTTTCGTTACTGCCTCAATTTTAGGGTGCGCATTGTTCGAGCGACATTTGAGTTACTTATTTCTTAATAACTCAAGACCCGAAGTGACCGTAGTTTAAGGCGGATTCTTTACTAACCCAAATCTTGTATATCTGTAAAAAGAAAAAAAAAGAAAATGGAAAAGAAAAGACTTTGAGTACCATTAGACAATAAATGTCTCCTATGTACGTATTGTTACTGATGGAGATCCCGCAGTTGTATTGTATTTCGAGCAGCCTTCATCAAAGTCAAGTCAGTCATGTCTAGGGCCGTGTAACACAAGTAGTATAAGAAAGGAGGTACGAAGTCAGCCCGAAGGGTGCTCCGATCCCGTGGCTCGTTTTCAGCCTCTCGACCTCGAGCGTCGATCGAACCCCAAGTATGTAACGCGCACAAAGATGCTTAAGCTTCCCGAGGGTACCTTTCCACCGACATTGAGCGCGTTCGACAGGAAGCTTCGAAATTTTGAAATCGGCACAAAAGTCTTCGCGATGTTAGGGTCTGAGCAAAGCGGCCGATTCGTTCCCCCGAATTCGCGGCGGGTGGCGCCGCGACAGGCCAAAATCCGAGCGTGCAAAAATCGAGAAAGAAGCAGGCCAGCCAAATCGAGGAGCAGGAAGATCCGAGAGGACGGTGGAGAGTGGTAGTGGCGGCGAAAGAGGTTTCTGTGGGAATAAAAGAGGGGTGGTGCTTCGTTCGTGGTGGGGACTCCTCAAGGGTTGCGGATGGGCTCGGGCGCAGTTGGGGGTGGCTGAGGGAGGGTAGAAGAGCCGAATCTTCGCCGACGAAGCTGCCAGAGCTCGCGCGGCAGGTAGTAAGCAAAGCCACCGGCGTGTGTAACATCCTAGCTCCTAGCAAAGAGACCGACGCCAAGCGAACGCAATGAGGGGAAGGCCTGGCGGAGAAGTCGCGGGAGGTTGGAGGGATGAAACAATCGGGGAAAAGGATGGAAGGTGGAAGGGTCGCGAAAATTGCGCGAACGCTGCGAGGCGCTAGAGACACGTCTATACCGTTATAGAGCCACAGGAAGAGAAGTAGAAGTAGAAGGAGAAGGCAAAGGAGAAGGAGAAGGAGAAGGAGAAAAAGCGGAATCGCCTAGAGGGGAAGTGGGTTAGCGCAGGAGCGCGTAGGAGGGTGTAGGAGCGCCGAGGGTGTCGAAACGCGGAGGGCAATCGAGGCCGAGCCAGAGGTGGGAAGAAGCGGAGGGCACGCTGTGGACCGGCGGAGGAGTAAGAGCACAAGGAGACAGCGGAGAAGGGAAGGAAGGTTTTCGGGATGGTGAGAATATTCGCTGGGGTGGGATAGAGGCACTCGGTGGTCCCCGGACGGAGAGTGGCTCACCGGAAGATGGCGGTCCTTCCGAGGGTCGTCCAAGACCGGACTCCAAGCAAAGGTTCGGAGAAAGATTTTGGATCAAAGTCATCCACTACTCCGAAAGAATGAAGCCCCCTGGCACGAATTTGATCCATGCCCTAGACCAAATTTTCAGCATTATAGGGCTTTCGTCTCGCACGCGGTCATTCCATCCAGTTGCGGTTTGTAGCTACTCTTCTCGTAGCCCTGGACGGAAAGAGCCCGCGAGTAAATTGCATCTCACGCAAGAGATGCCGATCTAAGAGTAAGATAGGCAGGAAGGACGGGGACAGAGAGTGTGTGCCTCTCCCCTGTGTGAGCGATGTGCCCGATATTATAAGTGGCGCGAATACGGCGCACACGAGTATCGGGCAGAGAGGGACAGGAGAGCGCGTAGGGGTGGTCAGAAAGAAGAGAGAACGAGACAGGAAAATCGAGTCGGGTGAGCAGTCAGGGTTGCGCGATTCAGGAGAAAGAAGAAGAGAGAGTAGAGGGTAATGAGGGTGACGAGGGTGGTGATGCTGCCGAAGAGAGGGCGAAATGGGCGGCGAGGGTGGAGAGTGTAGAGAGAGAGTGGAAAGGGAGCGCGGGAGCGATCGGGCTGGCAGATAGGAATAGAGGGGTGGATCCGTCGGGGGTAGGGGTGAGAAAGGGCGCGCGTGTGCGTGTGCGCGCGCGAGTCGGAGAGCCAGGCCGAGAGAACGAAGGCGCACCGAAGTTTTCGACGTCTCTCGAAGAGGGACTCTCGGTACGTCCGCTATCCGCTACGCGCGCAGTGCTTGGTGCAGTTACGGGGGTTGGTGTTCCGTGTCGCGCGCGCGGACCCCGAAACGTTGCGCGTGTGCGTGCGTGTACCTGTCTGCCAGCCTGCCTGCCTGCCTGCGTGCCTGCCTGGGTACCTGCGAGCTTCCGTGCAGAAGGTGCGTGCGCCCTTAGCTGCGGGATAGTCGCGCAACGACCGCACCGATTCGTCCAAGGTCTCCGCAAGGAATAGTTGTAACGAGCTTTTCCCCTTTGGAGTTGCGTGGTGTTCGCCGCTGACGTTGTCCTCCTGCTTCGTTTCGTCCCCGTCCACGTCGTCTTTGCCGTCTTCCTACGGATTCAACGAGATTCTCGAACTTGCCTCTTTTTCCTTCGCTTTCTCAATTTCAGTTTAATCAGCGCCTTTGCCTTGAGCGCGCGACTCCCTTCTTCGCGTACGTCCAATCGAGCCTGCTGCGTCTCTACCCGCGAGAAGAGATAACCGCGTTATCGTTATTTGCTCGAAGATTATCACTTCACGGGCGCGAAAAGTGGATTCGTCGTGCTTCCCGTCAACGTCGCGAACGCCACCCTCTGCGCCCATCTCCCTCCCTCATTTTCTCTAGCTCTTGCTCCCTCTCTCTTTCTCTCTTCTTCTCTCATATCTCTCTTTCTCGCTGACTCTGTCTCTCCCTCCCGCTCTCTCTCTCTCTCTCTCCTTCCTTTGCTCCACCTTCCTTTCCCTCTTTCTTTCCCTGCTGGACCGCCAACACGCCTGACCAGCAGTGTACGATTCTACTGACTATTACTCGTGTTTCGCTAGCGCGTGCCGTGCGTAACGCGGGAGCCAATGTCACGGTGAAAAGGCGCGCATATTCGCGCGAGAACTCGCAGCTCTGGTGCTCGGACAGGCGCGCGTGCAAATCCGGGTGAGAAGAAGGGACGGACGTTGGGGTTGCTGCGGTGTGCATAGCCCGCGGGATAAACGGGCAGAGGGCAGAAGGCTTTGAGACAATGGCTTTGCTCTCGGATTGAAGGTGGAGAGGGAGAGGGAGAGAGCGCGGAACGAAGTTCATGTTCGACGAGTCGATCAGCGTCGGACGTACCATCCGCCCGTGAGTCGACAACCCAAGTGGAATCGTCGAGCGACGCGCGCCGGTGTACACGGAGAACCAGGCCACCGCAGGAACTCGGCCAGCCGTGCTTCCTCGGGAGGCTCGCTCGCGGATAACAAGTGGAAGGACAGTAGGCAGCATTCTTTGGGATTGTAGCATAACGAAAGAGGGTGACGGTCATCATCCCTCGCGGTACGGTGGTCTTTCATGGTCCACCGTCCACGGTCCAGAGGGTCGCCACCACGAAGCACAGGAGTGCTCCGCGTGCGCGCGCGCGCACGTTGATGCCTGCCACCGCCGTTCCAGGGGTAGCGCCATAACCTCACTTTCACCCCTTGTGCGGGGGTGACATCGTCATCGCCTACCATCGAGAAGGAGACATCGGATTGGCAGCGAGCGGAACAGTTTCGTTTGCTCTTTCGCAGTGTACTCTCGGGTTGTACTCTCGCGGTGTACCCTCGGTTTGGCCGCGTGTCAGCTCCGAGGGGGGAGCTTAGCGCGTATGGAGTAGCGCTCAGTGGATAGGCTTTCGAGCGAACGAAGAGGCAAGGGAAGCGGGTGGCTGGGTACCCGCTCGACCGTCCTTTCGGGGTGTGTCCATGAAGTCTCGCGGGCACCGCATCAGTGAACGGGCGCATCGCGGCAGAGAATCATCGTCGTTGGCATCGGGGTTGGTATCGGGGTTGGCATCGGGGTTGGCATCGGGGTTGGCATTGGGGTTGGCATTGGGGTCGGCATCGGGGTCGTCGTCGGACTTGTCCAAGTGGTCATCGAGCTCTTCGTCTTTGGACCTGTCATCGAGCTTGTCGCTGAGAGGGTGGTGCGTGGCGCCGCGTGGGTGGCGAGCGTGATCATCGGCAGCGACAGGAAGGTGCGCGCGAGAGGGTCCGCAGCCGGGCATTCAGGATGCAGCATGAACCTCGGTACCCCGCGTCGCGAGCTCGTGAGCCTGGGCAGGGGGACTACGAGGGTGTTCAGGTGCTTTCGCCGCTGGAGGGGTCGCAACCTTCCGTCCTCGTTCGCGCCGAGCACTGTCATCGGCAGTCTCCTTGCGCTTCCTTCCGAGTGGCGGAAGAGGCGCGCACCCTTACCGCGCTGGAGTGTCAACAGCAGCAAGAGCATCGGAGCAGTACTCGGCCGCAGCAGTACTCGCAGTATTCGCACGACCACGGCGACTGGAAGAGCAAGTGGGAGAGCGAGTGGGAAAGCGAGTGGCAGAACGGGAGGAAAGGCGAGTGCAAAAGCGAGTGCAAGCATCAGAACCGAGGTGGAAAAGCAAGTGTCGACAAGGAGACCGAGGAAAACGAGGAAACCGAGCGGCGTCGTCGTCAACGGGCCGACGAGGAGACGGTGGTGCAGGTGGCGCGGAAGAAAGAAGAGGCGAAAGCGTTGGATCACGAGTGCACCGGTTGCAGGGAGTGCTCGTCCTCGGTACCGGTGTTCACGAGGTTATTGCGCGGCTGCTCGAATCCAGCAACGCTCGGTGGAATCGCGCTCGCAGCAGCAGTCACGGCAGTCGCAGCGGTCGGTTCGAGCGCTGCTGCACCGGCATCGTTCTCCGCTGCCGGGCGAGAGTCTCTGCTCCAGGGGAACTTCTAAGGGCCCCGCCAACCCGGGCCGCTCGGGTTTCTACCCGGTTCTCGGCTCTGGGACACCTACGAGCGGGGCTGACACCACCAGGGATACCACCACCTCCATTCACCAGGGATATTTCAGTCAGCGGACACAGGCCGAGACACGGCCCGACGGGCCTCGTCCCGTTACGTTCGTCGCAACCAAAAACTTCCAAGTCCGACCATTGCCAATCTCTGATAACCTGGAACCCTTTCGGCCGTATAAGCAAGAACTCGCGACGAGGAAGGGAAATCGCGCGCGAGCTGTGGCCCGACAGCTCTTTGCCGCGATCCTTATTCTCCTTGTCCTCGTCGTCCTCCTTGTCGTCGTTATCGTTATCGCGGCAGTCAGTGGCGTCCTCGTTGCCAAGAGTCTGCCTAGCCGCCGATCGTGCAAGCGCCGTTCGAGCGCGGACCGAACCGACCGGATCTACCGCGCCTTTAAAATCGGGGACCGCGCACACTGCGAGGCCCGAAGCGAGCTTGTACTTCGGTGGCAGCGATGCAGGACCTTGTGCAGCCCAACGGAAGCGATCGTATTGTCACGGATTACACGGATTACTCGCTCGGGGCCAGCGCGCCTCTCGATCGGTGTCACCGGCTTTGGTATCGTCATCGACGTTGGCATCGACGTTGGCATCGACGTCGATACCGAGACGGGGATCGGTATTGTCATCCGAGTGCGTGGCTACCTCTTGCAGCAGGCTTCGTCGAAGAAAAGAACCCCGCCGAGCACGTGGCAAGTCAGCGGCTATCGCGACAAACGAGCCTACCTCTGCTCCTGCTTGCGGTCCACGCGCACAAGGGCCAGAAGCGGGACACGAGCGCGAACGCGGCCAAGAACAAGGTCAAGAGCACGAACAAGATCGAGATCGAGATCAAGATGAGATCACGGGACCAGCCACGCCGACCAGCCAGATATCAGCCAACAAGAGGAAGAAGCAATTGCCCCCTAACGTACCGGTGTTACAAGTGGTACCAACGCCAGTTGACCGCGCGCCACAAGAATCCCACTTTACATTTTTTTTCCGACCCAGTTTTCGCCTCGCGTCGTTCTCCAGTCGTGCCATCGCGCGACACCCTCTTGTTCGCATTCCACGACTTTCCCGTAGAATCCCTCAGAGAGATGGGCTCCAAGTCAGAAACGTTGCCACTGCCTTTCGCGCCTCTTGCGCCTCTCGCGGCGCGATACACGCGCAAAACCATGCACTTACCCCGAATTCCGAGTGTGATCGCCAGCTGGAACCACGCTTCTCCCTTCACGATCACGCCGAGCGCGACTGTGATCGAGGTCATCCTAGAAATCGCTGTCAGAACTCGAGCTGGGAAAGATTCCGAGACCAGCACTGGAATCTCTCTCGGATTCCCCGTCCTGCTGAGGATCTTGATCAGAGTTGGAGACCGAACGGTATCAAAGGGTACCACGGCCCGCATTCCCGATACGCGTGTAATGGCCTCACCCGACTGTTCTCGGTACCACTGGAACATCGTGCTTTATCGTCCCGTCACGGAGAAAGGACAATTGGTACGCGTCGAGCTAAAGCGTGGAGTAAGTGTGAGCCCGAGTCGGTTAATTTCGACGAGTGTTCCGAGTTGCCAGAGGATTCGAGTGCTGTTGCAACGAGCGTGTCTTCCGTCGATGTGCTTGCCTACACTGCCTATAATGACGATGCGAACGACGACGGAAATAACCGGAAGCCTGATGCGCGACAGGAGTGTTGTAATTCGGAAGGATACCCTTCCAAGAGTTTTATCCAGGACGAGAACGCGAACGCGATTCAAGACACAAACTTGCGTTTCGTGGAGTCGTGTTATCATCGTGAGAGTGCGCGCCAAAAGCCGAACGTATCGCGAAGTGTTCGCCTTCTCACCAAAGTCGAAGATGCCAGTGGTGACGTACTTTGCAAGAGCGATGGCGACTTTTCGTCTTGGAGAAATCAGGAGGCATCGGTCGTGGAGAAGTGTATTCGGGGACAACATGGAAGATGCATCGCCGACACTGCCCGTTCCAAAAAGCCAATTAACGATGGAAGAAAAGGCGATGGAAAGACGGAACGATCGCATGGCAAAGGTGAGAAAGCCAGATCTCAAATTGAAATCAATGGACCAACAAAGAAGCTGCGTCCACGCGGTAAAAAATATGGCCTGTTCTTTATCCTCTATCTTCTGGCCTGGCCGCTGCTGTGTTCGACCAATCCTTCTGGACAATTCGCCGCGGCTTTCGCGCAAAAGCCGAGCCTTAGTCATACCGACAGTCTGGTCCAGCGTAATGCCACTTTGCCCCAATATTCACCGCCGCTATCTTCGACTACTACTCATCAGCACTATCAATCGCAGCAGCAACATCAGCCGCAACAGCAATCGCAACGTGACGATTCCGAGATCGTCGCTGACAGTCCGGAGTCCAACGGTCACCACCACCACCGTCGACACGAGGAACAGCAGCAGCAGCAGCAGCAGCAGCAGCAGCAAAAGCAACAACAGCAGGAGGAACAGAAGCAACAGCAGAAGCAACAGCAAAAGGGCAAACACAATGTGGATGGAGAGCAAAAGTCCCGAGTCTTTGACGAGGAGGAGCAACGGGAGCAGGAGCAGGAAGAAGAGCAGACGAATCGAGAGATATTGTTCAAAGGTGATCAGGATGTTATCGGACTCGAAACCATGCATCCTTACAACGAATACACCTGGGAGGTGAACCAAATAAACCCTTGGCTATCGGCCTGCGATCTGGCGGGCCCAGCGCCGGCCGATCTTCAGGGTAGCTGTGGTCCACCGGAGGTTCCTAAAACCTGTCCAGCTGCCTGTGCCTCAAAGTCACGGGTTCCCGGGGACGACCTCGATTTCCTCGCGGTGATCGAGAGGGTCGAGGCCGAGAGGCGCGAAACTACGTCGATGCCGCTCAAGCGGAGAACTGCCTTCGGTTCGGACGCGCAAATGAACCGAGAGAAGACCGAGAACAAGGAGGAGGAAGCTAATGAGAATTACTCTAAGAACGAGCGAAAAAAGGCGGAGACGGGCGATCGAGACAACTCCGCCGGCGTACGGAAGGCTCCGGAACAGTGCCTTTTTTATCTCGAGGAGTCGCATAAGAGGGACATCTGTCGGGACGATTTTGGCCGGACCAGTACGCGTTTTTTAAGCCCGAGGGAGAATCGATATTGGTTCATGAGCGGATTGCGTCTGCGGCACTGCTGCGAGCACGCGGTGGTCAACGCCCTGGCACCCGGTAAGGGTGGTCCGCTTGAAGACGTGCTAAACGGTGGCCGGAAATGCGCCGATGCCCTGGACAAGCTGTTGCTCGTTGACGCTCTGGCCGCCAGGCTTCATTGCGAATTCGAAGAAGTGCTCGCACGATACGACTGTGCTCAGCCGTATTCGGTCATCCACAACTGCACCCATTGCAAGGTGAGTCTTTTATCTTTCTTTCTTTCCTATCATTTTTGTCTCTTTCTCTTTGAATTTGCGTCGAATCCGTGGAATGCGGAAAAATCAAGGACCGTTGTCAATAACGACGACTAATTTTTGGATTGAGGATGGAAATCATTGGCGCGGTTTGAAAGCCGACACTCTGTCAGCTAGCGAATTAACGAATTGTCGCTTCCAGTTCAGGAATAGCTCATTGAACGGGCGTCAAAACTATTTCCAATGGCGATACGTCGTCGTTCGCAATACTGTTCCTTTCCTCGAGCTCCTCTCTCTCTCTCTCTCTCTCTCTCTCTCTCTACCATCCAGATATTATGCTACCGAGCAGCTTTCGATCCCGTTCCAGTATTATGTTCCTCCGTTCAACATCCGAGATCGATACGAAGCCAATTAATTTTTACCCTGATCTCACCATTTCCGACGCATCATGCGTCCTCATCCTTTTTCAACTAGGGAGGTGGCAATTATTTCGAATTAATTACGAATCGGACATTGTCTCTTGGGTCGCTGGGACGTTGTTTCTGGTGAGCGGTTAACGCAGTGGGTCACCAGAGTACGTAGTAGCTACATGTGGCGATTGTGGCGATGTTAACCAGGCTACAGCGCGGACTAGCGACAAGAGAATCTTAAACGGTGCCTTGTTAGAACAGCGTCAGCAATTCGCGATAGTCTCGTTGGCACGTCTGGGGAAGCACCTCTCGAGTGGGCCTCGCTACGAGGCCGAGCGGTTCAGGAGACCGCGAGTAGTAGAGCTAATCGTGTCACGTCCTTTTTCTTCTCCTTCTTTCTTTTTCTCGGCCCCTTGAGCTATTCTTCTCTTTCCTCTTGCTACCCTCCTTCTCTTAACCCTTTCGCTCTGAACCGTCTATATACACCTTCCATTATGTTCACTCCATATTCTACTTTTATTCTTACAACCGAACGATTTAGCGTTTAGCCACTGAGTGGCGTTTCAAAAACACTTATTACAAAAGCGCTCTCTCCTTCGCTAGAAGATTCGGAAAGCTTGAAACGCGTCGCGGTTGTTACTTCCAATGTTGAGTGCTCGTTTCGCCTTTATCCTTGTCGCCTAATATCTGTCATTTAAAATACAAAATTGGTCACACTCTTACTCGCGATGACTCTCACTCTTCTCTTTATCTTCTTGCGTCGTCATTTGCAAATTCCGCCAATTTCGCACGGTTCGAAGCTAATTCTTATAACTGGCCAGAGAGGCTGACCCACATTCGGATCGCGCGAGTTTTGGATTACCTTTAAATTCATACGAGATTTTAATGCGCGATTTGACTTATTATAGCACACTAACAGAGGTCAGGAAAAGAAGCAGAGGGTTCATCCGGAATCTGATGCTAATGAGCGTGCACAATTAGCATAAAACCAATATTTTCCTATTAGTCCATTGGGGGTTTGAGTCTTGGGATTCACGCGATTTACAGCTGAGTTTTTAGGGAATTTTCGATGCTTCGTTTATTCCGATAACTCTATGGAAAAAATGAAAAGACGCTTGCAGGGATTGTGCGATCAGTGAAAACCTCCTCCAATTAATCAGAGAGGAGCATACTCGGATGCCACGCTTACTTAATAAATGAGTATCATTCACGAGACAATTACAGTGGATCATTAGCTCGTCAGTAGAATAAAAGAAAATGTCAACTGTGCTCAGTGAAGGATGTACTTTGCTGGTTTGACACAGTCGCAAAGTGGAAACGCCGCGCCTTTGGTCTGACTGGTAGCGAGAGGGTTAAAAGCACGGTGAGAGTTACAAAGGAAAGATCTAAGGGCGTCACTCAAAGGCGCGAGAGACTCGAGAGGACGGAAAACTAACGCTATCCGAACAAGCATGTCACTTGCGAAAATATTTCCGATTTGGAAGAACGCTGTCGTTGGCCAGAGTAATCTGGCCAGTACTGATTGTGTGAGAGAGGAATTAATTTCGTTTTATCGTGTTCTTGCTGCATCGTAGTTGGCAAGCTCACAATAACTGAGGATGTCTGCGGGATGCATTGGCGACGAACGGCTTTAATCGCAATCAAAGCTAATGAGCCTTGCCATGAGGAGATGTCGTAATGAATGGCCAATTCAATCTGTCCTCGATTCAGCGCTTTTTCTCTCGCCAGCTTTTCCCCGAATCCCTCGTCTTCAAATTCTACTCTTTCGAGACTGCAAAGTGTATCGTCTCTTCTTCCCTTGACTCCACTATTCACTCAAATTCATCAACTGCCGTGTTAAATTGTTTTTTATTTTTGAGAAGCTACTTAAACCGTGAATGACTCTTGGAATTATTGAAAGTTATCAGATGGAAATTCTGATCAATCGAAGCATATAATAATTCACTGTGGATTGAAAATAAAATGTAACGGGATTCATTGATTAGGTGATAATCGATGAATAAGTAAAATATACTTTGGTGAAAAATAAACTACTAGTGAGAAGAAGATGTAGAGTAACTAAGTCCCTGAAGAATCTTATGCTCGATATACGTATGCCTCCAGTGAATAAAAACTTCTGGACGGCTGCTTAATTCGGACTGAATCTGGCGGGTGCACTTTAAAAATAGTAGTCAAATTCGAGCGAGAGCTCTGGGACCAAATATCAGGTTAGTCGCAATTCCGAGGTTACGGAATATTGGTCATGATCGATTTCAGGGTATTCCTATCGTATCATTGCTGGCTATTTCGGTAACGTGTCGGTCGTTTATTTTATTTTTTTCCAACGAATCGTTTCCTACGAATATATTCAACTACCTTCCTTATCCACGTATGCTACTCCCTCCTTTTTTCCGATTCAAGAAATGTGCATCGTACGTTTTATCACAGTTCCCTAATATTCCCTCGCATAATGAATTCTCGTAGCTCCATGCGATAGAGGTAGACCGAGCTGCTCGATAGATACCATTACAAACCCATTTCACGGTGTCGTGCTCGATAATGAAATATTTTTCTCCACTTTCGTTGGAATATTTTTATAAATATCCAGCACAAAAAAAAGTAGCCTTTCGACGTCTGGGCGATTTGCAGATGATGGTGGAGTTTTAGAGATAGACCCACTGCGAGGATATCCAGGGTAACTCGCGCGGAATATCGATTTAAACGATTAGCCGCGTCCATCCATTCGGTCCATTTGTAGCTGGAGGATTTAATGGCGAATTCGCGAGAGCTATGTATTCCAGAGGACGCGAGACTGGTCGGTTCGTTTGCTCGCGTTTGGCCCGGTTTGGCCCGGTTTAGCCCTGTTTGACCGCGTTTGCCTGGCCGTTTTAAAGCCGCGGCGGTTCCTGGATACCCGAATCACAAACGAGTAGTTTTTTTTAGATGGGTGGCAGTCGGCCAGACCACTGGTGCATTTCGTCTCAAAGCTCGAAAGCCTGACCGTGCCTCCAATGTAGTTTTCCTGACTTTAAATATAGTTGGTAGTGTCCGGTACATCCGGTTGGTCGTGTTTCCTTCGCGTTACGTAATATCCGGTTGGCCGATAGAGCGCGTCGGTGGTTTTTTCAAACTGATAGTTTTTGGTCCTGGTAGAGTTGAGATTTTCTCGACGACGATTCAGCACTTTCTCCTGGTAGAAGAGACGGTTAGAAGGTTCACGGAGAAGGTGTGAGAGGGATGGAAGTCGGTGGAAGCGTCGATAGGGCGGCGTCGTAACATAGGTCGTGGGAGGGAAAGGAGAAAGTTCGATCTCACGAGCAAGGTGCACGATAGACATGCGACCCAGGGTCTTGCTACCCTTAATTGCAATTCTCTTGCCACAAATAATCGCATCCATCTTCGGTCGTGCTATCAGCTGTTACGTCACAGGTTTCCATGTTAAACGAGGAATCCTCTGAGCAATTTTCGTCCGTTCGTCCAAAGGTTACGCCGTCTCATTTTAATCTTGGCTGGTTTATTTTAATACAACCTGCCTTTACTTTTTCAAGGGCTCTCGATTATTTAGTACGCTCTTCGGTCTACCTATTGGGATCACGAAGAATTGCCAACGTACATCCGATAAATTTTGTTTCAATCCATTTGTTCCCTTTGATTTGCATTCTTCTATGGTAACGATCAACAATTGTTTCCCGATGAAAAGACTGCAGGTTGCAGTGAAATTCTCTGCGCGTGTCCGCTATCTCCTATTGCTCGTTCCCGATACTGTACTCTGTTTCTCCGCAACTATTATTCTTCAGTAGTTGACAATCGACTGATTAATATTTATGCATCGACCGAACGACCAGCCAAGAGTGCTTGCGTCAACATTTCGATTATTGCAATAACGACAGGATTCTGTTTGACGTGGTCAAAAGTACCGGGCAATCATGGTTATTCGAACTCATTACGATACACGTGAATTCAATAAATCAAGGTTTTCTATACGTAATAAAGGATTGGATTGTTTCCGGATCGTCTTTAGCAATGGAATCGGATAGAATGATAGTCGGTGCGAAGGTTTCAAGTTCGAGGGGTATACCGATTGCTTTCGTATGTGGTTAATCGGCAGTCAAAGGAGAGCGGATCAAAGTGCATAGGTTCATTAATCTCTGCACCCAATCAACGAGCTTGGAGACAATTGTTTACAGGCTGCTCGGATTACCCGCTTGCAGCTTCTCCCGAAATCGATGCAATTCTAGGGCTATACTATCCGAGATTCCGGTTGCCCGATTGACGCGCTCAACCTCAGAATGGCACACGACTATCCCAAGGAAGATGGACGATCCTAAGACAGCCAGTATATATATAGAGAGAGAAACACGCTGTCTCGTCCCCCGGTACATATTGACCAACCTCTTAAGAGCTCGCCGAAATTTTTTCATCCTTTCGCTACTTCTCATACGCTACATTTTTCCTCGCCCTTCTCGCTGATATCCATTTCTTCCCTATCAGCTAATTGATTCTTTCATCCAGGGGAAGGGGGGGGGGGGGGGGCTGTCCCGAGGTGTATCCCAACTGTTTTGGAGCGCGTCCTCGGGCGAACAACAGCGATATCAGTTATTCCTAGTCGGACCAATTAGATTTCCAGCTAAGAGTGTACTTTGGCGTGTCTGCACTCTCAATTATCCGAGCATGGACCTCGGGGGAGGGTTGTCGAACGAAGAATCAATTGTGACGGCGCCGACGACGACGTAAAGTGTTGTTTTTTCTCTTCTCAAGGGTGCAATATCGATCGACGCCCAACCACTTACCCCGTCGCAGTAAATTTTGGTTAACCACCTAATGGATCAAGATCCAGCGCGCCTCGGATAGGGTAGCGATAGCCTATGTACCGTATCAGGAAACACGGATTTACAAGCGATTTTGTCTACCTCGAAACCACTTGCTAGGACCTCTAATCCGAAGGGATTGTTAATGTCACTGGCTTTCCCATATCACTCTCTTTCAATTCTAATTTCCATTGATAAAATAATATTTTTCCACGGTTAAAAATATTCAACGAATCTTCGGAAGTATAGTTTCCGCTGATGTTGACTAACAAGTAAGAGTTCACGGTACCGATCGATTTTCCAAGCGTAACATAAAACAGCAGCAGCGCTTTTCCGATGAGAAACCTATCGATTTTCGCGGTGAAGATTGCAATTTCATAACGCAAATCCAGGTGGAGTTGGCCGTAACGCGAAAACTTTCCTCTTATGGAAATTGATAGTAGGTCGTTTGCGCATGAAAATCGATTCCGTTGGAATAAATCGCGATAAGCCGTTCAAGTGGGCCCAGAGCGTACCCTTTTGCCTTTTCACGAGCTGTTTCCGAAAAATCGTCCTAATTTCGAAGGTACGCAGGTATCGAATCCCAACGCCGAATTCACTTAGTGGGGGGGAGTTTCGAGACCGAGCTTGAAATAAAGAGCTCATCCTTTCAAAGAGACAGATGTACGGAAATAGATAGCTTCGGGTATTACCGAAACCCATACGATTTCAGATTCAAACGGGTAAAGATAGCAGCTTCGACGAGGGAAAAAATATCACGTGTCTAGGATCTCGACGGAATCTGATGGGAAAATTCATCCACAAGTGAATCAGGTTCCTTTCGTTACGGAGTTACTCTGAGAGTCAGTGAAAGAGCCGTAGCATTTAGCCGACCCAGGTCATTCGCAGGATGTGGAACCATCGGGGGGTTTGGTGGCGCGGCGTCAACGATATTAGGCGACGAAACTTTTAGCCACATTGGCAGGGTAAACTTTTCGGTATTCAACAGCTGGCAGGCTCTACTTTAAGCTCACTGTAAGACGAAGATCGCATAGCTCGGAAGGGCTGTTTAACTTGGCTGAAGCGTGGGCCGTTAAGGGCGTGGCGATGACATCGCCTTAGGAGCAGGAGACTCGTGAAGAAAGATCGTACCGAAACCCGGACACACTCGGGAAACGAGCGATGATTCCACTGCGTCGGTGCATGTGCACTGGTCGGCTTGCACCCCGCAATGCACCGTTGCGTGACGAGCCACAGTCTGTCCTACGCAGTCCACCATCGTTTCTCTTTCGCATCTCCACGTATATACCGGGTGTCTCTGAGAGATGTCGATCTTAATTTCCATAAAAGTTTTTTAAACTCTTTATTGGTTGTCTCGGAATATAACGGCAGAGTAAAAGAGTGTGACTTTTATCTCTAGTTGGAAACACAGTTAGATGAAACTGGATCCAACCGCCCGGCTGCTAGCTCGTGCGAGCTATCCACGCACGAGTTCCCTCCACCGAGAGACTCGTACGCGCGGTATACGCGCTATGTATAGATGGACAAGCGCGTATTCGCGCTCGTGGCAGAGTAACCTCGTTAGTGCTACGTTGTCGGGTTGTAGTCGGTACCTTTCTCAAATCTGCACGACGAGTGACAGACCGTTTGTTCGCCGAGAATTGCTGGCAATGCGTTTACTCGACTTGCGATCTCTGCTGGATTTTCGTTGGGTAGAATTTTGGAGAAACAATCAACTGCCCGCGTAACCGACACGACGACCGTTTGCGGTGAAGCGTACCACTTTTGGAAAAATAACGAGTGAATTGAATACTCTGAGGTTTACAAAAGTGATAAATCTTTGAGTTGGATCTTTGTTACTGAAATTTGTAGCGTTACCAAAAGAGTCGTCATTGTCTAACGTTTTGGGCCACCGGATGCGCGTCTAACAGGCGAGTGTCTGGAAAGCAGGCCAACACACGCTTGCCAGGCTGCATAACGATTAAATGTCAAGCGTAGTCAGAGTCCATCGCGGGGCTGTGCCGCTCCACTGGGGATAATTTCCTTGTAATTAGTTACGACGCTCGTAACAGCGTTCGTTACACGATAGTTGCGTGTTATCGCGCATTATTATCTGCGGCAGTTTCTCAGCATCGTGTAAACACAGCGGGCAACTGCTTTCTCTGGCCTCTTCCTTCGACTACCTTTCTCTTTCCGTTCACCCTCTGCCAGTTCTCACATACACACACCGCTTTCCCGAGATTCGCTGCCAAAGGGGAAGCCAGTCTCTTTGAAGAGCTCCGTCGGTTTTCCGCGCTGCGGAAATCGCCGGAGAAGTCAGCGGAATTTCGACGAGCCATTTGCATTTGGGTTTGCGCAGCCATGCAATTTTCCCGAGTGCCGTTAAGCGGGGAACAACGGGGTGAGCACGGTATTTTCGTAAGTGTTTTCACGAGCGAATTGATGCCTCGGCGCGAACGAGCCAACTTCGGCCCGCGGGAATGCCGTCAGGTGTTTGCCACGAAATTAGGAGGATCCGTTGAGCGTCTACGAGCATCACTAGCTAATGCTAGCGATGCTATATTCTCGCTATGTCGAGTATCAGAGCCCGTGATTGCGCTCAACTCAACAG
This sequence comes from Trypoxylon attenuatum, assembly GCA_963989405.1. Lineage (NCBI taxonomy): Eukaryota > Metazoa > Arthropoda > Insecta > Hymenoptera > Crabronidae > Trypoxylon > Trypoxylon attenuatum. Next base: position 5,440,865 of record OZ022488.1, on the reverse strand, counting down.
GGAATCGACTTAGGACTCGCGCAACCGTTTTACGAAAGCCGAAGGAAATTCATTGATCGATCGATCGAAATTAAATACCTACTTAAAATCACTGCGGTTGACTATGTTTGGGTTTTTCTACTCGTGTAACATCTTCCGTTAAATATTACATTTCGAAAAAGGATCAATCGGAATTACTGCAGAGGAAAAAGTATTGCGGGATAATTTGAAAGCTCGCAAAAAAAAGGTACACAGATATTATCGCTTCACCGAGAGCGTCGAATCAACATCGAAATGCCGGTTAGTACGAATACAACGGATATTACCGATGCATATATGCAGTTGCAGACTGTCGGCTGCAGCCACCGGCCACTCCTCTTCCTGGCAGCATGTAGTGTGCGTGTGAGAGCTTGCTGCTCCCACGCGCACACCCACCCTCTCATCTACAGAGTGACCCAAAAGTGTCGTTGCTAATGCCAGAACGTCTCCGCTAACGTGTTATCACGCCAACTAACTATACACCATACGTCCCTCCTTGACCATTATCAGTTGCCAGTTTCATTAGCAACTGCCAGCAAACTTTTCCAGCTAGTATCTCGGATTTTTCGTAGATTCAATGAGAGATTAAGCGAAAGAATCCAAGTAACCCGCGACCCAATTCGAACAAGTTCGATAATTACTACTTGCTGGGTGAAATTGTTGGTAGAGTTCAATTAAGAAGACAATCTCACGAGGCGGATTTCGTTGAACGTCTGACCACGCTGTGTCTGGCCATAGGTTCAGCGTGAGCGGAATCGATTGCAAACACTGCTGACACTAACACTCGGAGCTAGGGCGACAGACAGTTTCACCGTGTGGCTTGCATCCATTCTTCATTCGGCACTCATTGCGGGAGGATGTTTGAGAGATTTGGCAGCTGGTGCTCGACATACATCTCTCTCTCTCTCTCTCTCTCTTTCTCTCTCTTCCACTCTATCGTTGTTGGACATTATTGCTTGAATCATGTCGATCTTTTTCCCAATAAACTCGTTCAATTCGCAGTTAGTCGGATACTGCACCCACTAAACCTCCTTCTCGGACTCGTCCTCGTGACGATTCGCGTATATATCGATTCCTTCGAGTCTTTGTTTAAATCCTGGATCCGTTCTCGTCGATCCGTCGCGGGTTCTACTGAATTTCGAATTGGTTTTCGAATGAGGGGCCTCTCGGATAAGAAGTGTTTAGCGAGTGAGATACTCGTAATGGAGGTAGAGGATGGTTTTCCTTCGATAAGGCTAAGAGAAATTCTTCTTTATCGCATTGCACACTTACTCGCCACCTTTCTCAGGCCCTTCTGCTCCGTCCAGATCCCCTAAGGGACGTTCAACTAAATTATTCACTTTCTTCGCGGCTCTTCTCCTTTCAGGTGTGAATGGTCCCGTTGCAAAGCGTTTTTTTTTCCACTTGCTCTTTTCTTCGGTTCTCACTGTGGTTCACCCTCGCTCTCTTTATCTTCTTCCTCTTCTCTGACCTCCCGCTTCTCACTCGCCAACTGTTAGCCCTGTTTTTGATTTCGCGAGGAAACTTCCAACTTTTCCGCAAAGTTAAATACGCTCTAGCGAGAGGAACTTTACGGTTGGAGAGATTGCCATACTTTGTAATTTATTGAATTTCCTACGAAAACTAATATTGTGTTTCGTACGCAACCTCGGACTCCAGAGTTCCTGCCACTAGTCTTCCTTCTTCTTCGTTTTCCTCTTCTTCCTTCTTCTCCCCCTTGCGGAGATCGATAAGCTGACTATCGAAAGCTCCGCAGGATTTATTTCCAACTGTATCTGGCTCCTGAATCCGCACGGTTATCTGGCGCGCCTCATAAATTAGGCTAATGAGCCTAATGCTGAGTCAAGAACATAATTGGCCAAGATTTGGCTCGTTTCGCACAAATTTGCATTGAAATTGTAAGCAAACGTTCGAGGAGTTTCCTGCGTGCAATACGCACTCGCTTTCGCGTGTTTCCTCTTGTTCATCGAAATTTCAGTGTAAAACTTTAATGAATTCAATCTTCTTAGTTTGCTTCTTTTAGTACCTCGAGCACGTATCGGCGAGACGTATCTTTCGCACGCTGACATTCTTCCTTGGGTTCGAAGCGCAACTCGAGTAAACGGGTCTAATCAACGTCAACGTCAAAGTCAACGTCTTTGTTTTAGATTGCTTCAGCTAGACGCTATGGGTTTCACCCATAAAGACGGATATCGGGCGAGACCTTTAACAAGTTTAGGCACCGTCCACTAAACGCTCTTCGATATCCTGGGAATTTAGCCCGATTGCATTACCGATCGTCTTATCGGCTCTCATTAACTCCAAGACTGTTTCCTTCGTTTATAAGGTATTAAGAGAATATTCCGTACAGCAAAAGTGCGATTTATTCCCAGAGGAATTTCTCTCGCGAAATCAGAAATTTACTCAGCGAACCGAGGAAAAACTGGATTCATGGTGTCAGGATAGTAGCAGGTTTGCGATACACTCGATGGTTTATTAAACTTTTAATCAATTGCATTGAATGTTTGTAACCTTTGAGAGAGTTCTCTCGTCCGCAGGAGAATTCGATACACGCTCGAACGTAGCGTGGAGGCTTCTGGCTTTTTCTAAAATCGTTCCAAAGTATTTTACTGTCGGGCTTTATGGTTAGGAGACACGACGAGCACTCCACTCAATAGTGCAAATTGCGACTCGAAATTCTATTCTCGATTCAATCGCCCTTGGAGCTTCGTTCTTTTCGCTTCATTTTCTTCCATTGTCTTTTTATTCGAATACTCGTGAGAAAACGGCGCGTAACATCAGTTCCGCGTCTCGCAATTCTCTGCTGCTTAACCACTCAATGCTACTAGTCCCGAGGCTTCTTTCCTTCTTGGTCTCGTTTTTTGCGAATGCCTTTTTCACGCTTGGCCTACTACTGGAAACGGTTTGGACGGTTCTTCTGATCCTTCTTAATTTTCGCCTGGAGCTTTTGCTTCTTCAGATTTTTCCACCAGCGGACAAAGGGCGCTTTGTCGGAGGTCTGACACTTTTAAAGGCTCTTACTGGCGGTTTGTGATTTATCATTCTACGCTTGACATTATTTCGCACATTTTCCTCCCTACACACGTATAAACAGAGTATCGTTCCCCATCGTTGTGCTGGCTGTGCCAAAATCGATTCCGGAAAAAAATCTCGCTCGACTTTAAAGTGTTTGCTTCGCGTAAATACTCGCAAAAAATGATTTCAGCGGTAACTGAGGAAACTTGCAAAAAGAGAGATTTAATCGCGAGTCCCAGGGTACTCCAAGTTTGTATACCCGTGTGTATGCACTGCTATTCCTGGCAACGAACGTCTTCCCGTAAAAAATGCTCTTTCATGGTTATTCGCAAATCTTTGCTACTCCTCTTGCGAAACACAAACACCAATTTGGATTTCATTCCAGAAATTATTCCCTGTGTTCGCCCGCTGAGTAACGGGTGAAAATCGCTGGCCCAGACTGTGTGTCCCTCTTTTTATATTAATCCCGAGGCCCCTGATCACTTGCGAGTTTCGCTGGCCCTTGGCTTCGCGTCGAACTTTGCCTCTATTAACTTTGCCCTAGGCTCATCCTTGATTTATGGTCCTCGGGATACGAAGACGCACTGCTTCGCGGGTCAGAACCAACAGAGGATTTACGAGGGCTCGCGGGAGAGACCAGAAAAATAGAAGCACCACCGACCAATATAAAAACGGACTTGGAATTTCTACGTTTACCCGACAGTCTTCTTTTCGAGTCTTCTTTTACTTGCTTTTTATATTAGTTACTTAGTTTACGTCTGTTTGTTCCCATTAGTTTGCTCCGCTCCATTTTCTACCTAATTTTTTCCCCGATTTTATCGCGATAGCGAACGATCCTTTTTCATAATTACCCTCACTCCTCAATGGATAATTACCTCATTCGGCATATCCGGCGAAATTCGCAGCCTAGGTCGAGTTACGCGGCGCCAGATCGGCGAACAATGTGCCATGGACATCGCGGCATTTCGAGAATCGCGCAATTGATAAATTACACCCTAATTGCGAGTTAGAGCCCGGCTAAAGCGGTGCAAACTCATTGACTAGTGCGGAGATAACGCGTGAGCGTGCTTGTATCGTTGGTCACGTTGCTAATTAACGTTAAGAATAATGTGATACGATTTAAAAGTTGAATCGTCGCTCGCGTTACCATCGGATCAGTCATAGATAGCAGACATATTCGCGTATGAGAGAGAGAGAGAAAGAGAGAGAAAGCGAGAAGGGTAACACCTGTTTCAAAAGGGTTTAAGCGTCCGTCTCGTAACTCGTTTTTATTAACTGGTTATACGCCGTGTTTTATCACCGGTCCACTTTTCCTTTGTCTAGACGATTTGCCCTGATCGAACAGGGTGCTGGGCTTGTGACGTTAAACAGCAGTAATCGAATCACGTTACGCTCAACTCAGGTTCAGTAAAATTTTGCGGATGATCGCCATGTATCGATCACGTTAAAATTCCACGCCGGTCACTCCGCTGGAAACGAGATTTTCGTGGATTCGCTGTCCCGGCACGAAAGCGGGTGTTTTTACAAAAATCAACGCTTTCAGGGAGATCGTGGTCGTGGGCAAGGTGCCAAGCGCTCCTTTTCAACGCGCGATTCAAGTGATTCCCATTCGCTTCCAGCAAGCAGAATTTTTTTCCCCACGCGAAAGCCTCACTGTGTGTTTCATCGTTTCTCGAGAGTCCGTCGACTTTTTTTTCCTTTCGCCACCACCGTTCGGTGCAAGCAGGCCCGCAAACTTGACTGATACCACGCGTTCTGTGAAAAAGCTCACTCAAATTGCAGGCCGCGGCAGAAAAAGTATTTAAATGACTAGCGGTTTGCTATACATATACGCGTGAGGCAATCAAATCCGAATCAGTTCAACTCGTTAATGAGCGACCATATTTCGCGAATAACACGCGTCAGCGATTTGAGGAATTCGTCGATTGCACGTCGAATTTGCCCAAAAATCTTTTACTGGCTCGTTCAGCCTGGCAGTTAGTATAGTAGCCTGGCTTTGCGGCTGCCAGGTGAGAGTGGAATCTCGAAGAAATATGGCCGGGCTCGAATCGAAATATTTGCCCAACTCCACTCGATTTATCGTGTTTCACGAGCGGGCGAAACTATGCGTGCTGTGTTCGGCTAAATAACATCGACTAGACTAATTCTTCCCAGCGATTTCTAATCGTTACAACAGTCAATCGTGCGTGGTTCGCTTGATTCTTGGCAGAGTTATCTAGAAAATAATAATCCAGTGAATAATGACATAAAATTTCGCTGACGCAATTGCCAACGTTTTCGGTGAGCGGACTCACGAGGGATAGGATTTTTCCGCAAAATTCCCTGGGTGCATTTTCTCGCTTATTCGCGGCCAATTTTCCCGTGAAATTCCGCACGCGCGAGCATAAATCTGCATTGACGATGCGCCGCTTCGTCGCTCGTTCGCTGTTCTCTGAAACAATGCCAAAAACGAGGCGCGATACAAGTCGAGCAGATTTCGTCCTCGTTCCAATTGCGATCATCCTGGGAAATTCTTGCAACAAGTTGCTCCTGTTCTTCCGCATAGATTAGACCGTGTGGCTCGAACTTCCGGCCGCGCGGCAAACGTTATTATCGCGATCGTCCAATAAGATTACGACGTCCATCAACGGGTATTACGAGGATCCTTCGATCGCTCGGGTAACTGGCATCGTGGCCTCTTATCAGCGTCTGGTATTACGTCCTGATGAGTTCCTATCTCGATAAACGCGAACGCTTTCAATCAGCTATCAAAACAAAAATACTTTGCCCTAAATAAAGAATCCTTGAAAAAGTTTTTTCCATACTATACATACACATGTATGTACATATGTATATTTGGGCTTGCGAAGAAAATTTAAGAGATTTCGATTTCTTCTGCGATTCATCCACCTTGCTCGGCGATGATGAACACTGCGCCATAATCCGTTGCGATAAGAATAGCGCAGGTTGAGCGTGGTTCATCAGGCGCGGCTCGAAATTAGGACTGGGAAATTAATAAAGGAAGAGTGTGGAGCGTGATGGGACCGCGTGAAAAGAGTCAGCGTTATTTGGCAGGGCGCGGGGTGAAAAGCGGTCGGATTGGGCGAGGGTGGCAGTGGAATTCGGTGAGAGGGTGCCTCGGGACTGATCGAGAGAGGGTGGTCGGGAGGGTAGTTCGGGGTGGGAGACGAGGAGGTCCCGAGGCAGAAACGAAGCGAACCAGGGCTCTCCTAACCAGGAGACCGGAGGGGATGCGGGTGGATGCAAGGTGCAATCAATAGCGAGATTGCCCTCGCTCGGTAGCTACTCAACGCCGATATACCAGGAGGTTAGAGACACATACGCGACACACACGCGACACACACGCGACACACGTAGAGATCCGTTACGATTGCAGATCCACTGGTCCATACTCTCCAGGATAAACTGTTGGTCGGATACTCGACAACGATCGGTGCTTACGTAATTTTCCAGGGATACGCGGTTCATGCTGCCTCTGACGCGGGATTGGGATTGCCTTTGTCGTGCGCACAGCTGCGCCAAAAAGAGATTACTTAAGTAGGCTGCTTCGCGGTAGTCAGCCGACTTTTTAACACTGATTTCCTAACCATTCGTTCAATGAGCGTGTTACGAAAGTCACATTGTTGCGATTGAGCCTGTCGAACATCCAGGAGTGGAGAGATTCTGACCCATTGTTCCGCGGGGAAAATCCAGCGAATCCCGGGGGCCTGGTCGCTGACGGAATTCCATTGGCCATGGTCGTGAGTGGCCAACGTAAGTAGTAGGATTTCGCGGTGTAATCGTATTTCATTGCAGTGCTATGTTGAAAGGGTTGAAAAAGGAATTCACGCGTAAAGCGAGGCTTAGCTGCCACTTTGTGCCAAGCCCGAGTACCTATTATTCTGCCCTCCACTTCACTTTTACGAGTGCTCGAGAACCGTGCGAAGCACGGCTTCTTTTCGTGTCAAGATTTTGCGGAACTTAAACGAGACATCGCCAAACCGCGCCGAGTGGTGCCACCGACTTCCTGAGCTGGCCATTGACGGCAAGAAATATCCGAAAGCGGTACGAAATAATTCCGAGTTGTTCGCGATATTGTTCGCGATATTGTTCGCGACTCGACCAGCCCGAGAGATGCCGCATAATGGCTCGCTCACCTTGTCGCGCGCCACCTCTACGCTCCAGTTACAAAATTTCTCGACGCTGATCAATCTCCGTTTCCCGCCGAACTGACTGCTTCCAATTTGCACATTAATTATCCCGTTCTAATGGTCATCGCGAGGAGGGCGCGACGCCGCAGGAAACCCAGAGTTCCTCCCTCGATCCTTGCATAGGTGGGAAAAACAGACTCGGAGTACGGAGCAGACCGACAGTGAGCAAGCAACTTGGTGGACGTTGCCCTTTTCGCCGCATAATTCGATGGGATTGAATCCCGAACGAGATTTCTAGCACTCGGACGTACCACGACGAAAGGAAGGAGAAAGAGGCGAAAAAGGAGACGAGAGACCTGGCAAGGAATTTGCGAGGAAAAAGTAGGAAAGAGAGAGAGAGAGAAACAGGGTAGGTAAGGTGGGGAGATTCTCGAAGAAAACAAGCGTCGTGACCCATATACCAGCCGGAATTGGAAAGCGGCGAAGAATCCAACTCCGTTCCACGAATTCGCCAGTCCACTCTCTTCGTCTCCCTCACTTCAACCCGACTTTCCTATATTCTATATTTTATATTTTCGGCAAACATCATTTTTCCTAGCGTCAAGCGCGGCTTCTTTATCAGGCCACCGCGTAAGAGGATCGGAGTCCAGTACTCTCTCTCTCTCTCTCTCTTTCTTCTCTGTTCCAACCAAGTGGCTCCTCTTCCCAGCGGAATTTACTCGATCGCCTTCAATTCTCACGTAATATCGAGCTTCTTTATTGTCGGCAAGCACGCCTGTCCTTGCGCTTTTCACTCTGAGGCTGAATTTGACCAGCGCCTAAGGAATCCTCGAAGAAGGGTATTGTTCTCGAGTTCCATGCCACGTGGAACTCTACAGCGTCAGTCTATTCGTGTCTAAGAGATCCGCTCCTCCTTTCAGGATTCTATCCTTCCACTTATCGAATCTTCCTTCTAGCTTTGCTTGCCGCGCATCGTTGCACATTAATTTATCCTAATTGTTTCCCCCAAATTACGTCGCGGTACAGTTTCTCGCTCCTTTAATTTCATTCTCTAACGGAAACTCGGTTCCTCGCGAATTCTTCTCTGATCCCACAGCGGCGGGTTGTCGTAGTTCCCGACTGCTCTCGACGAGTGACATCCAGGACGTGGCAAGTGGGGCTACCTCGCCACTTCAGTCGTCTGGCACTTTGCTAGAGACGCTCGCATAACTCGCCTTGTAATGCTAGCAGCACGTGTGCGAATCGAGCTCGACTTCCGAGCCGACAGTATACGCGTATATATACGTGTGTATGTGTGTGTATATAGCCCGGCTGTAAAATACCGAACGATATGGAGCGTTTCCAATATTTCCCAGTTATACGCGGAAGTGTAGACCGTAGTGGAACGTTACGTTCACACGGCTAAAAGTTGCCCGGAAATCTGAAGCCTCCGTATCTTCAGAGGAGAATATCCAAAAAGTGAAGAGCCTGCAGTTTTCAAAAGAAGGCGAATTCTTTCAAGAAACGCAGATCTGTTGTAATCGTCTTATCCAATTCTCTCTATTTCCCGTGATTATTTGACTCGCTTTTCAGCTGAGCTTCTATTATTCACGTTAGTGGCGTGCTTGGTAACGAGCGTTGAGAGACGCGTAAGTACATACGTGTTCGCGAAACTACCTGCTTAATGTAGATATCCACCTGGGGAACGCGTGCGCTCGTTTTAGGTGTTGAGTTACCATCAATATTTCAATCTTTCCCTTCGATATCCCTGCATCCCCCATCTCACGATCTGTTTGTCTCGCCGATTGAAAAGAGAATTTCCCCTCGGTAGCGCGACTTCCCTCGAATTGACACGGCTATAACTCCGGTGTTAAATAAATAACACGGAGAGAAACGCGTGGATAATAAAGTCTCTTTGAGTGGGAAGGGGGAGGCAATTGGAAGCTCTCTTAAACATTACCAACGCACACGTCCTCTAACGAGGAAAATATCGGCTCTCTTTTATCGTGGGTAGCTTGTACATCGGCTTTTTTATCTTCTGGGTTGGAGGTAAAACAATCGCCATAAGCGCCAATTTCGAAATCGATCGTATAAACTACTGCGATTGCTCGCGTGGATTATAATTAAATCAGTGATTAATCGTTGCCATTTTCGAGATCTATTTTAAACTGATAATTATTCGAGACACCGCGATTTAACACTCGAATCATACTTATCTCTCTAGATTTTTAACGTTCTTATCGACTCTTTTTCTCGTCCTACTCCAATATATATTCGAGTTTGACTCATCACTCGACGACAGTTCTCATACTTTATTACTCGCAATTACATCGATTACCCCTTCACCTTTTCACCCTCTACACCTCAAATAATTTCCAGCTCACAAATAAACAAGTGTATCTCTTGCCTTCGATGCAAACAATCTTTCTTTCCCCTAATTTCGTCCACTGTTATTTCGTAAGACAAGATGAAGAAAACAAGAGACCTTCTTTTCGAGTAAACAATTATAATTTTTTCCACGACGAGCTAATATGGTGAAAAAAAAAATTCGACTAGTGTAAATATTGTGCGAGCACTGTTTGCCGTAGCCAGTCACCATAAAAAGCCTTGGAACCTTTTAAGATCGTAGTTGACACAGAGAGAAATCGTAGTGAGTAGAAGTGCCAGTAAAAAAAGTAGAACAAGCTTCGTTCTCCTCCCCTAACCGTATGTCTCACGCCTGTATCTATGTCCCTCTCATTTCACATGTAATTTTCGAATAGCATTGGGCTATGCAATCTTCGATTTGGCACCAATCACCGACTGTTATTCGAGCTCGTAATCCAGCCGGACTCAGGAGCCTCTCGTGTCTCTCTCTCTCTCTCTCACTCTCTCTTATCGTTCGAGGGTCCCATCGTCGACACGTATTCATTACCGAAAATTCACTCGGCGCGCATTAGCCGGTGGCCAGAAAGCAGCGCTGTGGTGTGCGCTGCAAGGAAACGCGAATAAGAGAGTCTCTGGCTGTGGGTGGCGGGAAGGGTGGGAAAACAGGATGGTCGGTGGAGAAGACGCGAGCGACTGTGTTGAGAAGAAATGGAGCAGGAGTTCTGCGAGTGAGAGAGAGAATCGTAAGGAAGAAGAGCGAGGCAGAGAGAAAGAGAGAAGGGGAGAGAGGGAGAGAGAGAGAGAGAGAGAGAGAAGGGGAGAAAGGCCGGAGGGTGAAGGATTCGGGCCTGGAGAAGGGTGGCGAGAGGAAAAGCGGTGGCGGAGAGCAGTTCCGTGTGGATGGAATACGGATCAATATCAGAGGGTGAAGCATCCTTCGGTTTGGTTCCTTCGATTCGGAAGGAAAGAACTGGCGAGCACGCGCCTCTCCCTTCCTCTCTCATGGGATTTTTCTTGTCTGCGATTTTCTCCCTGCGTTTATTCTTTCTCTTTATCTTTGGCTGCTTGGTTGCTTGGTAGCCTGACGGCCTTCGCTTTTCATGGCTCTTTTCTCCAAGGAGCATCTCTTAACCAGCTCAGGTCCATTACCCCAATCGACAACGCCTAATTTCACTTTGAATCGCGCACTTCTGAATGCTTCGATCAGTGACTTCGTGCTTGTTCAGTTCCTGGCGCAGCGAAGTCTCCTCGGGGAGAGCCCGATCCAATTAGATTCCGCAGGATCAGCTCGTCAGGTGTATCCATTTCGAGGAAGACAGGATTTCTCTAATGTTTGATACAGCACAAAGCTACACTGCCTTTGCTCGAGCACCGCAAGCGTTAGTGTGTATGTGTGTGTCGAGCTTGCAATTAAATGCTTAATTGGTCAATATCTCGCCGCGCGATAGTTTTCTTATTTCGCTCGTCAAGCCCACTCGAGAGGCATTCAGTGCCGAATTAAATCGAGTACTCTTCAGAGCCTCCTTCTTTTTTGCAACCTCAATTGGCACGACTCCACGCGCGATGCTTTTCTTTCTCGAAAAGGAGGAACTCACTGACGAATAGAATTTAACGTCAACTACGTAAATTAATCCGCGTATGGGTCGAAGAAAAAAAATATAGTTCGCGCTTGGGACACGCAGAGGTACGTACGTAGATACGTGTATATCCGAATGTGGCTCGTAAACAATGTTGTCCAGTCCCATGCGGCCGTGCAGCAGAAAACTCTGTCGATCAATACGGCGAAATAAAGTAGAAAGAGGAAAAGTTTTAATACGATACACGGACCACCCCTTATCCTTACCGTTACCCTTAGCCTTACCGTTACACCCTTACCCTCAAATTCTCTCTTTTTATTCCACCGTTCGATTGCGCGCGAACCTTACACGCACACCAAAGCAAATACATCGCGTATATACATATATCGTTCGTCCTGCAATTTCGGATCAACGATTATTCCCTTGGCTCGGATCGAGGTACCGCGCGATTTATCATTCGAAACCGAACGGGGTAGAACCCTCCAAACAAAGAGGAACTCTTCGAGTTTGGGACCGTTGAGCGAAAGAGCTCGAAAATATGGATGAATATTGCATTAGATGTATACGTTGGGATATTCGCGGGAAAAATTTTCGAGACGATACTAAACCTATCCTCATCTACGATCTTATAGGTAAAATTTCTTCTCTCTTTTATTCTCGATTGATTCGAACCACTAACGAAATTACTCTCGGCAAACGATCACTGGTCGACGTTTAACTTGCGCTCGTAAATAATATTGAAATGACGTCTCTCGTCGATCTCTCGTCGATTGCGCATTTCTCGCTTTCTCCGTTCTCTGATACTCCTTCTTTTCCCTTCCGATAAATAATCAGCGATAAATGGCTGCTCGTTACCAGCTATTATTATGCCTGCTCGTTTCTTCGAGGAAGATTCTTCCGATTTTTATCGGACGATCAATGAAACTCGATGACTAACGGTGGCCGCACGCGTAATAACGGATCAGCTTATTTATTCTGATATTGGTACGAGATGAAAAGTTGGGCTGTATCGTAGATTTTTTTGTCGAGGGATCTTGGACGTCAGCCAATCGTGCAAATTTTCGAGCGATACTTGTTCCAAATAAGATTTCGCTTCATAAGCAATTTCACCGGGGATATAATGGAATATTGCGTGGAGCCATTTCCACACTGAAGTAGCCGCTATCCATTGCTATTTCATCCGGGTTATGTGAATCAGCAATTAAAAGTTTGGCCAATCTCACGTGATTCGTAAAATTTCCTGTTTTTATCAGAATCCAAGGGTAGGTAGGGGAACTTTTGGACAAGGATTGCTTAGAAAACTAAAATAAGAGGGTGAAGCAAGTATCGCATGATTTTTCTACTAATTTCCGTAGACTGTCATCGAAGAGCGTTCCGGTTAGGGAATACCGGAGACACTCATGACGAGGGGAAGATCGACACGTTACCACTTAGAAAAGATAGTTCCTGCGAAGGCTGACAGTAACGCGTTTTCCGTGAACGGAAGGAGTCGGGAAGCGAAGTAGGGAAAGAGCGTCGTTCGTCCATCACTTCTTTATATCTTTCCACACTGGGCATCCCAAGGGCTAGCTACTCTGATTGATAGTGCCTTACACGCCGGTTGGCCGACCCATGCACGTTATTTACCCCGAGCCAGGATCCATGCCTAGTACGATAGATCTTTTTACGCCCTCCTTTTGACCCTCTCGCCTCTTTCTCCCTCGTTTCTCCCTCCTTTAATCGGCCGATCGACAATCCTCGGACCATTTTCCAAATCCGAGAACGGACAGCAATAATTGATGACAAATCGCGTCAATTTCTAAAGGGACCTTACTACTTTAGAGAGGGAGGCACACGGTTATGGTAGTATTTCCGGCAAGTTACGCTGCCGGAGAGAAGGGTGGTATCATGGAAAAAGAACTGCTCTCGTAAACTACGCCACCAACGAGTCCATAATACGAGGTCAGAATTAAAAGGTGTAAATTTCAAGTGCATTCTTCAAAATTTTACGTTGCGTCAAATAACTAACTGCGTAGCTTTACTCCGAGTTTCACTGTGTCCGGAGAGACACGAGACATATTCCATGGAAAAGACGCAGTGCTAGAGATCGTCCAGAGGGTGCGACTCGAATTACTTGTTCGTTAGTGCGCGCGGGGGAGGATTAAATCAAATGGCCCTGTGCGAAGTGGTCGTAATACAGAGGAGAGAGTAGATTTTTCGAGAGAGAGTGAGAGTCGTCGTCGACAATTCGCACGTTCGAGCTACAAGAAGCTTTATACCTAGGCGGTATCTCTTTCCGGCTCGAATGTAATCCGCGGCTCGTCTACCACTACTATAAATCCTCGGTTATTTTTATGAATTGGCGGATAACCACTCGAATAAAGCAGCAGGAATGAAACCGCGTGCGGTTGGCAAATCTGCTGCCAACTCGATAAGAATTTTGCCAACTCGCTTCTCATGTTTGCCACCGTGGTTGAAAAGTTCGCCATCACTGTTTTTCCGGTTCCAGCATCGTCAGGATATCTCTTGGCCTACCGATATTTCACCTAACTTCAAATAAGATTTCAATCAGTTCAATGAGAAGTCAAAGTTTGAATAAGTCCAGCAACCGTTCTATATATCTCTTGCGAGAATCCTCAAATTGAATCGGCAACCTGGCGTAAATCACGTGGCGCCGTCACGTTGTCGGGTGTATACAATCTTTTCTTACAATTATCGATTGCCTTACTACCCAGTTCACGTACGCGACCCCTCCCAACCCGAGACCCAGCGCAAATGTAACGCGACACCCGCCCGTGAGATCTCGCTGCGATCTCGAGATCCAGGATTTTAACAAGATCGAACTGTCAATACAAATCCACACGAGATTCACAAGATTTCTGATTAAATCTGGAAATAACTTTCTTAATTTTGAATCTATTGAAATTTTCTTTTTGCTACCTGGTCAGTTCTAAATAGACATTTCTTTTTTAAACAGCTGCCTTTACGTCAGATTGCCTACCATCGTAATCTCCGTTTTTTCATGAAATTTCCATTTAACGTCGTGCCCACTATCAGAGCCGTTTCAAGCGTTCCAAAATGTAGAAAGACTGGAGAGAGATCTTACGGTTGTATCCAAAAATCATTAACTGTTTCAAGAATCTTTACGGTGCACGTAGAATATCTATTGATAATATATCGATCTAGGCGAGTAGGTCGTAGTGTCGATAAGTGCGCGATACGCGTCGCGTAATAAAAGATAAACGCAGTTGCTTATGGCGACAGACATTAGGAGACGGTAAACAGCGATTATCCGAATTATCTCGAGAAGTCACTTGGGACAAGATCCCTCGGAGGGAATACCGCTCGTTCTGGCATGTAAGCGCTCTGTTTTGGCCCGCTGCCGATGCTACGTTTCCTTCGAGAGGATTTTTGGAAGTCACGTCACATCCTGAGGGTGGCTTTCCCCTTCTCTCAAACTACTCTCCCATTCCCAGCGTTCCTGGAATATCCTCCTTCCACTTACGTACTTATGTACACTCGAAAATCTTCATTTTTACCCCGCTATTAAACCTCTCGTCGAGAGATTCAACTCTCGCAAGTGCGAAACTCTTTCACCGATTTAATAACCTATCGAAGCGATAATTCGCAGGGTGCAGGAAACGCAGAAAAAGGAGAATACAGAGTTGAAATTGATCGTGAGTTTCTCTACTGATGATCGGGACAACGTCGCGTGACGAGCGAAAGCTCCCGCCGAATTTATCGTCGTGCAAAAAGATCGGGACGTTCGATCGACCGGCAAGAAAGGAACGAGAGCTAAATCAAGAGGGAAGCGCTTGCCGGAGACAATTTCCATCGGCGAAAAATAGCCTGATTTTACGCTCGGTACTTATTGCGTGGCGATGCAAAACGACGAGAAGGGTCACCTATCGCTCTTTTTTTTTTTCTCTCCCTTAGTTTATCCTCTTATTTTACAACAATTTCCCTCGTGGAACTCTCGATACCCACGAATATACTATTATCTAGCGATTATTTTCCGCATTTCTCGATTCGCTGGAAAATACTGAATTCTCTGGTTTTCTTCCACGAGAATGTGTAGTAAAGAGAGAAGCCTGGAAGCAAGAATAAAATAGTACCACTTCAAGTAGCCCACACGGAGCGAGTAAAGAAGATTGTCGCGTACAATTCTAACCACCACAAGAGACTCGTTGGATTCTGCGACATCCATTAATTAAGAGTAGCAGAGAGCCCGCGCCACTGTCTTTTACTTTTACAGCAAATTGCTCGCACTAGCATTAACACTAGGCAACTATCATGACAAAGAATCGAGTCCTCGAAAAATTCAACGAGCTTGTCGTCATTGTTCGCTAATCACTAGCGATCTCCCAAAGGAATTGTCCCGGTTGCAGGATAATTCAAGGATCAATTTGTTTCACGCGATTCCATTTTATATGCATATTTCTCCAATTCCCCTCGGCTGTTTTCTAAGCAGCGATAAGGGATGGTGAGGGGATACACGAAAGAAGGTTTTGCTATTTTCTTTGGCCTTTTCGAAAGCTTCGTGCGTAAGAGTCAAGCTAGTAGCTACTAACCAGCAACGCTGCCACCGTGAATAATTTCACACCGGCGAGGATTCACGGATCGTTTAACGTCGCCCTTCCTCCCGATTTGCCGCTCCTTTCGTTCCTGTCGTCCAACTAAAAACGCCACCCAATGTAAATGGAAGCCTGCCTCCGACATATATTTATATACCTCTCTGCATCGAAATATTTTCCAATTTTCCTTTCTCCCTCGCGCTCCCTCTCTATCTCTCTCTCTCTCTCTCTCTCGGTTCGCTCGGCAGTCCGAACCAGTCGACGCATCCGATCGCCCGAAGGGGACTTGACAAATATAGCTCGACCGACTGAGGGTGCTTTTTTCGACGAATCATCAAGTATACTACTACGTATCGCGAATTCAGTCTGTACCAACCCCAAATTCTCTTCGATTATTTATTCCGGGACGGGAAATTTCTCGAGCGAGCTAAAAATAAAGCTGGTTCAGCTTAGAATCGTTTACATTTTCGTTCCACTCTTTGTCGGTTGGATAACTGGTGGATGAATAGGCGTCAAGTTGAAACACTCGTGCCGTTATCTCTTTGCGAGCGTTCTCTCCGGCATCCCCGAAACATTCGCGTGTAATTCTGCGTTTCAAGAGGCTCGCGACCGCGCTCTCGTCTTTGCCAACGTTCAAATTCATTACGCGGCTCGTGTTTGCGCCGTAGCGCGGTGGGACTCAAATAAGTGGATGCATTTGCGAGCTACGTATCCTGTCGTTCGACATAAACGCGTCTCTCTAATGACGTTACGCGTATACGTACGTTCGTAAAACAGATGTGGCCCGTATCGAGTAAAATCGAAGCATGTCATAAGTGAACTTTACTTACCGATTTCTGGAACTCTTGCTGGTTCGCAGCACTTCATCGATGCTAAGACACCTTCTGCTCGTATCACTATCTGAATTCTGAAAAATCACAAATTCAAGTTTTTTACTTGGCAAGAATTGAATCGTCAATATTGGTAGAAGAAATTAAAATAACTGTTTTGTTGGGAATGAAACGTAGTTAACGCTTGAAAGATCGACTTGATCGAATTGGACTGGTTTGAAGAGAAGCGAGTGACGTTGAGTCTAGCGATATCTAATAGCCTCAGAAAATCAGGCTCCAGTGGCGGGCAGCAATTACTTTCCGCGAACCTTGGTAAAGAAGCAAAGGGAGAGAGAGAGATTCGGCTTCGGTAAGACGATTTATATTTTCCAGTCTCCGCTACCGGCTGACAGACTGGCAGGGTTTCCTATCGCGAAATTCGACGGATTTGAGGGAGTAGGCCGAATGAAAATGGGCTCGCCCGAGCCATCATTCATCTCGCGCCATTTACCTATCCGCATATGTCCACGCGCGTGCCCCTCTTCGCCGCGATCCATCCTAGTCTACCCTCTCTCGTCCCTTCTCGAGCAGCGCAGCGGTGCGTATACCCTTCGTCACCCTTCGTCACCCTTCGTCACCCTGCGTCACCCTTCGCCACCGCCTCTCCTTTTCTGCTGAACGCTTATATTTGCATCTTCGATCGGTCCGGTCCGTAACTCTTCGCAAAGTGCCCCGGAGATTACCGCAGTTCAGCCGTGGTATCCAGCACGAGACGAAGACATCCAAGTCAATTGCGGAATATTGTTAGGATTGAGTAGTTCGCGGTGAGATTGATACCTACTCGATTTTTTTTCTGCCCAGCTAAAAAGAGGATCGGACGAAAGATGGGAGAAGGAAGTTGTAATCGGATTGTTTGGTGTCAGGGTATCAATTAGTGTGGCTGCTGTTGCTACAATATTTATTGGCAAATTCTCGAGCCCAGACTCCCGAAGCCGCTTTAAGTCTCTGTATCGGTAGTGGCAATCAAAATGAGCTTATTTGGCCAAGTGAGCTCGCCATATCCAATAATCGATGTAATACCCAACCGTACCGGCCACTCCGAAATCCTGAGACAAGCCTATTACGATCGCAAAAACAGGAGTAATGTAATTACCCAGCTGAGAAGTTTCGCGCCCAGCGAAACAATTTCGAAACCGCGAAAATGGAAAGGAAATTACTGGTGTCGCATTGTTAAGCGGTTCTAGGTAGAGGCGATTAATTTTTTTCTTTTTTTCTTGCTCGCATTGCCCATCTCGTTGCTGCTCATTCCTAACATCCAATTAAGAAGCGGTACAAGCCGCCAACTGCATGGATAAATATTTATGAATTTGGCGGATTGCTCGACGCAGCCAACTACTTTCCAAGTTAATTACAGCGTCTACTTTGAGCGGTGGAATCTCCCGCGGTTACCGAATTCGCTCTAAAGAGAACTATTGGCAGGAAAGTTCGCGCAATGCGATGAGCCTGTTCATTCCGCCAGTGGTTTTCGCCTATTCGCTCTTCTCTCATTACAATTAATCGCGGCACGGTGGTTTCGATTCTTGCCGGAAGTGGTTGCCAGTACATATTTGGGTAGAGCGAGCGATTGCGCCGCTCACTGACACCAGTGTACGCTGAACAAATTGTCATGGCGAAAGTTTTACTCGCCCAATAGCTGCGAGTTAAGCAGCGCCAGCAGCACTACTCATCCCAATACAACTTTAAACAGAGGCTAACATAAAAGCGGAACACGTGGAAAAGGTTACTCCATGCATCCGTGAAGCACACTATACCGAGATTTCCTGATGGTTTTTATTGGAGTCGCGACCGAGCGGTCGACAGAATTCCACACGCAATACCGGCTCTCGGAAGCGAAGACTTTTGTCGGAGAAGGCCAGGCCACTGGGATTCGCCGGGCTCTCGGCGCGACCTACAAAAGACGAGGAGGCTTCCGCGAGAGGACGAAAGATAGGATAAAAGATGTTCGCCGTTTCGAGGGGCTCGGGGACCTGGAGGGCAAACATTACATTGGTAGCATGCGCGCGCACATCTTTCATCCGCTAACGAAATACCCTATATTTCGAGATGTCGGCAACTCGAAAATTTCGTATATCGCTCTCATTCTCCGGGCCCTCTATGGATCAGCCGCTCGTCATTTCCGGCAGCCTATTTTTCCACGGAAATGGCCGGTTCCCTTTTTTCGACCAGGAGTCTGACTCGTGAGAAGCTAAAAGCTCGCGTCGTTAGAATCTATTCCCAGTAGTCGTGTGCTGATCATTAACATTTCGCGATATTTGGAACGAGCGATCTAAGAAAAGTCGTCGGTTGACTCCGGCAAAAAGTCAGGATAATGTCTCTCCCGGTACATCCTTGGTAACCTTAAACTTCTTGGATTTATTGTCATCCTGCCAAGCGAAGCCTTTATCTTTCAATAAACAGCCAACGATGCTTTTTGATCGCTTCCACTTTGTCTCTTGCACCGAGCGTGACTGGCGTCGCGATTGTGGTCGACTCGTATCCCTTAGTCGAGATCATTACGAATTAAACGTCTGGCAGATGTTCAACGAGAAAGTAGAAAAGAGCCGACTAATTTTTGCTTTAGGCTTCAAGGTACTAAGCGTCATCCTTATGTTCTCTAACAATAAGAATGACAACGTGGGAAAGGCCTCGTACTGCCTGCAGCGCGTACTTTTCTCATTTTTTAACTTTTTCCCCTCAATTCTAGTCTCCTTTCGCCGAGACGAGCGACACTTGCCACCACTAGCAGTCTTCTCCCAATTGTCTTTCGAGCGAGCCATCATCGCTCCAGGCTCGCGACTAGCATTATCCGGCCTCTCGTCCCCTCCCCTCCGCCGCATCCCGGAGGCATAATTGCACACATTGTTCCGTCTCCGCGCGTGTCATCGCCAATTCACACAGCAGAAGATCCTCTTTACCGTCACGCTGCTCAATTTGCTGCCTTAATCGAGCCGCGACACTAGAGACGTTCAATGGAAAATGCATCGACCTGCTCACGCAAGATGAGAAGTTTTCCCGCGCAAACGCATCATTGTCATATATATATATCCTTCTATTTACGTACAACGGAGAATCGGTGCAGTTGTCTTTTTCGTGAATTGTCCAATTGTCCCAGCGCCTCAAGTGGGAAGAATTAAATCCGAATGGTGGATAAGCGGAATCAGGAAAGATAAAGTATCGTCTCAGGGCACAGTTTCGTCGGCTTTGTTCCCGAGTACCATCCGCATTGTGTTTTGAGAGCGTGAGGTGGTGTCCTCGGGCTGATTGTCTTCGCGAGGAGTGATGCAGCGAGAGTATTGGGGTTGAGCGAGTCGGCAGCTACACCTGCTTTGTCCACTAGCCAAAGGCCAATCCGTAAAATCGCGCCCACGAAGCCACTTCGAATCTTGGCAGCTTCGTCACTGTGCGGGTCACAATTCTATCTCGATACCATTTTGGCAAAAGATTCCGACAGATTTTCGAATCCAAATTGGAAGATGCAGCAGGTTTCCTCGAGGTGAACGTCAGCTTGAAAAAAAAAAAAAAAAAAAAGTAGAAGGACGGCATTGATTAAGCAAATTTGCTCGAGGCGAATAGCTCATGTAAGCAGCTCTCATGAGTTCCTTTGCTTTCGCGCACTTGTAATAGAGCACAGAAATGGCTAGTCTACCTCTTTCAATGGGTAACGCGGTGCGGTGACTCAAGCGTTCACCTGAGATTCTTGACACTACGACAGTCCTCTCTCCTCGCTAGAAGGAGAGACCTCTTTGATGCGCGCTAATGACATGTCTGCTCTGGGAATTTTCTATCTAATACCACGATCTCGGCACAAGGGTGCACACTCTGACTCACTGCTTCGGCTAACGCTCGATGGATATTCGAGAGTCCAGTCATTCCCGCCAAAAAGAGCACTCTCACAAACTACTGGAAACGTCCTTATTCTTCTAGCTAATCTTTCGAAAAGAGAATAGCATTATTCGATGCACGCGTATTGTTAAATGCGAACATGGATGGTCGTTCGAAGCAATATCAAAATACCCGGAAACTGGATTTCTCGCAGAGTGTTGGTTATCGATATCGAGTATTGTTTCGCCACGTGACTCGCTCGTAGAGCAAAATTGTTAAAAGCAGTCACGCTTTGTGTTTAAGATCCAGGCACCCGGCACTCTTAATTCGCACGCTCTACTCGCTCCATAACTTGTTTACGATTTCTCCCCTGGAATTGACCGCGATTTCCTTGCGAAATTTCGAGTCTGCGCTCCGTGACGGGACTGCATAACTTGGAGTATCGTCTGGCCGATAAACAGCTTGCAGTACAATCCTAAATATAAGCAACAGCGGAGACAGTACTTTGACCGAGTGAAATGATTCGCGAGAGGATCTATTCGATCGAAATGTTCCAGTTTGCATCGTGTCTATTTGCTAATAAAATCCCACCGAGTTTGAATCAATGAACCGGCTTGGGAAAAACTGGGACCAAGGATTGTGTACGCCATTTGAACTAATATCTCTAGAGAATGAGTTTGTCGAATCCTTCGGGCTATCCTAAATCCTAACAATGGGTGTGCCTAACAATTATGCCATGCGCCCGGTCATTATCGCGACTCTTTCCATTGCGGTAGAGTGCCATTGAGAGAAATTGGTCAAAAAAAGTGACCGAAGGACAATGACAATTATGTGATGAGTGGTTTTGAGGACAACAGTTCTCGTTGCATTTCCCGCAATCAATTTAATATCTGTCTTGGAATTCGTTCAAGAGAGATTTGAATTCGTGGGAAATGAAAAATTGTTCAAGTGAAAATTTGCAAGGAAGAAATAGTAGAGTTATGTACCGCGGTTCGTTCTCGTTCTTTTCCTTGCCACTGTCATCGTATGGTGACCAAACGAAAACGGGGAATCCCCGAGTCGCGCGACTAGGTCGACATCGATCGTTACCATCACCATCACCTTCGCCGAGATCCGGCATCCTGCGTGGGGTTTTCGCTCATCGCGCCCCATTCCCAAACTACCATAAGCTCGATCGTATCGACCTCCCCAATTCACAAGGCGTCTACAAGTTTTAATTTAGCGCGAAATTGCAAGCACATATCGCTCGACAGCAGCCGGAGGGCCCGGTGGAGTTTGGCTCGAATAGAAGGTGGCGGCATCGAGTCTCGCGAGGGTGCGGATCAAAGGGTGCGAGCGGAGCTCTGAGGAAAAGATCGACCACGGGCGAGACCGCGACAGGGAACAGTGAGGGAGGAGAAAGCCAGTGCATCGATAATCACCGTGCGAGTTGTATTCCGTGGCTGCATGCGAAAAAGTTTAAGGGGGTTGGAAAGTGAGCTTCCGAGGGCTCGGTCCCGCACGGTTCGGTTTGGTTCGGCTTGGTTCGGCTTGGTTCGGCTCGGCTTGACTCGCGAAAGGAGCACGAATGGAACGAGAGATAGAGAGAGATAGACAGGAAGAGGGGAAGCGAGAAGAGCAGGAATAGTAGAACTGGCTGGGCCAGAGGGTGGTGGGTGCAGGAGTAGGTTAAAGAGGGTGGCAGTGGGTCGTTGGGAAGCCACGGTGAGGGGAGATCGAGGAAGGCAGCGAGAGGGGTGGCTCGGGATTTGGGGTAGCATCGGGAGAAGGGAGGCCAGATATGGGCCAGGTAACCAGGTCACCGTGACTGAGGGCATTGCTTTTGCAACCACCAACCACCGGCAGCACTGCTACCACTGGCAGCGCCACCCCATCCGAGCAGCCCTACCTGACCATCCCCTCTTGCCCTTGTACACCCACGATCACCCTCGTTCGCCCTCGCTCACCCTCGCTCGCCCTCGCTCCTCCTCACTCCCTCTCTTCGATCTCACTCTCTTTCTCTAGTTCCCCAGTCTACCCCGATCTCCCCCCTCAGTCTTCCGGCCGCCACTCGCATCCCTTGACACCCCTCGCACCGCCACTGACCCACGAGAGCCGAGCCGCTCCTCCATCGGCACTCTGCCACTCGATACGACACACGAACAACAGTTCCACCCCTCCGGGCCTCCAATAGGCACCTACTGTACTTTGTTCTTCATCGTTACGTCACCCCGTGTCTCTCTTTATCCTCGCTCTTGCAGCCGGTTTCTCTAGCGGCTTTCGCTCACTGCGTCCTCCCCATCTTTCTTCGCGGCTCTCTTTTACTTCCTTTCGATACTTTCTCGGCAACGAATCGTCCCGGGTCTCTCTTTCGTTTTGACCGAGCGCCCTGGATGACTTTGGGGATTGTGACAGCTATCGCTCGATTGGAAAGTGTGTACCGGGAGCGTGTGTACCAAACCTCAACTACTGGGGCGCAGTATTTGCTCCGAGAAATCCGCGGCACATTTTATCAAAAGGTAAAACGTACACGGAATTTCCGGACATTCTGGATATCTCTCTCTCTCACTCTCTCTCTCTCTCTCTGTCGGCGTAATCCACTATTGCTGATACGCGGACCGCTGCTCCGCAGGATTCTCCTAATTCCTGCGGTAACCTGACAAGGCGACTGGAGGAGACAAATTTAACTAATGACAAAGCGCCTTGTTTTGTCCCTTGATCAATTATTTCACCTGCCATCCTGATTTCGTCGCAAGGAAAAATCCCAGTGGGTTTTCTTTTTCCTAATACTCGTCGAATGAATTTTCGCATTATTTTGACAAAATAGAGGAATCAGAAAACTCGCGTGGTAGGTTGGGAGCCGAGGAAGTAGGTTACAGGAGAGAAGCGTCTCGCGAAGGTGGTACCTACCTGGGTTGAAATTAGATTTCATTAAAATTCTATAATTCCCTCACGACCCGGTCGT
Source organism: Trypoxylon attenuatum (assembly GCA_963989405.1). Lineage (NCBI taxonomy): Eukaryota > Metazoa > Arthropoda > Insecta > Hymenoptera > Crabronidae > Trypoxylon > Trypoxylon attenuatum. The sequence goes on along the minus strand of OZ022488.1, from coordinate 5,417,612 downwards.
CCCGTCGCGCATTAGCTAGTTATTATCGATGCGCATTACTGTTTTATTTCGTTAGAAGCTCGGAGAATTAACCTAAGCCCTCTCTTTAGCGTTACTCACGCTTACCGAGGGAATTGGGTTGGATTCGGCGCTCCAGAAAGTTTCGGAGCCGCACCATCGCAATTTGCGTACCGCCGCTGTCCGCGATTATCGACGGCCCGTCCTATTTCGTTCGCGGCGAGCACGGGACCCGCGTGAGATTCACGGTAACGGGCAATTTCGAGGAGGGGGGAGGAAGAAGGGTCGGGAATATGGCTGTAAGCCATTGTCGAAATGGAACGAGTGGCTACGACCACCACTACGCGTGGTAAGCGCGTGGCCGGTATGTTCGCGATAATAGGAGATAAAGACTAGGCACCCGTGAAACTCAATGTTTCCTTGGATTTATGAGCTCTCCTTGAGTCTCGAGTCAGACACCTGATTCCTGGCTAACTTTTAGTCTCGCTTCAAAGTGACACCCCTCGTCATTGACGACACTGAACGTTTGACGAACAATTTAGAGTTGTATTTCGGTCGCGAGGAGCCTCTTTCTCGTTCTAGTCTCTCTCGTACCGTCTCTCAGCAAATTCTCCGTGGCCTCTCGCTTGGTCCTCGGTAGGCTGCTGGAGGTAATTAATCCGGCGCGCACACCGAGTATGGCACTCGTGGTCTGAAAAGCACGTTTATGACTTGGGCGCGATGTAAACGACGTGCACCACACCGCAGGCTAGTGTTTCCGGCTCCGTGAGCGCAATTTCAAAGTCCCTGACGTAAAATTGATGCCGGTGGTACACCCCCTCCGTTATCCCGTTAGATTCCGATTAATTATCTACGACAATCTAACCGACCCATTATGACAATCTGTACACTGGCCGATCTTCGCAAATGTATCGAGCGATTAAGCAAACTGTACAAATTTCTCACGCACAAATTCCCGGATGAATATGAAAATGCCAGGGTAAATTTTTTTCTCCCCTAGCACCATCTGCCGCATCCGTTTATGTCTCTAGAGATTGGCTGCTCTTGTCGTTCTAAATTACCATTAATTTCTAATACACTCGCGAGATATCGCACTTCTCTCTTGGCCCGTTTTTCCTATTTTTTTCACGATTCGTACGATTAAGGTCGTTTAAAACCGCGGCTTAAATTTTTAATCCCTTTCGCACAGCGCCTCGTTATCGATTCGATCGGACCGCAAAACCGGCTCGTAAATTGTGCGATAACGATTCGCACCGGCGACAAGAGTGCTCTCTGGCCGAACGACGACCACGGTATCGAACTTTTTTTCCGCTGCTTTCCTTGAGACATTACGCTCCAATGCGATCCATCGATTCATCGATTCCGCCAGATTAATGATCGAGTAGAATCACTCGAATATCAGCGCGAGACTGCTCAGCTCGACAAAGTGCATTATGCAACGTGTGACAATGATCAGGTAAAGGCCGAGCGAATCAATGAGAGAAATTCAGAACGTGACTACGAGCTGTCGGAAGAAATTACTTGTGCGATCGGCGAGGACCGAGGAAGCTGAAGGACACAGCGAGGATCTCGAAAGTGGAGCAGCAGGAATTCCCGCCCGATACATTAGTTCGAGTGAAGAGAAATTAACGCGGCCCATCAGTGGGATGAGACAGCAGCGCAGTGGTAAGCGCAGCGAGTCTTACAAAAGAACAGGCATCATTTAAAGTAGCACCGATTTCCGCTTTTTTCATCGTTCGAGCTGATTCCGCGAAAATGATCCGTGGCACGTGAGTCAGAGGAGGGGGGATTCCCCTCTGGCACGCTGTGTCGAGAGTGTCGAGCATGTGACACACATGTCGTAGCTGCGGCTCAAGATTACTCAAGGAAATCAGAAAATGATGTATTGTTCGGTAGCTTTGCTCCATTAGTGGGAACGGAAGATGGAACGGAGCCAGCCTAAAAACCGATTAGACGCGACCGAACCCATGCGGAAATCTCCGATCACGATAGAAGCGAGAGTCTCGAAAGGATTTCTAATTAGACTTGGCACCAGCTTGTTCAATATGATTAGCAGTATTCCGAATTTACTTCTCTTTGGCGCAGAACGATTCTCAGCAAGTGACAATGTGAAAGAAGCGGCACAAGAGGCGCTCTTCCAAGTTTTCGTTTCATTAGTTATCAATTTAGCGGTATACCCATCGGCCCGCCACCGACTGATTTCAAGTTTTCCCAATACACCCGTAAATGCAATGTAGGTCGGCGAACAGCCTCATGATTTGATTCGGAGTGCCGAAAAGTTTTCCCCTTTGGATTTTCCTCCTGCACTCGTCCCGGGGTCTTCGGTTCCTTACGCGTGTCCCACGATCAGCGTCGGGATCGAGAGGTCGAATTTCGGTCTCGTAAGAAAGCTAGGGGGTTTGTTTAATTTGCGAAGAAAGATGGAGCAAAGGGGAGAGAGAGAGAGAGAGAGAGAGAGGGTGGGAGAGCGGGCAGGTGGGTGGGTGATGCAGGGTTGGGGAAGGTTGGAAGGGAGTATGCCGCATCTGCCTAGTCTCAACGCAGATACTCGGAGGAGGGTTGAGAGAATTGGGTCAGCCAGCTTGGAGTGTACTTCAGGTGTAGGTACCTATCTACCTATCAACCTACCCACCAACCTACTCACTGCAATCCTCCGTTCCCCCTGCCTCTCCACCTAGCAGCAGCCCACTCCGTATCCCTTCCACCGGCATCCCTCATCCTTAACAACAAATTTACCCGGCGCTTCTTTCCTCAGAAATTACGTCAGCAGCGAATTGTCACCGTGTCACCCTTTGGAGCTTAGCAATTAGGCGAGCGGTAGCCCGGCGCGGCGTCTGCGGCCGATTCAGGGAGTCGCGGATCAATTTTGACGTCTTATTCGCCGACGATTAGAGACGGGTGTGTGAGAGTATGATCAGCGAGGAATCAACGATTCGCGTACATACTCGTCGTAGAAATACTCATTGACCGGGCGTAATCCTTAACGAGGATGGCTGGAGGCTGCAGGTGGCTGTGTCACGATGCCTGTCACTTGTTCCTCGAGAATGCCGCTCACGTGGACCTCTCACGCGTTACATCCCGTTGCCATGGAAGCCGATTTCTCCGGGCGCCGCTCGCCAAGGAATAATACAACAGGAATCCGATAGCAGTGCGCGAAATCCGGGAGCTCCTTCTACGGCATTCTGTTCGCGTCCCGCTTTTGTCTACTTTTCCAATTCTCAGCTCGCCAACAAAAGCGCGATTCTCTTGCCGGCGGGACTCCGCTCCGAACGCGAGCGATACAAAAGTCACACGAAACACCGTGTTTTCGGGTGAGAGAACGAGCTTGGTGGCGAAGCGATCGCAATCAAGCCACCACGCGAGGGTTCGGATGATCGGCACAAAAGAATTCGGTTATCCACGGGGGGGGGGGTTCAAGCTTTTATAATGCGAGGGCTTCGTTCGTAATTTGGCATTTTATTTAAGATATGCACCGTGTTATTTATTTAAGTGGAATATGTAAATTGGACGAGAATAATTACACTCACAAATTCCAACGGTTCGAATGTAGCATCTCATTAGTTGGATTCATCGGGCCATCGCGGAGTTAATGTTTCATCACCGGGATACTTGAATTTTTATCGAGGATGTAATACACAGAGATATGCCGTTTGACGTTACCTTAATTAACATTAATTCTACGCCAATTACCGGCTTACAAAGGTCCCACTATTCGAGCAGCGCATGGGATCAGAGTTTCGAAGCCTGCTCGAATATCGGTTGGCTAATCCAATAGGGCTATCGCTGGCGTGATTAGCGGAACGCGCCAAGAAAAAAAGATGAGTCGATAGAATAGCAATTTCAGCTGGCACGCGACCCAAGACAAGGATTCATCCGACAGTTGTCTCTCTTCCGATTAGCAGGTTGCCGTTGATAATCACCAGCCAAGTAGGAATCGTGAGTGAAGGAGTTGGAACGATCGAGAAGAAAAGACACGTGGGTGGTGTTACGAGCACACATTGGCACCGAGGCACAAATAGGCAGGCAGAAGGATGCAAATCCCAGCACCACGGGGAAACAATGAGCGAGAAGTGTACTGTTGGAGAAAGAGAGATCAGTAGAAAGAGCGCGAAGTGGGTGGTTGCGGCCAACCGGGAATGGCAAAAAGAGAAGCGATGCTCGGAACAATGCGATACAACTAGACCGTGTGAAGAGCAATATTTCTAGGGTCTCGTTCGCCTTACTATAGGACGGATTGGTGGTCCTGCAATCCTTAACCCACGCCCACGTTACGCCGAACGAGGATTCACGCGAAAGCTCCTCGTTACTGGAGGCCCCAATTCCTCCTCGGTCGAAGGTAGCTGCCGACTGCACTTGAGATTTGGGACAAGATGGAAAGGATCCCGGCCGCTGGTCGACTCCTAATCGAACCGAGCCAACCGTCAGGGCCTCTGCGGCCTCTCCCGGATTTTTCATATTCATACGGATCACTGGCGAATCGCGTTCGCTCGCCCGCGTGATGCTCCAATTTCGCTGGTGTTGCATCCAACGAATTGGCAAACTTTTCTTCTTACTTTCCTACAACGTGAGATTCTCAAAGAAATCGTAATCTTCGCCCAAGAGTTTACCCCATTGACTCTTCCGATTAATTAAGTGCGTGATGACACCTTCCATCGAATCTATGCAGGATGTATGCAGATTGGATGATGAAAATAGAGAAATCTTGGAAAACGATCTTTGTGAATTTTTGTTCGAGACTAGCGAGGGTTGTTAGGCGATCCGTTAGGGAGGTATTGACTCTAACAGCGATAGAGATACCCTCCGATCATTTCCTTCCGCTGTGCCCGAAACCCCTGATGCTTTGGGTACACAGAGAATTTAATAAACTACATCAGCAGAGCGGAGCGGAAAGGGGCAATATAGATATCGCGGAACCGAGGACAACTCGAGTCGGTAGATAAAAGGTCCCTTCTGCGGCTGGTGTGTAATTATAGCAGGCTCTTAGAGGATGCACAAGAGTGGCCACATTTAAAGGGTATGTAGGTCAGCCACTGACCCGCCTTATTGCATGCGCTGACCAGTTCACCCCAAATATACCCCCGAAAAAGGGTTGGTTCGTGCTTTTGCTTCTCTATGGAAGACGTTCTCCCGGGGGAAGGCTAATTTCGTCGGATAGACGGATCAACTCCTGGCACTCGTAGTCTCGAGTGTCATTTTCGACAGTTATACTGCACCTATCCGCTAACGGCCGTTCGCTAAAGCTATATTGAACATGTGCCAAGGTGGCAGAAATGTTAAATCTATTTCGGCACCCGTCGCGAAATAAGAGAGTAGACCTACGTAGACTTTTGTAGAATAGGATTCAGGAAGATTCGATGTTATAACGAGTTTCGAAACTTCTGCTTTCAGGAGGCGTATAGAAAATGGGTGTGCAGCTCCCTGGTGCCTTACTTTGCTCATGGGGGACCGGTGGACTTGGAGAACTCGGACGGCAGCTGGACCGGGAGTAGGTTGAGACCGTGCCGATCTTTCTGCCAGTCCGTCGAGCAACGTTGCCCTTACTTACTTCCCGGTGACCGTGCTCCCGCCTATCCCACGCAATACGCCGGCGAACCCACCTTTCTTTGCAGAGGTAAAGTAACCCTGACGCAAAAGTCTATTTGCCGATCGACCGAATTGACGTTTCTCATTTTCCAAAGCGCTTGCCTCGAGTACATCGATAAAGTTGGGCGGACGTGTGAACGAATGTGAAACGAGTGTAGTCGTGTGTCGGGCGCGCGCGCGTTACCCTCCCCCCCTTTCCTCGCACTCTCGCAACAAGTCGCGTAGACTCGAGAAGAAGGGTAAAAGGATTTTTGGCACCCTCCTACGACCCGCGATAACCGCGCGGACCATTACGAATTAATCGCGAATGTCGGATGCCGCAATAAACCGGCTCATTTCGAAAACGACAGTGGAAAATTGTTTGAGACCCGCTAAGATCCGGATGTATAAGATGCGCGTGAGAATAAGGAAAAAAAAAGAAAAGAAGAGGAAGAAGAAGAAGCGGCCGGGAATATCATTAGGAATATCAGCGAATGGGGTCAGGCTTTAGCTAACGAGGCCGCGAGCGCTGGTGTGCAAGGCCTGGAAAGAGGAAAAGAGACAAAGGGGTTATCTTCCCTATCGAGAGGCTTTCTTCGCGGATCTCTTTGAACATTTCCACGCGTATGATTTTACTGGGACAAATGCGCTCGTGATACTCCTCCTTCCTGTGCCCTTGCACCGTCTCTTTTAATTCTTCAATTGCACCGCCTTCCTAAAGAGTGCAGCTTCCTACCGTTGTAATATGCTTTTTCTGCGAAATGGATTTGTTGTTTCGCTGTGCGCGCATACTGCGGAATACAGACCCCCGCCCACTTGCATCTACTCTCTTTCTCTCTTTCTCTCCTCAACGAGAGAATATATATACTTTTCGAATTAACAATTACTCGCGAATTAATCAAACGGGATACCGATGACTGTCGACGCTTCCTACGAACGCGACTAATTTTCCCATTCTTTCTTTTTTCTCTACGCCTACGAGTGACATTAAGAAAATCCGTCCTATCGATCTCGGGGGAATCAGTGGACGGCTAGCTGGTTTTTTTCACGCTAAGAATGACCCCTCCGCAAGACGAAGCATCGTAAACGGAGGGGAAAATGTCGGCAATGCCGTGTGAGACGCGTTGTGTTTCGCCCTTAAATAGGATATAGCCTACACAGTTATCGGTCTCCTGACAGTTATCGGCTGTTCTCATACTGCCGGCAAATCGTTTTATAACGGTAACACCGATGCGAAATCCAACGCGCGACATTCCGCCAACTAGTTTAGTTTTATACTTTTTAGTTCGTCTTTTGGATCCGCATTCGTCGGCAGTATGGACTGTGTTGAACGAATGCGTGGAACCATGACGTAGGGAGGATAAAGCGGTTTGTCGTAACGTAGAGGAGTTAGTTGGTAAGGGAATTGGTTTCAGACCCAAACATCCCGGAGACTGGCGAGCAGGCCGCGAGGGCGCTGCACAGCAGCGAAGAGGGCGAGTGCTGCTTCCACGTGTGTTCCGAAGAAGAGCCGGGATCGGGTATCTGCGTCAATTGTACAGACCGAGAGCCACGGAAACGTGGCAGGATTCGCGATCCCCCGATTGCGCCCCACTGCGAGATTACTCCTATTCAATCTCTTCCCACAGGTATGTCGCTTCTGCCATCCTGACATACTCGCCACCCAGTGTCACCCAGCAGTGTCACCCAGCAGTGTCACCCATTCCTCCTCTACTATCTAGCTTCGAACCTGTTTCTCCTCCATTATAATATCCCGCTATCTTCCACGCGATGCGGAACAGCTCGCGAATTCGATTTGACCTCCTTTTTCACGGGCTGAGAGGAAAAGTTTGTAATTGCACTACGTATCCCTGGAGCACTGGGGGATCTCTCTACCCTCTATTATGATACAATCATAATAATAGTGCGTTCGCATTGCCAAACGCTACGGTGCGGAGCTAGACATTGGAGATCGCTTCGGAATTTCCACGCGGAAAGATGAAGTATAGCGAAAGGTTAATTTACGCAAGGAAACAGCTGTCGCTGTGTGAACGTAAACTTATATCCGCGGTGGTAACAAGTTCTTCCGTAGGATCGACAGAGGAAAAGTCATAGTGCGCGTACAAGTCGATATCGCGGCTCTCGTATAGTTAGTTAACTCTCATTCAATCCAGTTGTCCGGGCACATCGGCTGGGCAGGATATTCCCACGGGATCGTACCAATCTCCCGTAGTCATAAAGCCCAAGTGAATCTCCATTAATTCACGCTGCCGTTCGAGAACTCGCTTCGTCGAGGCGAGAGTGGGAAAAGGACCGATCGCGACTAAACAGTTGTTTCAATGCCAACGATTAATTTGACAAATGGCTCTACTGTTCTTGTACATTTCGGAATCCCGTCATCTCTACGGCCCTCACTGTTTACCGTGAGTACAGCCTCGGACCCAAAGGATTAGCGACGGCCGAGAGATTGGAAGCGACCAAATTGAATCGGGAGGAAAAAAAAAAGGACAGTCTAATTTCCCGTGATTGCTGTATGGTCATTCGCGAGATTCTACCATTCAACGTTAACCGATAACCAGCAAGACGTTGCCGAGCGCGTTAAACCTCCGCTGAGTTTATCAGAATCCAATTTGGATCTGCGACTAAGTCGATTTCCGCGTGCTCTCCGGAGAACGCGCGGCTCGCGAATACTGATAAATCTACTACAAACTCGAGCTAATGGATAATCTTGAGCAACTGCGCGAACAATTTCTTCGACTCCCAGTGACTCCGGGACTTTGATGAGATACGACGGAATATTTATGACAAATTCCTCAGATGCAAGTAGGCTAAATCGTAGTTGAAGCCCGAACGAAAATAAAAAAAAGGAGAGCGAATAGAATAGAATTCTTGAAGAATGTGTCCCAATTAGAAGTGGAGGGTTCGACAGAGGCTTTGCCTCCGTTGACATTATCATAAAAATAGTGTGTCACCGAAATTAAAATGAGTCTCGTCTGCACAGGTCAACAGTACTCTCAATTTGAGATGTCGGAAGGTTCAACCGAGGGGAACTACGACGAGGACACCTCGGCATCGCCAATCCCTCCGTCGAACGTAGTACAACAGCAGGGTGCCTCCCTGTGTGGCAGCGGCGGCGTGGGTTCGATGCCTAGGCCCTCGTCATCTTCTCGATCCTCACCCTCGAGCCTGCTCTTGTGGCTTTCCTCGATCCTGCTGTTTCTTCTGGGCAACATTCGCTGGAACCCAACGTCGCTGTTCCCTAGCTTGGCTCGGGACTCGAGAAGAAGACGCAGTGGCATCGGCGGTAACTACCCGGAGGATCCGTTGAGTCGGTGCTGTCGGAGACTCCGTTTCATCTCTCGGATGCAGGGTCTGGTGAAGTGGGTGATGATGGAGTGTCGGTGCTGGTGGTGGTGGTTGTGGCGCTCGTGGCGGAGGTCGAGCAGTCGTCGTCACGTTCGGTGGAAACTCGATAACTGCGGGTACGGCGGCGGCAACAGCGGCGGCGACAACGGTGGCAATGGCGGTTGGCGTTGGCGGTTCACGGCTTTGCTTGGCAGTCTTGTCGAAAAGTGGCGTCGTTGGCGTCGTTGGCGCCGATGTCGCGTGCTCGACACGTGTTCCGATTTCCGCGAGTCTCGCGCGCGTCCTCGTCGCGCTCGCGCCCGAACGCGATGCGTCATCAGGGAGAACGCGTCGAGGAAGACGGCAAAGCCAAGCGGCCGGAGACATCGGGAGTTGGAGGAGCCAAGTCGCAGTGCGAGAAGAAAAAACTCTCTGGACACGTTTGTCAAGGATGTCTGTCGTTCGCCGGCCACCCAGCGGCGCCTAAGACTGTCTTCGCGAAAGGATCCACCATAGAGAGGGGACAGGATCAGCGCGGAAGCGCGTGATGCAGGCTTTTTCCATGAGCTACCAGAGGTCCGCCTAAGGGGACGCTCGATGGGTAACCAGTAGTGCCCTTGCTCTTGCAGAGCGCACCGAGATCGTGAGAATGAGCTTCGACACGACCGGAGGTTCGCGACCGGCTGTCCGGAACTCGTAATGCGGCCAACGCAGGGATCGAACGGCGCGAGCGGATGGAAGTGAAAAAGGAGAAGCACCGTAGGCGCACCGTAGGCGCACCAGCTGGTTTTGCAGTCAAGAGGAGACGCACAAGTAAAAGTTGGTTGAAGGAACGAAGCGCGGAAGGATCGGACGCGATGGAGGAGCGGGGCGTCGAAGCTGATACAGACACATCGACGGTTCAATTCCACAGACGACAAAAATAAGGAAAAAAACGAAGGAACCGTAACGTCTAGCTCTAATAATAATGATAACAATAATACAATAATAATTAATAAAACAAGATAAAGTTATAATGACGCGAGGGAGCAGGAGGGCAGACTGGGCTGAATTGAGGGGTCTGGGACTAGGACTGGGACTGGGGCTAGGGGCTAGGGCTGGGGCTGGGGCTCGGGCCTGGGAGTTTGGTGGAGGATCGGAGTGACGACGGCAACGGTGATGAATAATAAAGAAATAATAGCTAATGAATAATAAGAATAATACTGAATAATGAAATAAATAATAACGATTAAATAATGGAGTAACGGTAACACGATGAAGTAACGTTAACGTAACGATAGAATGATAACGATACAATTATTATTACACATTAATTACGTTACACACAGATATTAATTAAACACGAGGAAAACTAGCGGCGATGCGGGAGTGAGCGAGCGAGAGAATGCGGGAATGAACGAGATCAAGGTGCACGAGTGCGCGAGTGTGCGCAAGAAAGAGAAGCGAAGGGAACGTGAGAGCGAGACCGAGAACGAGCCGCAAGAGAAGGTATTTGCGAGCAAGAGAGGAAGATATGTAATAAGTTGGAGAAAAAGAGAGGGAGAGAATGTACGAGTGAAAGGGAATGAGAGAAGAAAGAGAGAAAGAGAGATATACGCAGAAACTGATACACCTACACGTATAAGGCATTAAAGTTTAACGAGACAACCTTTAAAAAAATGTAGGAAAATAGTCTTTCGGTCGTGAGCAGAACACGTTTGCGAAAAAGAAAAGACGGTAAAGGGAAAGGCGCGACGGGATAGCGCGCGGTATATTACAGGCTCAGGAGAATGAATGTTAGCCAATTGTCGAGAAATTAACGGGAAACGGCAAGGAAAATAAATAAGCACGACGTTATCGAGGTATAATATGTGTTCGTTTAGACATTACCATAAATAAACAACTACTGTATTAACATAGATGCGTAACGATATGAACTACAAGAGCAAACGGGCTGAATCGATGAATGACTGGGAAGAATGCGTGCGAGAGCACATGTGTAATTGTATAAGAGGCCGAATGAACGAGAGCACAAGGAACGGTGATACCCTAGGATTCAATAAAATTAAAAAAAAAAAATACATGACGGAATGGTGTAGGAAACGTGGCGGCGAGTGTAAAAGACATAAAGGGAAATCGTAGGAAATTGGTGGATTTTTTTAATAGAGAAATATTAAAGAGAAGCAGTAGAGGCGTAGCGATATACACGAAGATTCCTCCTTCTTTCTGGTGCTTTTCTCCTCGCAGTGTACGTGGCTCCGAATTCGTTCGACCGAGACGAACGGCACTAATCGCGGGCGCACGCAACAGCCTAGAATCTCGAGCATTCTTCCCGGTTTTTTCACTGTCTTGCGATCTCGAGGAGACAGGAAAAGTTAAAGTCCTGTAGTGGCTGGTCCAAAATTGAAATCTCCCACTTTCCCGTTCACCTCCGCGCGCGCGCACACACACATCCTTTCGACAATTTCAGTAGAGAGATACGCGAAGAAAGCGTCACACTCGAGGAGAACCCCTGAAAAGCACCCGTTGCTGCGAGCATTTCCAATCCCATCGTATAACAAGGGAAACCATAGAGAAAGGAAGAGGCACGAAAAAAATTACGTTATACGCACAAATTCGCTCACCCTGAAAGAGTCGCGCCACTTCTTTTCGGGTGCTCAACGTATAAGCATACACATAGTATAGCGACGTATTCGCGAACTGCTTCGCGTCTCAATTTATTCGTGAAACATCCTGATCCTGCTGATTACGCACAGAAGTAAAGCCGGAAAGAATGCTCCAGTTATATTCACTTGTACAGATTTTAACCGATAAGTCTAATTACCAAAGAAACGAAGACCCGTCGAATTTAAAAGGAATACAGGTTCGAGTAGCGATTTTTTGGGAAAAAGAAGAAGGAAAAAGAAGAAGAAGAAGGAGGGTCCGAACCGCAACGGAAACTCGGGCTCAGAACGCGATCTTTATTACAGTGTGGAGCTCTCTACCCTTCCTTAATTCATAAGTTTCCAATTTTCTCCAGTGGGTGAGTACAGCGCGTTTTTACTTGGCAATGCTCACAGCTAACCTGTCACATGCAGGCCACCAGTGAAATCTCGCAGGAGATTTCTCCTAATTCAATTAGCGGAATTCGCGTTCTCCACGCACGGAAGCGCAAGGACCCGTCGCTCAAATGGATCAAACACAGCGGCTTCCTTCCGCAAGATCTTTTCTTTCAAATTCTTAATTATGTACTTTGATCGCAAAGCGAATCATGATAATTCACCAGCGCGGAATACGCGAACGACTATTCTGACAGGGTTCGTACATCTCCATAGTAGATGAACACTGCCAGTTATGCACCAGGAGTAAGCTATATATGTATCTCATGCTTCTCCTGGATGCTTCTCATTTCGCTCGTTTCCTTCCTCCTATTTCGCGTGTTCCGCCCGTTTTCGTCCGCGCGACGCTTTCGGAAAATCTCGAGGCAAGCGAAACAACAGTGCGCGACTGATGATGAACGAGAGTGAAAGAATGCGAGAGAGTGAGTCGATCGCGAATTTCGAGAATGGTGACGAAATGAAGGATCGATGCTGGATAGACGTGCTTCCGTGGCGTTAATAATCAATGCGTACCGGGTAAATCGGGTAAATCGTCCGGCAGACTCCACGGCCTAATTACCAGGCAAGAAAGCGTTAAAAGAGCGAGAGAGAAAGAAGGATATTAGGAGCAGTATAATTTCGCAATCAAGCTCGATCGATGATTTGAACCGGTCCGGGAAAAAGGTTCGAGGGAGTTGAGGTCAGAACAACGCCACCGCTTCGAGTGTCACGTTGAACGTCGCGGAACGCAGTGATTAATCGCACCGAATCTAATTACGATTTATCAGAACGGTCTCGACCTCCTCGTGAGCAGCCTTATTTTTCGCCCGACCAAAACAACAGGACGAGACCCCTGATTGAGACTCCGTAATCGGCGTGTTTAACCTGAGAGATATGCCAGATTGTCGAGTGAACGCGGCTAACAATAAGTTTCAACTCCCTTTAGTAGGTGTGGGCTCATTGGAAAAGCGCGCTCGCTATATAGTTATGATCATCCTGATAGGCAACACAATAACGGTAACGATAACGATCTCGATAATAGTACGGTATCACGAGAAGAAGTAGAATGGCAGAATAGCGCCACGCCGGTATTGTTCGTCGTATCGATCGCTTAATCGATTTGAGAACTTAACCTCATACAAGTGGTTCGCGCGGGGATACATTTAGTTTCCTTCGAGTTATTGCTCTTATTTTATCCAACTAAGCGTATAATCGGTGCGATTAAAATAGAGATTCGATTTTCTCACTTACAAGTTAATCGCAGAGTCACGCTGATGCCTGCTCGCTCGTCTTTCGCTTTCATTGCGTTCAACAACGTCCAAGGAGATTTCGCCACTTGCATCATCCTCTCCTTTGTGCCACTTACTACACTTACACGCACGCATCACACGCGAGATTACGCTGGAATCGGTAAAAAGTTCTTACACGATCACAGGTTATTAAGCACACGCGACACGCACTAAAGACAAGTGGCGACTGGGGTTCGCCTATTTACGCATCCTTCCGGCGAACTTGTCCCGACAGGATGCTCGAGCAGCTCGACCAACTGGAGATTAACTTTCGTGTACGCAAATCGTGAGGAGTGGGGATAAGGCGCGTAAGTACGTAGTAGTTCAAGCGATAAACGTAAACAGAAGGTCAGCGTCTCATCGGTGGACTATTTAGGTTTGTTCACAGTGTTCGGGTGCGTGCCGTACAAATTTCCATCTATTTATTCTCTCTATTTCGTTACAATCAACTGTAACAAATTGTACTTTCAACACTTACTCCCTAAATTATTAATCTAAAATTGGCATCAGTTACTTCGTTGTTCCACAGAGTACGCCACCCGGAAAAAAGGTCTAAATTCGAATCTAATCATCGGGTTGTCATCGTGCATTTTCTCAGTTAAAATGAGCGAGCAGTGTGTAAAAGAGGATTCGGACGAGCAGGGTCTCGCGAAGGAAGTCGGCGTAAAAAGAGCTTGGTACAAGGGGGTTAAGTGGGGAAGAGTGAGTGAGTGAGTGAGTGCGTGAGTGTCACGGTGGCAGGACTGCAGGGTAAAATGGGTAAAGCAAATGAAAAGCGCAATAGAGTTGTCATAGCCGGCGTCGTTGTAATTGCCGGAAATCATCCGCGAAGAGATGGAGGAGGAAGAAGGGCGTGCCCCACGCACAGGCGCGCAACACCAACAACCCCTGGAGGCTGTGTGTGTGCTCGTGGCACGAAGTCCGTGTATGTGTCAGGTACGTGTGACTGAAATGTACGCGTGGATCACTGGTTGGTTGATTGCGTGTGTCGAGTGGTTCGCAAATGTCTTGTTAAACATTGTCCAATACATAATTGTTACTAATTTACATTTGTAAGATTACACTGTCGAGAACAGGGAACGGGCGTTAAGGATTGGGGTTGGGGTGGGGGGAGGGAGGGGGGGGGGGCACAGAGTACTCAGAATACGACGGAGGTAATGAAGAAAAAATATATATATATATATAAATATAAATATATAAATAGATATTATAAACGAAATAGCGTGACGAGGGAAGAGGATAACAAAGGGGGAGAACAACCGAGAGAGGGTTTTGCGCGATTATGTGTAGATATATGTATTTATATATGTATACGCGCACATATATGAACGTACATATACCTACTTGTGTACATGTATGTAAATTAGAGAGGAAAATACGTAGTGGTACGCGCGTGAGAGTGTGTCAAGCGCATACGACGTCCGTTATTATTATTATTATTCTTATTATTATTATCATTATTATTATCATTATTATCATTACGATTGTTATGATTATTATGATGATTATGGTTATTAATCCCTAAGTTGTACGTAGAAAACAGTAGCCGAGTGAAAAGAGACACGCGCGTGCGATAGAGAAAGAGAGAAAGATAGAGCGAGAGAAAGAAAGAGATGCCGAATGGATGAAGCATGCGAGAAGGTGAACGACAGGTGAACAGAGGAAATAAAAGCATGTAGCAAAAAATATTGTCCGAGAAGTATTTTCGACTCGGGATCGCTCGATTTTCCTTCGAAATTACGACGCAGAAAGTTTGAGAATAGAGAATTGCGTATATCGGTTTTGATTAGGATCGTAGATGATTGCGAGGGACTCGAATGCATTCACTGACCATCAAGCTTCAATATTACGATATGTATTATGATAATTTTCACTCATAAATCAGAAATCACTGACCAGACGAATATATAAAGTTGAAACGACACATATATGTGCATATTACGTTGATCCTCGGTTGAAAAGGTTCGCGCTTATTGTGAGACTTTAGAGTTTGGTGAAACAAGTTGAAATTGTTTCGGAAATCTTTGCCGAGAGACATGGAGCAGCAGATCGGCCGAGCAATAGTAAGGTCAAGGGTGGCGGAAAGACACCGTTGTGACGAGAATGAGCGCTCGTAAACTGAGAGGGCGATCACGCTCGATCGATGCAACCCCCCCTCCCCAACCACTGGTGTATCGGCAGTCCGCCCACTACGCCGCAGCGCGCCGCGACGCGGCGTAGTGGGCTATAAAACGCGTCTAGGCTCGATGGTCAGCGAGACACATTCCGTGTCTCGGCACGAGACAAAGAGACGAATCAAAGGAATCGTCAGCCTTTTTCGAAAGAACTGCTATGCCACACACTAGAATACGTTTTGCATAACGTCGTGACCGCGTCTAGTGAAGCAGCCGCACGACAAGCTTCTTCCTTTTCTCCGTGTTTTCCCAACTTTCCCGGCGCAATGCTCGAGAAGGTTTTATTTGTTCGCAGGCCTCTATTAGGTTTCAGGCGTTACGCTGGAAGAAATGGGCCCGGACGGGCCGCGCTATGTCGCGCTGTCTTCCATAGCCCTTTTTCACCAGCGGCTGACTTGATTTCCTTCCTCTTTTTTTTTTTTCTTTTTTTGCCGGCATTCGCCGATCGATACGGTTATCGTCGCGCGGAAAACCAAGCGCCAGGAACGAGAACGGGAAAGGAGCGGCACCGTCAGCTGCAAGCCAAATCCTTACTCGACGTCCCAGTGATTTCTGCGTAGACGCAGGACCGCGGCTTGCCTCACTTCCTCTCTCGAACCGATCCGTCACGAATTCGACTCATCGTCCAGAGTCTCTCATTATCGTAAACGTTTTCTCTTTATCCATGGCGCTTGTAGAAGCTGGATTGAAAGGGTGAAGTGTGGCGCGTAATGCGAGAAGACTACGCGTATACCTCGCGAGCGTATTCCTCGCATACCAGACTATTCTACTTATTGAGAGGCATGTACATACCAGCGGGTGCCAGTAGGTGCCAGTCGTGAAAGAGGCAACCGAACGGAGCACCGGGGACGCGCGTTACCCGGGGATCGATTCGAGGCGTTTCTAAAAACAGCGAAAAGAGCGAGGAAAAAATGTGGGCGTCGACAGTAACGAATCGTGCGCTTTAGCGAGAAGGCCCGCTCAAGTTGCGCGAGGAGGCTTGACGAGGGCGCCGAGTGCCTTGGAAAAGGGGCTGCCGATGCTTAGGCCAATTCCAGTCTATACATCGATAATAACCGCAGCGACGCCGACGCGTGCTGGAGAGCTGTGCGCGCAGTAGTGCTTGATGGAGGACCTCGTGGAAAAGTGCCGTTCAGCTGAGAACCGCGCGAGCGCCACTAAAGAATCTAGGCTCGCGATCATGACTCGCATTGCGCGAATTCTCTGAGAGAATTCATTTTGGATAAATCTCGCAATAAACTGAACGGCAATCCTCGTTGAAACCACTGAAAGCATCGAACTTTATGTACTATTCGAAATCACCACCTGCTGCCACTTTGACCCGCCGAAATTATTTGCGAGTCAAGATGTTCATCCTCCCTGTAGTAGACAAAAACAATAATCTCGCGTATGACAAGAATCCACTGGTGAAAGTGTAGCAGAAATCATTAAAGTTTCGATAGGAATCGAGGGAAATTAAGTTGTCGATTATTCTCCTTATAAGGATACTAAGGGAGGCTGAGGCTCGTGATCGTTTAATCTCCCTTTGGTTTCGACCCCCTCCGTTTATTCATTCCCGCGAAAAACGTAAAAAATGATAAGCAGTCTTCTTGGACCATTTGTAAAAAAATGATTAATAAGCGGCGATTTCTTTGGCGTATCGGCACCCTTCGATTAGGTCATATTTCTGTACAATAAGCGAATGGACTCTAAAGTTTAATAGAACCTCTTAAAACTTTATTGAAATTGTATCTATCTTCTAACCACATGGAATTCTGTTTGACTTTTTTATAATTCTTAGAGCGATTTAAGGTGATGAATTTTTGGAAGGAATCAAGAATCGAGATTTTCCCGGGATTTTCCAAGGTACCTACGATCGTAACCGAGAATTAATCGTTTGTTTTGGTAACTTAGGTCACGATTGTTGCTGGCAATTTCGCCATCGTCACATTGTCGATACCTTTCTCGTCTTTCTTATTCGCTGTCTCGCCCCGATGATTCATCTCGCGGTCTCTGAAACCGACTAATCGATAACGCACGTTCTATGCCTCTCTTCCTCTCTCTCTCTCTCTCTCTCTCTCTCTCTCTCTCTCTCTCTCTCAATCCTCCTTCTATCTTTGACTCCCTTTTTCTCTATTGTTCCTTCTGCATCTCGAATCTAAATCCAAAATCTGAAACCGGTTGATAAGGTGGCAGATCGAAAGAAAGTGTCACGATAGTTGATTAACTCTTTGGTTGACTGTGACAATGAGAGTTCAATGGTTAAAATCGCTCACATCAGCTGTTTTACCTCTCGCCTCTTTCCATTCTATCGCCCTTTTCATTTCCGCGGTTCGAACAACTCTCAATCTCGTCCGTTTTCCCACGTTCAACGTTTCTGTTGACTTTTCCCCACTGTCCCGTTGACTTAAACATTTACGCCTTATTCCAAAACGATATTTAATGTCAATCGAGTCAAAGAACAAATTCATTTAAATTTATAACCACGGGAAACCATTATACAATAACGGTAGTTATATAATCATTAAAGCATTGCTTGACGATTCGTTACTGTTTCGAATCAGATATACATTTCTTTCCTAACGTTACTTTTACCATTTCTACCTAGCATTAATCTTTCCCCGCGTTCCGAATGCTCCTTTCTTGTTCCGCTCCTCCCTCGACTGGAGAACAGTACCGAGACTGCAGCAACCCGAAAAATCTACGTTCGCGAATCGTGTAGGCTGCTCATAAAAGAGAATTAAGGAATAGCGGGGTGCACGCAACTCCCGCATAATCCTCCCGGAGGCCATTTCTCTCTCGCGTACGCGCATTAAAATCTTTTTTTTTTTCTCTCCGTGCGCGTAGGTCACCCTGTTGCCCGCCTTTACCCTAGCGACAATACCAGCCCGCTGACTCTGTCTTGCGAGAAAGAATATTTGAAAGGATATTGGTACCAGCCGAGGTAAAACGGAGATTAGGGCTAAAGTGGACATTAAACAGTAGCCCGTTCGAGTCACAATGTTCGATCTGCAGATAGCTACTTGCTATTCGTGGTAATCACATCGATGACAAGAGCGAACTTTCCACCCGGGTCACCATACAGCTCCGGGTAGCCGGCACCGCGCGAACCGCACGCACGCGTCCGAATAATGACGGCAATCAATCCGGAGCAGGCAAAAATCGTGGGCGGAGGATTTCGCGGGTCGGCATTTCGTCAGGATAGTGGGAGGCGGGAAGAAGGAAGGGTAAAAAAGAGAAACAGAACGATGCGAGGAAAGCAAGAGGAAAGGAAGAGGAAGGTAAAGAAACGCGTGGATATATGTACGTCGAGTCGTAGAGAGACTTGGAAATGTGGAGACGTAGACGCAGAGAGAGAGAGAGAGAGAGCAAATGAGAGGGCGAGGGCGCCGCGCGAAGGGGTGGCTCGGAGGAACCAGGAGGGTTTGAACGCTGGTCGGGTTTCGGTCGTGGCAACCTCCGCTCGGGTGGAGAGGGACTGCCGTGCAACAGAGACAACACTCACTGCCAGGGATAAAGTGCGAGGGAAACCAACGGAGAGAGAGAGAGAGAAAGAAAGAGGGTGATGAAGCGAGTAAGAGAGAAAGAGAGCAGGGGCGAGCGTGGGAGAGAGAGAGAGAGAGAGAGAGAGAGAGAAGCAGAGTACGTATTGATCTCACAAGTCTCCTAACACATAGCGTCCGTATAAAACAGGCCAGCGTCGACGACGTCCTCGCCCTCGTCCTCGTCCTCATCCCCATGCGCCGTGCACTCCTCGCCCGTCTCTGCCCTTGCACTCGGCCTCGTCCTCGTCTCTCTGCCTCGTCTTCCTTCCTCCACTGCCGTTATCGGCTATGACACCTTCTACTCGCCAGTCGTCGCTGACTCGCTGAGGTCGTCGTCTTCTTTTCATACCACTTTTGGGACCTCCCTCTGGCCAGTCTGGAAAAAATTCACACTAAACGACTCGCACTTGCCCTCGTCGCTGATCTCTTTCTTTCTTTCGCCGTTCACCGATCTCTGCCAGCTCGAATACGTGTTTTGGCAATTTCACGGGATATATTAGGCGCGGTAACACATCAGCCCTCTTGTTGTCTCAGTATTTCGGCATTCCAAGTACCTATTTTGCTTTGAAGAATAGCTGCCGCAGGGAAGAAGACAGGAAGAAGAGGAAGAAGAAGAAGAGGAAGATGATCATGATGAAGATAAGGAAGAAGAAGAAGAAGAAGAAGACAGTGATTTGACGAGGAAAAATAGATCTTGCCCGCTGCATCTTTTCAGAATGCCACCGGTAATTTCGAGTAACAAAACCGAAACACTTGGTTACCTTTCGAGACGAGTGGTTCTCCTTGTCGGGAAATCGTCTCTCCGGAAACATTTAATTTCTTCTTGCAGTGGCAATCTCCTGCAGTTTTCTAGTGCACTCGAGAGCAAAGATCTCGAGCGCGAATAAGTATTTGAGATTATTGCTACGGACCAGTGGAAAATCTCGCGGCCGAGAACTTCTTATGCCCGAGACTAATGTTCAAAGATTCATTTATAACGCAGAAAGCTTCGCGAAGGAAAGCAACCAATTTATTGCAAACCGTTTGATTCGTTCTCATTGATCGTTCGAGAAACGCAGCACTCTACTTTTTCTCCTGCCGTCATCGTCTTCGTTCTCGTCGTCTTCTCCTTCTGACGAAGCCGAGAGCCGTGCCTCCAGCGACTGAGATAAGAAGCAACTCCGGCTGCTGATCGCGCTCGTTAGCGATCCGACTTAACGCGGTTATCGCTAACGACGAGCGAAAACGTACTGTCGCTGATGAACCCCTGGGAAATTTGCAGTTGGTTCACCGAATCGTGCAGCACAAACTCGCTTCCCGAATACGTTTTGCGTTAATGACACGACCGGCAGAGTCGTTTTAAGTGAGCATTTCACTATGGTTTCGACATTTCTACTTTAAGCAAACCATCGAGTACGGGTGCAAGCGCGCACTAGCAACAATAAATCAAATTAGGCTGCCACAGAATCATCGCCTCTGATTCGCACGAATAGGGTTTGGGGGAGGGGATACCGTGAGAAACAGGATTCCGCGATACAAATGGGGATGATGCACGAGTGCGCTGCAACTTAAAATTCAATTTCACGCCCGACGGAATTCACGATTTTGGCCGATATCGCAAGTTCAACACACTCTGCATCTCTCTTCCAGTTTTTCCTGCTCCCTTGAGTTTCAAAGCTCGCGACTCTAAGCTGTCTTATCGCCTCTGGTCGTTGTTATATAGTACGCTCGAAATTCGGGCCCAATCGAAATCCAACCTAGAGGAGTATCGAGCGATTGGGAATATTCCAACGGGTTTAATTACGGAGATTTTTCAACTAGCCACAAATTTACGTGGCTCACTGCGATAGAATAGCGCAAGTAAATTTAAGTCGATTCCACAAATTTTCCCCGCACGCTAATGCCATTACAAAAACCCATGCGAGAGGAACATGAGCCGATAGGAGATGTAACTCGATTTCGGTCCCACTCGTCACCACTTGAATTGCAGCCGGCAGCCCGTTCAATGGATTCGAGCGAATCGGTCGAAAACCGAGCGAAAGTTGTGTCGGTGCTCCGATCGATCCCTGCCCGGAACCAGAGTTCACGTTTCGTCGATCTTCCTATTCGAGAGGCGATTTTCTACCTCAACCTCGGCGAACGGACCGTTGGAAATTACGAATACGAGAGGCGAGAGTGAGAGAGAGAGAGAGAGAGAGAGAGAGAAAGAGTGGGGTTAAACGTAAGAGAGAAAGCTACGTCAGGAGTTACCGATTTTCCATGTAATCGCATAAAATTTCCTTCCCAGCCACAATGGACTCCCGGTTGCGAGCGAAAATTCTCCGAGTCTCTACGTTCTGCGAGCAGATTGATTTTCAAGATACGTCCTCCATCGAAAGGAGGACACAACTGTAGAAAAGAAATAATAGAAAATGCAACAATAATAATTTTCGGTTCATGTCACCCCAGAGTTTTCAATATTCCTACGAAGAGAAGTATACTCGATAGACACTCGACACACCGTCAAAGTATGACTGTAATATCTCTCGATAATCTTGCCATCCTAGGAGCAGACTTTCCGCGGAATTCTCACGAAGAGTCGCGCCGTGATTTGACACCTTTCACGGATCCCGTGACTTTCGCGCTGGTTCAGGACCGCTCGTGTTCGCACTGTGGAGTCTTCTCGCGATTAATCGCGCCCCACGATTTCCCTTTTAGCGCAATTTTACCGGTGGATTCGTGGCGGGGAAGAAAAGGACACGAAGAACGGAGAAAGTCGATGAGCGTCGAGCGACAGTCGAAGGGCGAGAGATAAAGTCGTCGTGGGGCCCAACCGGGCGTCGAGCCCCTAAAAACGCGTGGAAATAGTGGAAACCAGTGCGCGAACGATTGCATGAAAGGGGGAAAGAGTGTCAGAGAGAGCAAATGTGAGAATCGGTCAGAAAGGCGTGTGTGTGTGCGTGCACGAGCGGGAGGGTGATAAAAGAGCCACTGCCTTAGCAACAGCAGAATCCGTAATAGAAACAAGGCCTTAGAAAGTAACAAACCAGAAACATAATTAGTATTAAGGAAATCTGTTGTTGTTAACAGAGAAAAAAAAACGGTACTTAGAGGAATCAGGCGAACGACGATGTTGACGTATTGTAAAACTTATTAACCGTTGTATTAAGCGCGTAAGGTCTATAAATATATACTTAACCCCATAATTAAGTAGGCGTCTTAACGCGTAGACTTACGTAGGATTATAAACATCGCTTATCGCGGGAAAAAAAAGCCCAAAATTTGAAGGAGCGAGAGAGAGTGAGAGAATGAGAGAATGAGAAAAAGGACGAGCGAGATCTTTGCTACAAGAGCGAAAGGAAGATCGGGAAATCCGAAAGCGGACGATTACGACGGGTACCGATGTTCGCTTACTTCCATGTTTCCCCAGACTTTATTTTCCTTTCTTGCTCCCCGAGACGATCAGACACGAGACCCGCGCGGGTCACCAGGTAACTAAACACGGCGAATTCGGAGGGCGAGTCTGTGTGTGTTTG
This sequence comes from Trypoxylon attenuatum, assembly GCA_963989405.1. NCBI lineage: Eukaryota > Metazoa > Arthropoda > Insecta > Hymenoptera > Crabronidae > Trypoxylon > Trypoxylon attenuatum. The sequence goes on along the minus strand of OZ022488.1, from coordinate 5,395,192 downwards.
AGTGAGTGAGAATCAAAGTGTCGAAGAGTCATCGCGAGCAGCGACACGGATCGAGAAAAGGGTGCGAAAGTTTAAGAGCGAAAGAAGGAACGAGAGAAACAGAACGGAAGAAAGAAAGAAAGAAAGAAAGAAAGAAATCTGAAAGAAAGCCGAGCGAAAAATCATTATGATGCGCCGTACCTAACTACGATTTTGAATCAGATGTTAGTGTAGTTTACTGTAAGCTGTCGACATTTATACTATGAACTATGAGTAATTGTAGCGATCATTGTGAACATAGTTAATAGTATAGATTAGTTAGCCGCACTATTGTACCGAGAATGGAGTACATTTAATTATAAAATATTATCGACGTCTCGTTTAATCGCTTGGCATGCGCCAAACCAAAGTAATCTGATGAGGAAAAAAAAAGAAGAAAAAAAAAAGAGAATCCGAGGAAACACGATCGATCGCGCGCTTTCTCGATTCGATCGCTCGATAGCCAGTCGAAGGAACCGTCGTCAAACGAGTAGGGTCCCCTCGTTCAATTTTGCATTTCGTCCGACAGAAACAGCTGCTCTGATCATTTCGCAAGCAAGAGACTTCGCGCACAACTTAGTACGCAGATCTTTTTCATGCCGACTTGAGACACGCGAGAATAATTGAGGAAATTAATTTATCCGAACCTTAGAGAATCCTGTGCTTTCCTTTAAGAACTCTCGCATCCTTTCCTTGCGATCTATGAATCATTAAGAGACTTTTGCAATTTGTTTCCCGCTCGCAGTTGTATATCACTGAAATTAAAAACACAGCAATCGAAAATCTGAGACGCCTCAGGAAACTAGTCTTGTTTTGAGCGAGCGGCTTAACATCCACGCGCAACCGGTGCAATTAATTGGTTTATCGATCCCATTTCCGAGGTAACCGGCGAAAACGAATTTCTCGGTGTAAAACTCATAGTTAAAAAAAAAATTAAAAGCCGATTGAACGTAATTTGCACTTAACGCAAGGGGGCAAAAGTTTTTAAGAGTTTAAGAGTTTGCGATAGAAAAATATTGCGATTGAGAAATGGATGAAGCCAGAATTTCAAGAGAATTTCTTGCAGAATTGTCAGGCGTCGCGATTGCAATTGAAAATTGACTCGACTGGGAAACGAAAGGACAGCAATGCAATTCGCTAATGCTGGGATACGCCAATGATAATGGAGTGGAAATGCGGAATGTAATTGGCAGAAGCGACAGGGAGCATCGTGTACCGAAACATATATAGTATATGAGCTTAGACTAGCAACTGACACTACCGGTCAAAAGCTTGCTGTCTCGTCGATACCAGTGACACTCGCGATATCGTGGCCGATTAATTCGTGAGAAATGTGTCTTTGTCGAAGAGAACTCGAGCCAATTTGATTCAGTGGCCATCCGCAAACTTTTGTCTGACAGTGTACGCGTCTAGTAACTTATAGAGGCGGCCGGTCGTTAATTAATTAGGTTATCGATCCGATCGAGTTACCTTTGAGTGATTCGAGAGACCGGCCCCACCTGTTTCTACGAGCAGTAATGCGCTCGTACGTGCACGTGACCTTAGCCACGCGTCTACCTCGACACGTGCCGTGTGAGCGTGATACACCCTCTACTGCTCTACTGACAACTGACCATCGTAATCGACTCACCACTTATTAAATGGCTAATCCAAGGACTTGTCTTATCGGCCCTTTAAAATTTGGAAAGTTCCAAATGTTAAAAAGATACGCAATCGATATGTATTGTGTTTTCGTAATGCAGACTCTAAAAGAGACAAATACGTTTGAATAGAGAGTTTAAGCGAGTGGAGCGATAGAATCCGACGTCGAAGAGGAAACTAGTTGAGATAGTTGTACTAGCTCGACAGGTATGATCGTGACAATCGACACACACGTCGGGCGAATATTAACGCAACGAATGGGCAGCTGCCCGCGAGACAATCCGAAATATCGAACACGACCTCGGTAGACAGTGCCGGGGATGGTGCTTTGTTCGTGCGCGCGGCTGCTGCCGGGAACTCTCCGTAATTACGCCAGTCGTTGCTTGCCATTCTAGCTTTCAAGGCGTATTCAATTATGCTCTTCATTCCGCGAGACCAATTGTAATTAAAAATTGGACCGCCCACACACAATACACCAGACAGTGGTCTGCATTTCGAGCAGCGGCACCTATGAGCGTGAGAATAACGAGTTTGCACTTGTTCATTGAACGCTCTCGGTGCTTTTCGGCCAATTCTCTCCATTATGAATTTTCTCCCGAATCCATTCCGCACTTCAGAACAGCTCGCTGTCCTCTCGATCTTGTACACGCGAGTACGTACGTTCCTTTTAGCTATGCTCTTTGCGCCGCGTCCCACTGCGATGTTTCTCCTGCTCGACACACTCTCGATGATTATTTTTTTTCCTTTTTTTCTTTTTTTTTTATATAATCGCGCTCCGCAGTGGCCGTCTGCTTGCGCAGGCCCCTCAGATCTCTCAATCACTTTTTGTTTGATCGAGGTATTTTCTCGGGGGAGTTGTTCAAACAGCAGAGGCTCGAGACAGAATCAGTCCGCGAGTCTCTGCATCTGCGAAGGTCCAGCTGTTCTGGAAATTTTCAATCGATCGCACTCCGCTAACTGTAAGATTTCTGTTACGGAGACCAAGGGGGAGACGAGAACTCGAATGCCAAGGTTCCATCGGCCATTCTTCTTGCACGTCACTGTCTCCGATTGGTTCATTCGTTAGGAACGCGGATCCCTCGACAAAATCTTCCCCTTCAACCAACCAACCTTCCATCCACCAGTCGAAAAGGAAACTAGCGCAATTAGCTAGCTTCCCTCGAAAATTTATCGGGAATTCATATCCGAGAACCAGCTACATACATACATTTGTTATTATCGAAAATCGGTAACTCTGAAAATGATCACACTCGCGAATCCTCGCTACGAAGATTTGTCCAGTGCTCGTTTTGAAAAGTCATTCGAGTTACGTAACGAACCACAGCGGGTTATAAAAGAAGACGAATCAACGAGAGAGGATTGAATGGAAAGACAGAGGGAACATTTGGAAAAAGGTGCAATGGAAAAAGGGTTGCCAAAGTGGCGAGGAAGCAGCACAGTTTCGGTGGGACTCGAATTGGATGGGATTCACTGGAAAATTAAAGCCCCCCGACGAACTTTACAAGTCGACTCGACGACATCGCAAGCAACCAACTCACAAACGTGCCTTTGACAAACCCTCAATATCGTTTTATCCATAAGCACAGTCTTTCTTGTATGTATACTTTTAATTCTCTCATCACCGAAGAAAGTTTCTTTCCTTGCTCGCCTCTCGTAATTCTCGTCGAACTTACTCACCTTTTACTTTTAATTTCAAATACATATTAACGTCTATTCTTTTCCTCGAGCAGTGCTCTTCCGCGAAAAAGCCTGTCGGGAACTTATTAGCAAATTGAATCAGTGAAATTTCGAGACTCCGCACAAATTGACACTTTCCGCTTAGCCGGTGGAAACAACGATGAAGCGCATCGTGCATAACGAGGACGATTCGATGTAAAGTATTAGGCGGGTACGTGCCGCATCGCGTCGATGTAAGGAGCGCGCGAGGCCGAGGTCACCCTGAAACAAAAGCCGATGTGAAGCAGCCTTTGTATCGGCATCGGGGGCCGGTGACAGGGGCGAAGTCTGAATTTCAGCGGAAGTCACGTCGATGAAAGTGAGCCGGCCGTATGATAGTAAAGAGCGGAACTCAAGCAGCCTCTAACGAGCCAATTCGTCCAGAGTATTGGCCAGGAGTGCTACTAGGAATCGAGATTACTCGACCTCCTCGCGAAATCCAAGTTGTTGTCCTTCACCGAAAAATCGGCCACTCGCAACACTCCGAGCACCGATTATTTATTACCGAACACTTCGAGGATCCATGGATCAGGGCTACGGGAGTCTATTGTTCCGTACAAATACAGAGTGCTTGAAAACTATGATCCAAGACTCCAAAGACGATTAATTAGAGGACAAGAAAAAATCCCCGATTACCAAAGGTCTAAAACTCAATCCTTTGAAGAAAAAATCGAACTTCTAAGAATATCGAAGAGAGGATTGAATCTTGGTCCTAGATCGATCAGTGATTTTTTAATCTTCTCTATAAATATTGTTAGCTCCCAAAGTCTCGCACCACAATTTTAAAACACTCTGTATTATCGGTGTAACGCTCTCTTGGAAATTAGGTATCTCTCAAACGATCGAATACCACTCCGGCGTAATCGAATTACTGTCCAAGGAACTATCGTATTACCGAAATCAACGCGTTAGTACTTTTATACGTGACGGATGCAATGGGAATAATTGGAAGTGCCTGATCGATAGTAGAGATAGTTAAAGACCAAATGCAACGAGTTTGCGAGTGACTCACTCGATATTTCTGGCGTAATAGGTCTTTCGCAGAAGCTACAATAGCGTTGGACTGTTCGCGGTAAGCGGGAAACAAAGAAGCACTTTCCCAGAAAAAAATATCCCAAGAAATCCCAACCAATTTGAACGGCAAATAATAAAAAGATTTTTCAACCAAATTGAATCTCTTGCAATTAGTAAACTGAGATGAAATAAGATTCGATCATTGTACGTCTCATGATTTCCCAGAACTCGCGTGTCTCTGTTCGAGGTAAAACCAATGATTGGCCCAGGAGAAACTTCCACTGGGCTTTTTTTCCTCGAGTCTGTTCGTACTTACTTCTTAAACGATGCAGCCGCGATTCGTTGCCAATAGTCAACGCTCGGGTTACTTAAGAGTCAGTCTATTATTATCGGCTGATAGTGGGAGTAATATTGTTCTTATTGGGGCCGACGTTATCGGTAATTATTGCTACCGCCCCCGCGGATACTTATTGGCGCTCTTATCCAAGATAAGAGATATAGTTGGCGCACTCGAGAGACAGGCGATTCGTAGAAACGCACACTTTTCGCACAGGTGGAAGGTTCGCCGTGCTGCTAAAGGCTCAAAGCGAGACTTGGCTTGCAACTCAATTTCTTAGTCTTGCTGCATCTGCGAATTGGCGTGCTTCGCACCAAACCGAAACGACGCGTCGTCGCGACGGACGCGTAACGCTGTTGAGTTCCGTATCTCTTGGTGCGGAGATGACAGCGTCTGACAGCGCATCGACCTATCCACTTACGGCAGACGTGCGTTCTTGCGGGTGAACAGTTAGCAAGCTCTCTAGCTTCGGTGTAAATGTAAATACAGTTGTTTCCATTCTGGAACTCGAACTAATCGTAAGCGAGTCGAATGAGCTGATGGGTCGATGCGCGAGTCCCTCGCGGTATCGTACACCCCTTTAACATAGTATCGATACGCAGATGCATACTTAGGAATGATAAAAAAAAAGTACGTGCAAGAAGCAGTTACCGAGAGCAGTATGAGCGAATCGAGCGTATACGAATGTGTGATAGAAAGAGGCTGAGCGTGAAAACGTGTGTGTATGTGTGTGGGTGTGGGTATGTATGTAAAACAATACGGGCCAGGCACGAAAGAGCAGGAGAACACGAGACCGAGAGAACGGAGGAAAAGGAGTGCGAGCGAGAGAGAGAGAGAAAGAGAGAGAGGATGCGAACGTGAGAAGACGAGAGAAAAGCATTAGTTCCACCTTTGGGTGTTGGGAATGTTCATTTGTAATTGTTTAAATCTAATGAGAAATGTACTGTAAAACTATAAGTACTATAGGCACTAAAAATATATCATTTGTTGACATGAAAAAAAAAAAAAAAAAATAAAAGAACGAGTGGCGTGAATTTTGTCCTCCGCGCGGAGGCGTGCACGGCGGCTAGGGGCAACGTGCGGATACGTATACGAACCTCCTCTTCTATTTACACTTCTTCTTCGGCATCGCGAGAAGTAACGGCTGAGCGAAAGCGAGAACGAGTGCGAGAGCGAGAGAGAGAGATAGAGAGAGAGAGAAAGAGAGAGCTTGAGAGCGAGAACCGGAAGAACAGGAGAGGTAGGGAAAATCGTCACGCAGAAATGAGAACTGCGCGATATAGTGTAGCGTCATTGTCGCACCACAATACTTAGCTGTCTCCTCCTATACGTTCGTGCCGAGTTTGCGGTGTGCAATCGTAGGGAGGAAGCACGTCAATTAGATATCCCGCAGCATCATCTCGGCAGCGTGACGAACTAGTTGAATGGAAGCCCGTTTTCGTACAGTCCTTGTTGACATCGGAAATAATTAGTGAACGCGAACCTATTACCACAATTTTGTAGTAAAACCGGATTTCCGCCGAGCGATCATTCGCATCGGATGTCTTCAGTGAAGGTATCATTAAATGACAAGTTAATAGAATAGTACTATTGGAAGGTATCGAGTTCATTCGCAACTGATCCAAATTTTCTATTATACACTCCATCTTCCAAAGTTCAGCTTTTGACTACCCGCAGTTACCTTCGGATTGCCGAGTTGTGCTCGCAATATTACGCATATACTACGAAACGAGAAGAGAGAGAGAGAGAGGGAGAGAGAGAGAATGAGAGAAAGAAAGAGAGAGAGAGAGAGAAAGTGGATAAGTCGCGTGAAAAACGTTAAAGTGGGAAATTTCGCGGTTTTCGAATTTAGCCAATTCGCGTCTGCTTTGGGATCGCATGTGTTATACGTTGAGGGACAGACGTGTAAGGTGTTACAGGTTGGGTAGGAAAGAAAACTTATTCAGAGTAACGGGGAACCAAATTTTAAATGAAAAGTCTGTTTATGACGAACAGTTGTTATGTACAGTAATACGTATAAGAATATAGAATGTATGCCAGTCATGTTCCTTTCTCTTCAAATGACACCGACAGCGCATTCCTGGTCGTACTGTACAGATCAGTCTCGGCGATGGTTGCATCGAAGTTAGTTTCTAGTATATCCGAGAAAGTATCAAAGGCATCGGGACCAATAACACTGTCGCTGTTAGTGTCGATGTTGCTGGGACTGTTGTTGCGGCTGCTGGAGTGTTTGATGTTGATGTTGCTGCTGAACGTGCGGCTCATGAAGGCCGTGTTGTCTATGCTGCTGTTGCTGTTGCTGTTGCTGCTGTTGCTGCTGTTGCTGAGTAGCGTTGGTCGTAAGAGTATCAATTGGCTGCTGACCTTCCGAAGCAGGATTCTGACCTGTCTGTTGCTTTTTCTTTTCCTCGCTCTTATCCTTGACCGGTTGTGGAGGCAGCAATGAGTTAAGTAAACCTTGAATAAAATGTTAACTGATTACCGACCTTGTCAGGGGAATGAAATATTTAATCAATGGGAAAGAGTATCTGTTAAACGGAAGAGAGAGAAGTGGAGACAACGGGAGTAAAAATCAATGCAATAGTGGATTGGCCCGAATAGATTAGAGTAGATCAGGGACAAAGGGACCGGCATAGTTCGCCAATAAGCCGCCGAAAATCTACTCACCGAGCGTTTCTCCTTTGAGAGAGGCTCCTGCAACGACAAAGAAAGAAAGAGACGTTTACCAAGAGTCGCAAGGTCTTTTGCTCTCGCTGCGTGTGCAGTCGGAATCGTACTGATTGTGAGATTAGGAATAGTCTCTTCTCCAGCGAGAAAGAATCGAGAAAAGAGGGATGATTTACACCCCGTTCCAAGGTAAGCAGGTAAAAGTGTTAGAAAGATGAAACGAAACTCACCGTTGCCGCGATACTTATTCAACTGCTGATAGACCTGTTTCATACGCTCGATGTTGATCCTCGAACTCTTGCTATGATTGACCATCGGCAGTGAATATTCCTTACCGATGATACACTTGGCAACACGCTGAATGCTCAGTGGAGCGTTCCACGGCTCGTGAATATACCTCGTGGGGAAATTCTTCAAAACTGGCAAATAGCGTCTGCCCCGGCAAGATTCGCAATGCGCAACATAGGTAGGATAAAAAGGAAAAGCTCGTAGAGTGAACTCATTCCCTGGTGAATTCGAAGAAGGCTAGCCAATTGCGACGGTCGACCGCACAATTCTCTTTCACCTCCTTATTAACCGCAACCCTTATTAACCCTTCGTTCGATCAACAGAAACCCTACTCGGTTCACGGATAGACAGATAATTCTTGGATAGACACAGAGAAATCGATCGAACGAAGAGTTAATAAAGAGAATCTCGTATTTACCTGATGTAATCGCCGTTGGGATCTGCTTTTCTACCAAATCTTACCGGACAGTAGCAGTGGAAGAACTGTTGGAAGAATGAGCTGCAGGAAAGCCACATCCACATACCGGCATTTACGGACCAATCCGCATCCAACAAAAGCTCGTCGAAGACCTATGAACAAACGATTGCTTTTTGCCATTTGAAAAACGCGTCTTTTACCCGAATCATTTCCATTGAATATTATCTCATGTTTTGTCAGGTAAAAAGGAAACTGGAAGGGGGGGGGGGGGGGGGGTGGATACATCGGATACCATTACCTTCATCCCTTCCTCCCAGGATATCCAGAGATCACCTCTAGTCAGGAAGCAAGCGACAGCGTGTCGAGCCAAATGATGTATCCAACCTTCTTCCCGCAATTGTGTCATGATCGCATCGATCCATGGAAAACCCGTCTGACCCTGTTCAGTAAACAGCGGCCGTGTTCTTCAAATCACCAGGCGAACCAGAAATTTGATTAACGCTTCCGCGACTAGCGCATCGAGCTTTCAGTCGCGGGATATGCGAATGAGTCATGCGCGAAATACACTGAGAGCAGGATTATTCGGTAAAATTGATAGGCGCGAATCTACTCACATTTGCCCACTTGGCAAGTGCCTCGATGTTCTTATCCCATGGGATCTGTACGCAAATCGGATTGCCCTGCATTCGATCAAAGTTCGGATTCTTGGTCGCAGCGCAGTAAAAGAACTCACGCCAGAGCAACTGGCCGTGTAGCGAAAGTGGTGGCACAGCTTTTTTTATCTGCAATGTCGATTGGAGGACACGAATCAAACGAAGCAAGTGGATAGGCCTGCAACTCTGCGATAATCCAGAATCTGACTGCAACCCTCCGCAATGCACACGAGTACCAGCAATCCATTAGCCAATTCGTGTGTTGTGACACTCGGTCGCAAACCACTAAACGGTCAAGGCGCTCCTCGAAAGTTACCCGATAAATTGAACTTGATCGATTCCTGAAGCGCGAATAATTTAAGAGCCACGAGACAAATTTAAAGCTTTCGTTAAAAGTGGTAATGGAAGCTTGCGCTGGTGTATACACTTCCGGTGAGGGGTAATCAACACGGGGAATCTTCTCGTTTAATAAATTCCTAGCTTATTCGAGACAGTACCTTTTTGTAAAGATCGGTGAGTTGGTAATAGAAAAGCCTGGTACTGAGGCATCCGAATCTCAAGTATGGAGAGAGTCCGGTTTGACTGGGTAGAAGGGATTGCGGTGTCATTTTAGGCTTGCCAAAACTGGCCACCCATGCTTTCCTCTCGAGATGACGTTCCAGTCGCGCCAAAGCCTCGCTCTCACCCCCGACCCAAACAGGTGGTAGAAGACCTTCCGTGTCAAAACCTGTGAATGAGGAATCTCTTAAATCGCCAACCTTTTGCCCATTCCGCTCATCATATCCCATTGTCGCTAGTGGCGCAACTCTTTTCACTCGCTTTGATCTCTCTCTCTCTCTCTCTCCGACGACGACGACGCGCGGCCACTCCGGGTTATGCTTTCCAACGGACCGGTAAAAGCACTTTCGTGTCACCTAATAAACTGGGTCGCTTTGGATAAACTCGTCGGACAGTCGGAGGAATTGCTCATCCGGGGTCACGGACTCGAGTTAAGCAGCGATCGCCATTCGGATTAATCCATAATTACGATACGGTACGCAGTTAACGAATAGGTGAATTTTCTCACGACAAATCTGACGCATTACCGTGAGACAAATAGCAGGGGATCAGTCGGTATCAACGCTATCGGTAAATAACCCAATTTCATCTGTTTGATCCCCGCGGAATACACGGTAGGTCCGACAATGGTAGTTGCGATCGTATTCGGGTATCTGTTAGCTTGTTATCACGCGCAAGCCTTTGTTGCCAGGTACAATCTACACAGCGAAGGTACCATGTATCCAAAGTTCTGAATGTAGGCATTCAAGAAAATTACTCGGTGCACCCGAAAGGACTCGAATGCACACGGCATTTGATCGCAAAAAAAAAGGGGGCCGTCATAAAGACTTGCGCAGCGTGAAGCATAAAAGTAGGTCGTATTAAGGGCGGCAAGTTGGCACGTGCTAGATATTTTCTTGTTTGCGTTACAACTCGGCCTTCGTGAAAATAGCAGAAAAGAACGATGCATCCGGTCTTCTGAATAGATGTTAACACGATGCTCTGCCGTTCCCGCAACCAGAGTATCGGAGTATCGTCAGAGTTCCCGCACTTTTAGATCGCTTTTCAACTAGTTTAAATTTCCTTCCGCGACCTTGTCAATCTTTACGCTTTCGTAAACGTAAAGCATCTTAATTCAATTCTCTTTTTATTCGCGATAAGCAAAAGAATTCTTTCAATCTAACAGTCCTATTCCTTCTCTTTTGGTTTCTGCTGTTCTCTTACTGCCATCTCCTTCTCACGCCGAAAGTTACGTGTAATATGGAATTGCGTATAGAATTGCATATAATGAAATACTTGTGAAATAATTGCAAAGGTGACATTTCCTAAGAAGACTGTTGAATTCGTACCAAGCTCTTCGAGGGTCGGGACACCGTAATGATCGTCATGGTCGTCCTTCAAAGGCGTATAAGCATTACCCACGCAGGCGGAAGTGACGGTAGGTACCGGTGGCTCGGGCGAATCCATGCTGGCGACCACATTTTGAAATTGATGGTACGTCAGCGGTGGCTTTCCCCCGTTCTTGTCAATAATTCTGAAATTCGAAACGATAGAGTACGCACCATGACGAACGACACCTTTCCCAATGGTGCGCGATTCCCTCTGGCTAGCAACGTTCGACACTTCCACTGACAATTTCGCCAAGTTAAAACCAATCCTCTAGTCGATAAAAATAATACGATAATTTGAGAGACGAAAATATCGAAGAAATAAATAGAACTTTTAAATCTGATCTAATAGGAGAAAAATTAAATATGAAATATATACAATATGATTTTGTGTCACGATGAGAGCGTGTACATATCTCGTAGAACAGAGCTTGATACAGTCGAAAGGAATAAGAATCGTTCATTTCGGGTGCAGTGAATAACGTGAATGGATACCGCGCGCGGTACATACATCGATATCCGCGACACAGGTGGTACCAACGCGCATCTGCATCCAGCTCGACGCCAATGCACCACCTCTGGTGCACAATCGCTGGGTGCATTATGAATTCTCAATGCGCCCTACCACCGTATTGTGCCCTTGAAAGCAGTCAGCTAAAGACTCCGTACAGAAAGACGCGTCGCAACACTGATTCTCGAACTCCAGTGTGTTCTAAGCTGAACATTTGCGAATGACGGACTCGTACTACTAGCAGCGTTTGATGCTTCGAAAGATGACAAAATGGAATTAGACAGTAAAGAAAGATATCTTGACTCACTCGTCCAATTTGTAGAGTGTGTGAGAGACTTTTTGGACAACGGAGATGCCAAGCTCTTTGCAAAGGGCAGAGATATTGTGATCGCGGACACGTCCAAAGGGTTCTGGATCCTCTTCGAATGTCAGGTTCGTCGTACCCCACTCCTTGAAGAGCTTCGGCAAAGCATCCGCTGGTTGGCCACGTATCACGAACAAACGAGAATTCAATTTCCTCAGAGAACAGTCGAGGTCTTCTAAACACTGAAGTAGAAACCTGTCGAATGCGTAACCAAAACAAATCATCCGAATGCTATTCCTTCCGCAAATCTCGTCAAACGCGTCTTTCAATCGCTACTAGTTTAATACAATAAAAGACCGCTTTGTAGCGATCGCTAGGCTCGATAGCTCTTAAATCACACCCTGTATTTCTATCCCTGATAAGCATTTACTCGGTAAGCGCCAGCACTCCAGGATCAACCGAGATAAGAGCTGGGCGATGAATTGGGTCATCGTCACTTGGCCCTTGACGTATCGGCAAAATAGAAAGATCGCGAGAACCGATAGTTTCCGATCAGTTTGCAATTTGGAGAAATTAGAAACTGTACACTCGCCTCCACTTGTTAATACCGACGTTGGTGCTTCCGGCGAACCATGGGTCAAGGACGAAGACACAACGGAAGGTAGAAGCTCCTGCTAGACCCTCGCGGAGGGACGGATTATCGTGAAGCCTGAGGCCCTTTCGGAACCAATGGACCATGTGCTTCTCGCCATCACCGTGAACCGGTGTCTCGTGGTTCGCTTCAGCGCTACAGCTGCCGGTCATCTTGATACACTTTCTTGGTTCTTCCTTCGATCCTTCTTCTTAAAGATCCTCCACTTGACCAGTGCGTTCCAATGATTCACAGTCGAGAACGCATTTTTGGCGAATCTGCCTGGCGAAGCGTTCTCTGATGTCCTTCGGAGAGCGCGCCAGACAAGAATCGAGACCTCTAACTCTCGCTAAATATCCGATCGAATCGCTCGGTTCGGCCAGCGAGAAGCTCAACCTCCGAGTACCCTCATCCCGACGAATCGATTCTGCCGAGCGGAGAGCTTTTTAGGTCATCAAGTTCGCGGGCGGCCTCGCGAAGCGATCGATCTACTCTTGTTATTTTCTCGATTGGATTTTTTCGCTACTTCTGCCGAACCGCGAATCGGGCGGCACTCACGGAGATGTATGAGTTTTGGTCGGTTTCCACTAACGTCTTTTCACAGACTCCACTAAAGCATCTGTTATGAGATTTCCTGCTGAATTACTCATCTATATAGGCGAAATCTGCTATGTCTGATTATAAGTGTTATAACGAATCAAGTTGGAAAATTCGCTTTTGATTCCGGAAGATGACGATGTACTGCTGTAATCCGAACTGGTACCGTGTTTAATTAGGTTGATAGTGGAAGTTAAGGGAAAGTTTGGCGAAACCTAGCGTACTAAGCTTTCGACGGATATAACATGAACGATGCATTCTTAGAAGAGGCCCGATCCTCTATTCATCCATTCCAATCCGACTCGGCGAAAGGAATACGAAGAAAAAAGAAGGAAAATATGGAAACTCTTAGAAATGTAAATTAACTCAACACAATAGTTCTGTCAGATATCATTAACAGGAGAATCAAAAGTAATTCAATTCCAATTCTAATTCCAATTCCTTTTAACCGTTCGTCAAAAGCCACCGACATAAAATTAAATTCTCATCCGTGAGCTCGGACTAATTTATAAAACGTTTGCTTATTTATTTTGATTTTCAATCTGCCTGTCGGCCACTTTTCAAAGCTAATTAAGTTAGTTATATAAATTCGGTATACATAGTTAGTTTGCTTGGAACGGATAAAATTTGATTAAGCTATCCGCCACTGGACCACGGTAGGGCTTGTGTCCCCGAGCGGATTTAAACTTTGGAGAACAATCGATTATTATCAGTTTGAAATCACCCTTCCCGACTCTCATCGTGCGTTCCTAAATATATATTCTCATACAAGATATATTTAACCCGCTATTACATTAAGGCTCGATTACCGAGAGTCCTTTGGGAATTCTATCTCCCTCTCCCAAACGGTTTTACACAGCTGCTTCCATTGAACCACTACTAATCAAAACTATTTTCCCCACAATTCACTCTTAAATAAATATTAAAAACGTATTTGTGCAATTGAAAATATTTAGATCTTCTCGATACACGAACATTTTTATTGTCAAGAATAAATGTGAGCAAGGCGAAAGGTCTCTTCGGTGTTAGAATTAATTAGAATTGACATTTCCCATAATGTGATATTTTTAAGCAGGAAATTGTTTAAAATTTAACATTTAAATCCGAAATATTGGAAACAATCAATTAGAGACATTATAATGGTACAAGCCTAAGGAGTTGGCTGACATGGCACTGACCCATACTCAGTATATACTGAGCAGCCATAGCAAGGCTGACATATTACCGGCAATTCTACTGATCGCATTAGACTACCGTAAAGGCTGATATATTACGAGCAATTCTATGCCGCGTATTATGTCGACCAAGAGGGTGCCGATTACTCGTTGAAAATTTCCAAATTGATCCTTGTGAACGATCTGCTAATCGAGAATTTGATAAGCTCAAAGGGATTTCAACCTGTTACGTAGAATAACCCAACGGATGACACTGAGAACTTTTGTCAATTTCGTCGAGTCTGATGGATTCCTTTGCTGATTGGAAACAACACTTTGTCGCGTGTTAGCGAGAGCTATGGAATATTTTTGGAATGCGTAGAAGGGTCGGTTTTATCGTACAGATCCGAGCAAATCATACAGATGAAATTGACATTCTTATCGATGTCAAGCCTCGTTAACCGTAGATTAGTTACGGGACGGATTACATAAGTGTAGGACAACCGTTCGATTCGCTGTCCGAATATAACCGGAAGTTACGCAATTCAATCGCTATCTTTATCGATAGCCGGAATATTGATCATTAAACTTTTCACTGTTCGAAAGGTAGCCCAGGACGAACAATTGGTGCCCTTCCAGTGAAGCGTCTTAACTCAACGTCTACCAAAACGATCTGTCGTCTTGATAAATCCTTCTCGTTTAACAAATTGCCGGGCACAGCAGCTTCGTCGAGCCCCTTTTCAACTGTTTACACACGAGTAAAGAATCGCGTTGCTGATGGGTTTACTCACTTTGGCGATTTTCGAATGCTCCTACAAAAAGAATTCCTAATTAGCTTTTATAACGAGGTGAGGAAAAACTCGGCGATCCTGCGCGATAAATGGTTCGAGGATCAACGTAGAAGCATTTTAGAAGCCCAGAGGATGTGCGTGTCGAGAGGAAACACGAATTCGTCGAAGGCCACGTCACCCAGTCACCCTAAATCGATCGTCGAAAAGCAATCGTTCGAATCTCCCGCGCGCAGCGTGTCGAAAACCATCAGTGGGCTGCGCACGAATAATCGTTCAAGTCTGCAAATTTTTTTCGCGAACGAGAAAGGTCAAGAAGAATGTATGTATCGCAATGTTCCGGTAGCAAAGGTACAATGGACCGTGGCCACCCTCCGCGACTCTTGCCGGGAGTAATCTCCAGCGTGTTGATCCCCCGTCCTGAACCCCCCCACCCTGAGACCTTTTACTTTTCGATCGCAGTGAAATAGACGGAGTCGTGTCGTTCGCTTCGAGTTTACCACTTGTTTACTTAACCTAGTATGCACGCTCGGTTCGCTTGAATTCCGAAGGTAATTTACCCCGCCAGTGTAAAGCACTCGATTACCCTGAGAATATAAAGGAAAATGATCAGCCTCGTGGAAAGCAACGGACGATCGGTAAGTCGAGCACCTTCCACCGAACGAAACCCCTCGAATCTCAATCCCGACCCTAGGGAGTTCTCACGACGCCACGATGTAACGCAGCTCAGGAGAAAATCGAAAAATTGCGAAAACCGAGAGTATCTAGCGAAAGCTCTTAAGAATTTGGCAAGCATCGATGCCACTCAAGTCGACCGAGACTCCGGTGGCGCTCACGAGAATCTTGATATTCGCAAAAGATCAGTCGTAGCGTGGGAAATAAACTCGAGAAAATGGCGACCGAAGGTAAAAACGACAACCGTGGCGTGTGACGTAAATCAATATTGCTACATGTACGGTCGCGGTGGGCGACTGAGCAGACGTAGAGCACACTTTGAATCCTTATCGCGGCTTCTTCATTTGCCTCACACCATACAACAAATTTTGTCGCGTGACAAGCTCCTTTCATCTTCGTTTGACTAATTAGCAAAATTACGATCTTCCTCACCATTCATCTTGAATTGTCAAATCGGTTAATTTGACTCCTGATTTCCAATAAAACCCCGCGATATTATCTCGAAAATATGTCACAGTCGGTGCAATTTAGAAATTTGATTAAAGCGTTACCGCAAGTGGGCCATTTCAATTACATTACGCTTCTTTGCTCGATACGTATCGCTCTGAAAATTCTACGAATCTGCAAACAGTTTTGTTGAACGCCACACTAATTAGCGTGATTGCAGTCATTCTCTTCATGAATTCAACATGAATTTAGTCCCTGCCAGTTTGAAAAACGATTCCCTTGTCACATCTTAACGTTGAATAATTAACGGCGCAATTTTCCAGTGAGAGATCTTAAGCAAGGCTTATTCGATCGGTGGCCAAAGAGAAACTCTAATGCCGAGAGACTCGCGAGCGAGGTATAAACCCAACCGCAGTGGAAACGGGTCATTCGGCGCTTTACCGGCGCGGCGCGCGCTCCAGCCGCACATTCAACTTTAATTACTTGCGCTGTGAGTCGACGTTCGATGCAGGCGCTACTCGTAACCACAACGCAAGAAACAACGCGCTGACCCGTTCTCTGACATAATCTCGCGCTTTTCCTTCAGGCCGCTTCTCGTGTAACCGCTAGACACCATCTCCCCCCCCCCCCCCCCCGCCCCTCCCGTCAGCTCTCTTTCTCCCTCTCCCTTTTCGATACTCTCGCCATTCTCTATCCATAGTCTCCTCGTTTTCTGTCTAGTTATCGTTCGATTGATTCCCAAGCAGCAATTATCGCGGCGCAAGAAACTGCCAGCTAATCCCGAACACAGTAATTATTGGGTTAAATGTACTTGTACACGACGTAGTGTTCACTACGTTACCTTCGAGAAATATTCTTCAATCCAAGCAAAAACAACGATGGTATAATACATATGTCGATGGCTTTTGTGCCTGGACAATGATCCAACGGATTTGCAGCATCGCTTTCCATTTAGTTTTATGTCGCTTGTTCTTTGCAATCTTTACTTTCTCCGCGCGGTCGTAGTCTGTCGCCGAATCGCCGTTCAGATTGAGCCGAAAGAGCATTTGGATGTTTAGTAGAATTCTGATTTGAACGGAGGTTGCGAAACTGTGGAAAACTTACCAGACGATGCGCGTATTCGTGACACTTGATTCGATATACCAAACCACAATGATTCCTGTCAACCACTCTACGTAACTGTTACGCGAAGAATGCAAACAAGATACGTAACTGCTATTAGTGCAATCGGAGCTTTTGCAATGACTTTCGTGTGAATAGGATTATTTCTTTTATTGACCATCGAAAATCGTGTACCCGCTACGAGCGAACGCTCGAATATACCGTCAGTAGATTAATCCGTCTGACCACAAGAGGAGAGATTTCAAGTGTCACAGTTCTAAAGTGGAAATACCAAGTAATTGTACCGAAGGTTTTCAAGGTTCAATGTAATCTGGTAATATTGTAGTTCTTTTTATGTTAGTTACGCGAAGAATCCCACGTCCACTGCGTAATCGCCGCATGCGCGCGGTAAACACGACACGTATCTTTCACAGTGCTCGCGATATGTGCGAGCCATCGCGCAAGGCAAAATACAACACTCTGACGTCTATTAATGAATCACCGAATTGTAACAATAGACTATACGCGGAGATCGATATCATCGGATGAATCTTGGAAGAAATATGAAATACGTTAGCAGTCAGTGATAAATTGTCGTTATGTATTTTTCTGAAGTTATCGTTAAAGTATCTCGTAAGAAATACACATATCCGCAAATTCATCAGTTCGTATCAAGTTCGAGCATACAACCCGCTAACCGGTTCCACCGTGCTAAAGCGCAGACGCATGGACTTGGTACGAAACCTTCACCAAATCGCGAAAGATTCTCCAAAAATATTGAAAGGATCCTCTAGCAAGATATAGAATATTGAAAGGTAATGAAATTAGCAGCGGTAAAAACTCAATCGAGAAATAAATAGAAACTATTGATATCAAGAGAGCGAACAACGAAAGCGTGTATATTCGAGTTAACGCGCCTTACGCGCGATCTACGAAAACGTCACAACTAGCAGATACTACTTACATTCTCGCGTAACCGCGCACATTCTACTTATCCGCAAGCGAGGAGCAGAGCTCAGTGGCTCTGCGAATGCGAGTGATCAGATATAAGATTCACTCGCGTCTCGCTGCACGCAAGAGGCTGTCTTCGCACAGTCGATTCACGGAAACGCGATCAGAAGCACAAAAAAAAGTGCCGGGATCACTGCCAATTTGCACAGAACGCGCGCACTATCGATACGGGCTGTTACACGATACGTTCGAGTGTCACAGCGACGTAGAAACGAGATCGAAGGAAGGAACAAAACACGAGGATTCGCGAGGACGAATCGTGAAGGAATCGTGAACCGGGGGGTGTGGGTGAAGAAAGGATGACAGTGTCGCGTGGGTTTATATTCTTAAGGAATTAAGAAGGGCACAGAGCTCACTGGACGATAAAGACAGAGCGCGCACGGAGGGCAACTTGGTTCGCATATGCGAATGTACTACTCGTGAGCCGATGGATAAGACGGGGCAGCGTGCAGGAGCAAGGGGAATAGCCATACCACGCCGAGTGCAACGTGACCGCGGGCCCGCGAGCTTTCCAATTGGTCGAAGTGATCACGTGGCTCACCGATCACGTTGGACCCGTTGTGCTTCTACTTCTATGTACGCTTCTCCCTTGCACCTCTTATCACTCTCATTTTGCCAGCTCTCACCTACTCCTACTCTACCTGTACTCTCTACACCCTTACTTCGCTACCGCTCGAATATCTTTCACTGGTTATAACATTCTCTTCGCTTAATCTCTCGCTCTATCTATCTATCTCTCTCTCGTGTTACTTTCCCGGGCTTTCCACCATTCTCATCCTATGCCGCAACACTTGCATCACAGACCTTCATATTTGGTCTCACTGCACCTATACATGCGAACACCGGCGAATTCTTCTGCAAATCTTTTGCCATATTCTCGTAAAGAACCTTATGGTTTAAATTCGTTAGAGAGGATCATATTTAACGTCGAGTATCGCAGTGTCGAATTCTAAGGGCTCTGGATTAGTTTGAAAGATTGCGAAATCGTAAGGAACATTTTTTAATGTCTTAAGTAAACGATCTGTTGGGAGTTCTGTAATTCGTAAGAATTTGCATTAAAGAATTTCCTCTAACTGTTGCTCTTTTTCAAATTCCTCGGTATATCCTAAAATTGCTGTAGACGGATAAAATTAGTGAGGAAAGTAGAAAAGTGTTGTAGAATTTTTCGCTCGAAAGATACAGTTTTTCTTCTCTCTTTGTGACAGGGAGACCCGCGTATGAAATCGCTAGTTGCACTCTACAGTTACGTAAGTCTCTTACAACCAGGATATTTACCTCTACGATACCCTTGACCGAATTGTCGTGCGCATACGCGTTACCGTTTTTTGCACTGACTACGACCAAGTGATATAATGTGCTAAAGCTGACTGTGCGCTGACACATCGATTACGACTCCGGCAACGCGATCGAACGGTCTTGCAGACTTCTTCTTCGATTCCTTACACATATTTTCATCTTCTGCCCTGTCCATTTTTTCCGTCTCACCAGACTATTCGAACGCGGTTCCATATCTCGATTTTTCGAACCGAACATCCGCCTCGTTTTCGAATCGTCGAGTCCTGATTACGTAATACGCAAGGATTTCGCTTAAACGAGAATCGGAGTGTGGAGGACGGCTAGGCAAAGTACTGCGTAATAGAATAGTTACAGTTATTTATTTGTTTCCACATATGAAACGTATCAAGAGAAACGAAGAGGACTCAAGTTTTTTTCCGATGAGTCTCCGTCCCTCTCGATACATTATCAATCGCAAACTGTTTGATATACATATAAAAATGTCTCTTCCTAAAAATCCATATCAACTGTCTTTGTTAATCGTTTGCTCGCTCTCTCGGGCACAGGTTAGGACTATACCTTGTCGTTAGCCTAGATAATTATTATTAATACAGTATACGTAACACTATTCAGTAATCGTTCTATAACTAAATATCTTCTCTATACATTCGTAATATTCTATAACTCTTAATTTTATGCATTTTTTACAGCTCTTATAGATTTTTTTGTTAATTTATAGTACGAGTGGCAGAATATCGTACTCTCCCGTTCGGCCAATGTCCTAAGCATTCAAATAACGAAGCATCCTTCTTATTGCCCCATTCCATTTCGTGATTTCGCGTCTCTGGTATTCGGTTGCACTAATTGTAAGTGTTCATATAAAAAAGTGAAAGACTATTAACTGGTGACGGAGTAAAAAAGAGAAGTCTGACGCAGTGTGGAACCCTACGGTCCTAGTGTTCCTGTTCCTCCCTCTTTGTACACGAGGAAGTATCTTATACATGTATTCTAGTGTACCGGTACCTTTTCCTTCAAAAATTCGGATAAACCTAATCCATAAGTCTACCGAGTACGGGAAAAAGCAACGCAGAGTTCAATTGTTCTTTTGAAGAACAATCGCAAGAATAAAAGGAACACAGAGGAGAGTGGAAGGCCGCTTCCACCTGGACGAGAGCATTCTACACTTATCTCGTACTAGGTCAGCACTATTATAATGCGTTCACGACTATAAATGTACATTCTACATTTAAATAACAATTAGTAAAAATTCTTTTTTCATTTCGTCCCTAAAATTAAACAAAATAGTTATGGCTGTTGTGATATGCTCTTTTTCGAGCGGTCATTCCTATATCGGCGGCGAAATATACAACTCGGCATTTCAGTAAAGTCAACTGTTATCTTATCTAGTCGAATATTAAAGGATCTAAGAAAAAATAGTTTGCACGCGTCACGATAAAGAAATCTCGGGGATCGGATGCAACCACTCAAATATTACACAATTCAAGAGAAACTAATGTCGTAGGAATTTTGTAATCCTCTTGATAGGAATACAACGACTTGACTGAAAAATGATCAAGTTTTCAATTAAATTGACTGATTCAAGTATCCATTCCTTAAAGGATATTTTAGACTTTACGCTTCCATGATGTAGATCTCATCAACATTTATAATACATGGTCAGTGTCTTCTCTATATCGAACATACTAATTCCACGTACGAAATACTGTGACAGTATCTTAAAAAAAATCAAAGAGTATAAAAGTATGTATTGACTCAATTGTTAAAAGCATGCTTTGCAAACGAACATGAAAAATATGATTGAACCAAATGAGTTAATGGCTAAGAATAAAACTTAGCCGAAGAAATGATCAAAAAAGGTACTTCTTTCAAATTAATATTTATCTACTTTTCGAATAGTGTATATATCTTCTAGGATCTCAAAATAATCCATTCGCTAGCAGTACGATAGTTAAGGCCATTGTAAATCCTGTTACATCTAGAAAGTATTCTATAAAATGTAACATGGCACGCACGAAGTCTATCTGTCGCTCGCTATTGTCCCAAAGAAATGGCCATATAATCGATTTCGTACAATCCATGCTCCATGAACCTTGCGATGTACTTACATCAGGATCCAGCGAGTGAAAGATTCGAAACTTTGAAATTTTTTAATTTCGCTGAATTTTAATGTAACTTTGTTACGCGAGCAACTTGAGTCTTCATGAATTGCAGTTTCTAGAATTATTTACAACGGCCCGATTGCACCGTAATCACGATTACATTTTAGCATGCCGCCAATTTTCAGTAGATTTATTCGATTGTTCGAAAAGACTTTCAAAATGAAAAACTAAAAATTCACAATCGCTTGATAAAGAGTCGCAACTTAATTTGAACGCACGTCTCGGCAGTAATGTAGTTTGAATACTTGAGAAAAAAAAAGAAAAAGAAAAGAAAAAACAAAATAGACGTAATAATATTTGATGGATTAGCAGCGATTAGAACATGAGATACAATGGAACGTTCTAAAGTTGAAATCTCTCGTTAAAATCTCTATGAAACATATATATAATCACATACATTTGTATTTAGCGGCCCTTTATCATATCCAGGTACGCAATATCGGTCTTACGCAAACGAATCCCTCGAAAATTGCGCGAAACAGTGTAAAATGTGAAATTCAAACCTTTCTTTAACCTGTTATAGGAACATCCATCTGGAGGGTTCTCAGTTTATATACGTTCGTATATCGGCCATAAACGTCTTACTTTATTTAACACGTTTCGGAGGCCGACCACGTTTCCTCACTTCAGTGTTTACAGTTTGATTAACAATCGAGGATTTGGCAGTAGGTACAGTAGTCGCTTTCTGTACAGCTCTCCCAAGATAAATTTTATGTAAATCTGTCTCATTGTTCACACTTTCGATTGCTTTTTTCGATCGTCTCGTTCGACCGGCTATACTTTCCATTTCATCGAATTTCGCTTGTAGCCTTTGTGCTAATTCGAAATCTTCCTTCTCTTGCAAAACTAATCGCTCGATACGTTGTTGCTCTTCGATTATATCATCATCATCGATAATATTCCTCACATTGTTCGTCTTCGCAACCATCGTCGAATTTTCACAATCGTCGTTACCGATCTCAAGCGTATTGTCCTGAAATTTATTCGCTGCACACAAGGACCTGGATTCTTCCATTACAATTCCATTTGTATGTTTCGAGTTTCTCGTCGATTTCCTTAAATCCGGATACTTTTCATTTACATTTGTACATGCGTCGAGTTCCTCTTTTGACTCTTCACTACTAAGTTTTGTTCTTCTACTCGTCGTTCTCCGTCGTTTTGATTTCGATAATGAGACTTTTGCTACTTTCGCGTTCGTTGTCTTCTCTGAAGTACTCGTCGCTTCTTCCGATGTCTCCGAATCATCCTTGTCACTTAATCTCTTCCTTGTACTCCGCCTCACGTCATGTATTGCTTCCGAATTTAACTTAGAGAAATTGTCAGACTCTTTCTTCGCTGCTTTCGATCTTCGTTTTTTCGTTCCTTCCGGAAGAATACCAGTAGTTGGTATATGCTGTGGGTGATCGTTGTCTTGGGGACTTGGTTTCGGTGAAAGGAGCGGCGACGTTGAAGTTTTCCCATCGCTCTCTTCATCTTTTAAGTTTGTTGTATGTTTCAATTCTGCTTTATTTATCCACACATGTTTCTGCCGCCTGTATTTCCCTACCATACCATTTCTAACGTGCACCTTCCAAGATTTATGAGGAGATTTTCCAACACCGGTAACTTCATCCGAATTTAGTTTCTTACTTATTTTCGCCCCATTGAACACTCTGTTCCCGCTTTTCGTATAATTCTTGTTACTGTCGTACGATCCATCCAGGACAAAGTCAAGTCTGCGAACGATATCTTGCGATTTCCCTGATTTATTGTCGTTATTTTCTAATTGCTCGTATGACGTTGATGGTATCCCTTCTACATCCATTGCAGTATCGGACGTAACATCCCTCGACGTATCTTTCTCCCTCGAATACTGTCTGGTTTTACCTGTAGCATTTCACGATTTCATATATCTCTGTATTTTATTGCAAGACCCTTTCAAAATTATGTAACTTACCTCTAAATGCACTCCAAGAACATCCGATTATTCTTTTGAAGTGGGTTTGCGACGGAGGTTTCGGCATAACATTCGAAACTCTTTTAAAGACAGGCACTACCCTAATTAATTTTGGGTCAATCTGTCTTCCATCTAGCGAACAAAACATAAGCAATGAATAATCCCCTGGAATATCTCTAAACTTCGTCAAGAAAGAAAAATGTTAATTACATCATCACCCACCTGTAGATATTTTCAGTGGTGTTCTTGGCATGGCTTTGATAGGTTTAAAATGATGAATTTCTTGATTGATACTATCGTGGCTTCCTGAACTTTCTGCACTTCCGATCCTCTCGTCGTCTTCTCCTGAGGTTACGCACACTTCGACTCCCAAACTCTTCTTTTGATTATTAACAACATCATTAGGAACGTGCAACTCTTCTTTAGTCTGTGTCCCATATATCGCGGAGGTAGAAGTTCCTGTTTCCACCGCATAACTCGACGTACAAGGCTGTATAAACTTTGTAGCATGCTGTTGCTTGGAAGTTCTCGTAATGGCATTATATACAGGCATGGGCTTCTGGCAACAAAACGTTATAGACGGTTCTTTCTGTACATTGTTTGTATTTAACTGCATGCTGGAAGCATATCTTTCCGCACGAATTTTCGAGATCAACGCCATATTAGAGCGCCTTAATTCGGAACCATCGCCAAGTTCCAATAGATTCATCTTTCCAGTATCCATATCTTGAGATCCTACTTTGGAAGTATCTATGTTCGTATGCCGATTAATATTACTTTGAGAACACTCCAAGGAGCAATTTGGTACGGATATATTGGAATATTCTCCATAAACCTTGGCCACTTTGCTCTGTTCTTCGGCAACCTGTTCCTTTGCTAAAGTTTTCGCGAGCAATTGATCTTCCGCTAACTGTACCAAATGCTTCTGCTGTTCCTCTGCTTGTATTTTTCTAATCAAAGCTTCACTGGCCATTTCTTCTACTTTTCTTTGGCACCTTCTTTCTTCCTCAACCATTTGAAGTTCAGCTTCATATTCTCGTCTGATCTCACCAGCGGCGCTAAGTATTTTGTTCGCAGTTGTGTATCCTACGTAAGAAGAAGCTACAATATAGAACTTTCCTTGGTAAAATCTGACAAAGGACATCGTTGTACATAAAATTCAAACTGTATTCCTTGTTCCGCACTTACTTCAATTGAACGCATGCCTCAAATTTTAACTGGAGAGATAAGATTACAACTTTCGGTGTGCTAATTCGTGTGAAATAAAGTAAAGGCACAAATAGGAAGTGTACAGTTTCATATTTCTCGCGCAGAAAACAAAGACAAAGGATAATCCACCGACGACGCATTGAATTGAGCAATAAAATACAAGATAGAAGATTAATCAGACTAAAGAATGAAAGTAACGCAAAATTGCAAGGATTCTCGTACTAGAGAGCAGAGGAGGAAGACATTGCGTATCAGCGGAGGTTATGTTACGTTTGTTTATACACCAAAGGAGGTGCCTTACCAGCATCCAAGTCAATGTCCCTGTCGTCGCCGTTGTGCTTGTCCTCAACCTCCTTTGGGAACTTGGCTCGAATGAAGTCCCAAAGGCCGTTGTTTACCAAGCTCTCGGATTTAGTCGCCGTACGTAGCCAAGATCCAACTCTGACTCTACAGAGAGGACAACTCAAACTATTGTGCTCGAAGGTTCCCTTAAGGCACCTCAGACACAGATTGTGCGTGCACGGCAACGTTACCGGCTCAATTAAAATTCCCCGACACACTGGGCACATAAGATCGCGAAGACTGACGTCCCCGGAGGCCCGAGACAAGGAGAAATCAAACAATTTTGACGTGCGCTTCAAATACGTCGCCATCTTCCCATGTTCTCGAGACACGCACGACAGGCCGCACACTGCTACCCCACTGCTACCATTGCGCCGATAACCATAGTTTCATACAACCTCACCGCTACGCTGCTGCCACTATCATCACTGATCAACACACACCAACACACTATTAC
The DNA here is from genome assembly GCA_963989405.1 of Trypoxylon attenuatum. Classification (NCBI taxonomy): domain Eukaryota; kingdom Metazoa; phylum Arthropoda; class Insecta; order Hymenoptera; family Crabronidae; genus Trypoxylon; species Trypoxylon attenuatum. The sequence goes on along the minus strand of OZ022488.1, from coordinate 5,369,897 downwards.
ACACTACCTACCGCTCTCCTCTCGACACCCTCGACACACAGCGTGTTTGCTCGCACGGAACCGCATGTGAACCGGATCCGCTATACATACGCTGTATACGCATTCCTTCTATATAACTTTATCTTCCGTTTTTTTTTCTCTGAACTATTATTAAATGATTGATGGTTATTTCGAAAAGTTACGTACGGACAGAATTAGATATTGGTGCGGTAAGTTGAAGAAGCACTTATAAACTATAGGCCTCCTGACTTCCTCGTTACGCACCAATTGATCGCAGCTCATTTTTCATTAGGTTCTTGGAAAGGAAATATGGGCCCTTCGGTAGGTCGGTTAGTACGGAATACAGTGGAGAATGTAATAATGTGATTTTGGTTTAAAATAAAGAGGATATACCTTGGAAAACGTACTGGGTGGACTTGAATATAAAGCATTACACTCCAAATTCGGAGAAAGCGAGAGATATCGATAGTTAGTATCGATAGGTTGATTTTTGAAAAAATCGTAGGATGCTTATGGAGGGGATGAGAAACGGTGGCCGAGAGTCTCACATCAAAATGGCCGCATTTTAGTCTACAGACGATTTTTCTTTACTGTTTGCCAATAGCCGTGTAAAGGGCCTGGCAGTGTTCGCTTAAGTGGCAGATCTATTCCGCCGGAAATTTCGCCGTCATATAATCTAGAAATTTTCGTGAAATAGAATAAACTTTGGTAAGGATATTCGACCGCATAATCCCGCTGCCAAATAGCCGGGCCAAGCCCATTGTGTATCGACTGCCTTATTAATAGACAAAATACATTTTTACGCGTTTAATACCGCTACAATATCAACGTGAATGTTTATTCTATATTTTTCTACCATGTCATGCGGAATTTAACAATCATTGGGTGCACTGTCAGTTTTGGAGTCACTTACTCTCGCAGTATTCCGAAATTACGTATCTTCGCGGTACACTGATTTAGACTAATTAACACACGCATACACACGCATACAGTTTTCGGAGTAAGATTTTAATCGCTGGATATCATCGGATAACGATGACATGGGTAGCTAAAACAAAGTATTATGTTTACAAGCAGAATTATTATCTTACAATCGAACCTCGAATAATCCGTGAAGACCTAGTATTTTAATTAAATAAAATATATGCAGTTGGTGCTTAATCGCATCTTCGAGCAATTAAATCATTGTAATGCCATATTGTCCTGATTTCAGAACTCTTTCATTAACTCCTATACGATGTTACGCCATCAGCATCATGCAATGCAAAACCAGCTCAGAGATCACAACAGGTTAGTACGAGAATCTTGATACCTTTGAGATGTCGTAGTAATATAAGTTTGAGAGAGTTACAAAGGGAATAACCTATGCCGTAGAATGGGACCTCCGATGCGTCCCATGCAGCAGGCTAACATGGCCCCTTTACATCAGCCGCAGCATCCGCTACCGCATCGGAATCCTCATCAACAAATACTGTCCATACCTCCCCATCAGCAACACATTCATCATCTGCAACATCCAGGACCTCTACATGGAAATCCAAGACAACCGATGTTGATGGGCATTAATACGCATAGTGCGAATGGTACGTAACGATATAACCTTACAATTCGACAAATCTCGCATCTTACAAAATAATTGTTACAATAATCATGATGATTCGTTTCGATCTAGGTCCAATGGTTAACGTGAATTTAAAAGATCAACCAAATCCGGTCTCTCTGACTCTTCAAAATCCAAATGTACCGCCGCCACAATATCAGCAGCCACCACCACAGCAACCGAACAATCAGCAACCACAACCACCACCGCAACACGTTCAACAGCCACAGAACATTGAGCCTAATAAACAAGTTACTAACGATGGCACCGAAGAGAACAGAGATCAGAATCAAGCTATTCAAAATCACGTCAACGTCACTGATCCCGCTTTGGCAAACATGAAAGAAAAAACACCTATGTGCTTATTGAATGAGTTAGCGCGTTTTAATAAAATTCAACATCAATATAGATTGACTCATGAACAAGGACCCGCGCACAAAAAACGATTTACCGTAATGTTAAAACTAGGAGACGAAGAATATTTTGCCGAGGGTCCGAGTATAAAAAAAGCCCAACACAGTGCTGCAACGGAAGCGTTAACAAAGACTTGGTACCGACTTCCACCGCTGAAACCGACAAAAGCGATGAGAGTCGGACATGCTGGAAAAGGTTTCAACGAATCTGGTAAACTATTAAATTGAATTAAAGATCGTGCGAGAATCGTAGCATCACTAAATCAAAGTTTATTATTATTTTACAGGAAACTTGCCACCCACCGTTGAGCTAAACGCTCTGGCTATGAAACGAGGTGAACCTACAGTTTATACTTTTAGACAGGCACCGCCGGCAGGCCTGCAACCCTATGTCACGCATGGTCTTGGCCATTTTCCCCGAATTTATAATCCACGTTTTCCTGCGTACAACCGTGGTTTTCATACGGAGCCACCGTTATTCCTCGTAACATTAAAGGTACATACAGGGCATGATCAGACTTTAAAGAAGTGAATATTTATAATTCGAAACCATATATTTACTCGGATTTATCAATCAGGTAGGGGAACGTGAATTTACTGGTAAGGGAGTAACGGGCCAAGCAGCGCGACACGATGCAGCGAATAAAGCATTGGAACAATTGCGTCATTTACCCTTGCCGGAACAAGTAACGAACAGTTGTACCACTGGTGAAAATGGTACATTAGGTGATAATAAAGACCCAGTCGCGGAATTAAAGAGCCCAGTCTCACTAGTTCACGAAGTAGCCCTAAAACGTTGTCTGAACGTTAGTTTCGAGGTTGTATCAGAATTGGGTAAGCCTCATATTCGGACGTTCAAGACAAAATGTTCCGTTGGAACTTTAGTCACTTTAGGAGAAGGTCCATCAAAGAAAGTAAGTGTGATTGAAGCAATTTACAGCTAAGATATTCTCTTGTACATGCGTTTCCTGAGAAATACGATATTTTCACTTGGGACTCAGGTGTCAAAGAGACATGCTGCGGAATTTATGTTGGAAGAATTGAACCGCCTTCCTCCATTGCTCGACCATACGCAGAACCGACCGTTTAGGGTTAAACGGAAACCACCTGCGACAAAGAAGAAGTCGCGAAATTTAATAAAAGTCTGCCAAGAACCACGTTCCGAATCGGAAACTGCGGAAGAAGTGAATCCTGTTTCACGATTGGTTCAAATCCAACAAGGTAAACGAGAGCGGGAACCCGTTTACAAGTTAGTCGAAGAAAAAGGTGCACCTAGACGTCGGGAATTTGTGATGGAGGTCAAAATGGGCCAACATGTAGCGCAAGGAATAGGCCCAAATAAGAAACTAGCAAAGAGAGCAGCTGCGGAAGCCCTCTTGGCACAATTAGGATATAGTAAACCGCAGCCGCAACCCGAAAAGCCATCGATAAAAATGGGCGAAAATGAGAATACTGAATCAAAGCCCAGGAAAGTTACGTTCCTGGAAGATGATCAGATGAATGATACCCAATCGCATCCAGTAGGAGGTGAGTCATCAATGCACTGATAATTAGTTCGAGTGATGCAAAAAGCCTTGCCTAACGGCATGTGCAATCACAACCACCAACTATATATATATCCCACAAATTGTTTTATATTATTACATACATATAGTATTTATCGGTAGTATATTTATCGGGAATTATTTCCGAATGAAACAAAACAAAATCATGGCGTATACCTCACTCGTTACGCTCGAACGTTTTTGAGACATTTATTACCTTTGATCAGGAACTATCGGACGTCAGTTAGTACCTGGACTTTTATTAGTGGACGGAGGTCAAGAATCTAAATTAGGTAGCGGACCTAGTGTACAAATTGTTGCTGAAGAATTACGAGGACAACAGCAACGAAATCCAGCCAGTCTTTCTCCCAAAGATCAATTGAAATATCTCTCTCAGTTATTTAATTTCAGTGTGGAATTCAAGGACTTTCCTAAGGTAGTCGTCTCCATTCAGTTTTCGTTTTAGAAATTTTAACGCGTATCTTAACCACTTCCCAGATAACATATGTCAACAATGTCAATTTTCCACTATACAGAGGCACCTTTCTCTCTATTTTACAATATAACACAATATAATTGCTAAAAATTTATGTTTGAAAATATCATGGAAGTGGTTAACACCTTAACTATACTTAACGCGATATGCTCATTGAGAATAATGATCGAGTCAACGAGTTCTTTCCAAGAAGGTATAGTTAAGGTGTTAATAACAAAAGTAGTAGTCGCTTGTTATGCTATAAATTAGAATTATATACGGGTGTATTAACTTCTCGGTTATCTTTGTTTCAGGGCACAATGAATAAAGAGTGTCTATCACTTGTTACATTGAACACAGATCCACCACAAGTATCCCATGGTAAGGGACCCACTAGAACCGCCAGTCGTAATCAAGCAGCGCTGAAAGCGATACATACTTTAAGTAAGGCGGGTCTTGAGAACGCAACACAAAATTCACAGGCAAACAAAGATAATGGTGCATCAGGGGATGGAATTCACATGAACATGCAGATGAAAAACAATATAATGGATGGAAGTATCGATAAGTAATTATATGTTGTATTTAAGATATTTCGATAAGTTTCATTTATAAGCCCCATATCGACTTAAGGCATTGCAAAAGGAAATCTCGGCTAGTGCTATATTGCAATGAGTTGGATATATTATGAATGGGAAGATTCAATCGTGAAAAAAGTGATCGCTCTTCTTACGGGTTTAGTATTAATTAATATTCAAACTAATATTAATTTAATATAATAGGCGGAGATGTATCAGCATATTTTTTACATGAAGCTTGTTTCTTTTTCTTTACAGTGAGATCTAGATGATTTCGCGTGTTGTGTAGAGTTTTGTTTGCACTAAAAATCTTATTATATAGTTCGTTTAAATTATTTAGTTATATACGAATATCGCTTTTTTTCTGCGGCATGGATAATACCGTTAAAGGTCGTGCCACTGTAATTTTCAGATCTGTGAAACTTTCTTGATGAGTTTTCAATACAATAATCGATGTTTATGTGTTCGATCTGACGGAAGATTTTGCGAACGCTGCTTATTGCATAGGGATTAGAATCGTGTGTATTAACGGTCGTTACGTCCGTTCTGTTTTTTTTGTTCCCTTTTTTAAACAAATGAACATAGGTGAAGCTAAATTTACTTATCAGCACGAAGGCTGTTGTCACAGGAAATTAGTTTGAGAAATGACTGCCTAATCCTGATCTACACTTACTTGTCATGGGCCTTATCGCGTCGAAGCACACAATGGTGTATGCAAATCAATAGTATTATTTTAGCAAATCGTGACTCCGAAGGAGCTTGACATTTTCTAACAGAAGTGTTACGAAATAGATCAGGATGGTTGTACGAATTGTTCGTACTCTCAAACGTAACTTTTTCTTATTCATAATGAGGACCTTGTTGTACGATGGAGTTTACACGCAACTTACACGGAATCTCCGCGTTTATGGCAAGTCCTCAAAGATATTAATTTCCAACTCAAACGATAGGGATTGCGCATTTGGCGAAAATAACGTTTCTAAGAAAGATCAATCTTTTGCAGTGCCTTAATCGCATGGACGTACTCTGTTCAAGCACCAATAAATAATTATGTTGTTAACTAATCGTGTAAAAGTACCTTTTTTTCATACGTGGAAAACTGCCTGATCGTGGCAGAGACTCGAAAGATGCGTAAATATCTGCGACGATCATAAGTGTATGGTACAAAGCATATGGATTTACGTACGAGACGACGTGATCGAAATATAATTTAATAGGTTTTTCTACGCTTACGAAGAACAGAATATAGTAACGTCGAAGTATAAACGATTTTATTGGTGCTTGATCATGATTGTGATTCTAACAGTGGACACATCAACGCTATTATATTTATTGTAACAATCTCATTGGTAGGATCACAATCTCTTGACGAAAACAACGTCTTAAGAATATGTAACTAAGATGATCATTCTCCAACTAGATACAACGGGTTATGATCATAAAAGAAAACATGGTAGAAAAGGAGTCATTAAGGAAAACTATTGAAATCTGAGATGAAATGCGGCCATCTTTTAATCCCTCTATTTAATCTTTGGCTTTCTCATTCTCGCGAATAGAAATACACATAGTCTCTTCTTACCTAAACGTAAATGATCTTTCACATCTTAATTTACATAGATATTAATAATGGCTTTAACGGAAACGCCTTACATGATTCGAACGTGTGTTTCGCCGTTTTGTTGAGCAAAGCGGATTTATTACTATTAAAAGGATTGTTTTCGATGAGAGAAAAGAAAAAAAAGAAACAAGGAAACAAGGAATGAAACTGATTCGAAAAGGAGGACTCTGGTACAATTTGCAATGTAACCTGTGCATTCTTAGGTGTCTCCATTAGCCGACCACTCAGTCGGTAGCTGACTGATAATTTATATTATTTTAACCGATACCTTGTGGAATATCGTTGTAGACGTTAAATCGAGAATGAAGAAAATGTAGGAAAAATTTATTAGAATTAGTCAATTTCCGAACGATTGGAGACACCAAGTAATCCACTCCACTTTTCACTATGATTTTACCTTTTGGATCTTTCAAATTCAAGATGGGTAATGTGATACTACAATTTTTTTCTTATGCCCCCAATTTGCTTTTGTCAAGGGGCCTAGAAGCATTCTGGGGTTATATTCGCGATTTTACAAGATACGAGAAGTAAAGAGAAAATCGAAATTCCATACATCCATTATCTGTGAAATTATACCAAGAGGCTTGGATGTATCGAAGATTTCGGAAGTGTCGAAAGTGGTAATAATTCAAAATTTATCCTGGTGCGTTACAAGTGTTACTAGGAGCAGCGAATTACGGGGCTCGACAAGCGAAAAACAATAAAATGTGAGACTCTTGGAAACGCTATGAATTTTGTCTTATTGCCAAGATTTTCTAATAACGCTGACGTCGCGTAATAAAGAAATATAAAGATATATTGATAATGGATAAAGATAATGTCGAGAGGCGGTACAGACTTTTGTGATTTTTTTTTTTTATTTCTCCCTGTTTTTTCTCGTTTAATAGTCGAGTCTTGGTCTCGCGTTTCTATGACATCGCAAAGTCCGATACCGTGTTCCTCGCAGTAAATTATCTCATATTCATTATATTCTGATTATAATATTATTTAGATAAACTCCTCGACGTTAGAAGAGAGAGGAATACGAGGAAATACAAGTAGTTGTTAAATTTTTTCGTGATACACCGAACAACATTGCTTTATCGAACGAATGTACGTAAAAAGAGAACCTTCGATATTATCGACATAGAGCAAAAACTTGTTTTTGCGCACTTTACGGAAATTACATATTTCTTTACTCCAAATTTTTGTAACGCCATACCCTTCTGATATCATTTATACGTATGTAGGTCGCTCGAAAACGAGATCGTGAATGTTCCTTTTTCTGATACATCGCTTCGTCGGATGGATTATTCCATCTCTCTGCATTAGGATTCACTCACTCGAAATTTCAAGTCGAAACGGTTGAAAAATAGTGTTGTAGCCTCGTTCGCACAATTTTAGTGGTGCGGGTGAAGATGGGATGACGAATGAGGAAACACGAATCCTACAAATCTGTACCCCGTTTGCAGGACCTATTTTACCCACGTAAACTTTAACGGAATAGGTAGTTGTAAAGATAAGCGAATAAAGTATTAATTGCTAAGGTGCATGGTGTGGAAATATCACAGCGGAAACATAAAGGTAATGCGGTTGCATCAAATGATATAACGGTCGCTTTTGAGTGGACTCTTTGAATTTTCAATTGTTACTTTAACTATACACTGATGCTTTCTAATGTTCAATTCTCTACTTACCAGAAGCAAAAGCGATAAAAGTATCGCGTAACTTTTAGTATTACACTGTCCGAATTGTGTTTTCCATCGAGAATCGCGTATTACAACCAGAAATTCTATCGGGCAAATTATTGCGAAGAGCATGGAATCTCGATCGTTGCGATTGAGGAACGACACGATAAATGTAGTTCTAGTTAACGACCGATCGTTCAACACAGAAAATCTATTTTGTAACACGACGGGTGAATATTAGCTCTATTAATATTAACAGAATATGCTGAATATGTTGCTCGAAATGATTTAAAAAGCAACTGTACACGAAAATGGAATGTATTTATATATTTAAGTTGATTACTGTAATAATCGACGCGGTATTTACTATAGTGTATTTCAGTGAATTGTACATACGTGCATATCCAGGTGCATATACTACATACGTATACTAATACATACGTGCGTCACTGGTAATGAGAGAATTGAACCTAACAAAAGCGACCGATAAATATTAATTAAACGTCCAGATTTTCTTATTTGGAATGTGTAGATCGACTCGGCTTGATTTAGTGCTGTAAGTCTGTCTGTGTGCGTTCCCGTTAAAAGGAAGATCTCGATATTCTTTTTAACGAAAACTCAAAGGATCGTTATTATTGTATGATTATTATTGTTTCTCTCTCTCTTTCTCTCTTTAATGTTATGATTACGAAGACCAGCCACCACTTGTATAAGATAGAAACTTTCCGTTTCTGTCGTGCATTCCTTATGAGACTAGAGTCGAGGGGTGTGATTTTCTGTAATATTGATCGGAGAACAATCTTACCGAATAATTACAAAAAGTCAGATACTGTCAGTTAAAAAAACGATTTTACACTGATCACTGAACTTTTTCTATGCCGACAAATCTCCATTTGATGATGAAATCCGAAATTTGATTGTTTTATAAGTAGGAATCAATCGCTTATTTAAATTTTATCGGTTTGTATTTGACATCAATAAACAAATGTAAGAACGTTAAAAAATGTAACTGTGGTTGTTCACGTGTATTTTTTATTATACTTTAAGGAAACCTATATCAACAAATAAAATTATACACATTGAGAATTGAAAAAGTCGATAAATTAAGAATAAGGTGAAGGAAAAACAGAGAAAATCTGTGCAAAAAATGTAATTATTGGACAGTATTTATAATATTGTTGAATGGGAATATCTGTTTTGCCGAAAGTAAACAAGTGAAATGTTGATAACAATCGGAGTTGAATAGACTCATAATTGAAGCATCAGCAATCATTACCCAAATATGATGTATCAGTAGTAACATCGTTCAATGTCGCTAGGATACCAATGAAAACATTGATTAAATATGACTGAAATCCAATAGTACGCGAAAGATTGTGTTCCTAGGTTATGTATCCTTCCTAGGACCATAACACTGAGTAAACTTTGGCATGCAATGTTCTATTAGATCGTTAGATCGTAAAATGCTGCCGTTAAATAAATAGTAGAAAGAAATCGAGGCAGTCGTTATTAGAGATATACGAATCGGAAGAACATTGAAAGACATGCAATTGCTTTGAACAGGAAATTCTAGGATGGAAGAAGGTTAGACCGGTAGATACTACACGCGCATATAAAAATTTTCGGCGTTCCGTACATTTTAGCATTTTTTCGTGAAATCGTATAGTGTCAAAGTGGCTTCGCTTAAATTATTAAGGTGCTTGCAAACGCAGAAAACATGTTCAAGAACACTTTTCAAAGCGGTTTTCTATCGATCTTGTACAGTATCGGTAGTAAGCCACTACAGATTTGGGACAAGAAAGTAAGGAATGGTCATATTAAAAGGATTACCGATAATGATATACAGAGTTTAGTACTTGAAATATTGGGCAGTAATGTTAGCACAACGTACATTACTTGTCCAGCCGACCCAAGGAAAACATTGGGTATCAAGTTGCCTTTTCTTGTGATGATCATTAAGAATCTGAAGAAGTATTTCACATTTGAAGTTCAGGTAAAGTGTTATATATAATAATTCTTAGTTGAGCCATCACGCGTGTATGCTACGGAAGGTTTATAGAGCGAGCCGAGAATGTGACTGTTGCTCTTGGTTTCAGGTGATCGACGATAAAAATGTGAGACGCAGATTTCGTGCTAGCAATTACCAATCTACAACGAGGGTGAAACCTTTTATATGTACCATGCCGATGAGGCTAGACGACGGATGGAATCAAATTCAATTTAATTTAGCTGACTTTACTAGAAGAGCTTACGGAACCAATTACGTTGAAACGTTAAGGGTACAGATACACGCAAATTGCAGAATACGAAGAGTATATTTTTCTGACAGATTATACTCGGAGGACGAACTACCAGCGGAATTCAAATTGTTCCTACCAATTCAGAATAAAGCAAAGTGTTAAATTGATGCGAGCTCTGTGATATTTGTTTTGATAAGAATGCACAATAAATTGGTCACTTCGATACTGTATTACGAATAATTGTACATTGTAACTTTTAGATAAGGTACAATAAAAGAAAAAGTTTTTCAATTTTATGCAGTTTCTGATACTTTCGAGTATATATTAAAATAGTTTAGTTTCCATTTTATGTATAGAATAATTAATTTTATAATTTTTAACGATCTTTTTAGTTGCTAAACTTTATTAATCAGTGTCGAGATTCACGTGATTTTTGATTTCAAAGTAAGTGATAGCTTTAAATGTCACAACGCCCTTTATTAATGTACATATGTACATTAGGATGTAATAATGTGAGTGTCGCTGATCCTACGCTTACACTTTCATATTCAATTGGTTGAGAAAAACTGATATTCATGATTCTCGGCTTAATAAGGAACGACAGGGGAAAAAGAAAACTAGTAGAGATCACACTAACAGGTTCAATGAAGAGCAATCGTAAAATTGAGAGTCCCAGGTATCCGCGGGGTGTATTAATTGCTAATTATTAAGTATTGATTTTTTTTAAATGGGGCCGTAGTACATCCAAGGGGGAGGCTGTTCGTTCGAAAGTACTGGGAACTACTTCCCGTGGCGACAAAAACGTGTTCACGTTCCGATTTACCCCCGTTACCCCTCGACACGCGCAGTGATACATGGTTGACGAAATGGCGGGAAACAGCGACGTGACTTATGCGAATTTTGAGAGAAAAAGAATCTTTTGATTAGAAAGATTCAATCCGATCGTTACCTAACGTTCTAACGTTAAATTCATTGCGAAAGAAAACGTCCTCCGAGAAGATTCCACGATTACTGAGTCCAATGCGAAAAAATATAAACGAATGAGGCGAAAGAAGATGGCGGACCAATTAAGAGTACCGCGCTGATACATTTTATTCTTTATTTATCGCAATGGATACGACAGGAGGAATGGGAATTTCACGGTTGCACGATTAATTTGTCGAGTGATGAGGGAGGAAGTTTAGCGCGATGAAAAATGCATTCCACTCGGTCGTTCAGCGTGGCAAAAGCTTAATGCGAACGGAATCCATAAATAAAACAATTGGTTATATACATATGTTTTTCAAATCGACGAATGCTATTATATATTTTGTATTGAGCACTCGTTTCGGGAGAGACGCCGACGCCCGGCGCCGACGTCGTTTTTAAAGCGTCAACGGTGTGCCGGAGTAATCTCACCCAATCCGGAGACTCATAAGTAAAAAAAATCGTTAGAATAATCAACCCTCTCAGACACGCTGGCACGTCGTAAAGATGCATCGCTGAAGTTCTATATCGGACGTTTTCGTCTCGGTTTCCTCGGTCGGCCGTCGGAAAAAAAGGCGCGATGCATCTACCGTAGTGAGACAAGGGGACCGTTTACATATATTTTTTTAAGCGTCTCCGTGTACGTGGTGTTAAAAAAAAAAAAGAGGGGAACCGGAGTCCTCGTATCAGTGGTGCTATTTCGTTTCTCGATTTTTTTCCCCTCTCTTTTTTTTCCTATATTTTTTTTTTTTTTTTGAAATGGGTACAGCGGCTCGAGATTTCGAGCGGGATCAGGAGGACGAACTCCACTGTCGAATTTGTGCTAGTGACATACCAAGAAACGACGGGGTTCACATTTTTGCCGAGGATGGTAGACGTCACTATTTGCAGACGAAAATACGAAAATATCTGTACATATTGGTAAGTCGGCAAAACGCGACCGTGAATCTCTTGCTGAATGTCACTCTGGCATCTGTGTGTTTCTGTGTGAGACTTTTTTCAAAATCTCGACGTGCCACCCCTCCACGCTTGCACCCCTCGTGCCATCCCACTCTGTGCCGCCCCAGGGCCCCGCTCTAGTCGCTTCTACTCTACTCTATTCTTCCCTAGTATATACTCTACTCTCTTTTACACTTTCTCTAGCGTGTGCTATTCGTGCTCTCTATCCTCCGACACTCGCTTTCTTCGTTCTACTCTCCTATACTTTCGCCTAGCAAACTGTCAGCGAGACGCGTGTGATGATGGATTTACTCGGTGAAATTAATGACATGTTTCTCATCGTGTTCGAAATTAAGCTTCACGGTGTGTCAATGCATTTTCCGAAATCCTACGGACTTTCTGAGAAATCGAAATTCACTGTCGGCTACCGACATGACGGGTCTCCACCCTTCTGATCAACTTTAATAATGCACACCTTTAATGAAGGGAAATTTAATAGAGAACGCGCGTGACTGATAATTTTTGTACTAAAACGATGCACCGAGTGTCCTTAAAAATTTCTATGTTCAGTAGAAAATTATCCAGCTGCTTAATATCTCTTGCACCGAATTTATTCTATTTTATTGTGAGCATGCTTCATTAAAAGTAATTAGGAATTGGCAATAATCAATACTCGGAGCATTGGCCTTCTCTCTGAAAACAGGTATTGGAAAAAAGTTCATGATGCCCTTTCCAAATCTTCCTAATCGAAAATGCTAAATGAAATGTAACCATCTGAGAAACTGGACTTGATAATGCGAGAAGTAATTCGTGACCGAAATTAAAGCAATTAAAACTAAGAATTATTAGACACGATTTTGGATGATGATGTCAACACAGTTTACTCATTTTTGGGGATAATTAATACGACTTTCAGCGAATTTTTCGATAATTATTAACTACGTGTAGCGTGTACCAAAAAAGCCCGTAAAATCATCGTAATGGCAACTTGATTATTTCATGCAGAATGAAATAAAGTGCCAATTATCTCAGTAGATTATTATACATATTATATTAATTCAACGTAAAAGTAAGAGCTATATAAATAGAAATGAAATAAAATGAGGCATGTATCAACCGGTAATCGGAAGTATCCATTTTATAGGGGATATTGAAAGTGTTAAAAATTAGCATTTTATTGATTACAATAAGTATAGTGTAGTGTATCATATATATATGTGTAAGCTGTGGGTCTATAAATACAATTCGATGTATATAGCGGATATGAAGATCCTAGTAATGAGAAATTGTACGAATGAACGAAACGATATACATAATTATATAAAATTATCAATATATTTAGAAAATCCTTTTAACGAAATTTTTTTTATGCCAAAAGGAAAATAACACTGAATAACTTGATAAATTGTTTAGTAATAATTTTTATTCAGTTAATATCTTTATCATACAAGTATCATTATTTTTAGACTAATGAGATATATAATTTTAGGTATCGTCCGAAGACAAATTATCCAAAATGGTTTGTACAACATGCATGAAAAGATTGGATAGCGTTCATCGCTTTGCCATGATGGCATACAGAACACAGGAGAAGTTAAAGCAGCAGTACGAGAATATCGACAGTATTAGCACAAATTCTTCCCAAGATATTGAAGTGGAAAGCATTAAAGATATACAGGAAGCTGAGAAGCAGATGGAGGATCGTGGATTGTTACATTCCATATTAACAAAAGTAATGGAGAATCCTTTTATATTCCACGCAGTGGATTTGAAAATTCAAGAAAAAAGGATGAATGGTATTTTCTTTCGCAGGGTGCAATTGAAATATTAGCAGAGGGTGAGCCAATGGGACCATCGGAGCTAGTCCCTAAAGACGAGAAGTGCCATACCCCTCCAAGTACAGAGGAAATGGAAGTAAAAGTAGATCCAATGTTATTTTTGCAGTGCAGGATGGATCAGTCTGCTTCGGAAGAATCAGAAATGTCAAGCGACGATGAGAAAATGTCAAAAGGACTATCACCAGAACCGTTATCCTTAACGAATAAGTAAGAATTCTCCAGAATCTTGTCGCTTGGAAAACTGTGCTTACGTTATGTTAGAATATATATTTTAACGTTAAATATATTTTGGTTCAGAAATGCTCGAAGTAAGGACGAAACAAAAGAGGATAACAGTTTAAAGTCTCATGACGAAGATACTGAGGATACCAATAGCAACTCGCCAGTTAAACCATACGAGTGTACAATATGCTCTCGCTCCTTCATATCTCAAATTGGTCTACAAAATCATTTATGGTCTCATTTACCTAAAGAAAAGCGTCTTGATGGGAAATCTACCTTAAGAACGCAACAAGTTTACTCCAATAACGGTGTTCTCCATACGAATACGGATATCAATTCGCCTGGGAATTTTGTCTGTCCAATTTGTAGTAAGAAAATCTCAACTAAAGGAAACCTAAAGGTGCATTTAGAAACTCATCGGCCTAAAGGGAAATACGGATGTGACATATGTGGTAGAATGTATGTTTTCAATTCTAATTTCTTCCTTATCAAAATTGAGTGAATCAAATTGTGTACTGAAAAAATATTATGGATTTTTTAATGTGTGCAGATTTAAAACACAGTCGAATCTATTTCGACACAAAGAGTACCACGGTGGTATACAATTCCCATGCAACGTTTGTGGCCGAGTCTATCCAACGAATTCTACATTGCGTGCCCACAGTATAACGCATTCGAATTTAAGGCCTCATGCGTGTCCACTCTGTGATAAAACGTTCAAGAGGAATCAAGATTTAAAGTTTCACATAAATCAGCATACAGGTGCAAGGCCTTATCAGTGTCCTTACTGTCCGAAAGCTTTCGCGAGCTCAGGAAATTGTTTTTCCCATCGCAAACGAATGCATCCTCGAGAAGTGCATCGCGATCGGCAGAGAGCAGCCGATTTGATGAGATGAACCATGGGTAGTCGATACGAAGACTGGTTTTCATGAGAAATTCCATTCTCACCGAGGTGATCGTTTCCACGTTGTATTAGTCACTACATATTATCAAGAAATCTAAAAGCTTTAGTTTCGATGGTGCTAACATAAAAAGCAGCAACTTTTGTATGCTTTATCTTTTACTTATTGTTAGTTTTAGATCGATCATTGTTGACAAGATCATTGTTTACACTTGATTCATTCCGTATCTACGGTATATTCGAGCAGATCTATATTTTTCTTAATTTTCTACCTCATCTAACTGTGTAGTTTAACACATATTAGCGTCTTTGTTGCTAACTTTAGTAATTGTTCTTCGTTGATGTTATTGTACATGAAACGCGTGATAATAATGTTAGGTTTTCAATTTTCATAGTAATCGCGGATGAAAATCCTGTATTTTTTAGTAATTTATTTATTAGTGTTCAAATCATGATTTTACTTTCGGTGATAAACATAGAAATCTTACTCTGAATTGGAACTTCGTTTGTTATTCGTTAAGAAGAAGTATCTCAAGTATCTGTAATTTAAAACAACAGGGACATTAATCCATCGGTAATAAGTATCGTAATTGAACAGTTTTTCGATAACTGTACGCGTAAGTGTGTATTTGCTATATAAAATTAACAAAAGGGTATGACTTATTCATTTTTATCGGATGACGAACGTTTTTTCGAATCGCCTCGAAGTGTAACTGTGATCTTTTAGGAATCGGTGGTGTCTATAAAAGCGTTAAAAATACAAATGGATACTGACCGATGGGTTAAAGGCTTATTTGAAAGAAATGAGGGTAGTAATGTGAGTACGTTGAAAAGCACAATGAGTATTGAACGATATTTATTTTTCCGTCACACTAGACTTCCAAGAAGTCATAAGTCGATCATTATATGTACACATGATTTCATAATATTTTTTTATTATCAAACCATTTGTTGATAGAAAATAGTGTAACAAGGTCTCAATGCGGGATATGATTGGATTCAAATTGTCCATAGATTTCTCATTCCGATACATTCATATTATTTTATACTAATTTTACGACATACATCTTATAACATAGGCTCTTCGAGTTGGCTTCCAAAACGACATAATTTTATTACTGCAGACAACACGCGAGCGTGTTCCACCGGTGAAAGAGGACTCGCAAAATTCTTATGTTACGTTAGTCGAGTAAATATTATGGGATTGTAAGTCTCTGATCTCTATACGAGCAATAATAATGGAATTTCATTGGCAAAATTCGATTATTGAAACTTTATGTTCAAATAATGAGCCATCGATGTCATAGAATATTTCGCATTGACGGTAATATCACGACCAAACAAGAAAGAAATATCAGAGACAGGGAAAATTTGTAGAGATGAAAAAGAAATTTTTCTAGTTTACAACATATTTTTAGCACAATACAAGAAAAAAAAACATCATCATAAATAACACTAAGACTGTATACGAAAATTATGTGTCAAATTAGAATAATGGATAAATATAAGATTAGCATGTATTAACGATAAACCCATACCGTCGTGAAAAATGGACTTAGTCCATTGAGATGCAGTATTAATTATAAGTATAAGCGATGTAGAGACAGTAGTTGACCTTACAAACGATCATGATGATATTCTTTTAAACAGGGCTGTAATACAGTAAATGTTAACTAAAGTCTGAGTAGCATTAGGCTGTCTTAGATTCACATAGACGAACTCGTGTAATGGTAGTTAATAGCCTGTGCTTCCGTATACATATATATATACATTATATATATATATATATATTATACACATTTGCACACGTGTTGACATAAACGAGAGCCAGAAGAAACACGTCGAAAGAGAGTCAGTCGAGTGGAGTGAAACAGCCATGAGTCGATTTACATACATATGTACATCCCGGAACTACATATAATAAATTGTGTAGTCCGTAAATTAAAGCCAGAGTGAACTGTATTCAATCGCACTATCGCGCTTAGGGTAGTAGTAGGGTGACCAGATTTTTTATTAAACGACATTCAGACAAATAACAAGAGGATAAAGAGGCTGTTTCTCAAAGTATTTCGTGTATCAGCTGAAACTGCGTTGGGTCGCGGATAATATATTCGACAACACGTACTATTTTTAGATATGTACATGTAGATAGAATTAACATTCGAATAGAACCAAAAACTAGCGAGACTGAAAATATTCTTATTTATTTATTTAAATAAGGCTTTGAATGTTTTCCAACCGGACACTGGAGATTTCTTTATGTGATATTAGGTGCTTATGTAGTAAAACTTTAATGACGATAAGTGATATAGTTCAAAAAGGATTCATGGTGAAAGTAGGGTACGATAATTTTTTTAATTAATAGACATGTTGATATAATCGTATCACGTGATATAATACATATATTTTTATCTTTCATGCGAAATTCCAAGGCACGCTGATATATACATACATGTATGTGAATGATCCCAAATGTATTGTGTATAGGCGAGTAAGTAGAGACACATGCATGGTCACCCTAGCTTCTAGGGATACAATTGTATTTTGCGATTACGTTTTTTGCAGACACTTATCCCCAAGTTCTATATGTATATAGTTTTCGTATGAAGATTGAAACGCGGTATATCGGCAAAAATAATCAATTTTTGATAGAACAGAGATCGAATTGCGATCCAAGTTTTCTGGCTCAATCTGCATCTTTACATCTAGGACTTAAAAGCAGGGATCAGCGAATATAGCTGATGAAACATTTTATTCCAATTCTACTTTTACTTACGAAATTGTATAGACGTCTTTCTTTGAATACGTTAAAGCTGTTGGAAAGTTGTCTCACGAAGCTTTAGCAATCGTCCATTTTTTGACAAATTTCCAATTTCTTTTTTGACACCAAATTTTTCAGACTCCCCATTGTCAGTCCAAATTGTCGCGACGTCTTCTTGACCTGCGAATAAGAAAGGTTTCGCAGCCCTGCGATAGAGAGTCAAAAATTGAATATTTTTTTAACTGTCCACATACAAAAATAAAAAAAAAACGGCAAGTGTTTGACTAGTGGTTAACAATATTTCAGAAGTGCCAGTAACAGAGGAAACTGCTGTAGTAATATTACAGGGGACAAATACTCGATGATTATTTGTAGAAACGGAGTAAGGATTATCAATAATATCAGCTGTGACCCTTAATAAACCAGTTGTATAAAAGTCGTCGATACTCAATACCCTTCCACCCTTGAAACCTCAATTCTTTTTTTACCTCATATAACATCATTTTTATAATAATTGATATTCTATAAACGGAACATAAATTGATTAATCCGAGAAATATGTCTCTCATATGTGTTGTGGATTGAAAACAAAACCAACCGATATTTGGATACGGAGTTGTTGCATGTTTAGATCACATTGTGGTTGAAAAACAAAGTAATCTAAATACTTCACCTGTGCATATCGATCAGTATTCAAGTACGATCTAATCAATCGTTTTAATCCTATTCGAATGCATACAGTATTATACATTCGTTGTATACGAGTACCTCAATGCAATAAGCCTCTCGATTAACTCTAGTTAACGAGGATCGACAATCTCTACGATGCGCGACTAACAGTAAAGAAATTAAAATCAGTTTCGCATGAGTCAGTGGAAAGAATGAAGCAACGTTAAATCATACTGTTGGAAGGATGATCAAAGTAATCATGCAAGTATTGATATAATCGTGTGACCGACAAGTGCGTTGCAATATGCATTAATATCAGAGGAAAAAAAGGACTAATTTGCAAAAAGGGCCTCAGCAGGGAACTATATGGATTAAACGGCTGCCTTGTGTCGCAGCATGTCTCAAAAAGCGACGGTGACGTCGTACATTGGCCTGACCTCTTCGCGAATACTTCTAAGAAGACTCAGGAGGACGTGACTCAGCGCTTGAAATAGAATGCATTCACTCCTTTGCTTCCCGACAAATTCAATCAAGAGAAATTACAAATTCGGCTTACAATACTCTCCAATCTCCCATATCGTCAATGCCAAAGTCTAAAACTTTGTTGCAGAAGACGGATGCATGTGCAAGCTATTTGCACGAGTAATCTATCTATTATTTCTGTTACATTAAAGTTAAGCGATAACAGTTCTAAACCTGTCGACTGACTACGTGTCGAGTATTAGTGAGATTGAAAGCGAGACTCCACTTGCCCTTGATGGAGTTGTAGTATCTTTGCGGATCTACAGCATCGAGATATAGTAGGAGGAATATGTATATCAACATTTTTTCCAAGAATTCAAAAGTTCTGTTGGCTAAGGGCGAAGAAGAAGAACCGCATTGCCGTAACGTAGCAAGGTCAACGGATAACAACGTGTTGCCCCTAACGATGGATGTTTAATCGAAGTGTAACTGCTGATCAAACGCCTCATAAACTATTTCTGCTAGAAAAAAATACATATCATTCCTGAATACGAAATCTGTCGAATTTCGTGGAATTAAGAACCCTTCGATATCCTGTAAGGCACAGTTACAATTTGTGCATCTCTTCTGCAATGATTTTGCGAATATGATGATTCATCATTGATGAATAAGCGTTTCATGTCATTGATAACAATTAATAGAGTTATGTACAAATGCAAATTTAGAGAAAAGCTACCTTACGCGTAAATAGATAAATCCTTACATCAGCTAGTTAAACAATGATCATATTCCTTAAAATGTCGCGATAGCTACCACGCAGAATCTCAGATCGTTATCTGGAATAAATTTAGTTTTGAGGTAAATTGATACGCTGTCTTATATGTATTTTAAGAAACAATAGTGCAGAAGTATTTTAGGCGACATGGATACTTCCAGGGGCATACTGCAAAACATTTTCTTCAATTGTACTTAAATAAAGGCTCTGGTAAGTCGTCAGATATTTAATAGCATATGGTATATATATACAATAAATTCGACCTTTTGCCTAGGACGCACGTAATACTTAGGAATTATGAAACTTTGAGGATAATGCAATATAGGTGCATAGCGCTTCCCGCCCTCTTGAATATTATATCTCACGTCCTTCAAACACCCAAAACAAAAGTTTCCGCTGACGATGAGGAACTGCGTTCTACTATACTTGATAAAAGGGAGGAAATCGCGAAATTAGGCAGACCTAGTCCATTTTCACTTTTATTAAATGCAGCTCGGTAATTTTTGGAAACAGAAATGTAAGGTCATAACATATGCAAAAAAACTCTATTACAACTTATAGATAAAATAATTCGTTCGGAATAATCTCGTTTATCTCTTTTCTCGCGGAGACTCGTGAGATAAACATGCATATATAATTCGGTTAAAAATACGCTAATATCTTTATATTAAAACGATAAGATGATATCGTGAAGCATTGATTGTAACAGAGGCAGAATACCTTTTTCATAACGATCTCGCGAGAGAGATTTATGTGGGAAACAACCAGGATAGGTCTTATCTATGATATTATTACACCATAAAAAAGCTTAGGAGCATTCATCGACCTCCTGACCTGTTACATACTGATAAATATTTTTATCCTGCCACAAAGCAATACCTACAAGCAAGAACGTATCATGAATATAAGTTACTACAGCGCATTCGATCTTATTTATAATATAGTGCACCTCGTGATAATTTCAAGCAACATCAATTTCGATTAGAACTGGTTAATCTCCCACCGAAGAACGTGTTTCGATAAGGGGGAGAAGTTGCAGAAGAATACTATACTAGTAAGAAGTAAGGTAAGTAAGGATTAAAAGTGAAAGGGAAGAAAGTCGAGGAAGGAGAGAAGGAAGTATATCAGCGGGTATAATTGCCGATTAGAGTAAGAGGGAAGTGGTGGAAAAGTTTGCTGAAATGATTCGAAGTACAGCGGGTATAGCAGCAGCAGCAGTCGTAGAGACTGGCATGACGAAAGAGGCAGACGCGTTGCTGTGGTGGTGATAGCCAGTAATTTTTTAACAGACGTCTGTACTATTGGTTGGATTGGCGGAATAACACACGCCGCGTGCCGCCTCGTTCGTCCTTCAAACGTTCTTATCGATTCTGTATGAGAAAGTGAGGGACTGTATGAGAACACGGGAACATATAACACGGTGTCATCCTGCTCTAAGATACCAGTAGGTCGGTAACGGTGTCCCGACAGTGTTCGTTCGTTCGACCGATCAGTCTCACACAGCGAGGTCCTAGCCGCAGGCGAGCTGCCTTCTCTCATCTTTTTTTTTTTTAATTCTTTTTCGACAAAAGTGACGCTTGACAATTTTTCAGAAGATGTCGGACGACGAAAGTCAGACATGGTGCCACTCAAGGCAGAATTGTGTGGTTCAACCGCTGTTGACAGGTACGCAAAGGTCAATGATAAAGATAATGAAATTGAAACTAACCTAAAAATCACTTTTTATCCTGTGCGCACTTCGCTTGGCCCCACTGTGCCTGTGTATTGTGCACATGTACGTATTATTCCGATGACGCAACATCTGGCTTTTCAAAATATTTACCAGGCCAATCAGTTGCGTTGGGTTCACCGACTTTGCCATGCGATATCGTTCGAGGTTTTGTCTTTCGCTTTTCTTTTATTTTACCCTAACTCTGGGAGCATTGTTCTAAGGCTCACTCGTTTTGTAGCCACAACAATTTATCTTGCAAAGATTAATGACATATTCCGAATCGGTTCATTAATATGATTCAATGCCACGATTATGTATGCCGCTTGTAAACTCGACCAATTCATAGCTTTCAAGAAATATTTCTTACTCGTTCATGACATCATGCCAATAAACATTGGAATACTTACTTATGCAGCATTTATTCAAATAATAGTACACTCGTACCAAGAATACAATTTTCTTAGGATTGGAAATTCACACGTTAATGTTATCTCTACTGTATTATTGTATATAAAATTTATAATCTTAGCAAAAGGAATAACGAATTGTGTTGTCATTTTAGATTTATATCAAATCACAATGGCGTACGCGTATTGGAAAAGTGGAAAGATGAATGATCGTGCTGTGTTTGATTTATATTTTCGCAAGAATCCCTTTCAGGGAGAATTTACAATATTCGCTGGGCTCGAAGAGTGTATAAAGTTTTTAGAAAAATTTCATTACTCTTCTAGCGGTAAGTATTGTCCCAAAGAATACCGGACGATCTTTTAAAGAGACGTGATTACTTTACGTACATTCGCTATTTGTTAATTATTCCGTAGATATAAAGTACCTGAAATCGACAATGCCTGCATCCGTTGATCAAAAATTTTTTGAGTATCTGAAAATTCTAACTCCAAAGGATGTCACGATATATGCTATGGAAGAAGGATCGGTTGCCTTCCCGAGGTTAGCAAAATTATACCTTATGTATATGCATAATACATATATCGTATGTCTAACGTTAATTATCATCATCATTGTCATCATTTAGGAGAGCATTCCTTACTCCTAAGAATGCAGTTAGAATTAACGTTTGAATACTTATGACTGTCGCATATATGTGATGAAACATTAAACGTAATAAGTTAAAACTTGAATGCAAATTAATATGTTTGCACAGAATACCATTATTAAGAGTAGAAGGTCCATTAATAATGGTACAACTTTTGGAAACTACACTCTTGACATTAGTTAACTATGCAAGCTTAATGGCAACTAACGCAGCCAGATATCGTATGGTTGCTGGGAAAAACATTACGTTGCTAGAATTTGGTCTTCGAAGAGCACAGGGTCCAGATGGTGGACTTAGTGCATCGAAATACAGTTACATCGGTAAGTAAAGTCAAATTTGTATCTTTATAGAATGAGACTCGCATTTTTCAATATCAGGAAGCATTAATTTCGCTTTTTAAAGATACCACAGAAAATAAGCTTTATCTATGTAGATTTGCATACACCAAAGTTTTAAAGCGCTATGTTATTAACGTATCCTCCTGCGATAAACAACAGATTTAAATGCAACTAGAAATGTTACATATACATATAAACGTCTACTTATGTCTACATACGAGTGTGCACTTTCGTTAGATTTAGTACCACTTTGTCTGGTAGCACCCCCTTAACAATTTCAGCGAAACCAAATCAATAAGCCGTGCTGCTTTGTACCAGGTTACACTGCCTGATTGATGAGTAACAGTTTAGGAGGTCATGTTAAATATATATGTCTCCTAACGTATGTATCCTGTGTTTTAAATTCACTGGATCGCTTTTGGACAAATAATACCAATAGTTCAGAATTAGAAAAATTGTTACATAGTTCATATACAGCACTCTAATAAACAAAACTTGACCATTTTCTTGTTTGAATTTAAACAATTATTTTGAACACCATTAGAATATTATTAAATCACAATTATATTTCAGGGGGTTTTGACGGTACAAGCAATGTATTAGCAGGCAAACTGTATAATATTCCGGTGACTGGTACGCATGCACACGCATACATCACGTCCTTCACTGGGATTGATGATCTTCAAAGGAAAGTAAGTTGTTCTACGTTATTTAACAATCAACTACTACTATTAAAGAAATCTGATAGAGATAATACTAATCGTAAATGATTCTTTTTATTGTAGCTACTGGCGCATAAACAAACAGAAGAAATGTTTGACCTGTTGGAATTAGCGTACAAGCATCGCGACAACATTGCAGCTGATGTAGGAACACTAGTTTCTGAGGCTTCTAGTGGAGAATTAGCCGCTTTAATTAGTTACGCCATTGCTTTCCCAGAGAGATTTACAGCCCTTGTAGACACTTACGATGTGAAAAGGTATAACATGCTAATCTCAACTGTACTTTTTCTCGTTCTCTTTTGCTTCTCTCCTATCGATCTATGCTGTTACTATCTTCTACTTTATTCTACTCTATTCTACTCTATTCTTATCAATACGCTTTTGTACTTTAGAACTTCTTTTGCGAGTGGGTAGTTTCTATGATCTATAACGCATGCCAGTAAGCTTGTTAAATGGTGCACAAAAATTTTCTTGAAATTTCAAAGATCTTTTAAATTAACATACTGTGCAGTACGCTTCCGATAGCACGCATGTAGCTATACATATATTTCTACGTTCTATAACATTCGAATTCCTACTGTTATTATCTTGATTATCATTTTTCTTTTTCTCATTGAGTACAATTACGATCTTTCGTGCATGAAAATGATGTAGCTATACTTTTGTGTAGCCGCAGTGTAATATAGCGTATTCTTTTATCTAGATATTAGGATACTTTTGAAACAGTACTTACTTTTATTGAACCACATCATGACTTACACTTTACGACACTTGATTATTATTGCAATATTAACAATTATTGCAATTTTTAGCGTCCTTACCAATAGTCCGACACACGTGCGTCAATTCAATTTTCATCCGATCGTGAAAAATTCGACTTTAACTGACCCATCATTAACTGCACCATCAAAAAAGAAATAGAAGCGTATTGCACGTTAAAAAATAACACGAAAAAAATAAATGCAAAGAATACATAATTATTCTGTCGTTTAACATACGTGTGGCTTTGAAGAAGATAACGCGTGTTCTATTACCACGAAAATTACGAAAAATGGCACCAAAAACAGAGATTCAAGTAGATTCAATGTAAAGAATCAATTTTGACCTTAATACTAAAAAGGGCCACTAAGCAAGATCAATTGATGCACCAATAATTCTGTTTAGCTACTCATAAAGCAGGCATGACGAATGTATATACACACACTGCAGCCTAATACGAGTGTGTTTATAGCATTGAAGCATCAGCCAAGAGGGCATGCATAGCCAGCCTAAATGTAAAGAATAAACTTCTAAATGGGTCCAATTCACATTCCCAAAATGGTGTCAGAAACAATCCAATTATATCAGAATCAACTTCTCATCACAAGAATGGCTTTTTAAGACGAGGCGAATTGGGTGAGCTCTATGTGAGGTACGATACCATATCCTTTGTCTGCTTTGCAGAACACAAATACACACTCATGAATTATTATAAACCTTCAACGATTGCATTAAAATATCAATTGTTTCGCTGAAAAAATTTCATATATCTTTGAACAATCCATTTTGGGCTCCGATGATTTAGAAATTATAATTTCAGGAATAAGACTTATTGCATAAATAGATATATTTAATTTCTACGTTCATTTTTATCGTGTGAATTAGGAGAACATGCGTATTTCAAACTCATTGGAATTTACAGAAATTGCAGTGCGAGAATATTTATTTCTTCTCTACACGCAGTAAAGTACTGTTCTGTAAAGCAGGCAAATGTTAAGTTCTATACTTCGTTACATCATTCTTCTTTCGCAAAATGACAATCGAAATACAGGTTTGCAGCAATCCTTTTTTCCCATTTTTTTTTCTTTGTATATTTTTTTGTTCAAATCTTAAAATGATATGGCGTTTATTATTAATTGTAATTTATCAGCGACCTTATATAGTACCCTTCCCAATTCAGCCCTCCAATTCTAATATTCATTCATAAGGTCACAATGAATGAAAAGGAAAAAAAGTTATGAATTCGTAATAATCCGATCGGGCTGACGAATTCGTCGCATAAAAATTGACTATGTACATTTCGTCATATATCACAATTTCGAAAATCGTGATATCGCGTATCATCTGACCTGCACACTGCATTAAGCCTCTTGAATTCGCGAGTGCACTAAAAGACCGAAAATTAGGTGTTGAAGTCATCACTCGTAGAACTGTACAATGTTTCATGTATATTATTCTAAACTTAAAGAACGAACTGAAATATTGCATTGTATCGTAGTTGTCTATATGTATTTTTCACATAAGCTATTGTTAGTTCGTACACAAGGGTGGTAGAAAATGATTAAGGTTTTGGGGACAATATAGACAGACACACATACACACATCATACACAGGATAACCAATCTGAAGGTTTGATCACTCTCTATAATAAAAGAGATTAACTTGTATCTACCAAATGTTGTACATATGCATGTTTAATGTTAATACATTGATAAAACAAATATATTATGGAAAGTTACGATTTCACTTATGAACTTGATTAATTATTTTCATGATTAGGAGTGGACTCTTAAACTTCTGTGCGGTAGCCTTGGCCTTGAATGATTTGGGCTACAGAGCGATTGGAATAAGAATTGATAGTGGTGATTTAGCGTATCTGAGTAATGCAGCACGCGATATTTTCGAACGAATTGCGGTGAAATATAATATTCCTTGGTTTGGAAAACTTACCATTTGCGCATCGAATGATATTAATGAGGAAACTATCTTGAGTTTAAATGAACAGGTAAAAATCATTGAAATATACTTTTAGATCTAACTTAAGTAATATATTATTATGATATTCATGTTTCTATCATATATATTTGAATGATCATTCTTTAGAGCCACAAGATTGACTGTTTTGGTATTGGAACACATTTAGTAACTTGTCAAAGACAACCCGCATTAGGATGCGTTTACAAAATGGTTGAAATTAATGAACAACCGAGGATCAAATTGAGTCAGGAAGTTGGAAAGGTGACAATACCTGGAAAGAAGGATGCATATAGATTATACGGATCAGATGGATATGCTTTGATAGATCTTCTGCAAAGATCAACGGAAGAAGTACCGCAAATGAAACAGAAGGTTTTATGTAGACACCCGTTTCAAGAATCCAAGCGAGCTTACGTTATCCCATCACGCGTCGAGTCACTGCACAAGGTTCGGATTAATTTCATTTCAATTTTACTTCATATATTTGTTGCATACCTAAGAAATATTAAGCATTTTCTATAATTTTAGGTATATTGGAAGGAGGGTAAACTCTGTCGACCATTGCCGACTTTACAGGAGATACGAAATAGGGTTCAAGAATCGTTGAAAACTCTAAGAAATGATCACAAAAGAAATCTTAATCCAACGCCATACAAGGTAAAGATAAAAATGCTCGTAAAAGAAATTTCTTGTTTTGGTTCAAAGTAAAACATTTTGAGATATTTCATTTAGGTGGCTGTCAGCGATGACTTGTACAATTTCATACATGATCTGTGGCTACAAAACGCGCCTATCGGCGAATTGTCGTGAAGCTGTATCAATGAAGGTGATCAAAACAAATAATACGAAAAAATCTTACTTGTCGTTAAAAAAAACGACGTCGAAAGAAAAAAAGAGCAAAGAAAAAAAGAACAAAAAAAGAAACGTGCACGCAAATGGCCTACGCATTAAAACTAAAAAAATGTCGCGGATTTGTAATATTTATTTTTTATACTCTCACTCCTGTTGAAAAAACAACTTAACTGTTTACAGAGTTTCAGAAGTGATATTTCAATATCCGCTATGCACAATTGTCTAAATGTGAATCCTATAATGTTCGACTTAACGAGAACAAGTAGATGTATATATTAATTGAAAGTTAGTGTTATCAAAATCGTATTGTAAAATAAGTAATGTATATATTCGTTAAGATTTTTGACAGGTTTTAATGTGAAACCGTGATTTGTTACAGAGTTATTCGCCGAGTTTCTTTTTCTTTTGTAAAACATTAGTTTATAAAGCTTCCATGAGTTAACGTTGCAGAATGAGGGAAAGATCATTTTTGCAGTAAGAATTAATTTAGAATAGATTCGTGATAGAAATTTAATTAACAGAATAGAAATCAGTGATATTGGAACAATCAGACCTCACGATAGACGAAGTGTTCCCTCAGTTTGCTTCGAATACTACTTATTTCTGTAAGTAATGTATGACAGTGTTCAACATGCTTAAAAAAGAACTCCAGTTTGAATATTCTGTTTTCAGCAGTGTATAAATTCTTTGCATAATAAAAAGTACGTACATAGTTATATCGAGCTGTATAATATGTATAAAGCTATTTAGTTTAACCGTGAATTTGCACAATAAAAATGTTAAATGTATTAGTTTATCTTGAGCTATGTTTCGTTTCAGAGCACGCATACGTATATATTGAGCTGCTCGCGTAAGCTCTTCACTCAACTTTAGCGTATAGTCTTTTCTAGAAGTTTTATATGTGTTACCTACGATTTTTCTTTCCTTTTGTAATGTCTCTCTGTATGTATCAGAGTATGTTAATAGATTATAACCGAATGCTCTTTGTGTTTAGATTTTTGACACACAAATTTCATCGATTATACATTAGGTCCAGTTGCTTTTTCATGGTGATAATATCAGTTATGTGAGGGAAATGTTAAAACACTTGAGTTTTTATAGCGAAAATAAATTGTGACGACACATGATGGTTCCTCTTTATCTTGTTGCTTTGTATCCTTATAATAAAGAGTTAATATTAAAGTGTAAGAATCATTTATATGTTGGTTCTATGCTATTTGCTTTTGAATGATATTAGTAATTGTGGAATGAAACTATTTAAAATATCTCTTTATTTCTTTACTAACGCAAATTTAGATCCACCATTGAAAGCGAAGCTAATAAAGAAATAGGAGAATTATCACTGTTTTAAAGCAATAACTACTACTTGCATTTACTGCTATTTCTAAATTAATCAAAATCGCATGCCACGTTCCCCTTCCATGCACCTACGTTAGCTGTAGTTGGCGGCAACTCAGCGCGCGTAATCTTTGAATTTGAAATCCTAAAATCAGAGCTTGGCGCACGTGTCACCGAGCGTCTCCGAACATCTCCGAGCTACTTCGAGCTATTACAGGTCGAGGGAGGGGCATCAAATTGGATTGGTGATTGGTTCGCGACAGCTCGCGAGCCAGTTCTGAACAGCTGTGGACTGCACTGATCGTGAACCATTCGCTAATATAAAAACATGTTGATAATGATATAAAACATATGGCGAATCGTAAATTAGGTAAATTTATAATTCAAATCTTGTCGATGAGGAGAACCTGCAAATTCTTGCCTTTTCAGGATTGCGGTCAAGTCAATGAATCCAACAGACGATTGTATTCGTCTAACCTTTCTTACCGGTGAATAAAGTTCAGTGTCATAAGTCGTAATGAAAGACACTTACTATGTGAGTAGTAAGTTTTTCATCGAAGTAATTCTCAGTTAAAAACGAGGGATTTCAAAATATTGTTGTACTTGTCACAAAATGTTTGAATTGCCTTTTTTTATATAGTTTATATTCCTTTTTTACAGAGATAGAAACCATTGTATCGAGGGCAGAATTCGACACAGAAAATGAGAGGAATAAGTAGTTGTTAAAGATAT
Organism: Trypoxylon attenuatum; assembly: GCA_963989405.1. Lineage (NCBI taxonomy): Eukaryota > Metazoa > Arthropoda > Insecta > Hymenoptera > Crabronidae > Trypoxylon > Trypoxylon attenuatum. The sequence goes on along the minus strand of OZ022488.1, from coordinate 5,340,746 downwards.
ATTTTAACAAGAAATTTTACACTAGTATCAGCCGTACAAAAATATGCCCCAAAAGCAAAATACGAAGGAATACTTCAAAATTATCGCAAGAATCTGTCCAATATTAGCATTAGCTTTTAGCGTAGTAGTTATTTCTTTAACTATATACATCAGCGAAAGAGTTACTCCAATCTTTATTTTCCTCTGTCTTCAAGTCTATTTGAACTGGTACTCTTTATATTTTATTAGTCATAATGCCACGACGGTGAGACTCAGAGATACAGGTAATTTGTCGTCGTATCGTGGGGTGACAACTGGTGTTCAAAAGTATCCAACGGATACTTATAAATATTGGTATTGCGAGACATGCCAAAGCTACACGTCGAAACCCACGCAACATTGTACTTTTTGCAAGAAATGTTTCGACTTTCGTGATCATCATTGCTTTTTTTTAGGTGTTTGTATCTTAAGACAAAATATGGGTAATTTTATTTTATTTTGTCTTTATACCACTTCAACTTGTATATATTCTTTGTGGATTTTAGGACCATATTTATACGAAAACATTAGTCATACAATGCGGACTAACAGCGATTCTTTTAATATATTCCTCAATTTCTGTTTCCCTGTCACGTTAGTTAAGTTAATATATTTGAGGGAAAATGTTTGTGTGTTATTGGTCACGATATTTAATACGTTAGTATCTATTTTGTGTATATCTACGGTTTATGGGATCTGGAAATTGCACAGCTGTATAGTAGGGAAACAGAATTACGCAAATGTCATCGGCAGAGAAGATATCAAAGATATATTTGGTAGCTATGGTCTCTTTAATATTATTTTTCCATACAACGGTCTTATTGGGACAAGAGATATTAATGGCAAGTATGAATTGAAGGAAGTGTGATACTATAAGTGCGAATGAATCGTTGAATGAAATGAAAACAGACATGTTTGTAATACAATCTGTTATTACAATAAATATGATACATCGATTATACACTTGTATAAGTAACAAGGTAAACCATTGGCTACTCACACGAGGCAAAGCATGTTAAAGTACAAACTTGACACGTTTAAAGTTTACTGTATACATTTGCATGTATAAGAAATTTGTACATTTGCTTCTTAGCCTCTAAAAATTTCCTGATCTTTTTTTTAATATCCAAAGATTTATACATTCGTTTATGAGCTGATTTGATAGTAAACGTTGAACCAGTTCAATACTGACCTACAACATTCTCAGATTGACATATATATAAATGTTTTCTATCCGATGGAAATATTTTGGCAAATTACACCAATGTTTACTTACCATTGATTTCTAATTCAATTTCTTATCTAAATAACTTAATTTATAATTCTGAATGCACGTGATGTTGCGCTTTGAAATCATTTGGGTGTATAAATACTCCTTCTGCCGCGACCCAATTTACTTGAGGACTACTGGGAAAATATTCACCTACTACTTCGACTTGACCAAGTATTGGATTACCGTAACTTCTTCCGCTGACTGCCAGATACCTGTAAAACAAAATCAAACTTTCATATATTACTACGTTCAATTTTCAAAGAATATTAAACCTCGTTTGTACACTCACGCATCAGTATCAACGTGTTTCAACATAATAGGTTCGTCCCGTCCCCAGTAATCGTTATTGCACATCACTGTCCAGTGATCACCAGTGTCACCTTCCCCATTAGCATCTCCATACGCAGAGACTTCTTGCTTACCACTAAGCGGTGAACTAACTTCATGAGAATGAAGGTTTTTTTTTGTTGCTACATGTTCGAGTCTTATAACATCTCCACATTTAATTGGGGCCCTATGTAAAAAATTTCATCGAATGTTGAACCGATGTTTGAAAATCTTAAATCGTATACTGTAAAATAGGTATATACCCTCGGACACATTGTTTCTTTGTCTCTGCTTTGACTAGCCAATATGAATTTCCATCTTCTTTACTATCTATGCCCGTAACTGATTGTTGTCGGCTGCCAGTGCCATACTTTATGTCATGCGAATGTAATCTGACTTGTTGGTCACTGTTCAATAACTTTAAAGTCGACCCGCACGTCACATATTGAATTCCTTTAGCTACAAACAAAAATATTATATTTTATATCAAATTATATTAAATGCAATAGAAATTATCTAGAAGAAAATTTTCTTCAGGATACATTAGTTTGACAGATCTAACATACTGCTCAGAAGGTTAGATGTTTATCTCTATAGAATAAACTGTCATAACGAATGTATGCAACATGAAAAATCTTTATTGCTTAGATGCATTTCAAATATTATTCGACGAAGGAAACTATTGCATTCGAACAGTACAGAAATATTCATACTGGGCGGAACATAGAGTTACTCTAAGTAATAATTTAGAGAAAATACACTGAAATCGTCACACTTAATAGAATAATTGATATATTATGTACCGTAAACCGAGTTTGAGAAAAACACGAGTATACAACATATCGTGAACGTAAAATACATCGTAGTTTCACTCATCTAGCAAACAATAACAAAGCCGTAGTTTACAAAAGTCGAGCCACTCGAGCCGGTGATTCGAGACACGTGTAAGTGCTCAGATGCGTGTTAACTCCCTATTGGTGTGTTTGCGCCATACTACAATTCAGCTTTTATAAACTGAATAATGATGACTGATTTATTTGCAGTGTACATAAATGTTTAAATATAATGATTATTGCGTTGAAACCAGTTTAAAGCTTACTACAGTCTACTGCAGTTTTTATTAACGTCCATTACGATGTAATTAATTTTAATGCGAGAAGCAATTGTGTCTAGTTCGTAGAAAAGTTAACTTGGGTGAACAATGATAATTCACTACTGCAGTTCACAATATCACGAAAAAAATTTGAATAAATTTTCAATGTTGGTCTTAAAAGAGCAGTTTTGAAATGGCACGATTACCTTTGTCGTTTCTACTTTAGTTGCCGTTGATAAACAGTGGTGCGAATAATAATTACTGTTTTACCGACAGATACACCAATTCGAATGAAGTTGATCGAAATGCATCAAAAGCTGTGTTCAATCAGTTTTCTATCAAATATTAGTTTTTTTTTATAAATTACAAGGATGACTGCTTGAAAAGTATATTTGAAATTGTTAATGACATTTTATGTCGAACGTATATCTATCGCGATATTCTTGTAACAACGCTGTTAGTCATATGCAAAAGTGAAGTTTCGAATTCAATTTAGGGTTAAATAGTAGTCTGCTATATCATTGTATAATGACAGCATAATTCCCAAATAAGAAGTTGTCAGTTTTATAACAATGTGTACGAATGATTTAATAGCAGAAGAGAATTCTGTACGAATTTTGTATCATAGCGAAAATTTCTTGATTGTTGACAAGCCGTATGACATGCTGATAAACAGTAACGATGATACCAAAAAGGTATGCAGGAATGATCTAATTGTAAGAAATATATGAAGAAAAACAGTAGAACTGAGAATTTTATTATGATTCTTATTATTGTAGCCCACGCTGCAAGCAGAAATTAGTTTGCTGTTACCTCACCTAGTTAATCCAAAACTGGGACATGGATTTTATTTTACGCATAGATTGGACTATATCACAAGTGGCGTTATATGTCTGGCTCTGAACAAAGAGGCTGCACGAGTTGCGTCTAATGCGTTCGAACTGAGAACGGCGAAGAAATTGTATTTAGCATTGTTGCATGGCCACGTTCAACAGCCTTACATTTTTATAGATAAAGCAATAGGTCGGTGATATTGGTCATCGATGAAAATTATGATACGTTTAGATCAATTTACAATTAATTGTAAAACTTGAATTATCAGGTATAAATGATAATGCAAATGAAGATAAACACGAGATGTGTACCAGTGACAAAAGCTTTTGTAAAAATCCAAGAAAGGCTTTTACCGTACTAATCGTATTAGAGCACGGCTTTCAAAATGGAGTAGAGGCTACTAAAGTACTTTTATTTCCAAAGTCGGGTCGTAGACACCAATTGAGGGTGCATTGTGCCGATATTGGCCATCCTATAATAGGAGATTACGTTTATAGTAACAAAGAAGAGACTGAACAATATAGAACTTTTTTACATTCCTACAGGTATGAATATTATCGTTACTATTTTTGACATAGCTAGACGTACACTTATTTTACTGATACTCTCCTGTATTTTTCAAAGGTTAATATTGTATAACAAATTGGAAAATTTGGATATAATGAGTATGGATCCGTTTACAGCTTCTGATTCGCAGAACCAGTGGGAACCTACCGATACTCTCAAAGTTTTAGATAACAATATATTATCTTATATCGAACAACTCACTAAACAATACGATAATAATAATGCTATTTCAATGTAAAAAAGGCACGTTTAATTTATTATCTCGCTACAATTCCAGATCTTTCAATGAGAAATGGTATTGATATTTCTGGTAAATTCGACGATAATTTGACACAAGCATATCTAAATGCAGCACCTCTATAAAATTGTATTGACGTAGTTACCATGCTTCCCCACGTTAAGCCTAAAGCAGGCAATTCTGGAGATTCGTCCCAACAGAAATTGTTGTTCAGAACTGCAGTCACCTTAAACAAGTATTGTATATATATAAAAATAATTCAATGATAAATCTTTATTATTTTTGAGCTTACCTGATTTATACATAATACACAGGTTTCACCGTTCTTAGAAAGTTTATGCAACTGTCTACCGATGGCTCTTAAACTCTTCGCTCTACTGCATCCTGCATCCTGCCAATCTTCCACTCTAAATAGTGCAGCAATGGAATCAAGAACTATAAGTCCAATCTTCCTCGCATTCATCAACATTGGAATTTTTTTGACCAAACACGTTTCCAATTCGTCCTAAAAATAGTCATTTACTGTATATTTGGCTAAGCGTTGTGTTCAAGATATCTTTAAACATGTTTAATGTAATTGTGCTAACTGGATATACATATATAAAGACTAATATTACAAATAATTACAATAGTTGCAATGTGTTCTACGAATACTGCATCACCATTAATCCCATAATTTTTTATTGCATTTAGTTCTTCTATTAGTTGTTGGAATCGTCTAGACGGAAAGAAAGATCCAGTGCAGATGTATACTGCACCTGTAAAAGTATCCTAGATTATCTCAGAGAAATTTGAATCATAACATAAATCTATACTTTTCTTATTAACCATTTTTTGTAGGGTTAGATTACTGAAAACGATCTTTTCTACATAAATGTTAATGAAACAATGATTAACGGTGCAAATTTATTATTTCATACCGGAAGAAAGACCGCCCTGATCTATCGGTAATTGCACGGTAAGGCATAATTGAAGTGCTAGCTGTGTTTTGCCACTGCCTCCTTCACCGTAAAATTGTGTAATTCCTCGACAAGGAATTCCGCCTTTGAGTAAATTATCAAACTTTCGACATCCAATCGTTAGACATTTCTCACCTCTTGCTATTATATTTGCTGTTTCTACAATATAGAGAATCAAATTGGTTTCATTCGGAAGACGTTAAACACGCTTTCAATTAATGTTTACAGAATTTTTTAATTTGCAGTTAATATAATTCATGTTGTTTTATACTGAAATAGAATGTTTGTATTAAAGATATGAGAAGTATGGAAAATAGTAAACGTGCCGAAATACTCCATTTATATCAAATACACGACGTAAATATTTGAGTAAACACTTTGAGCGATACCAATGCCATCACTTCGTCGGACAGATGCATTGTTACTGATTGTTATGATGTCTGCTATCGGTGATCGTATGGAAGATACTTCGCAAAATGAAAATTATTTGTTTATTTGCCATTTTTACAATCTTTATAATACAAATTTACATTAATGACAAATAATATGGTTATTTCTTTTTCAGAACTTTTTCTTTCCTCTTTTTCACATGCTTCTTTATCTTATTCTTTCGCTTTTCCGCCTGTTGTTCTTTGATAGCCTTTTTCCGGGCCTATAAATTCAAAACGTTCTTGTTATTCGTGTACAAAATTAAAGTGTTTAAAAGATGGTAATAGGAACCTTGTGAATATTACCTTTTTACTTTCCGCGGTTTCATTTCGTGGACGTGCAGAGTTCACGAATTTAGTATGATTATCTTCGTTACTATCTTCGTCGGAATTTTCATCTTCCGAAGATTCTGCTTCTTCGGAAGATATTTCATTGTCACTATCATCTTTGTGTGTGCCTTTATTTCTCTCTTTCAAGATTTCTGGCACATCAGCAGGTTTTGATAAATCTGCTTTCAAACCAATTAAGGTTTTATAAATTAAATTTTCTCCAGACTTTGCCAAGCTTATGTCACGCTCAATATCTATCACCTAAATTACGATTTTCGTTGAAAAATTGTATTTTGCAGCGAGTACAGATGCAAATTAGTATTACGTAACAGCTTTCTTACCTCAGTTAATCTTTGTGGAATGTAGGCTTGTTTAAATACTTCTTCCTCTACTTCGTTATTTTCACCTACTAGTTCATCGCTTTCCGCTGTCATCCTTTCGGACACTGCGTCCAAATATTCTTCCATATTCTCCTCGGTAATTGTCGGGTCTGTTATGAAGTCAAACAAGGCTTTGACGCTCATTACACCGACTTCATTCTTTTTGAAGAATTCTGAAGATAACATTGCGAGTGTTAACAATGATGACATTGTACAATTATAAAAGAAAAAAATAGATTTGGTCATACCTGTAATATTTGTACAATCTTTTCTAAGAAATTCAAGAGCTAACGGGTGATCATGCTCCACGGATTGAGAGACATCAATTATTACTATAGACTCATCGTGATAAAGCATATTATATTCGCTTAAATCCGCATGCACCAGTTTACATTTATTGTACAACTTCCACATCGTTTCTATACACTCTCGATAAAGTTTCCGTGGTTTTGAGGATGTGAGTAGCGCATCTTTTAACTTTGGTGACGGCCAGCCATTGGAACCAATGAAATCCATTAATAGTACATGACTTCGCAGTAACAGTGGTTTCGGAGCATTGACACCTCCTTGTTGCAAACGTATTAAATTTCTGAATTCCTTTTCGGCCCATGTTCGTACCATTTTTCTTGGATTGTGTCTACAATAACCATGCCGGAAACGGAATTCTCCTGAGACGTACTTATCTCGATCTTTAAACTGTAGAATCGAAGTCTTGTATATTTTTATAGCAAATTCAAGACCTGTCTTCGATGTAGCATGATAAACATTAGCTTCTTTCCCTGTGGAAATGCAGCCATTGATTTCTCCTATTATTCCTTTATTCAACATTTTAAATAATATTATTCTTGTGCGTGGATCTAGAACCTGTTCCACGGTCGCACGATCGTGCTTATCTTTGGTTCTTAATCTATCTTTCTCAGTTTGCTTGTCCTTTTCGATAAGTACATTTGCTACGTGTCCTGGTAACAACGGACCTTCGTATTTCTCTATATTGATTTTGTTTGAATATCTGCGGAACAATTTGTCCATTGGCTGATAATTACTGATTTTATTAGACGTGCTCTGAGTATTTCTATGTTGACCGTTGACATTCTTTACTACTTTATGTTCTCCCATATTATCTTGGTCTATATCCCAATCGTAAGTTTCTTCTTCCGCATAATCCTCATTATCACTCTCCGACACATGTAGCTCTTCTAATTGTTCAGAAATTTGACGTCCAAATATTGGCTCACCCTTACACGGTTTGTCCCTGAAAAATATACAGAACGATTAATTTATTTAAATTAGATTGCTCAATGAAAACTTATACACTCCTGTTGCATACAAGATTTCATCTTCTTCCGCATCACTGAATTGGCCCTTGATTTCCGAACTCATTTTTCTGTTTTCCTTCTGACAGTTGTTTAACGCTGAATTATAATTATATATTATTGTGCAATAGTTTTACGTATTGGAGCACGAAAAACAGTCGTCAAACTGCACAAATTTCTGTGGACGTAGAAAAGTTATGTCAACGTGATTTTACCCATATATCACACAACTATTAATATTTATTGTTATATATTATTCGGATTTTCTTATATTACCATGTGTTTTCGAATGTACTATCTTCATTGCATAAATTGATTCAGTAATTCAGTAGGTAACACAATAATATTGCGACTCAACGTTGCCGACCTCGCTCAGAATTCTATTGCAGCGCGTCCGTAATATGTTTTAGAGGGCGCTAGTTGATAATGTCTAAATTTGACAACTTGGTTTTTACGTTACATTAACAATGTAATATCATTTTTCAAGATATAGAGCTAACGTGGGAGATTGTAGATATCAGTGTACCGCCCCCAACGCATATCTAATCATATATATCCTAAAGTTTGAGTTTCTGATAATTTAAAAATTGTACTAAATCCTTGATTCCAACTAGAATAGATAAAAAATTAATTATTTTTTTCAACTTTACATTTATTGGAGCCTCTATGCTTTGCGTTTAGGGGATAAATATCCTGATGAAATATTCATGTGTCACCAGCCATATTATTTATAAATGAAAAAGATAAAACTATGTCAACCTTAAGATTAAAATAGTTATTGCACGGTAATGTATATAACAATTTGAGTGTTTCCTTCTGACAAGGGCTTTTTAATATTTTTCCTGTTTATCAAGAATGGTCCCTCGTTTAATGTCAATTAAAATACAGGTCACAATTTACAGCATAAATAGTGAAAAAACTAGTAGCATGTATTTAAAGTCAACTAATTCTTTAATTTACAGCAAGTTCATATTATAATTAATTGCTGTTCATTCGAAATCATGTACAAGATACAGTTCAGTATTAGTACTATAAACTTTCAAAACGGATACTATAAGATTTGTTTTCGTATCACAAGTAAAATTAGACTTCTGCACGATATACTCTTTACCTCCATAGGCATTGACACAATGATGATTATTCGCTCGCTGGGATTACACGATTAGTTATATAACTCATAGCAGTTATTCGCGATTCGTGTATTCAGTATTTGTACAAAATTAAACTTACAAATCATGATGAATAATAACCATATTACTGGTGGAATGTCAACGATTATTAAACAACTTATTTCCATTACTTTCTACCTTTCTTACCGTTCTGGAAATAAAGAAATATACATTAAGACAATGTAATTGGATCATTAAGAAGTAACGAAATAGTTTACCTTATTCGTAAGCTCAAACTTTAATTGTTGTATTTCTTCGGTTTGAGAAATAAGTTTCTCATTCATATTGGCAAGATGTTCGCTCATAGTGCTGAGTTGAGATTTGTAATTTCCTTCTTGAACCTCTTTATCCTTTTGCAGAGTAGTGTAATTGGATAATGCTTCCATAAGCGCTAATTCACATTTTTCTTCCTTTGATTCACACGTCTTCAGATGCACTTGAAGGACCTCGTTCTAAAATGTACCTCTTGTCAGACGTTCCGCATACCTTTTGATTTTGAGTAAAAATACAACTGGATGATAATAATTACATTAGCAACCAGAGCTAGGTTTTTCACATGGCAAATGTCTTTCTCCATGATTAATTGATCGATTTCCCGCAGAAAATATTCTTTAATCTTAGATTCCCGTGCTTCGATTTCTTCTGGTATTGCGAAAGGTACCACCAGTCGTCCAACCTGCACATAAATTACCAGGAATAAGAATTCGCTAAAAGTATCACATGAGTTGACATATATAAATCTACTATACCATATTATTAATTTCCACGGATTGTCCCATCTCACTTTCCAACAGCGCATTATTTACAAATTCTTTTTGTTCTAGCTCATCGTATTTAATTTTAAGTATATGATACTGGGCTTTCCACCTGTTCAATTCCTTTTCTACATCGTAAGGTTTCGAAGAATCAAACTCACTGGCTTCGTCTTGTACCTTATGTGGTTTACCATCGCCAATTGATTTAGATGATCTACGTGAAGCTGATGGCGAAGAAAACGGCGATGGTTCATTTTGTCTATGATTCTGTAATGCTACCCTCGTATCAAAATCAAACCCATCACGTTTCCCTTCGTTACTAGACCATGATACTGTTTCTTCGTGTTTCTGACGTTCGTTTAATTTCCGCTGCAAATCGTTCCGTTCTCTTTCTATCTTATCCAAGGTACTTTGATAGTGACATTCCAGCTCAACCTTTGATTTTTCACAGTAATCAACTTTACATTCCAATTGTTGTACCCTTTCATTCAAGCTTTCTATCTCGCTATCTTTATCGTTGAGCTGTGATAGTAATTGAGCATTTTCAACAATTTTCTTTTGGAACTCTTCGTCAAGAATATGGTTAGACGGCGCTACTGTAATTTGACAATTATTTTCTGATGTTTTGCTCCTGCCCTTTTTCGATTTGTTCTGTGCCTTATCTAACTCATCTTGCAGTACGGTAATACGCTTGGTTAACTGCTGATTTCGAAATGATAAACTATCTAATTCTTGTTCGGCTCTTCTCAAATGGACTTCTTTCTCTTTCAGCTGATCTCGAACATCTGTATTACGTGCTTGTTCCTCCAGCACTGCTTTCTTCAACACGTTTACCTGTGCACGAACCTATAATGATAATACAGTTACATACGTTAAATCAGTTTGTCGCCAGTGCTTAATAAAAACAATATAAATATAACAAGCATAATAAATACAATCGCCTTTAAACCTCATACAGCTAACTCTAATTTTAGGAATTTGGATTATCTATGCAATATCAGAAATATGCAGATAAAATATAATTTGCAATCATAATTAACTTGATCAAAAGATGGTAAGTTTCTTAGAATTTTGATAGCACTAACAGTAGTGATAGTTTGAGGTTGTTTGTGACAAACATAATTTTAGAAGCATTCTAAACATTTTCCCGAATTCGAATTGTCATTATAAACAGTAAATAAAAGATTTGAATTAAAAAATAAGTTTGTAGTCATAGGAAAAAGGGGCAACTTACTTTCGAATATTCCGTCGCAATCTTTTGATATTTGGTTTGCAGTTGTACATTGCAACCTTCCATACTTTGTAACTGTAGACATTTACATAAGAGCTGGCTGAAAGTGATTGTATTTTTTCTTAGTAAAAGCTTCTCCGCAGATCCTTATTAAAATTGATATGTATCGCATACATATTAATTTCAATAAGATTTATGCGACACAATCTTAAATCACATGTGTGAACAACAGAATCTATCTGGATGCTAACTAAAACTCGCGATATTTTTGGAGTCGTAAAAGTGAAGGATAAATTCGTTTCACCTTTCTTAAGGGATTTTTTCACAACTTTGTTATTCAACTGTAACACTGAACATCAACACAGAGATAATGTTGATTTATCAGTTCATATCTGCGAAAACCACTCGCACTCAGTGGCCTCACCATCCATGGTATCTGTGTTACAATGTGAATTCCCCAGTAATCTATGGTCCAATTTAATTAGTTTAACTAAACAGTACGGAAAATCTCCACGTCTACTGTTCCCTTTCATTACTCACCACCACCTCACCCGTCAAAAACTGACAGTCCGACAATTTATTATCAACAGCTATCTAGCAGTCATTTTCCGATTGTCGAACCAAACATGACATCTATATAGATGTCAGTTCACAGTTATAACTGTGAACGAACTATAAACAGTAGAATCGCATGTATAACGGTCTAAATGGGCTAGTTTTCATGAGTTGTGACGGCTACGTGAAGGGCGCTGCTATCGCTTGAAACTTCCAGAGACGCCAACGCCACCACTACCGCAGCCATTTGTCATAATATCCATATATAATACGAATGTTTCCAAGAATTGAAGATAGAAGTTGGTTAATATTCTTGTCGGGGAATCACCGCGCTCTGAATATCGTTTGTAGAAATTAACGTAACTGCATTTACTCCTATTCCATTTCGAAGGACGAAGGAGTGAGCAGGAGTGAGAAGACACATCGAAAACGGTACAGTCTTGCATTGGTTACAAGTTGCAATTGTTTTTTGATAAGCCTAGATAAACCAACTGTCTCCGCCGCAACTTATTTACGGAAGATTAGTTTCGGATAAATTTCAAATATTTCGACTCGTACGTTAGAATTCGTTGAAAACAGTACAAAGCGATAAAAAATCAATATTGTAAATTGCACTTTGGTATTGCGTCATACGATCTTGTCAGTTCGCTGGACAGTGATGACAAATGAGACACAGTTATAATTATTGTTCGCTGTTTGATTATATTGTTCAATTAATTGTGCTATTCATAATTGCAGAGTTTGTATTCTTGAACTGATTCTGTATGTATTATTCACGTTCTAATTTTATTATATATATTTATTATATATATATATTATGTATATTTTGTCATTATTAGACTTCTCGGACTGAGTCATATAAAGAAACAGTGTCAAAATGGGTAAAGGGAAAAAGAAGGCGAAACAGGGAACTTCCACGCCTTCCGGGACACCGCCGCCACAATTGCCAGGTCCTTCGAATCCACAGCAACCTTCGGGGCACAGACAGCCTCAGCCACAACAGCCAGCAGGTGTAACGCAACAACCACAAAGACCCCAACAGCCTGGAGGTCCAGGGCAACAACGGCCACAAGGACCTCAACAGCCTTGGCCACAGCAACAACAACCACAAGGACCACAACAGCCTCAGCCACAACAACAGCCAGCAGGTATAACACAACAACCACAAAGGCCTCAACAGCCCGGAGGTCGAGGGCAACAACAGCCACAAGGGCTGCAACAACCAGGAGGTCCATGGCAACAACCGCAAAGACCTCAACAGCCCGGAGGTCCATGGCAACAACCACAAAGGCTCCCACAGCCACAACAGCAGGCAGGAGGTCCATGGCAACAACCCCAAAGACCCCAACAGCCTGGAGGTTCAGGGCAACAAGGACCACAACAGCCAGGAGGTCCATGGCAACAACCACAAAGGCTCCCACAGCCACAACAGCAGGCAGGAGGTCCATGGCAACAACCCCAAAGACCCCAACAGCCTGGAGGTTCAGGGCAACAAGGACCACAACAGCCAGGAGGTCCATGGCAACAACCACAAAGGCTCCCACAGCCACAACAGCAGGCAGGAGGTCCATGGCAACAACCCCAAAGACCCCAACAGCCCGGAGGTCCAGGGCAACAAGGACCACAACAGCATCAGCCAATACAACAGCCACAGCAACAACAACCACAAGTACCTCAACAAAGTCAGCCAAAACAACAGCCGCGAGGTCCACAACAACAACAACCAAAAGGACCCCAAGAGCATCAGCCAAAACAACAGCCACAGGGACCCCAACAGTCACAGGTATTTTTGCCATAATGCAAATCAAGTGAGTTCTAAAGCCGAGGCTTCAATTTTTACTAGCCAAATAATGGGTTGAGTTTTTACTAATTAAGTATACTATGGGTGAAGCGATAGAGAAATTGGAGTAATGTATTGTTTCTGGATTTTGTGCAGGTTGCTCCAGGTGGAGGAACACAGTTAGCAGCTCTCTCAAAACACGAAAAGTTGGATGCTAAATGGAAACAGTATTGGTTGGATCAAATACCTGTGCGCAAAAATCCTCTAGTGTGTGGAACATTGGGCATAAAAACAACGGTCGAAACAAATATGTTCAAATTGAACATTGGGCCTAATTTTCGAACAGATGTTACGCATTACGATGTAACCATTACACCAGACAAGCCAAAGTATATGATGAGGCCAGTGTTTGAAGCATTCAGATTGAAACACTTTAAAAATAGGTATCCTGCTTTTGACGGGAAAAAGAATGTCTTCAGTGCGTATGATCTGCCTTTTACAGATGTGGTATGTTAAATTCTCTTACGATGATTCGATTAGAGCATCCAATAAATACGTAAGCTTAAGTGAATTGTTTTTACAATCTCTCAAACAGCTAAGTGATACTGTCTCCGTTTTTAACCACGAAAGGCAAATGGAAACTGAGTTTCATGTCAGTCTACAAAAAGTGGCAGAAATTGACCTTTCTTGGATCCGATCGCTAAAGCCAGGGTATACGAAAGAAGCAGACATGGAAATTGGTATGCAAACTCTCGAGGTGATTTTGAGACATGGCCCTGCATCGTCCCTGATTCCGGTAAATGAATACTTTTTAGAATCGGGTTTTGATTAAAACTTGTATAACCAGATCTATACCGCGACACTGTTTAAACAATAGGTCGGCAGATCATTATTTTATCCGCCTGGCCAATACATGAAGCCTTGGAAGTTACAAAATGCCATGCAAGTCTGGAGTGGGACTTTTATGTCAGCCGTGGCAGCCTGGAAGCCTTTCGTAAACATTGATGGTACAAAACGTTGAAAGCTCACTGGTGTAAGAGCTTTTCCTTACGTTGATTTGTCCCACGGAAATTCTGTATGAAATGTGCCTTGAAATTTCAGTGGTGCACAAGGCTTTCCCGACTTCTCAAAGGGTCATCGATACACTGGCAGAATTGTGTGCATCTGGTGGAGGTCGCGACTTTGGCGGAGGTCGTGGTGGGAGAGGAGATGCACCGCCTCCAATGCCGACATTCAAAAGCATAATGGATAACGCGAAAACAGTTGAACAATACTTGAAGGGCTTGAAAGTGCAGTTTCAGATACCCGGCAGATCCGACACAAAAAGGACGCATCGTGTAAACGGTCTGGTGAGAGCTTCTGCGAGAGACGACAAATTTACGTGCGAAGGGAAACCTTACACAGTGGAGAAGTATTTTGCCGAAAAGAAAGGCTATCGGCTTCAATATCCGGACCTGCCTTGCTTGTGGGTGGGACCGAAAGATAAACAGATCCATGTGCCACCAGAGGTAAGCTAAACCACTAAGGCATCTACCGAAGTGGTTAGATAAGACAGAGACTTTATATCAATGAATTTTCCAGTTTTGCCTAATTGTCGAAGGCCAACCTGTTCAAAGGAAAACCGACCCACAACAAACTGCTCAAATGATTCGATACACAGCAACGAGCACACAAGTGCGGAAAGAAAAGATCATGAATGCAGTAAGTTTTTTCAACTGGCCATATGCCATTGTTATTGGATATTTTTGTTTTATGTAATTTAATTTTCAGTTCAAAGCAGCACGTATTAATGAACATCCTACGGTCAAGAATGAATTCAATCTTTCGGTGAATCCTGAATTGGCACAAGTGCCAGCGAGGATTCTTAATCCTCCGCTTTTGAAATATGACCAAAATATGCAAGTTAAAGTTTTCAAGGGCACATGGAGAGCAGGAAAATTCGTAGCCGCGATGCATGTACAAGATGACAAATGGACAGTCGTTTGTTTGGACGATTATAAGAAAGAATCCGATCTACATTTCTTGTGCGAAAGACTCCAGCAAGCAGGTGAAATTTATCCATTGTCGCTCATTTACCAATCTGACTCGGAAACCCGGATATAGTTAATCTTTTTGGATTTTCGATTCCAGGGGTTAGTAACGGTATGAGAATTGGTAAACCACTCACACCATTTAGAACGATATCTTTCCGAAAACCGGATGCGAAACATCAACTTATGAAGCTGTTTCAAGAATTGAAAGAGAAGCAACTCGAGTTAGTAATTGTCATACTTCCAAAGTTCCCCGACAATGCCTACAGTAAGTTGAGCAATTTTGTTGTAAAGACTAAAAGTGAATTCTCGAAAGAAGTGAATTTCAACATTATTTGAAATGCCGTTCCGTAAGGTATCGTGAAACAATGCAGTGAATTGCGAACCGCCTTATTGACTCAATGCTTGAAAGGCGACACCCTATCGAAGCTGTCTGAGAGTACCCTTGGGAATATTTTGCAAAAAGTCAATTCGAAATTGAATGGTATCAATCATATTATACATCCTGGTGCAACGTAAGATTTTAATTAAATTTAGTTAATAGAAGTTGTAAGCACCCCGGGCATAGTTACATATTTATCTCTTTCTTTTCTCTTTTTCTCATAGACCATCGTGCCTTGACGATCGATGCATTTTGTTTGGCGCGGACGTTACTCACCCCACTCCTGACGCTATAGATATACCCTCAGTCGCAGCGGTGAGTAATGACATTGAATTAGCCCCGAATAAAAAGTAAATAACATCGAAACAATCAACAGGTTGTTGCAAGCCACGATGCTAAGGCATTCCAGTACAATGTCCAGGTGAGACTTCAACCACCGAAAGTCGAAATAATCGAAGACCTTGAGGCAATCACGGTTAAACAGTTGGATTTCTACCGTAAAAAAACGGGAAAAATACCACAGAAGATTATTTTCTACAGGTTCATCGTTTTTTTTCTTAACAGTCTTTACAGTATGCTTCTTTTCTTTTACACTATACCATTGCAGAGATGGCGTTAGCGAAGGTCAACTCCCTCAAGTGATGCATTACGAAATTGGTGCAATGAGAAGGGCTTTCAAATCGCTCAGTAGCACATATAATCCAAAGATAACGTATTTTGTTGTGCAAAAACGACATCACATCCGACTTTTCCCTACGAGCGAGAAAGACAGCGACGATGCTCATAAAAATTTCAATGTCAAAGCTGGGACAATCGTCGATACGGAAATTACACATCCCAGTCACATAGATTTCTATCTTGTTTCACACGCGAGCATTCAGGTACATTCAATAACCTACCACACATCGTATACTATGATCGAGCTTTCTTTTTTTCTTTTTTCAGGGTACAGCTAGACCCACCAAGTATAGATGTCTATTGAATGAAATTAATTTAACGGAAAATGAAATCGAGGAGTTGACCTACTACCTCTGTCATTTATTCGCGCGATGTACGAGATCTGTTAGCTATCCGGCTCCTACTTACTACGCTCATTTGGCTGCATATAGGGGCAAGGCCTACATACAATCGTAAGTATACTATCTTTATTTCTTTATTTTTAATCTCTAATATTTATTCTTATGAATTGTAATTTTCATTCCTGTTCACATTCCTAACCGCAGTCAAACAATTCGAATGGATCGGTTGGCGGACGAGCAGCAAGAGAAAATGCCAACAAATATACTTTCCGTGAATCCGATGTATTTTGTCTAAGGCAACATGGCTGTGAAACACCATTTTTTTATGTACCTTTTATTATACTTTTCAATATTATATCGTTTTGTTCATATTCAAGCATTATCGCGGTCACACTTCTGGTCGCTTGCTCTCTTTCTCATCATCGAGAACATGCGAAACTGACTCCCAGAGGATAATGTATGACACATTAGGTGACAGTGAGATTTTCAGAATCGACGGGTTTAGAAACTAAAATATTATACCATAATCTCTGTAGTTATGTAACTGGTTGCGCTTTTCAAATAAAATAACTGAGATATTCGATTTCTGTGCAAAGTACTTTTGATGCGCCAAGAACCTTAGGTAAGGAGCAAAGCAGAAGAAGAGGACAAGAATTTCATTTTCATCTTAAACTATTTAATGAAAGGTGACAAACCTTCTCCAGTTTATCTCGTCTTATTCAGTTCGAATTAAGAAGAAACAAACGTTAAAGCTACTGATTCCGATAATTGGATGATTCGTTGAATCGTACGAGCGCGCCATTTACCATTAGCCAATAGTAATAACTATATTGTTAATCGATCGTATACCTGTGTGAGAGGCTACCAATATGGCGGAGTTTCTGTTCACGCCGGTACTGGCCGGTAGCACTGTTCGTGTTCGCGACAGCGAAGAGACTCCCAAATCCGTAACTGAGATTCATTAGATCGAAAAACGAATCTCCCCAATTTGTCATCGTGTCTTAAAAAGAATTCGCTTAATCCACCTTTTCCCCGTTCGCCGAGTTATCGAGTTCGGTTTCGCAAGTTGCGCCCTTCTGCCCATAGAGTGGTGCTCGAAACTAGTTCTCTCCGTGAACGTCAGTTTTACTCGGATTTCTAAACTGTCTTCTCATCCCCTCGATCTCTCGATTTAACAGGAGAAATCTTGATCGACGAGGGTAGAAGGCAAACGGGAAAGGTTTACGGAGTGATCAGGGTGCATCGTACATTTTATCGATTAGTCAACCCGGCTGGCTTTCTCTACGTTTGCCTCGTCCGAACGCAGAAGACAGTGTGTGAGAAGTCTGTGAGTCCCTGTCTGCACTGATCACTATACTGTCTAGCGGCTCTTTTCATCATGGAGTGTGCTTCGAACAAGTGCTTCTCGGACGGAGAATATACGAACTTTTGAGCAACATTGGAGTTTAACTGAAAATCTACTGCGGAGAAGCCCCGCAGCTCTGTCACCAAGGTGAGTGTCTCAGGACTATGTCGATTGAATACTAAGAATATATAGCTATTGAAATTATGCAAGTGCACCTGCAGTTTGCATGCTGAACCTAGTTTGGCATTCGAGGCACCCGATTGTACCAAGTGCAAGCCTTTTGCTCTCTGCTACCACTTATTTATAGACTCGAATCCTTATGTGGGTGATGATTCAATGAATCTAGTTGTTCGAAACTACTCCAAAACCCACCTTCATTTTTGAGGATTTCCTAAAAATTTCCTGTTTTATTTTTTAACTTTTATGCGATTGTTGTGCAATAAAGTCGCATATTCATGCAGATAATTATCTTGTACTAATTATCAGCCTCGTTTAACAATGTTGATTTAACTTAAATTTGACGACCGTGTGGATTGAGTCGATTTGCAAGTTAGGAAGCTGGTGTATGTTAAATCTAATGTAATAGTATCCGTTGACGAAAGAAGCCGATAGTTGCGAGTATATGTATTTTACGTTGAAAGCCGTGCTGCTCGCAATAGTCACTGTTAGTTGCATACATAGTCGTAGAAGCGTGAGGTCATTGCACAGTGCTTCATCTTAATAGACGCAAGAGCGGCTTGCATACTAGAAATCCGCAGAAACTGTCGATAGATGACTGATACTCGATCGTCGCATAGTTTGCTTTGCAATTGCACTAACTTCGATTAGGAACTTCCCAAAGAAATAAAATAGTTTTATTAAAAATGCAAAATATCATTTTGGTCGAGTGACGAAGATAAGATAAATATTTGGAAATATTTTGGAGCGTCTGTATGCATTCACGATAAATAGGACTAAACTAAACTCGGATAATTTTTTAAACCTTGGCTTTCTTATGAGTACCGAAGAAATTGATAGAGAAATTAATAGAGAAATTGACAGAACGATTGATGGAGAAATCTGACGTTACAATTGAATTAATCTTAGTCACTGAAATCTCTCGAAACGTGATCAGAATTAGTTCCGCCAGCGAAAGGATTAAATTAAGTTGCGAGGAGAATGAATCGGCGTGTGTGATAGCGATAAGAAAAGTCATGCTGCTAAATTAGTGGCGAGGGGAAACGCGCGTTTCATTCATGAGGAGCATCGGGATGAATGGGGTTTCGAGGACACGTTGCTTTGGCTCGCCGCGACAATCACCACCGGTGGAAAATTGATGCAAAGTCAATACTATTACAAATCATTTCTGCCGACAATCATACAACTATCATTGTAAATCAGTTTAATTCTTATGAAATATTCCCTTGGCCCAAAGTCAAGTTCCATAATTCTAGACTCCATCAACCGAGTACGGAAGTCCTTTCAGTTCTATTTCCTTCCGATATAATTTGAAACGAGCCATTCGTGCGATTTTTCATTTAACGAGTACTATTTTTTAAACGATCTCATTCGTAAGTTCAAGTTCAATGTTTACAGTTAAAATAATATACAGATATTCCGAGAAAAAATAATGATTGGTCTTTGAATTATTAATGACACGTGCGTTGCACATTTCCTTCGTTCACGCTATTCCGTAGTGGATTCGAGGGGGTTCGAAGCTAAAGTCGCGCAGCAGAAATACATGAAATTTAAAATACTCTGCCGTTGATGCGTCGTGGGGTGTAGTGGGATGGATTTGGGTAGGAGGGATGGTGAGGATAGGAGACGCGCGCGCGCATCAGAGATTCTTCCCTTTACACTTTACATCCTCGCCGTCTCCGAGGGGGTTTCACGTGACCGGGCTACTCTATCGATTTCTGGAAGCAGTGCATGCGCCCTCGCGAACGACTCGCGATCTCTGCTACCAAGGGGATATACATATTGGTAATACCTCCGTAGAGGTGTCGAGTTCGGTGGCTGCGGGCCGATAACCACGCAGCCGGAGCTCGCGGCGGCCCGCGACACTCTTCTTCACGCGCTCTCGGTTCATCTACTCTGAACAGGAGGGACCTAATTTGCGTTAGAACGTCCCAGAGCGACGTTTAACTTCTTTATGACGAACGCTCGTCCGTTCAGGTATACGTAATACTTTCGTATTCCCTCTTCTACTTATGCTCTAGTCTCTCTCTCTCTCTCACGGTCTTCTTCGCTAACAGTTTTTGCTCCAGCACACGTGACGGGTGATTTCTCTTCCTAGGGGAAAGAAAGTCGCGCGACAACTGCTCGGGAATGAATCGGGAAATTTTCTCCTGGTTTTGTCTGGCTGCGTTGCTTGCGCTTTCCGAAAGATTCAAAGATTCGCGAGATCGATTAAGCGGTTCACCAGTGAGTGGGACGAACTCTACGCAGCACAGAGCACTCTCTCCTGCGGAAGTTTCGTGTATGCCTCAATTTACGTATTTATGTTCGTGTGTTTCAACTCCGAGGATTCACCGTCAAGTTCTCTCATCATTGTGATTTGCGTTTTGCCAAATTACGCGATATCCTCGTTGGTGGTTCGAATGTAAATTCTTATGTAATCGGAATTTATCGCTGTTTATCGTGAAAAAGCAGGTCGAGTTGCCCGAGTGCAAGAATCCAGGGCTGATGCTTTGAAAGATTGAATGCAAGTTGTGGAGAGTGGACGGAGCGAAGGCATCATACGCAAGAACTAATCTGATCTAAACGTTGATTGCTGATTTCAGGAGTGAAGAGGCGTAAAAACTCGAGGGGCACCGCAAGCCATGCCAGGAAGCTGCGAGGAGTGGTGACCTAAAACTTCTCCTTGGTCCCGACCCTCGATGCTTACGCTACGGCTGGTGTCGACTCACTTCCTGAAGCAACCATAGGCTGTGCCCTTCGCCACGAAGAAAGGGCCTGATGCGATGTGCCGTGATAGGGACATGAACCGAAAACTAGTCGTGCTAAGCGATCTCGTTGTAACGTTGCGTTCGCCGTCGAGGCCGCCATCGCTGTCCTCGTCGTCGTCGCCATCGCCGTGGTTGTCCAGGTTGCTCTCGTCCTCGCCGCCACCTTCCTCATCCTCCGTCTCGCGGTCAAGATAAACGCGCGTCTGATCATCGATACACTAACGCATTAACCACGGCAGTAGTGCCCGCGTCGACGGAGTACACTTCTTCGGCATCCTCCTCTCCTTTCAACTCCTTCGTTCTCCTTCCGTTTTTTAATCGCTTCTCCTCTATTATCGCGTACGGACGAACATCGCGGGCCTCTTTCTTCGTACCACTGCTACTGACATTCTTCGTTCTCATCTTTGAGCCATTCAATTATCTGGTTCGTCACTCGGGTTTTAATTGGATTTTATTCCACCAGCGAGCAGACCGACCGGGCCAGTCTCGAGTTTTGTATTTCCGAGGTCCGTGGCCCGCATTTTGCGGCCCGCGGCCCGTGGCCCGTGCCCGGGCCTCCTCCGGGACCGGGCCCCCCTCCGCCTCTGGAACCATCAACCTCATTGATTACGCCCACGTGCTCCGATTCTCAGCGACTCCCACTATCTCTCGATCATTTTCTGCGAAACGTAACGCCACGAATAACACCGCGCACCGGAAGATCGCGGTCAAGTTCGCGATCGTCTGCCAGTTCGGAGGAAGTAGTGACGACGCATCGCGGCAAGTGCTAGATTGTGCGGGCTCGGTTCTCGCCAGGAGTGGGGAGTCTCCCTTGGCCAAAGTGTCCTCGCAGATTTGAAGCCATCGGTAAATTCGGACCACAATCAAACCGGTAAGGGCATCAGTCTACCGAGGAGATCGATATCGGCAAGAGAACCGGGGACACGGTTCCGGATTCTTTCCAGGCTGAATTCGGCATACTTCATCCTGTGGAGGGTTGCGAGAGAGTGTATCGTAAGTTTGACTTTTCTACTTGATCAATATTAATTTATTAACAAGAATAGAACAGTAAGATGAATAAGAAGATAAACTGTTGGATGACGACGCGAATAAAATTGTCAAGCCGATTTGCGTTTTTTTTATTCTTGCAGTGCGGCGGCGGTGGCAGTAGCAGCAACGGCAACGACAGAAATAGTGTAAGTGGTGGCAGTGGCAGTGACAGCGGCAGTGGTAACAACAGCGACAGATATACCGTTCGAGATCAAGAGGAAAACGGTCCTGACGCTGGCGACCCTGGAGGTGCTGTCTGTTCACGGAGAGGATCAAACGATAAAACTGGAAGGAACGGAACAAGGAAGAGGGAGGAGGCCGCGACGATTCGCCACGACGGCGAGGACGCTTACCACAGGAACAACGACTGCGATAACGAAACTGGTGGCGATAGTGGGATGAGACGACCTCAGCAAGAGCACTCACATCATCACTACCATCAATGCAACAATCAGTACCATCATCTTCATCATCACTATCCTCATCAACAACATCAACATAACCAAGTGCACCAACTACCACCCTATCATCATCGGTACCCTTCTTACCGGCATGGATCGGCGGTCAGTCCTCCGCGTTCTCGACAAATTCACGACAAGGTAACCACCCGTTGTTTCATTCTTAATTCATTTACGTTTACTATACGCAATTCTACTCGAGTCTTCAAAAGCGAGTTTCTATTTATTGTCACGTATTAGGATTGGATCTCGATATCGTTGTTCTAGGAGGAGTCGAAATTGGCGCGAGTGAAGCGAGCACTGGCCGTGTCGTTCCTGGGTCGTAGCGGAGGGTGCAACAAGATATTTGGTAGTGCGCTTGACTCGTTGGAGCCTTATCACGACACTGGCGTCCCGTTCGTCGTGCACCGTCTGTGCAGCTACATCGAGGAACACGGATTCCAAAGCGTAGCAGTCTTCCGATTGTCAGGAGGCAGCCCACGACTAGCGGAGAGGCTAAGGACTTCCTTCGAGAGACGCGGCGACGCGGATTTGGAGGCTGCAGCCTGTCCTCCGACTGCTGCCACTCTTCTTCGGCAGTATCTGAAGGAACTTCCTAAACCCGTGGTGCCGTCCTCACTGGTGGCCAGTCTACTTGACGTTCATACCCGTAATTATCTCTTTCTTCATTTATTTATCCTTCTGCATCGTCGAATCTCCGCCATCAAATATTTTTTTAACGGTCATCACACTTTTCCCACGTCCATCCGGAATAAGCTTACAATTAGTAGCGGTTACATACATGTCTAATGATAACATTAAATTATGTAGCAAGGATTCGAGAGGCATCTAGAGAGAATTATTCATTAGAATAGGCGATAGATGACTCATTAGTGGAAAATACTAGCGATTAGGAGTAGGGCTTGTAGAAATATAATGCAGAACATCAAAGGTTTTTCGAGCGCGACCGAGGTCGATTTGGCCGAATGCATTTGCAGATAGTTACGCGAGCGATCGAGAAGCCTGGATGGCCGCCACAAGGGAGTTACTGGTGAGCCTTCCTCATGCTCACTATCGTCTACTCGGTTACTTGGCCATCTACTTGGGCAAATACGAGGGCAGACACGGCCGTAGCGCCGGTGTCTGCGGTGTCTTCGCACCCGTGATCCTGCCTCACGTTCCACCCGCGACCACGCTCTTGCGCGACATCCTCTGCGACGGCTCCCGTCTTTTTCCCGACTGGTGAGTTTCACTTTAACCAAAGAGACACGACCCTTCGCAAATTATCATTCACGGATCTCTCTCTCTTTCTCTCTCTCTCTCCTTCGCTCGAACGTCTTCACCACTTTACTCAATGAATGCTGTTTGTATTTTCTCATATCGAACCGCCTCTCCCCCCCTTTTTATTTCGACAATATCCAAACATATGAAATCATGAGAATGATCCTTGTTTGCACAGACATTCCATTAACGATCTATTGCAGACGACTGGCAAACTTGCCATTTCCTTCGGATAGTAGACTATTATTAGAATGGTCAAATACAAATGTGTACACGTATTGGGATGGTAGTAAGTCCCGATAGGTCACATGCTATTATGTACACCGGGTACTAAATCCCTCTGTGACCGTTGCATATGCAGGAGTAACACTGTAAGCAGAATTGAATGGATTATCGCATATATCCATGCTTTCAGAATCGTAGTCCGCGAAAGTGAGTCGCGCGGCAGGTGATTGTGGAGGCTCATAATACTTGTACATTGCGGAGGTGCTGAGAGAAAAGCAAGCAAAGATTCAGTGTTAATCGATGCCTAGCTGTTTTCGCTCGATTACCGAATGGTACCCACCGCCGATCGCGCTGACAATGAGTACAGTCACGCACATCTTTGCGGCCGTGTTCCGATTCCCGCTAAATCGATGCAGCAACGTTCTAACTAAATATACTTTTAAACCTTCTGCCAATTTTCCAAGCGTCAGACTAATTATCCCTCGCAATTTTCCGAAAGAAAAAAATCCGAGGGGTTAAATTGCATTAATCTGCAAAGTTTCTCCTGGAAGATTACTGGATCTGTTTATTGAAAGGTGTTTGCACGCAAACCAAGCGAGTCGACTCGCGAGGCCTTTCGGCGTCCTTCGCTCTCGAGTAGCACAGGGCTATTTCCGCGTTTCGATGGAACGCCTCGGTCCGATTTTTCTTTCAATTACGTATACATACACACAGAGAACCCGATGGTCAAAGCCATCCACCTTGGTCGGCCAAGGAAATTTCCACGCATTCGATAAACCGGCGCGACAGCCGATGCGACGCGTCGCATTGTCTCCGATTTCCACGGATATTCAGCTTCACCGTACAATAGAGAGACACGCAATACGCCGCGGTAGTTCGCGATCGCATTGGCCATCAATAGGGACACTCCGAAAGGAAGAGTGCAATCGATATTTCCACCCAGAGATTGATAAGCATCGAGGCTTCGAGAGGTAACGCGCTTCAAGAGAGCCTCATTATTTTCTTCTCACTCCCTCTTTTTCCCCTCGCTTTTCCTATTTTCACTCATTAAAGGAAGCATCAAAAAAGTCAAAATTAATTGTTTCATCGGTTTCTTACGTTTTCATACGATCATAGAACCATTGGAATGGTTCTAAAATAAAAATGTTTAAAGGATTGGCTTAATTCTTCTTTTATTACGACTTGACGAAAACACGTGTACGTACGGTGTTTACTAGCATTCGAGCTTAAATCTGCTGGGTCTGTAACATCGTTGAGCGGTCTTATCGATAAAGCTCGTATCCCAGCAACGCAGACAAACCCAGCTCCGGTGTCCCTTATGAGATCTTCGCATTAGAAGTTCGGGTTTCAGAAGCCTCTGAAACAGCGAGTTGCGGAAACCGGGGAGAGATAGAGAGTACGAAAGAAAGAAAGAGATGCTACCGCATGAAAAACAGTTACCTAAACGTACGATGAGCGCATCAACGAAGCCGTAAGAAAAACAATGTCTGATCAACTGGTCTCACTCTTTCATCCTATCTATGTTAGTTTGTCGGTGGGAATGATTTGGCGTAGACCTTGATCCGTATCGACAAGTCTTTTTGCCATGCGCTCCTGATATTCACGGTTAACCGGCAACTCCTGCGCTCCCGCAGCTCCTAGCGACCTTGAGTATTCGGCTCCTCAAGATTCGAGAGAGCAGTCGGTCTCGCTCACCCTGAGACAGGATATATGCCGTTCCTTCCTCGGAGAAAGTTCACAGTAACGGAGCGGGTGTAGCCGTCGGAAATTTCCATCGGAACCGATCAAACGCAACCGAATCGTCCAATCGTTTAGGATTACCTTCCAGCATCATTTTTACAATTTTATCCTGGGGAAATTTGGTAGCAATTCTCCCAAATCAATTTTCTTTCAAGTCTAATAACCCGTAAAATCTTCAAAATATGCAAAATATGCAGATTATTCAAGAATTGGGATTTGTCTTTTAATTAAGTTTTGGAGATTTTATAAACAGAATCTACGTCTGCATAAACATTCACAGATGGATTAAGCGCGGAGACAATTTTTTATCGTATCCTGCTTCGCACGTGTCTTCGCTGACAGAAATATTCCTGGGTCCAGAGTTCGAAGAGTGAGAACAGTTTCGATGATTATGCTATCCATAGTCGATCTTCCAGTTTGCTCTCCCCTCAGAATTTCGTGTCGCGTTTATTAGCATTATTCGCTTTGGTATAGTACGTGGTTGTCTCACGATCGAAATAAAGACAGAAGAGAAACATTTGGTGAAAAATGAGCTCGGGTGGATCGCTATTTGTCGAGCGATATTTGCCCAACTCGAATAACGAGTTTCAGGCGGGGCAGTAACGACAGGATATAAGAGTTTTGACTGCGCCTGACTGGCTATTCACTGGCAGATTACCCCGAGGGGGGATCCTCGTGGAAAGATTCTTTCCGGACACGGGACTGTGCCAAATCGTCGAATCGCAATTTTACGACGCTGTTGCGTGTTAAATGTATAGCAGCGAGGACCGAAAATAGCGGCGTTCTGACGTCAAAGTGCCAAATGTGCGATGTAGAAGCGTGCAGCTCGAGCGGAACCAAGAATAAGAGTTGACGGATCGTTTAGATGAGTTTACACGTGCCTCGTTGCAATCATCGCGTGGACAGTACAATACACATTCTTTGCATGTTCCCTCTAATAGAATCCTGGCTAGTTTGATTCCAAACATTGAATACACACACCGTGAATCACGTGGCACTCGAACCTATTGTTAACTTTGAAACAACCAACAATTATCCTCCAATTATTTCTATTAGCAATTACACACGGATTCAAGTTCATAAACCCGTAGAAATCAAAGGGAATATCCTCTGTGTAATGCGAATTTCTCTAAACGTGAATTTGCGTTAAAGGAAGATTACAAACGTGATTATAAGTAGTTTGATAGGTTTACTGTTGAACGTTTCGTTTTGTGACGTCTGGAAGACATAATCGTATGATTCCAGTCTTCACCCAAATTCTTCTTAAATGAAAATGTTAAACTTGTTAGGGTAACTGGATTTGGAAGCTGGTGTTTATGGAGACTATACCGAAGAGTGTAATGGAAAATGCCCAGGATCTCTGAGTGAAATATTCCAGCAATAGTGGGACCAGGGTCAAATTAACATAAATTAATATCCCGTCTCTCGGGAGGGAACATTGAATTCCTGACTTATTTCTGGTAGAATTCTCATTCCTGGTTCCAGAATGAATTCAAGCTGTATTTGCATTTGGCAGCTAGAAGTTCTATTTTCATCTCTAAATCGAATTCCTATGGGTATGATAGCCGCGAGCATTGAACCGTTTTTCTTCTCCCGTCTTACGACTGATTCTTCGTTGACTGATTGCATAATCACCCGTCATCGGCGATTCTAACTGGCGAGGAATTGCTGAGTCATCTGGAATTTAGTTGACAGCTTGTTTCTTTCCTCGACCCCAAAGGATTATGGTTCGAGCAAAGTGTATTCGCCACTTTTGCCAAAGAATTTTTTTTCTCGCACTATCCTATATCATTTCATTTGTAATGTTGATTATTTGCATCCTTCAAAAACCTTAGAGTTCAATTATCTCAATGTCTATTAACTTCAGATTAAATTATGGATCTTTATTATTCAAATGTGAATTATCCTTTTTATCATAAAATTTTTGGTCTTTTACCGGAGACGTCGGAGGGTAGATAGGATTTGCATAACACCTGGAATGATTTAATTAAGATCGAACGTAATTCGCGGTATCGTAATGTCGATTATTTAGGCTTCTCGTTGAATATCAACGGGGTCAATTAGAGGGCAGAGCGAGCTATTGCGGCACTCTCAAATTTCCTCGCCACAATACGTAGCCAGTTGAGGAAAGATTGATATCCGCGAGTATAGGTATTACCTAATAATTGGACGACGAACCAGGTGTGAATCACCGAGTTAAAGTGCAGCCGGTTGTCATGCGCGCTGTCTATTTAGGAATTCGACTATACTATAAGTTTCCCGGTGTGTGTCGCGTGATCCAGACCCACGTTTGCATCCCACAGAATTACTATGCCGATTATTTCTGGCTGTAGAAATTCCGATTTCCCTCCTAATTTGGCCTCCGTGAAAATACAGAATTTTCCTCTCGAGTTGTGAAATATTTCCGTACACATCGCGTTGTTTATTTTCATTCGAAGAAGACTGTGTCCTTTCGTTTTTAGAGGTCTGGGACTTGACAGTTTCATAATGAGAGATAAACTTGTCAAGTTGACCCTCACTCGGTCTCCTTCTGACCGAGATTCGCGACCTTCGCAAGGCTGTTATTCATACTCAATCGGGTGCAGCAACCCGCTCAGAAAATCATCAGCTTTTCCCAGACCCTCTTAACTTTGCATTGCGACTGTCATCAGCTGCTTCACTTCTCTGACGTAAATCTCCTCCACAGAAGACTCACCCTCCTGAAATAAGAGACCAAGTACATAACACGAAAGTTCTTTCTCACAGAATAACAATTTTAATCTTCAAGCAACTAGATCCAATGAAACAATATCACACCGGAATAAAATCAGCATCCGGTAGGAAGTTTCAACAATTTCTTTCACAACAAAAGATGCGAAAACAAGAGGGTAGCAAGATTGCGCAAGTCCGCTTATTGTATAGATATGTATATTCGAGCGAACAGTTCGAGTGACTCAAGGGATAGTACGTAGAACTCGAGATAGACGCAGTGGTGGATCGGCGCATCAGGAGGTACATGTACGCCGTATAATATACGGCGCGGCAGTGGCTACAGTAGAGGAGTATGGCATAATACAGTAGTGGAGTGAAGTCAGAGTGCGGCTAGGGGCGCAGAACCGGCAGTCATACGTAACGTAACGCAGAAGACTCACCGCGCCGAGACCAGAGGAGCACGATGTGGCGGTAAAGAGGCGGGAGTGAGAGCGAATCGGAAAAGGAGGCGTGCAAGTGCAAGGGAGAAGGAGAGATCAGGCAGCGAGTACCGCCGCCGTGGCGGCCAGTTTCGTGACGGGTTTGTTCCTGCGCGCACACACCAGTAGTTTACTCGTTTAGTTTGCGAGCCACACTCTGCAGCTGTTTATCGTGTGCGCGACCGGTCAGTGTGCAGTAAACGCGAAAAGTTCTCGGAGCACGTTTGCGAAAAGTGAAGCCGGCGATTCGAAAGAATATTGTTGGAAGATTATTGGAATAGAGGAGAATCACTGAAGGATTCTACGCACATGCGGTTGGTGGGCAAGAGAGTGTTAAAAACGCCAGTGGCGAGTGGCATCCATTTCCACGAGTATTTCGCTTCGTTCAGCGCATAGTTCTCCTCTCTCCTTTTCTCTCCTTTGATCTTCCTTTTTCGTTCCTCTACTTTCCTTTCAGACTTTTCTTCCAGGAACCTTGTTACACGCTAACTCACCTATTCCTAGCTCCCACTTGCATTTCCCGGGTCTCCTCCATTCTTTCGCGTGAATTTACCCGCAGACAATCATAAATGTTCCATCGAATCACCGAAAGACTCGTCTTCGACCCGGTGCCCCGCCATTGGAAAAGAAAGCTGGTGTTCGTGATCACATGAGTACCCGCTCAGAGGCCTGGGGATTCACGTAGAGTGAGTTATACTCGGTTATTAGCTTCTTTTTTGTCATCTGGATTAATCTAGAGTTTATTTAAAGCACTGATTTTTGCCGAAATTTTCTCGCCCAACTTTGATAACCTTTCACGCTCGGGATTATTTTGGAGCGAGCTTTGCGAGGCTTTTAAGATTATTCTCTATAAATCATGTGTTCTTCATGCTCGCAGTAAACAGTGGATCAAGTCGTAGGAAAATCATAAAAAAATCGTAGCTCTATTCGGTTCTAATGTTACCATCTACGTTGCACAAAAGTGTCACGTTTCTCGAAATACTCTTTACCGCAAAAATTTAACATGCAATTACTCACGCATATACCGATGCGTTGAATACTGTGGAATATTATAATAACTGTGAAAATATAGATGGAAATTGCTAACCATTCGGTAGGAATGCCGGCGACCGGTGACCAGGGAGAAGTCAACGTGTTAAGAACACGTCCCTGCATGAGTACACATACTTAGCTTGGTCAGTGCCAAAGCTAATACAATTACCGAAGCGAACAAAGAGACTTGACTCCCAAAGTGAAGTTTCTTTGGCATCGACTATCGGATACGTCTCTCTATTATCGTTCTACTGTACTGCGTCCAACAAATCCAAGAGAGCTAGAACCTCGTGCGTCGATTTAAAAATAACTATGAAGTTTTTTAAATATTTCCCCAGCGTAAATAGCTTTTGGAACGCCATAGTAGGCGAGCGACTGTTACACTGGTTACTGCAGTAACTACTTTGCATATTGACACGCGAATCGCGACAGTAGTGCCGGTTGCCCGAGTTATTATTCAATCGAATCATTATTCTGACATTCTTAATTAATTCACTGGGCGCCAGCTGTCTACGTGATTTCATCACCAGTCAGATTAGGGATAATGGCTAGATGATATACGTATGTAGATATTTCCAAAATCCGGCTCTAATTTTTTTCATCAAATTTCTTTCACCTTTGTAATTATCTAACACTGCTACCATCGTGTTAAACCACCTTTTGATCTTCTAAGCCTTTCACCTCGAATCCTCGTCAAGTTATCGCGCCTTGGAATTGTGCAACGAAATCTTACGTCGATCGGACAGAATGATTGGAAGTAATAGCAGGATTCGTAGCTGAAAATTGAAGGAGCTTCCATGACGCGTACTTACACCTATTTAGCAATTGTCCGCGAAATCTCTTGTCGATCGTTCGACTACTAGCTAGTCTCGCGAATTATGTAAGAGTCACGGATATAGGTAGATATGCGGGAATACGCAACTCGCAAACTTCCATTCTTCGTTTATTCATAAGAAGCCTCTCCTATTGAGACCCGCACTTTTTAACTCGATTCGGTCAACGAGCTTAATTGTACACACCGCAGAGTTATGTACATATCGGTGACTTGACACATCGAAATCGTAGCCTGTAGTAAAATGTGCGGAGGCATCGCGTTTTCTCGTGACAAAGGAATTATATCGAGCGAGCACTCTACATTCCTGTCGCATCTATCATCTCGATCACATTAAGTTTCGCGAAATAATGCAGTTCGCGAGCATCGCGTAAACGCTCTCGAGACTGCTAGCCGTCATTCCATTTAATTCAGGTTTATTTATATGCCCACGGCAGCTCTTTCTTGCGCAAGGATCAATTGATACACTTTGGAATATAAGTAAGTTAGTGCACGTGATGCTTAATAAGGTGCAATAAAAAAATGGTAATACAGTGATCGCTGAGATCAGGTGGGAGGAACTGAGACCGTGATATTTCTCCCTAATATGTACCACTTTTTATACTTAATAACTACTTTTTTCCCCTTATAGATTTTCCCATTTATTTGACTATTTTACAATTTTTCTGTATTGATTAGCCAAATCAATTTTTAAGTGCACGTGTTTGCAATTTCCATATCGAAAGGTATACGATATATACATACATATATCGTGTCTTTGGTACTAGAAAGATTAAAAATTCGACTGTGATCAAATTCAGTGACACCTTGAAGCTATTAATATTCATGCGTGTTACACATACGCAATATCAATAACATCTATTAATAACGCCCACAACACGTTATTTCTATTAATAGCGGTGTATTTACTACCTGGGTGGTAGTGGCTATCTTTGGTGATAGTACTCGTCACACCAGAGATATTACAATTCATCGTTTATCGCAATACTCGCCCTTGAACGTGTCCATCCTGCGAAATGCACTTACTTAGCTCGATCATTACCGCAGCGACAGCATCGAAAATACATACACACGGTGGAACGAGTGATGCGACTAAGCTGGAACGCGCTCAAGCAAACTGGACTGGACGACACTCCAGCGAAGTTTATACGCTTATACTTGAATTCGATGCAACCTGCTATACACACATCAACTCACTCGCGAAGGTCTCGTAAATTACAGAGATGTCCTCGTTTGTTACGGTCGAGTGTTTCTCTCCTTCGTGACGCTATTTTTCTCATTGATTTCACATTGGATCGGAAAATTGGAAGAATTTCATCCTCTTTCGGATACTTTACTTCTGTAATTTTAAATTTTAGGAAACTTGTATTTGATCCACGAATGATGATAGAGAACAATCTTTTTTTTTTTCCAATTCTAAGTCGATTATCTTTCGGGATTTTTCTCGCGATGATGTCAGCTTGTTATTATTGGCGAGGAAGAGATTGGGAAAGTATAATTTTCGTGTTGATTGGAAAACGATTATTAAAAGATTCTGACGTCTCCAGTAGAGAACTTGTGGCAAAGCGGATATTAGATGGAAATGATCGATCGTTAAGTGTTGATTCTTCGTGTAATTGCGCGTTGCTGTGTCGTATCGATCCAACGAGAATCGAGAACTTTCCTGGAACGTATTCGAAGGAAGCATTTCTCGAAGTATTACAGGAATCTTTGTCTTATTTTGGTAAATCTAATTGCACGATAAACATTCGAAAAAGATTTCAAATCATATAAAAATCATGATAATAAAAATCTTTCACCTTTCTACTTTTTCAACTCGTTCAATTCATTCTCTGGTCATTTAGAAATTGATAAATAGAAAATTGTGTTAGAAGAAAAGATAAGAATCCGAAAGAGAACGATTGGCATTTCCAATCGAGTCTCGTTACTTTCACAATAATGACCAGCGAGCTAGCGAGTCGGATGGGATCAACTATCCACGGTAAATCAATACACACGGAAAACTCGGGTGGTGGATGTGGCAAATTCCAATCGGTCTTCGAAACCTTCCACTTGCATTCTGCTCATCACTCATAATCCGAATACAGTCCGGAAAATTCGCGGAATCGTTTGTGCGCGGTGCATGGCGAGACACTTTCGGTGGATCAATGTTGCGAGTGATCCAATTAATCTTCTGCTGGCTTTAATTCCGACAGTGTTAATAGTGTCTGAGTTATATCGGTATTTTCCACGAGCGCTCTTCCCTCGAGGAAAGAGTGATCCGTATCTAAACCGTCGACTCTCGTCCAACATGCACTCTCTAATGGGTAAAGTCGCAGTAACCACGCTTCAATAAGCTTCTACACGGTAGAATTTCAGAATCTAATCGATAGGTCTTAAACTTTCTCATTATTCACGAACTTTACACAAAAGCCTCTGATCAAAGTTCCTTAAAAATGAAAATGAATAAAATAAATAAAATTAAGACATTTAATCGAAATGAAAATGATGTAATTTTAATAATTGCAAAAATAAGTACTTCATAGTCAGGTAGCAGAAAATAGCGTGATTATTGGTAGAGAGGTAAAACAGGTGCTATATGAGGCTACATCAATCGTAGTGTGAAGCGAATTAATCACTAATCGCGATTAAGCGCGGTAAAGCAATTATGCATATCGATCGGGTGTTGCGATCCAATCCATCTACATTAACACAAGAGAGATTGACACCGCGTTATTTATAGGACCGGACGTGGGCCTTCCGGAGCGGTGCTTATCGCTGGTTTTCCGATTAGCATAGATACCGTGCACACATCGGTAGGTAACTTGCATGTCTCGCAGCAAAACTTATACATAATTCGAAATATGTATTCTAGCGTTCTGGGACATTATTCTTTCTTCCTCGCGAAGAAGCACCTCAGACCCCTGAGGTAATGTCAGTAGTGGCTCAATTATGTAAATAGAACGAGGACAATGGTATAGGGAAAGACACTCGGTTTACTGCACTCGAATATTACGATGAATAGTGTACTCGATGGAATTGACAAAGGGGAATCTGTAATTAGGTAATCGTAGACTATTGTGTAATTCAAATCATCCATGAAGCATGAGGAATCCCGCGCTGCTATGTGAGCGCAATAACGTTGCGATAATGACGATAATAATAATCAATGCTAATAATGACGAATGACGCTCGATAGTAATTATCGAAGAGTATGACAATCGAATGGCAAGTGTTTAACAGAGAACAAATTAGTGGTAATTATCGATGATAAATGGTCGGGATGATATTGTTCAGTTTCTAATAATCTTGTTTTGATGAGGATGTGTGTATCTTATGTTGTACAGCTTTCCGATTGTAGAGTATAAGTGGTAATATTTTTCTTTCATGAATTTGTTAGCTTTCTTTCGACATGGGAGTTCTTGTTCTCAAGCAAAATGCAATTCTGATACATAACTCGCGATGACTCATTCCGAAACTATTTACCCTTGCTATTCATCGTCCTCGTTTTTGGATCATGGTGCATTCCTCCTAATATAAGCCAATTTTAATTTTTATCGTCTTTCGTATCTCAGTCACATTTTTCAGTAATTTGTAAGCTGTTGATCCAGCAGAATCTTGATTATAGCGAAAAGAATATCCAGACGATTATGGATTAGCACCTTGGCTTTGAGTTCAAGTGGGATTAGTATCAAGAGTAATGGCCTGAGATATTTGTGGCGATTTCTTCGCGAATTATCGAGACTGTTGTCCGACAAGCGCAAATATTGGATTAAACCTCGTGAAAGAGGAACAATCACCGTCTACGTGGTCAACGTAACGTTATCGGAAATGAGTTTTCTGCGTAGTTGGTGCGTCGTTTCAACCCCGGATCCCCTTCCGATGTCTATTGATCTCCCTCTCCATTGAGTAACTCCGCGCATCGTCTATTTTACCTCGCTTCGGTAGATTGCCCCACTTCACGAACATGAGAAAAATCCTGCATACACAACTATTTAACTGCTGCTACATACTAGTTTCATGCGCACAATTGGGTATTTAATAATTACTTCAAATATTCATCGTACATTATGTAAAAAGCTTTCAAGCCACAAAAAATAAATATTGATAATATTACCTCGTAACAGTAAAATCGATTTTCGTCAATATTTATACGAATGGCAATTCGTTGCTTTTATTTATTGAAATGAATACCATATCGATAAGATTAAGATTGATATAAGTAGAGTGCGGATGTTTATGCAAATACAAGTTGTATTGTTGCGATGAGAATGACAGTGCTCGGTTAAATGTATGCTGTCGAAGAACAGTCAACTTGTTCAACTTTGGCCTTACGTAAGATTTCCTATATTTTGCATAAAAATCTCCGGGGGAAAAAAGTGAGAATTCATGGTTGTGACCTGACAGCTGTTTGTTTCCTTATTTCAGCATCCGTGACAACGTGGTGAACGGCGTGATCCCTGTGGTTCATTGTAAAATCTGCAAGAGCGTCAGTGGACCGGAGCTGGGGCCAGGGCCAGGGGCGGCGTCGTTCGCGCTGGAGGCTCATACCGAAGCCGAGGTTGAAACCGAAGCAAAGACACGCTCAGAGCCCGAAGTGAACTCTCGTCTGGATACTACGACAAATCAGATCGACAGTGAGATTGCGAACAAAAATAAAAGTGAGAATCAACTGCAGCGAGACGAGGAAGAAATCAAAGTCAACAGTAAAATCATCCAAGAGGATCGTCAAGCAATCAACGAAGAACACAAGGAGTTCAAGGACAAGACAATTTTCTGCGTACTAAAAGCACGGAAGCGTAAGGAGCGTCGTGAATCTTGTTGCCAAGAACGGAAACTGATCAGGTTCGAAGTCTCTCGATCAAATGCATCGTTATTTACTTAATACTGATTATTATTGAAGGAGCGTGAACATTTGTACAAACAGCTGTGCGTTTGTCTTGCAGAAGCAATAGCGAAGAACGTGTTCTCGAGAGCCCCACCGAAGTTGCAGACGCGATCAGACGCGTGAGCAGTCACGAGGACTTCAAGAGCGAGGGACACTTGCATATACAGTCTCAATTTGGAAGCGACATGGGTCATGGGGTGGTGAGTAAACTGAAATTATATCTTTGAGTCAAGGAACTAGGAATAGCTGTAAACTGTATTCGGTATAGTAAATTTGTTGTGCCGTTCCAGAGGTGCGGTAACTTTCCTCTCCACGAGAGGACTAACGTCTCGCCAGTGTCAAAGAAAAATCCCCTCGTCGCGTCATCTCCATGCGAATCAGCGGTTTCGATCATCGAGAAGTTTGAATGCGATGTCGAGCGATTGAGGCACACTGAGCGATTCAGTCGAAGCATCACACCTAGAGGAAGAAGGCAAGCGAGAAGGAGAAGAATACACCGAACGACGGATTCGGAAGGTTCGAGCAAGGTAAACAAAGAATCTTTATTCAATCTTATCCTATTACAATATCCGTTGGCTCTGTTGCTACTGTATTACTTGATATTTTAGGAAAATGAGGACGATTCGGAGGGTGCTTTCGGATCGACTACTTCGAACGGTCAAAGCGGGTCATCGGGTCAAAGTTTCTTAGAGATGTTGAGCAGTGGTCCTAGCAGATCGCCATCTCCTGCGCGGCCGCGTACGGTCGATCACGAAGACGCGAATAATCCGAGCCTGACAAATTGGAGTTTCCAACGTCGAGACGATAACGTGAGTGATCACCGAAAATTTGAGCGTAGGATCAATATTTAGCAATAAACATAACAATAATAACATATATTGGCATGTCACTTTGCAGGAAGATGCCGTTGACGCTCGTGTCGAAGCAATGCTGTCTCCAAGGAACTCGGTACTAGTACCGCGACGGTTTTACATGGAAAACGAGACGCGGCCTGCCGTGCCGAATATCGCGGAATTCGGACTAAAAAGCCTGACGAAGCATATAAACGGCTTGAAAAAGAAGATCAAGAAGCACGAGGACGAGTTCGAGGAGAACTTTGGCTATCGGCCGAGTCACTCCGACAAGATGAGTAACAGGGATATCAAGAGATTATGCAAAGAACTGAACAAATTGCGGAAGGAGCACAAGCTACTTAGGGAGGATCCCGTGAGCGCACTTCTAGCGAATGCGAATAATAGAACTAACACGGCTGCTAATAGTCCTACGAACAATAACAACAGTCAGGAGAAATCTAAAGCGACTTCTATAGAAGAGATAGTGAAAGACGTCGAGAGGAAGCTCAGCGAAAAAAGGATCAAATATAATAGGCCAGACAGCATGGAAGAGCTTACTTACGAGCAATTGGTGGATGAAAAAACTGCAGTACAGAAAGCTTTGCTTCATATTGAAAATTCCTTCGGACGACCTGTTTCAAAAGAGGATAGAACGTTTGTTCGACCCTTGTACGATAGATATAGAACTTTAAAGAGACTGCTCATCAGAGCGGGAGCGGTAAGTTGTAGACGTATTAAATTTTGAGATCTGTTTTCTGATTACCTTTTTCTTATCGTTGGTCCATAATTCGATTGGTTTTAAATTCTTAGACGATGAACAAGGACAGTATCCCGGAATTGGCGACCATCTTAGAGCACGAAGCAATGGATTTCACTTCGTCGAGTATTCCCGGGAATCCAGTGGATACGGAGAGAAGAGCCAGCGAACCGGATATGTCGCATAGAGGAATTCTCGATTGTATTGACACGATCGATCAGTTGCCGACTGACAGTGATAGTCAGCCTAGCAGCAGCGAAGGCAGTCGGGCAGCTAACGAGAGTCTCCATGCACTTCCACTGTTAGTTATCATTCTCGCAAAAATCTCTCAAATGCAATTTATCCTGGGTTTCGTATGACTAATGAATTTTTATACCTTTTCTTTTTAAAGGGAAGAATTACTAGCGCAGCAACGAGCTACGAGAGAAGAGAAAAAGCGCCTTCGAAGAGCATTGAAGGAATTGGAGGTGCAGTTCGAGGCTCGCGCAGGAAGAAGAATGCAACGGGAAGATCGTGGTCCACAAGTTATAACTGCTTACGAATCGTACAGGCAGGTCAAGGCTAAACTGAAACTGATCGATGCGCTCGTCGCGAAGAACGCTTGATGCCGCATTCAACTTCGCGTATCACACTAACGAAAACCTCGAGCGTATATCGCAGTGACATACTCAGCGAACGTACTATCCTGACCAACGACATAACTCTTGCAAAGAACTCTCGCTAAATCGATAATCGCATGTTCATTCGCAATTTTTACCGACGATTCCGTTTCGACCTATGAGTAACGAATACATGTAGAAAAGAATTCCCGTGAAGGGAGGACACACACATACCCACACAAGGTTTCCAAGTATCAATATGTATAAGTGCGACTGACGACAAATCGCAATTTCCAAGACTTTTTTATACGTTTCGTGCTCGGATTCATTGGAGGAACGTGAGCGTAAATCGGGAAGATCTTTGTATATGTAATAAGTGACTCAGAGGTTTCCCGACATAATGAACGTTGCACGCGTCCACGGTGTGTGTACGCGTATATCGTATGTGCATATTGTATACATATGTACAATTTGTGAGTACAACGATAGTGCACGAGCCGCACCCTATTCTCATACGCTGCCAATTTGGTACGTAGGTAGATTTATTTTTACGGGGAGCGCGGATAAACACGCAAGACTCTTTTAATCTCGCCGGTATTGTTGTCTTATGGGGGTCCTAATGTGTCACTGATTTCTTGCGCGTTCGTCTTACATCCTTCACGCATCTATGTATATTTTCCTTCACCCACGTATGAGCTAATTATTGTTCGTGCATGCTCGATATCTCTGCACCGTGGGATTTTTATCGAGACAAAAGTCGAGAGAAGCAGAACGAACGCACGGAAGAAGCGAGAAAATTACGACGACTTCGTTGACTTGATTGAGACGCGAGAACATATTCACACACACACACATATATACAGACACACAGCATTGTTTGCAATGTTCAGAAACGAATTACGGGATACGGGTAATCAAAAATGGACGATGCTGAATCTTTTCATCGTCCGAAGTATTTTGAAGATCGACGACTTTGCGCGATCTTACAAAATGAAAATGCACTCGTGTACGTCTCTGAGACTTCAGTGCTTCATAATGTTATCTACTTTTTTATGATACTTTGCGCGAAGTACGCGTATTTTGAGGACGACGAAACGCGATACGCGTTGGTACGTACCTATTTGTTTTTTCTTTCTCTTTTTCTCTCTCTCTCTACCTCTCGGATCGAAAGATTGCGGGAAAGATTGACAGCGGATCGAGGGTACACACACTCACACGTACACACACACACAGTCACAGACACGCAGGTACAACAGAGAATAAGGTCGGGGATGAAGGAAGAATTTGTGGGGTTACTTGTAACTTACGTACCTTGTAAGAGATATCACATGTTGTAATTGTAGAGTATTATAAACTGTTACGCTCTTATAACGTATTAAAGGTATCGATTAAAGAGTCGTTGATTTTCACGTTTATATCTGTTTTGCGAGTAGAACTTTAGGGCGCCTCGCGCGGCTGCGCGCGAGGAAGACGATCGAGAAAAGGGGAGAGGGAAGAAAAAAATAAGAGTGGTATCTTCTGGTGGTCGCCTTAAAATAAAAAGCTCGATTGATTTTGATTTTGCGAAGTCTCAATCGAGGGTGCTGATCGCTTGGATTGAAAAAAAATGTATCGAGGAAGGCGTGAGAATTCGCGAGGAAAGGATCCAGTGGAAAAATTGTGTCGTGACAGAGAGATAGAGACAGTGGTTCTCGCAGATGTAAATTTTAATTCGAATCAGATTCGATATTAGGTCATCCTATAAGCAATGAGCGTTTTTCCATTTTTCACGATATTCAAGGAGCTTTTTTTAACATTGCTGCGTAAATCGTATATTTGCAATTTGTATGTAATATATAATAATGCATGGTTGGCTTAACTTTTCGCGTGCAAATCGAAGATTGAGAGAGAAGTAAAAAAAAAGCAAAAGCGAGGGTGGAAAATATAGTATTGCTTATGGGACGATTCAACAGACTCTCCAACATTCGGCGGTTTTAATCAGCCGTAAACACTTTTACCATTGTTATTATCTTCTCTGGCCGACAGCTTTCATTTTACGTACATGTACACGAAATGCCAATCTTCGTCTTGCCCCCGAAATTCCGTTTCGATGACCCTGTGCGAGCGAGATGGCGGACCTTCGAAGCTGAGCTAACTCTCCGCCGAAATCGAGGGTGCTGAGCGAACGAGAGACACACGAACAAGAGGAGCAAAAAAGAAGATGAAGATGATGAAGAAAAAGAAAGAAAAAAGACGAACGATTTTTTAGACCAAAGCACTTTTTTAGTCTGTGATAATAATGAAAGAGATCTACTTGCTTTAAGCCGGGAGAATGTGTGTGCGTGCGTGAGAAGGATTCGCATCTTCAGTTTGCGAAAACTGTGGTTTTTTCTTACTATAGAAGAGACCGCTCCGACTATCGACCCTCTCGCGAGGGTAAGTGTGTCCCTCTTATGATCGGTTCGTAAGTGTAAGATTTTCGAGGAATCGGAGCGACAGCTTCTGCAGTGCCGTGTCGTCGCGTTTGGAAATACTGATTCTTCCAAAAGGTGACTAAAAAAAACAACACGTGGAATTGTACAGTTGCGGAGAAGAGAAATTTAGTATTTCGGCATTCTACTTAATTTATGTGTCTATTTAAGCGTGTGAGGAATTCGTATGACCAGCGTGACGACACTGGTGTCAAGGGGTTTATTTGAATCTACAGTCGAACTCGGTCTCGGCGAGGAATTGATTTGTCAAATGAAAGACTCGCGTAGACGGAGTTCCCGGGTACATATTTACTGTGGCGCGAGTTGCGCTTATTTCCGGGAGTGCGGATGTGGGTGTACGGCTGAGAGTGTATGGCTACTGCGTGATCTTTCGCGGCGGAGCCGAGGAGAGAAATCGACGAGTATTGATTGACCTAGCGATAGAAGAACATTTTATAATAACGTTATTTAAGCTATATTTTGTAGAAGGTAGCGAGAAGAAGCGTGGCGAGCAGTGGGAGATGTTAAAAGTGAAACGAACGAGAATTATCTGGAGACCGAGAGAAGAAAATATTCATCAGTGCACGATCGAGAACAAAAAACACAAAATAATGGAAAAAAATGGCGAATATGGATGCGAGCAGTCCATCTTACGCGAATTAGCGTATACTTTTTAACCACATATCTAGAAGTTAGTTAATCCAGAGCAAAACGAAACTGTTACGAATCAAATTGCGAGCACGCGAGCGCTCGACTGCGCTCGCGTATCGTCGATCTACATAAAGGAGTACATACATAAAATACACCTATACACTCACGCATATTAATACACACCAAGGAAAGACAGAAGTGATAATCGAAAAGGCAAACGATACGTTTCACGAGAAACCTTAATCACCCTCAGCGTTTATAAATATGTTGATTATGTATATACATATATATTGTATGTATAGATACAGGCAGTTGCATACGTATTACATACAACCGTACACGCATACAAATGAATATTATACGTCATACGCGGTAGCACTCAAGAGTCGAATAAAAGAAAAATATGATCTGCTATAAAAAAAAAATGAACCATCGATTGACTCGTTGCGCCAAATGCCCTGATCAAAGCCTTTTTTCTCACTTGGAACGATTTCTTTCTCATTCTCTCTATTTTTCTCTCGATGCGACGTAACTATTTTCACCAATTAACACAATCATTTTCTATTGATTTTTGATTCGTTAAATCAATTCAAATTGCATTTGCTTCTGGAAGGTTTGAATCTGTCGCAATAGAGTGGTTAAGCGAAGAGACGCAGGGAAATCTCTTGCTGTCGCGTAAGTATTGTTTCCTCTTTTGTTCGGGTAATACTTGTTCAGCTTGAGCGGGATTCCTGGGTAGTTTGTGGTGAGTTTCGACTTTTCCGATATTTCGGCGGATATGCATACCAAACTGTTTTTCCTCTGCAGGAATTTCATATCGCGCTTTAGAGCCATCACCTAAAAGCGACGGACGGTGGATCGGATTTCATTTCGAGAATTTTATACGTAGGATGTTTACTAATTTCTCACCTCTTTGTACAAGCTCACCACTGCATTTATCTCATCCTCTTTTGCGTTCAATTCGGCTTCCAATTCCATAGCTTCTTTCATCAACTTCTCGTCATTGCTTTTTTCCAACTTCTCTTGCAGCTTTTCGTACCTCCTGTGAGGTGGAGTACAAAGTGAAGAGTACAATCGCGAAATTGTTGTTTTGAGGGTCTTACGTGTTAAGCTCTTCGAACTGGTCGTGAAGTCGGACCAAAACGTCGCGCACTCCTTTCGAACTATTTTGACTTATACTCGATGTTGACTGTTGAAAATGACTGTTCGAAGCCACCTGTGTCGAATACGAAATTTTTACATTAGAAAAATTTAACTGGCAAATGAGATAAGCGATGATTATTAGTATTTTACCGGTGCATTTGGAAGTAGCGAATCATTTTTTCGGGAGACTTCCGAAGGAGAGGATTTGAGGGAAGTAGAACATTTGCCAGTGACGAGAGACGATTGAGTTTTTTGTTGAGAGATTTCGGACGAAGTATTCTATGACCAATACAATTATGTATAGTTTCAACTTTGACAATAACAAACGATTAAGGTAACTTCGTTAAAAGATCAACCTTCATCTCGTGATAACTATGCATGTCGATTTCATCGATGGACTCCTCGATGCCTGGACAGGGATTTCTTCTCGAAAATAATAACGTTGGACTCGGCTTGATCGAGGAGAATTTCGGATTAATTAGTGAGCTATTGTTTCTTATGATGCTGCTAGAAACCGTGTCAGGTTTCGATTTCTCAGCATAGAAAATATTTGAACGATCGTTCATTCTTTCCATTAGCGCTGACAGTGGTTCCATCCCTTTGCTAACTTTGCGCATCAAAAACGGCGCAGCACCACCAGCTGGCTGTCTTGTCTTCAATATACTCAATACCTTAAAAATTTATTAGAAATTACTCTACAATTGAATTCTTCCATTTTTCGAGGCTCGATTTACCTGCTGTATGTTCAGGCCCAAATTGTGACTCGGTGACACCGATGTGCCCACCACGAACGGTATGTTGCGAAAATGATACCTGCCGTAGTAAGATCGATCTACTCTCTTCAAGTTCGAAGCTAATGTGGGCAACTCGTAACTGTGATACGTCGG
This sequence comes from Trypoxylon attenuatum, assembly GCA_963989405.1. Lineage (NCBI taxonomy): Eukaryota > Metazoa > Arthropoda > Insecta > Hymenoptera > Crabronidae > Trypoxylon > Trypoxylon attenuatum. Next base: position 5,297,860 of record OZ022488.1, on the reverse strand, counting down.
GTTATTATAATATCCAGTTTGAACCAGTGCATGCTGACACCGAGGAAAATTGCTATTCTGCGTGGAGTTGATACTCGCTCCTTGAGTCTCTACTTTTCTCATTTGCTCACTGTCCTTGGCACTAGCAACTCTAAAATGATTATTATCTCGATAAAAGCCATTTTTTCTTGGAATATGTAAACGCTAAAACTCGAGGAATTTTTCTCACTGAATTAACGATAAGAATTATATTATTTGATACCGTGAATTTGGTTGATTTTTCAATCCGCAATCCGAAGGATTTATTTTCCATTTAGTTTCCGTAACGTTTAAATTAGTTTGATTTTCGCCTTTCGCTTTTATCCGCGGTTCTTTACGATCATTGCTCACTGGAGGCTCCGATGGATTTGATTTTCGGTCGAGTTTATTACGCTTATTAGCACCAAGAGAATTGGAACCTTTATTGGAGGAATTATTGGGAAAGATTTCCACAATTTCATTGTTCGGAACTCCAGATTTCGTTGCTCCCGTGTGGCGATCTCTGTTTGCACGAGCTGGAAAAATTCAAGTTTTTCGAATTTGCCGATTTAAATTTGCCAAATATATTTTTCTACCGGTGGTTCGTCGTTTTTTGTTGTCTCTTCTCTTGACGAGAGTCGAATCTCTGGTGGCAATGGTGCTTTTCGAGGTATGGCTACGCAGTTTTAGCTTCTTCTTTCGAGGTTTCAGCGAAATGGTATCGTCAGGTTTCGAAGATGTTGCCTTTTTCCGTGGAGACACAGTTATGCTGATAACTTTGTTTTTATCCTCAGGAGTATCGTCCACGTCAATTGTTTCTTGTATTCTTCGCAAATCTTTGAGATCCTTGAATTCATTCAGGAGGTCGCAATTCTCATGATCAATCTCTTCTCTTCTAGGAGACAGTATGTGCTCTCTTGCTAGTGTCTCATAATCCACCGGATAGTCGACGAATTCTCTTGGTGAACTTTTTAAAAATTTTCCAGCACATTCGTCGGAATGGACCTGTTCACTTCCAGTGCTCGATCGTCGTGGCTGATCTCATTTAGGGCAAATTATGACAAAGATATAGATCCTTTGAACACATTTTGCACTAGTCTCGTAAAAAGTTAATATTTTACAAGGAACATCTTCCGACATAATATAAGAATAATAGGAATCAAAATAAGGGTTTACAGTGAAATTCGAATTTAAATTTGAACTTGAATTTGAATTTGAGTTTATTAAGAACGAAGATTTACGTACGAACACCGCATTACCGTGGTGTCCTTGTTTCTCGGCGTACTGCCACTGGGCTTCGCAATCATATTGTATGTGCGTGGAGTTTGAACCAGCCACTGAATATCCGGTACAATCGAATCACTACTGTCCCTTTTTTCATCCAACAATACAGGATTCTTGGAAAAGGTGTTGCTCGACTTACGAGTCTCTCGTGGACCTTGTCTCAAGGCTTCTATCATCAAACAACACCAAACAAACACGGCTTGACACTTTACCAATATTTCAACCAATACCAATTACATCAAGCAATATACTATATATACATTAGAAAATAAATTACAAAAATCCTTTATAGAACAAACCGATAAAAGAAAAGAGTCTATCACTCCGTATGTGTTCTATCGACTTATTTAACAACAAATCGGAATTGATGAGGGTTTTTTTTTAAATCAAACGATTTTATCAACACCTTCGAATTGCATGAATCCTTGTACGTGTGTTTCCGCTTCATTCTTGAATTCGGTGACATCGTCGATGTCATCTTCGTCGTCACTGATACTAGTCATACGTCTTCGATCCGCAAACGGCGGTAGTTCCTCAACGGAAACTACACCCCGAGCGGGTTCGAATTTGTCAGAGTGTCGCGAGCTGAACTCCATTTCCGGGCGCACGTGGTGGTAGACCATCCTCATATAATCTAATTGAGACTTTAACGAGCCACATCTCGAGTCGGCTATCAATAATTGCCGCTGCAAATCTAAATGGACAAGGGCGGATAACCGTGACTGACACGATGCAGATAATTACTCTCTTAATGTAATTATATTCTGCGATATTGGCGGGGGATATTGCAAGTCAATTGCGAATGGAGAATACTATATGCGACAGTGAATGTGAATCAATTACCTGAGATACACTTTCTTGCTTTCATTGCTGTAGCCTCCGAGGAATTTTGTAATCGGTTTTCGTCGAGATCTTCCGTGACGAGGCAACTGCCGATCGTAAATAGGACGAAGGGAATGAGACAATTTGTTGCATTGAAAAAAATGGATTTTACAAAAGTACGCGGAGAGTAAAAGTCCGCAGGTTAGATTTTTTATTCGACGCTTTTGACAGCATCTTTGTGAGCGTCGTCTGTTTGCGAAAAATTCCATCATTCTTCATGATCCTTGTTTCATAATTTTATACAGTTTCTCGGTGCAAATATATTTAACGATCTTCAGTAATTTACTCGGTAAATATTTTGTATCGTAAATTCCTACATATTGCAATTGAATGTGAAATCTGTCGAAATTGGATTTTTAAAGATTCGTTTGTTGGACCTGCAAATCTCTGGTTGATTCTTTGATCGAAGTAATTGCAAATATGTTCGATTAACAGAAAGTTGTCCGATACCGCGAATTTCATTCGCTCGACGATATAGTTATAGATATGTCGCGTTAGGTACCGTTAGAGACACGCAGACACACTGAAAATAGAGGTTGCTGCCGAGTGGCGCCTGTTTTCCGGCGAGTTACGCGGAAGAATAGAAGAAGCGGTAATCGGCAGCGAAGACAGGAAGGAATACGAACGAGGCGAACCGGATGCGGTGAAAATAAGAGGAGAGACTCATGTACATAATGTATAATAATCTAATAATAAATTATAAATACATGATTGCATATTACAGCTATACAAAATAATGAGATACACGAGAAGATGACATGAGGATGAAGGAATTGCAGATGGTTCGAATCAGTTTGTGTCGCACTAGTTTCTTTTTTTATCTTCCGCCACTAGCGATCTGTCCATAATCCAATTCACTAGTTATTCGAGTCATCACCCGAGAGAATTGCCCCGGATTCTTCTCTCGCATTCACCAGCGAGTAAAGTTGAAACGGTGTTCCAGTGACCCATCGCAAGGCTGACAAAAAGCGAAATTGGAGGCAACGAAGCATAGTGGACTCGCGAGTCCAGTCAAGCGAGAACTCGCTAAGGCCGAGAGTTTTGGGCGCCGGATCCGTCTATGAAATCACCGAGTAAAGTAAATCGAGGTGAAGGGTCCCGCAAAGCGGGTAACGGTACTCAGCACACTCATCGGAATTCACTGTACGCGGTCCATTCGTTCTGTGACTCTATGACCATCCTACTCGTCGAGGCGCCGACGAGCGAGCTACCAGAGAGTCCGGTTTCCAAACAGAATGTTAATTCTTCGCACGTCGCCCGCTTCTAGTGACACCGAGTAAAAATTCTATACTAACGAATAATCGTTCCAATTCTAATGAAAGCAATTATCTATAGCGACGGGTTCGACGCGGAAGTCTACTAGTCATTTGGTAGCTGTTATTCGAGTAAAAATCGGCACGCTAATTATTGCTGAGTAATATTTTCCAAATAATCATTGTTTATCGCTCCGTTATCGTCGTATGAAGTAATTAACGAAGGCTGCAAACTCGTAAAAGACAGTTATCGAGTTTGCAGTTATCCATCGTGGATCTTAATGTGTCGAAAAAGTGCTGGGCAATCATCGTCGCTGAGCAACTAGCTGAGAAATAGCGAAGAGTCAGGTACTTTCCTGCAGGTTCAATAATTGTTCGAAGTAGATTCTGTCGAGAGATTGGATCGGTTTGAACGAAGAAACTGTTAATTATGTTTCCGTTGTGCGGTAAGATCGAGCAGAGTCATCCGAGAAGCGTGATATAACTTTATGATGATACCCTCTCGGAGGAAGAGGCAGTCCGAGGAACAGGCGACAGCTTCTGGACGATGTCGCGGTGGCACAGACGTTCCACACCTGCTTGGAACCGGCCCCGCGACAAGTCTAGTGAACTCGATCGAATTCCGAGACCGGATTCCGCGAAACGACTGCCACTGCTCCGATTCCTTTTTTCTTGCTGCCGAGTCTTTCGTTCGGCACGAAAATCCTGCTGCATCGAGGACAGACGCGAGACTATTGGACAGATCGCTTTTCGGTTGATTTTCGGATATAAATAATAAAACGCAATCTTTGCGAGTGTTTCAAGGGAGATATTCGAAATACGGATGCCCGTATTATTCGGGATCTTTCTTCTTCGCGAGTGACTTCTACCGTAGGAAAAATACACCCTTAGTAGATATGCCAAAAAGTTCCATCTGCCTCTTGAGCAAAATAAAGCCACTTAGTCCTTTATACTGTTCTGTATTATTATTCGATTTCGAATACAATTGCCATTATTATTTACAATCGCGTTACGAGTAACGTCGAAGAGTGTCGATCGAGGATCAACCGAGTTTCCCACGGGTTTAGGATAAAGAAATATGCTAAACGGACAGAACTATTGGGCATACCTAATGCACTCCGATTACAACGGGAACGGGTCACCGATCGGTGGACCCCTTCCTGCAAGAATCAGAAGCTGTTAGCTAGTGTTCCTCGAAGAAAATCGGAGCGCGAGTTCCATGCTCCGCGGATTGCGAACAAAGCGAGCGGGTGAGTGAGCGAGCGAAGATTGGCAGAGAGAAGAGAAACGAGGGTGCATCGGCCGGAATTGTTCGCATTCCACGGAGATTCTCTCGAATAGTGATCTCCTGAGCGTGAGGACACGTTGGAGCCTCCAAACGGGGTCCTCCCTCTCTCTCTCTCTCTTTCTCTGTCAGTCAAGGAGGTCACTAGGTCTCCCAGCAAAGTTCGCAGTGTCGATGTCAGTATAGGCTGCAGTGGCTGCTGCGACCTTTCAGCGAGTGCTGTGAGTCGAGTTCAAAGTGCTACAGGAGCGAGCGAGGAAGGAGAATCCTCGCGCTCGACGAGCGACTCTTGGGTTCGACGAACGTTTAAAAGCCTGGAACTGCCGGCGGCTGCTCCGACGAGTTGCTTGCCGAATTCCTTGGCTTGCAGACGCAACCACTCTCCACCAGCACGTAATCCTGACCGGTCAAGGTCACTGGTCCAAGGGGAATAACGAGGAACAGGTACGGCACGTAGGTTTGCGTGCACTCCCCGTGAACCACGTCACATTCTTTCGATCTGAAAGAATATATCATGTTAGTAGATTGCTTTGAACCTTCGATCAATCCGGTCAAAGCTAGTCTCTGGGTTGGAAGATGCTCAAAATGCACCAAAACTACTCCTTTCTTTAATCGTGTGACTTCAATGCACGATACCCAACATTTGTTCGTATTAACTGGGGTTCGTATTAGCTTCCGGTGCAAATGATAGAAATCAGGGAAACAATCAGATATAAATAAATGATGCGGTAGCTGGTTGATATAATTGATGTGAGGATAAGCGAGGCTCCGTTGACAGGAAAGTTTATAGACAGGAGCTCTATAAAAAAAAAGGTCTGAAAAGTAGGCCCGGGTTAGTCACGAATGCGAAGCTGTATACTCGTTTGGCCCACTGTGCCACATTCGAATTAATGTGCTGACAGCAGAGCCTCGGTGAATTTCAATTTGAATCGCGTTACTGAGGCGAATAGCGGCTGACCGCTATCGGCACGGTAACACCATGGGCCGTGGTCGAATTCAATTTCCGTGAAAGATTCGAAAGCCAAATTTTCCAGTAGCTTTCTATTCGTCGAGAAGATACAGTTTGACCAAAGGAAAATACATATACTTACTCGCAAACTTCAAAGACGACTTGCTGAAGAAGATCTGGGAATTTCTGAACGATCGTCACCGGCTGACCACTGGTCAAGCTGACTCCGTACATGGGCGCCGTGGTGTTGTACCTCGTTTTGCATAATCTCGATGGTGAGCCGCAGCTTTCCTTCGGCGAGAATCCTCGCCCTATAAATCAGAAGCTACTGAATCCCCAGACTCCACTAACTACCATCGCAAAATTTCAATTTTGTCAAACGTGTCCTGATACATCTCTACGTACTACGCTTCCACCTGGAAAACGATAACTACTGGACACCGAAATATACGTTGTACTATGGAATATTGGAATAAATTAAGATAGGAAGAAGCAAGACTTCCTGGTAAACACGACACAAATGCCAAGTTGCATATAAGAGTCGTATGTACTCAATGCCGGACGTCTCTCGACGAAGAGATAGTTTTATTCTCACAGACCGCAGCACGCATGGAACTGGCCACGAGAGATTCTGCACCGATGATCGGTTAGTTTAAAGCCTGCGATTTCCTAGAGAACACGAGTATCGAGTACGCGTCATATCCTGAACGAAAGATTTCCCGTGGCATCCGACCCACATTGTACCGAGTCGTGGCAATGCTTATTCGCGAATAATCCAACGCGAATTAGGAAGGAGGTCTCGAAGGAAATCGTCGCCCTTTCTTCGGAATTCCATCGGCCGTTCTTCGGTATGTTCGAAAGGAGCAGTGGGTCGCCGGTGTCCCGTTATGAGGACAAGCAGCGATAACTGTATTGCCTCGGATAACACGGTGCCTTATTACACTGTAGCCGTGGCGGCAAGGATCGAAAGGACTCTGAAGATCGATCATCCGGAAAAGCAACGATCGGTATTGGAAGAATTTCACGGAATTCCATACGTTTTATCTCTCTTTCTTTCGAGATCTATGCACATACATGTACATATATCCGTTGCTCTTTCTCCGCGAAGAAACACGCTTGGCGGGTGTTGTGTCCGACTGGAAGCGGGTTTTCGTGTCATAAGGACAGCTGCATAATTCAAGGCTGCCGACTAGCCACGATCGCGCGACAAGGATACCTTCTACGTACCTTACGTACCTACACGTATCTTTACTCATTATCCGGCATAACCGGCTGTTCTAATTTTTCCCTGATTTTTTTCATGCCGCGCGTGCCCGACCCGTCCACTGACACGGTACGAATTTCGACGGGAATAAGGTCACTGGAAATTCGAGTATACCTACATTTACCTTGGGATAACATAAGTGTACGATCCAGGATACGACGACTAGTAGGTCACTTCTTTGAATTTCATTTTAATAGGGGGTGGATAACACTATTCTTATGTACGTGTCTCGCGCGATAATGACACTGACAGGTCTTTGCACCGTAGTCGCCGGTAACAATTGCACCTAGCAAGGAGTCAATGACTGTTGAATACTCGTGGAGGATAATTATGCGAGGCCACCGGAATAATTGTGAATTAATGGGCCAGTCTGCGGTTCTTACGTATCCGCTGCGCGCCGCGGGAGAGCAAGGTAAATGCAGATGAGCCATTATGCGCGCATACATCTTCGCGTGGGATAGTCGTTGCATTCTAATAAATAACACCGTGTGCGTTCGACGAGGATCTGGGTTATACACTGTGCTCGGCGTGTTTGCAATTATTCGAAGGTTCAGGGTAAACCTGCCTGACTAGTGTTACACGACCGAGACCAGGGACAAGTTTGTCTTCCGTGTAGCTCGGGAGACCTTGCTCTTTCCATTCATTCGACACGGGTTACTCTCTCAACGAGCATCGACTTTAATAGTCGATATTTTTATCTCTTAGCTCCTGTAACCAATTTACTCTGCTCCAATTGTTTTATCAACGAAAATCGCAACGGATCTTTCTACTTGTGTCGATCGATCGGATCATCGCGATCAATAATTGAAAATTGTTTATTTGAATTCAGCAGAAAAATACCTATTAAAAAAAAAGTTGAAAGAAATGTTAAAATTCGAAGTAAAAGTTGAGGTAGGCATTGATAGGAACCCGCTTAAAATCGAAGAAACAAAGTTGTTACACGAGAAAGGAGGAATGCATCGTTCTTGCCAAAGAATGCACTTACCGCTTCGAGTATCCGCGGCGATCGAATAATCTCCGTGGGCAGCTTTGTAATTGTGAAGGAGTGCCTGCCTCGTCAATTCAGGATCGATTGGTCGTGGTTGATGGGACCGTGCGGTTCTACTGTTGCTCGCCCACAGATTCTTGTAGCTCCTCGATATCGCCGCTCTGCGAGAATCATCATCATGTGTGTTTTGGTAACGGTATCAGGGAATGAGGTTTCCGATTTCCGATTTCAGATCACTTAACACGCTCGCGTAGTATGCATAGTCGCACGGAATCTCGCGTTTAGTAAACTGCACATTGCGGTCTCGCGATAAGAAAAATTCACGATGACACGTAATATGTATACTGCGTTGCGGGAAATAAAGTGTCAGTGCATCTCGAATAGTGAATGGAAGAATTGAAAATAAGCAGAAAAATTGAGAATATTTGGAAAAAATCAAATTTATGAAATATTATTTTTTTAATCTATTTAGAATTTTAACGGATTGAGTGGTGAAACTTACGAAGGATACTGCATGTTATTTGGTCCTATACAGTCTGCCGAGTCTGTGAGTGCATCGCCCCAAACATACTTCAATCCCAATCCGTTGCCCTCGCATTTTTTCGCGGCCTCCGCGTGGGAACACGTTGCGATTATGAGAATCAAACCGAGGTACCTGGACATCTGTAATTGGAAACAAACCACCCTATAAAGCAATTACTTTTAAACCGACTCATTCCCAATTTCAAGCATTACACAGCATCATTTCGTCTCAAGTGCAAAGACGGTCGTGTAGTTAGGTCTATTGTAGGGAATACGTTTAACAAAAATCTATTAAATTTTTTGCGTTACTATATAAAGTTGCATCAATAGAAACGCGGTTAGATTTTAAACTCGAAGCAGAGTCTCAGTAAATAACGTAATCACTGCTGGCAATGAACTCGGATTATATCAGCGAGCGAGAGAATTGCTTGTCACCGGTGAGAGGAAGGTGGGAGTGAGCGGTTCTGGAACCTGAGTTCGCACGAGGTCAAGAGCAAAAGTAAACGACACTCTCAGGTGCGAGAGCCTGGTTCGTCCGGCAAAAACCCACTAACAGAGGCTTCTGAATGCCTGCAAATGATAATATTCTCCCCATCAAGCAGTAATTCACCGAGAACAATATAACTAGCTACTTTTGATTTTGACTTGGTTAATAGGAACTCATCCACGAAAAAATTAATTAATATTTAATGATATAATTGTTAAGTTTTTCTAGAACAAGATTGTAGGAAATCAGGAATAACTTATCAAAACTTTAAAAAAAATAACTTAATTATTTTCACACAGGTGCCAATTAGATCTAGCCCTTCTATTCTTAAAGAAATAAAAATAGGATCGAAGGATTCATTTCTGGTTTCGCTCTCGAAATCCGTCGAAATAAGCGAGCGCATAAAATTCCTCGGTAAAGGCAGCTAACGAGCCAGTTATTCTCTGCAAATTTCATTCGCTTTCGGACCTTCTGACGCGTAGACAGTGCGGCAAAAATCGGCAGAGAACGAGAGAGTGAGACGAGCGCGGCATCGCGATCAGCAATTAGTCCCACGTAATACGTAATCGATACAGATTCCCATATAAGTAGGTATAGTTCGAGGTTTCTAGGTTGCGAGGTCCGTGTTACTTCCGTTATGCGATTGTCGCCGTGCTTCGAAGACGAGTGAAAGCAGCCTGCTGGTACGTGCTCCGGCAGGACGACGACGAATCGTTCGAATTGTTCCCATATATTGACTCCTATGTCAATAGCATTTAACTAACAACTCACAAGAATATTCGTAATAATTTATTACCATTTTCTCAATTCCATTCTACACGAATAATTAATTTTTCTTTATTTTTAGAAACCTCGAAAAGAACTGCACCGATGTCATTAAAAAAAATAAATTCTGTATTGTTGAATTTGAAAAATGTTAAAGAGGGTGAAACTATGATGAACAAGTTCCGAGACTGTTTAAAGTGCAAATGGTTCTGGGATCTCGATTATAATTCAGATAAATTGTAAAAAGTGCAAATGGTTTAAGTGACGGTAGTTTTCGAGTGATAAGCGGAAAATTAGTGGGAAGTCGATAATGGTAGTGTGCGTGATCGAACGAAATGGTTTCTTTAAGTAATAAACCCCGTTGAAGAGAAGGATAAGGAAGGAAATCATTAATGGACTCTACTCAAGGCTGGTTCTTGGCCGTGACCGACGTCGCCTATCTGTCGCCGCAGGATATCTTTCCTGTTCTTCCGCTGATTCGATACACTCTTAACCTTCATCCGAATACAACATCCTCTAAACTCTTTTTTATTCTCTGTTTCTCAGGAAAAATAAATATTGAAGAATAGTGTTCTGCAAGCTTTGCGATTTCTGATGAAGATTAGTTATCCTGCTTGAAATCACTATTCACGAGGATGCTGCTTATCGAGATGGACTTTCAATTTTATCAGGTGCAACCAGTTAGGGTACAGGAATCAGGACTATATTTCTCGCCTTCCCGGAGGTTCCTTAGAATGAGGATACCAACAGTTTACCGGTTTACTCGTGATGGATCGTCGAGATAGTGACAACGTACTGAAACCACTTTAAAGAATCTCTTACTTAGATCTTTCCGTAGATCTTCTAGCACCATCTTCCTATCAGATTAGACATAAACCTAATCAAAAGGATTCCAAAAATTTATCTTGATCCACCAAAATAATTTATAATCCCTCTTTTCCTTCAATTTTTTTTTATTTCAGCTAAAACTGTATTTTAAATTAAACATTGGCGGATTCGCGAATCTGGTCCTACAAGTAAACACATGTATACCGATAACAGAGCAATGTGTGGTTGTATCATTAATTTAGATGAATCTAAATCAATTAGAATTAGTGTGCCACGCATGATTAGTGGGTCGTTTACTTAATCCACAGGAAACGGAAATGCATTCGAAAGAAGGATTACATAACGGAAAAATGATAAAGAACGGCAGAGGTAGACGGGAGTGAGTCAGGGAGCGAGGATAGAGTGTTGAGCCGCACGTGGGAATCACCTGAACTTGGAAGAGACTTACAAGAGTCTCTCAGCGATTCAGGATCACCGAGAACAATTATTCTTCCCGGTGATTTCTCACGTCGCAGAGCAATTTTTCCCGGCGCTTTATCGTTTGGGTACTGTTATAATCCGAGATCCTAATTAAGTGGAGATCCTAGATCCTCTGCGAAAGGTGCCTTAAATTGCGTTATTAGCACTGCTCGACGATCGTTAGATCACTCGATCGAGATTTCTCCCGAGAGATTAGCCTCTTCGTTTCGCGGAAACGAGCACCCTGCTGCACCGGTGGTTTGAATATATCAACTGAATTTAAGACTAATCGCTCGAGCCAAGAGCGAATATTCCAGAGAAATGATTAATGGAGTAATTATTCAAAGCAGACTATTCAACGTATTTGAGTAACGTTTCATACGCATATTACAATAGAAAAGACAATATAAATTCTATCGACCTATTAGGAAATTATGGAAGAGGTTTTTATAAATCGGATGAGTAATCAAGCTCTACTTTTGGTCTTTAATTCTTATGGAATGAGTAAAGTTCAGCGGTCTGAGAACTTGGAGTACTTTATAAGTTCTAATTGTTCTCTGGAGGGATTGAAGAATGGTTTGTTAGCGTGGACGGTGACTTGACCGAAGAAAAAGAAAGGTGAAAAAGGGGTCCAGCGAAGGTTTTGGTGGTCCACTGGTTTCGAGCAGTCTCGTCGATGGTCCAGAAGTGCGTCACGCGGTTGAATCTAACGGTAAAGATGAATCGTCCAAAAGGTCCTCTCCTCACACGCTTTATCGGACCTGCCTTTCTTTGCTCATCCCAGTCTACGATAACGGTACAGTCGTTTTGGTAGTTCGCTTTACGAATAAATTATTATAACTGTCACGGACTGTCGTTACGAGTTCGGAATTATTCCTTGTTCAATTTACGACACGAAAGTACGCCCTGGTAGAAACGTGATATCACTCCGTAACACTGTAGAATCCTTTGCATTGCGATCGTAAAACTGATCGCCAATGGATTTCCACTTTTCCACTTCCGCGTGAAATAATTTCTAATCATCTATAGATTTTTGTACCCTCCAATCATCCTGATTACTTCCCGGGTGAAAAACGCGTACTTTGTTCGTGGGATCTCTTATTGCTCGGAATGTGAATTCTTCGCTCTTCTTCCTTGAAGCAGTAACCCTGAAGAACGAAGTACTACTTGAGGGATCTTCGAGGAAAAAGTCGACAGACAATGCGGGTCCTAAATATTTCTTCGGTCGAATAATAAACCTTCTGGGGCCGCAGCAGCTTGCGTGCACTGTCCGAATGCAGCAGCTACAATGATCTCCTTTTTAGATATGTACCCTCTTCCATACCTGGACCCTCGGATCCTAACTCGCAAATTTAATACCACTTTTCTGCCCACTCGCATACATACAATATCTCTTACTACTCCTTATTGATCTCCATAATATAAAAATTCTAACATATATTCTATACATCAACTTCTTTTGTTTTCTCAATGAAAAATCCACAAATTACTGCATTTCACAAACACGTGTCACGCGCGATGCGAGAGAGGTGTGCAGAATGAAATTTGCAGAAATAAAGAAATACATGTTTACATAAAGAATTGAGAGTCTTATGACAAGCTGTAGTTTACTGGTGTAAATAAAGGGTTTGGTCGTGGGAGAAGCATGCAAAAAGCTGACAAGTTGATCGATCGACTCACCGTGTGGAGGAAGACCTTTCGTAAGTCCTTGCGTGAGAAAGGATCTCTTTTTCGGTCGGTTTCGACGACGCGATCGAGGATGGCAGCGTTACATTAATCGATCACGATTTAAGGAGAGCCGCGGTTAGCAAGAGCGAAACGAGGGCACACGAGTCTCTCTTAAACACTGCTCATGTCACTGCACCGGATGTCGTGGGGTCGTACACCTCCGTCCTCACAGGTGGATGTCCAGAGGTTGACTGTAGAATCGTAAGTAACTGCTCTCGGTGCTCTGCTAGAGCCAAGGAGAAAGAGGGGATGAGCTTGAGAGGGATATCGGCCCCTATTCTGCCTCGAAACCTTTTTTTTTCTTCTCTTTCAATAAGCACAGACTGAAGTTGATCCTTGACAGATTTTACGCATCGCTTATTCCATTTTTTATCAATTAACACTTTGCGAGTGTAAATCGAATATGTTCCTGTTTCATTTATATTCAAGGCTTTCGTATATATCTTAAATAATTTTAATTGCACTTTTGGATAAATAAAATAATTGTTTTATTATTTTTAAAAAAAAGTTTTTAGTAAGTATTGCAGTTGAATAAAAATTCATCTCGAGGAGGGAATAAAGCAATCGATCGGTTTCTGGTATCTTTATACTTATTGTCAAATAAAGTCAACATTGTACAAATGATTTATACATATACTTAAGTTAATGAAATCGTTTATTCTATCAGTGCACTGTCAATCGTTAACAGTATACATATACTTCTTTCTCTTCTTGCAGTTGATCTTGAGGTTTACTCTACATTTTACGGATTTTGCACTGAGACCAATAGTTTTCGACAAATAAAGACTTCCTCTGTGGTCATCGTTCCAGCAAGTTGGTCCATGCTCGCGAAGTGTTAACACGTTCGACAGTCTGATTCGATACACTCCACAATTTTTCGATAGACATATACGAAAGGGTGTCGCCGAGATCCTAACGCTAATGTGTAAAAAAGAAATTCTGTCCTAACGGCGCGCGTTAGATTAAGCAATAGTGATTTATAAAATATTGCATTATGTTTCTTGCAATGATGTAATCATAATGCAATATAATTGATAATCGTTGAGAATGATGCTCGCGCTCGTGATGTGCGGTTTAACGAAGATTAAATCGCGAGAGTGCATTTAAAATTCCTATCTCTCCTAGGAACGAATAAGTGATAAAATATGTTACATATTGCAAAGTACAACACTCATTGCCTTATAATGCAGACAGATAGATATCTCAATTTTCAAGACCAAAGTAGCTTCTCCAGGCTATATATCCGTTCGTACGTGAAGTAAAGCCACAATTATGAATGTGCCGTAGATAAAGCGTCGCACTGTATTTAATTAACCTAACTCCCCTGTTTTATACAAAGTCCCTTGTCAAAGAGATCACATACTGTAAAATGGAAAGAATTCTCTTTCGATCCTAACGCTATGCACGTTTGTTTTTTGCAGTAAAGGAGAGAAAAGCGAGAATTCGTCAGATCGCCACACGTTGCGAAAGGCTATTCGAAGCTTTCTTGGGATGTCTGTAAGTGATATTTCTAAACACAACAGGTGTGTTTAATCTTCGAATTTAATGGAATTGACGGTCATATCTATCTGGCCGCCGCGATAGCTACCACGCTTTTTCTTCGTCTTCTCGTGTCTGAACGACTTTCCTCTCGTGAACTTTAGGTCTTGATTAGCTCGTTCACCCCATGATCCACGCGCACCTTTCTGCGAAAGCAATAAAGATTACGATTAATTCCAATGTTAGGTGCGTCTTTCGAGTGCAAGTATGCGGAAAAGTTCTGACTGTTTGACAATTGAAAATTATATTGCAAATTAAATATAAACGAATATATGTTCTTCCGGTGAAGAAAAGAAAACAGACAGAATTGATCGATATACTTATTTCTAGCGATTACTATCTCTTCTCACCTGTATATACATTCTCATCATCAATCATCGAAAGTAATCTTTTTATTTTGAGAAGGTGCACTAGATTCGAAAGAACTATTCCGATCGCCACCGTACCCACCCCTATCACCACCGAAACCACCTCTGCCACCCCTACCACCTCGGAAACCGCCACGACCGCGTCCTCTTCTGTCATCACCGTCGTTGTTGCCCCACGACCGTCTGAATCCACCCTCACCTTTGTCGTTATTTTCACCGTCTTTATCATTACCCGCCCAAGAACGTCTATTATCGAAACCACCCCTACCACGACCGCCTTCAAAACCACCCCTACCACGACCGCCTTCAAAACCACCTCTACCGCGACCGCCTCTGAATCCACCGCCGCGTCCACCACCCCTGTCGCCACCTCGTCCACCGCGTCCACCGCGGAATCCACCCCGACCGAAACCATTCTCGCGATCTCTAAAACCGAAACCTCCCCTTCCACCTCGTCCTCCGCGGAATCCGCCTCTATCCCCGCCAAAGTTTTTCTTAAAACCGTCACCCTCTTCTTCATTGTCCTCCTAAAACAGAAGAGAAACACACAGGTCAATCGTCTTTTCGAATAGGTAGATACAAAAGTTCACGCGATGAATTTTATATGCACAATTTTATCCGAAATTTCAATTTAGCTTGGTGAATGCACAGAAACATGATCCCGAGCTTCCGCAAAAGAGCGAATGACCTGTGCTTCTCTCGGATGTTTCCAAGCATTTACCTTCGCTTCAAATGAATTGTTTGCCACTTTGGGATCCACGTAGATGTTGTCGTCCTGTACGCGACGGAACGGCGTGTTTTTCGGCCACTGAACACAAATTTAATGAGTGCCAGAATTCATCGTGTGAACGGATTATAAGATTGATTATTGGATGTTTACCTTGTCACCATTGACGCTGTTGTTCGCTTTAACGAAATTACTGTAGTTATCTTTCTTCGCTTTTGCGGGTGGTTTCGTGTCATCTTGCTCTTCAGCCTCTTCCTGATCTTCCTGGTGTTTCCTCTTTTTACCCGTTTCCGGTGTCTTTAATTTCGGTTGTTCTTCTGGCTCTTCATCATCGGAGTCACTGTCCTCCGATTCGTTGGTTTTTGCTGCTGGAGTCGGTTTCTTTACTTTCTCCTCTTCTTCGGAATCGTCGGAATCTTCTTCCGATGATTCTTTCTTTTGCTGCACTGGTTTCTTAACGGCCGGTGCTTTTGCTGCTGGCTTTGCGTCTTCCTCGGAATCATCAGAATCGTCGCTAGACGATTCCTCTTTCTTTGCCGCGGCTTTAGTAGCCACAACAGGTTTTATTGGTGTTGCCAATTTAGCTGGTCCAGGTTTCTTGGCAGGTGCAGCAGTTTCTTCTTCGCTACTACTGTCATCGCTAGATGATTCTTTCTTTTGTACGGCAGCTTTCTTTGCTGGAGCGGCACCTTTCTTAGCCGCTGCAGGGGCCAATTTTTTCGCAGGTGGTTCTTCATCTTCACTGCTATCTTCTTCACTCGATGATTGCTTCTTCACCACCGCGGCTTTCGTTGCTGCTGCTGCTGCTGCCGCCAGCGCAGTTTTCTTAGCCGCTGGTGCTTCGTCCTCGCTACTATCTTCGCTCGAGGACTCCTTTTTCTGTGCTTTTGCCGGAGTCTGTTTATTTTGTTTGCCTCCTGCTTGTACTGTCTTCTGCGGTTGCCCAGCCTTCTGAGCTTGCTTTTGCGCCTTTACTGCGGGTTGCTTCGTCACTGGCTCGTCGTCTTCCGAAGAATCGTCACTGGATGATTCCTGTTTTTTCTGTACAGGCTTTGCAGGAGTTACTTTTGGTGTAACTTTAGATGGTTTTTCTTCCTCTTCTGAAGAATCGTCACTAGAGGACGCTTGCTTCTTGGCTGGAACTTTAGCTGCCGGTGTTGCTGGTTTTGCAGCAGCAACCGGAGCTTTCTTTACCGTCGCAGCCTTGGATTCCTCCTCGCTACTGTCACTTTCTTCGCTGGATGACTGTTTTTTGCTTACAACAGCCTTAACCTGTGGCGTGGAAGCTGCTTTTGGTGCTGATTTAGCAGCTGCTTTGGTAGCAGCAACTTTACCGGTGGCTGGCTTGGATTGTTCCTCCTCGCTATCGGAATCTGAATCTTCGGAAGATTCTTGTGGTTTTGTTACTTTCGGTGTTGTTTTTGGAGTTGCAGTAGCTTTTACGGTTGCTTTTGTTGGTACTTTTGGAGCTTCGTCTTCGGAAGAAGAATCATCCGAGCTCTCTTTTTTCTTTACTGGTGCAGCCTTAACAGCTGGCTTTGCTTTCTGTGCTGGAGCTTCGTCGCTGGACGAATCTTCGGAGGAAGATTTTTGTTTTTTACTGTTTGGAACAGCTTTTGTTGCAGGTTTGCTATTGAGCTGTGGTGCCTTTTTGGGCACTTCTTCTGTGCTTTCTGAGCTTGAGTCTGAACTACTGTCTTTGACTTGTGCCTTAATATTAACTTTCTTAGCAGAATTCTTTTGATAGTGTTGAAATACTTCATGTATCGTAGGGCATCCTTTTGGCAGAGCAGGCTAGAAAAGAAAATAAATGATCCTGACCGATCGATCATACTTCTTTTTCCCGCATTTGCTACATATTGAGGCTCCGAACAATACACGTGACCGAACAAAACAAAGCAGATCGTTCTTAATAATGAAAAATCATAAGAAAAATGTTACTATTAATTGTGCAAGCGAGAATAAAGCGTAATTTAAATATCGACGAACAGTTTTTCGCCCACGTGGTATACAGAATGGCGGTAGTTCGGTGAAACCGCGTGGACGTCGATACACCGCAAATTGCCAGTAATTCGATATACGTGTAGTTGTATTGTTTTTCTTACCGCCTTTGTTTTCTTCTGGAAAACCTTTGCCAAGGACGCGTCCTTCTTTAATAAATAGTCGTATACAAGCGCAGAAACACCTAATTCTTGTGCGGATGCCATGATGGACGCGTGCGAAGAACTTGGAAAGCAACCCGCAATTGAACGACACGCACGAGGCAGCTCTCCGCTAACCAACAATTCCTGAATAGATGGCATTCCAATCGACTAGCAATCTGGTTCAATCGAGCCAAATAGATGTCTCTAGTGTGCCCTTTTCTAACCACATTTATTCCAAATTCGTTTTTAATTATAGAAAATCCGTACAGATGTATATTAAAATTACTCCACAATGTATCATTTGCGTTTGTTTTATTTCGAAATAAATGAGAATACAGTTATTTAAAATTGTGCCACGTGCTGAAAACCATCAAAATTTGACCGTTTCCGTGTAATTGGAGAAGTTGCGACGCAACGATCCTTATTGGTCGCATTTGAATTCGGAAGCCGGCGGCGTTATAACCTTCCATGACACAAAAGAAACGAGCAGTTGTAAGTTTCGTTGTGTCGAGTTAAACGGCAGCAGCATTCTTACTGGCAGGGAATGACAATGGAAATTCAACAGAAAGCAAAATGTATTACTCTCAAGGGTTCAGCCGCACTTGTCAAGCAGTATCTTCGTAAGTTTTCATCCAGAGTTATTCAGTATACCGAACCTTCGCAGCGGTGTTTGAATCCCAACGTGATCCTAATTTCCCCGTTTCAGTTTACGGCGTAAATAGTATATTATACCAAAGAGGTATTTATCCGCCAGAAACGTTTGAGCCGACCGAACATTTCGGTTTGTTCGTTTTAATGTCAACCGATGAGAAAATCAAGAATTTCTTGGATACGGTACTCGGCCAGATTCAGGAATGGCTTGTACAAAGAAAAGTGCAGAAAATCACACTCGTCATCAGTAATGTCAATACCAAAGAGGTGCTTGAGAAATGGGATTTTAAAGTTGACTACGAAGGGCAAGTTGCCAATGGCTCTGGGAACAACGTTAATGGCGAACTTCCAGAAGTTGGAACCAAGGAGGTGCAGGCCATTCAGAAAGAGATACGAGAAGTTATCCGGCAAATAACAGGTATTTTAATGTGACACCTACTGCGAATTCTATTTACTGGAATTGTCATTAACACATATACATTTTATGTCTTTCAGGAACCGTTAGTTTCTTGCCACTGTTGGATTGCCTGTGTTCCTTCGATATTTTAACTTATACCGTACCCGATTGCAACATCCCTAAGGAGTGGGACGAGACTCAGCCGGTCTTCATAGCCAATAGTCAGGAGGTACAGTTAAGAACATTTTCTACATCCATACATAAAATGGAAACTATCGTTAGCTATAAGAACATTTGAAAGCCTGTGATATTCCAGTGTATATATATAAGACTCTAGTTAAGTTTAACTTGAATCCTCTGCAATGCAGAAGTTTGAGGAGTCGTAAACTCGATCAATAATTTTTCTATGAAAAAGAAAATGTTGAATCGAATGCTTAAGGTCTCGCGGAACATGTAATTCTATTAATCTCGTTTTAAGAAGATTCTGTATAAATACATATATTTTTTATGATATAACTAATTTTTCTCAGCTCGAAGCAGCTGTTTTAAGTTATAATATAAACAATATTTATTTTGAGAGATAATCCTTACTAATTGCACCTTACCATCCTATTTTAATGGGAAAGGGTACTGGGTGAGGCAGTCAGGATCGACAAGAATCTTGGCAAGATTTATTAAAACATAATTGACTATTACACTTAACGCAGGAATTATATTACTTTACTTGGCAAAGCATGAGAGAGATACGACTAAGAATAAAATATCCTCGTGTTTGACGTTTCATATACCAAATTGCAATGTGGTGTAACATTCGTGGATTAGCGATATATAAATCTTTACGTGTACGACTGCTCGAGACGCATAGTTGGCTCGCGGTCGCACTCGACGTCGATGAGGAAGCGCGAGTGCGCTACCGCGGCCGCTCGTATATAATAGAATATCTCACACATATTTGTGAACGCAAGAATGAAAAGGTAAACGGTGAAACGTAACTCGAATTGGCGAGCATGTACACGTGTCAATTAAGCGTCTCTTTATGCGTAAGTATACTCGTCGCGAGTCGAGCATATCTCATTGCTTGGTGCACGATCAAACGAAATACAATAAGAAATCTCGTGCCTTAGGTAAGTAAACTATATCGTCCCCCGCGATGTCCAGTAAGTAAATTGGTCGGTACCTACTACTGTGTACCCGTTCACTTTCGAACACGATCGGAGACCACCTTTAGGAAACATCAACAGCGGCTTATGCTTCGTTAATAATTGCAGCTTCGCAATTCTCTTACGATAATTTTGCTATTAACGGTAATACTTCGTGCTGCTAGAGTTTAGCCTTACAGTCCATAGTGCACTTTCTTCGCTATCAGACTATCGCGTGGATCGTATCCACACTCTCTGCCGCGAGCAGAACCATACAAAATCCATTTTAACGCTACGGTCGGCCCTTTCTTAAAATAAACTCCATCACATTTTTTTCCCTTTTTTTTTTTTTCTTTTACTTCTTATTATCGTTTCTTCTTTTAACTCTTTTTCGCTATCGTTGACGACGATCGTTTAGAGCGCGACCGTTGGCTCTTCGGCTGGACTAACCTGGTCCTTTAGTAATCTTTAACGCTCAAGCTGTACGCCGAAAAATCACTCCTAGACTAGTTCGGATTCTGGTTAGTTTACACACTGCAAAAGCTGCTGGAAATTACGGTGAGGTTTTATAAACGTACTAACTCAATTCGTCTTTGGACGTTGAAGTAATAAATAATTTTCTTACTCCCAAACACTCCTTCGGAGCAATTAATCTTATAAATGCCAATTAGGTTGCTCGGCTTTCCTCGGCTTTGGTTAACGCTTCTACCTTTCGCATCTTGAGTAGAAATTATCCTATACATATAGTTTCAAATTTAAGTTATCCTGCGCGAGGAATAAGAATCTGAGGGGTGTGCCCCGAATTAGTGGGGATACCGAAGGATCAAATCGAGATTTATCTACCGAGTACATACTATATCGCTCCAAATTTATCCAATTTTTTTTCTTCTTCCTCCGCCTCCTCCTTCTGGTAGACTCGATTTCTTATTCCTCGCTCGGCTTTATTCTCTATCTCCTTGCACCGCATTAGGCTCTTCGCAATCTCCATAAGAGGTGGAGAGAAAGAGAGAGAAAGAGAGAGAGAGAGAGAGAGAGAGAGCGAGAGAGCACGACGGATCACAACAGATCGTGACGCGCTCGTCTAGCTTTTAAATTACGCGATTTAATTCTCTGGAGTATCGTAAAAACGCGTCTTCTAGTAAAAACATTGAAAAATAAATAACGCGAAATAATATACAATATTTTACAGTAGCGCTTAGGGTACCCGTGGTACTTGGGCCGCTCTCGCGGATTACTGCCGATTCGTCATTGAAACGGACTTACGATAAATCTAATCGTAATCGTATTCATTTAATCCGATCCTCTTCACGAACTCGTCGCTGTATCTTTCTTATTTTTTTCAAAGAAAATCTAGACGTTATTCGGATGTTTTTGGAACGTCGATGACGCGTCAATCGGAGTACATATTACGCGAGTTACATTAATAATTATAATTCTCGGTACTCGGATGGTACACGGCAATAGTAGGTGTATTCACACGGACGGTTCGCCTCGTCGTCCGTGGAATCTTTCATTTATACATCTCTACTTAATTGTTATTTTGGACTATCGCTACGTCGACTTACGATCGTTTTATGCGTAAAATATCATAAAATACATTCCTCTTTTCTTCGCTATGAGCGGGACCTACTCTTTCCTCGCGAATGGAAATATGTAGATCCTTTTTCGCAGAGCTGATGCAGCTCTCGAGATGGCGAATCGCGCGATAAGAAGAGGGAAGAGTCGGTCCTCGGTGACTCACGTTGACTTTCATACAAATCGTTCGATAGGTACGAGCGACAAACCGAATTGGTAACGGAAAAGCACGGCGGCACTAGTAAGCTTGCACGGACATCATACGCTACAACGATCTTTCTCATCTCTTAAAAAGTCTCTGGTATACATCGCTACAGTCGCAGAGTGCTTCCCTCTCGCACGGGGAAGAACGCTCGAACGCTCGGTTCGCCCGCTTGTTCGTTCAGCAACTATCTATATACGTAATTGTATATGTGTCTAAAATGTAAAAAGTAAGCGGCCGCGTTTGCTTTCGCCGATCGACGAGAATGCCGCGGATAAACGATGTCTCAGCTTCCAAATAGTATATTATAGTATCTTCAAGTAAATATATAAATATAATTACCTCGACTTTCACTCAATTGTTACATATGTATATTCGAGTTATTGAATTTTTAATTGAGCTTCTAACATGAAATTCGTTATTAAATTTTCCACTTGAGAATTTGGTTCAAACGTTTTGGGAAAAAATGGTTTAGGTTCTGTGTACTGTTGGCAATTGAAGACCACAGTGAAAATGGTTTCCGACTAATTATCAATGGACAAAGGTGCCGTATAGACAAGAGTGATTGTCAAAGTGTTGGATCAGTCGCTCTACGGTTGCTTGGTGTTTCCCGATTGTATAGAGAGAATAGTAGAGAAGAAGCCTTTGTGATCGAAAAAGGGAAACAACGCGTTTAGTCGGGGCATTCAAATCGATCGGCATTCACCGCAAACGCTGTTCTCCAAGGGAATACGAGGAATACTTTGTACAAGAGCGCCCTGAACCTGTCGTTGGCCAAATAGCAAGGACACTCGCGAATTTCCGGACTTCCTGTTCCGAGAAGTGTTGTTGTACCTTCTCTTACGATATAAGCAACTGACTCTCTTTATCCTCTGTGTTTCGAGGTCGGTCGCTGAGTCGTCCGATTCCATTGAAATCCTAGATGTATACTGCCCTTTGCCGATTAATTTCGCTCCTGGCAGATATCGAACGCGGAAATTACCCGAGACTTCTTCCTTTTTCCTCCCACTGGCCGTACTCGTCGATGAAGAATGTTACTCACTCCAGGCTCTGCGCCCCAGGAAATCGAGACAGAATCTTACAGCGAGAATTTTCTTGTTTTATCGGACTGTGCCAAGAAAAACCATTTTCGGAGGGTGCTGGTTTCTTGGGAAAATAGTCACGAAGCACAGTAAAGAAGGGTTGAAGTTACGCAGGATCCTTTATCTTCACTTCAAGAATTCTTATTGCCTTGTCAGAATGAGATGACGTAAAGATGTCTATTGGTTTAGCGATTTTTACAGAGAAACAATGGATCCTTTTTTTTTCTTTTTAACCTCTTTATCTCAGTTTTCTTTTTAGAGACGTTAATTTTGATTCTACAACGATTCTAGTATAAAATCCGATACTTTTTTTAGATAGTTCGAATTCTCTCATTTTGGCTGATTGTAGTCATTATTGTTAGAGAGAAAAGGATTAAAGAGAAGATTTTTGGTCGAATCGTTTCAAGTATTATTTTGATTAAATTTATCCGCAATATTGGCCAGTGGAAGTGAAGTTTCGATTCAATTAGTGAATCCTACCTCAAAGGTACGAAATCCAGGATCATTCGAGAAGCCGAGTCCTTGGGCTCTCGTAAAATGAAATCGTTGTGTCCACGTGTCACTCGGAAGCGCCACGTGCCAGTGGCAGTTCGCCTGGTTTCTCTTGTGGAAAGAATATCACTCGCAAAACGACGATAAAGAATTAAAATAATTCACCAGCTTAATAAAAACAGTGACCAAAGTCTAGTCTGATTTTTTTGAAATATTTCCACTCGAAAAGAACGGTACACGGAATAAGTGTTTTCTTCGGTGAGAAATGAGTTCGCCTGCATAGTAAAAAGTATTTCGGATAAAGGAAATTGGAGGAGATGATATGGGCGGTCAGCGCGTTAAAATTCTATTCGGTTTAGTATCGCGAGGTGTGGTTGGGTTAACTTCATGCTCGAGCAGAGCGAGTTGAACGAGAGAATTGAATCTGATGTGCGCGTAGTATTCTTTCCACGATTTCCGCGTTCGCTATATGGGTGTAGCAGTATTACTGAATGCTGGTGCACACGCAGCCGGTGCAATTTTTGGTGATGGTAAAGTTCAACTGCGATTCCTTATCTTTGGTGCGAGTAAGCCCCACACTCCGAACGGTCCTATCGTCATTCGATAGGGCTGTTTTCCTCGGGCACCGCTCTAGGACGATCCTCCTCGTTCTCAGCGACACTTTTCTGCAACAGAAAACCATTTTTGTTTTCACGAGCTCACTCGGATAAGATTTTTGCCCTTCCGTGATCCTACATATTCATGTGTAGTTTAAAAATTCCACTTTTATTTTTCATCCGAAAGAATACTAAAATGACTACATATGATTCGTTAAATAAAATTGAGGCGCGATAATGATCAATGATGATAATGATAGTATAGTAAAAGAGAAGAATAATTCATTGTATAAAGTTTTACCAAAGTTGGACACGGTGCTGTTAAGGGCGAACAACGAAGCGATCGAACAAAAATAATTTCCGCAGCAGATTTTTTCGCCGACGTCCGTGAAATCTGAAATGTGCCACGTCGGGATTTTAGCCCGCGAGTGAGGGATGCAAATGCGAATGGAAATCACTTTTCTTCTTTCGATCTCCAGGGAAAAGGTACGCGGCACGCCACCCGCCAAAGTCAATAACGGATAGCAATAATGGGATGGCCGACAAAACAAATGTAAACTCAAAGAAATTAAGCCGGAATTCCAGTTAGTGGTTTTACAGCGATCTCGAGGTCAATTAAGTATTCAGTAGTTAAAGCGAAACTGCGCGCGGCTTCCGGCTCTGATCCATTTATTCCGACGAGTCTTCCGGCTGCTTCCCATTTGGCAGTGGTAGAAGACAGCAGAGTATCCAAGAGGGTGTCTCGTTCAACCCTCCTCTTTCTCTCGTCTCCATTTTCCATATTTCCATGTAATCTCTTTTTATCAACCCATCGATTTATCTTTTTTTTCAATTTATCTTTTTATCGATCCACATATCTTTCCATCTATCTTTATATTTTTTCTATCGATCTTTCTGCCTTTTTTTTCATCCACCAATTTATCTACTTCCGCTCTCTCATTTCCACCTGTTCTTTCCTCCTCGTCCCCTTTTACCTCAGCACCGCTTCCATCAACAATTTTCTTCTGCATGCAACTGCAGGCGTCGTTTCGATGCGGTTGTTGCCAGTGTGGTTCTTCCGCAGGTAATGGATGAAGCAGAGGTAGGCAAAGGCACCTTCGTTTCTCCCCTCGAACAAGGTTTTGTCCTCCTTCCGACCCCCGTCCTGCGGGCTTTCGACTTTGTGCCGCGACTAGCGTGCTTCTTCCTCGATATTCGCTATAATAGAACGCCCCTGGTGCCTTCTCTCGCGCTTCCGTTCTTGACAAACGAGGTTCCCGTTGCAGCTGGGTAATAGAATTGACGGCCTCGATGATGCTTTGCTTTGGTCTCGCCTTAACAAGCACCACCAAATGGGAAACATTTGCGCCCCATCGATCCTCTCTACCCTCTAATTGATGCGATCGATGTAAAACACGCTGAAACCTCTTAACCTTCGATTTCGCAATGAACGACGAGGAAAAATTCGATTTTTGGCTTTACCCTCTGGTGGCTTTGATCGTCGACATTGTTGACTGAAAATGGCACTTTAATGTCGTTACTACACAAAAGGCACCCAAGAAGATTTTTAACCCGAGATGACGGTGGTGCACACTTTGATTACTGGTCTAAATCGATTCTTTTGTGCTTGAAATATATATGTATTAGAAATAAGTATTATGGCGCCTTCTCGAAAATAATTTGCGCGTTTATTTTTGCGTATTGATCTTGCATCGTTATTTAATTACTTAATTTGTGGAATTTGGAAATAATTGGAGAGCGAAAAAAGAATTGTGAGACATTGAAATTAGATAAGATTTACCTTGAAACACGACGTGGACGTGGAAAGTTGCTCGATGGTCAGGGTACGGAGCATCATCCAGCCGGTGCATCAGGCCGACGACAGGGTCCAGGATGCAAAATACGCGAGGATGACGTTGGTCAGCGGCTCGCTTCGTCTCCTGAGGCTCTCCTGTGGCAACGTTCATCGAAATTATTCGTGTGGATCGCGAAAGCTACCCGCTAATGCTTTTGCTTCCCGGACTTTCCGGCCTAATTAGTCCGGCCCCATTAAGTTTATCTATGAGCATCGGGGTCGCGCCAAGTTCTCTGGGGAACTGGTGCCTCTCGGATGGCCAAGGCCAGGAGCAAAAGTTTGTCGAGCAGCTGGAGATTACTAGAACCTAAGTACCGAATGATTAAGCCAGAATACGAGACTAATCGCGCTCGCTTTTCAATGTGGATATTCTACTACAAGATTCCATTCGAAGCTCTCTAGAAACTTGCCAGACTCTCCTGTTATACGGAAATACGTATAAAGAAACTTTCCGACTAAATTAATATCCAATTATCTTTAAATATTATCATTTATTTCCAGCAGTTAGAAATGAAAAAAAAACCGACAATTGTTAGGGGACAATAAGTGAGGTTTATCGAAAGAGAAAATCGCTGTTTACTTCGAGTGGCATCAATGCTTTCAATAACATTTGTAGTAACACCTTTTAATCGTGCCCAGCACCCACTCGTAGTAAAAAGCATTAATCAAATATTCATTATCGATGTAGTTGGACAAGTGCCCTCGAAAGACGAGGCACATTAAAACCCCAGCAAACAAACTGAACTCATTGTCAGTAATTGATGATCGGGTGAAATCGGTTTTTGCTCGCCGGAAGGGCGGATTCGATAATAGTGTCCGCGTGAAATTAGCGGTAGCCATTAGGTTTATCTACGATCGCCAAAGACCTAGTTCTTGCCTGACTCCAGCACTCTTGCTCGATCCTGACCTCTCGAAACAAAAAATATCTGGGATATTGATACGCTGCTGTTCTTAATGACTCGGTTACACGGTGATCACCAATTAAGGTGAACCAGGGGTAACGGAGTTCCATTCATTCATCCCGTCTAATTCCAGCTGGCTTGAATCTCCCGGATTAATCGAGGCCATTAACGATTCTCACTTTGTCGGGGGGATAATTGATTGGCAAGAATCGACAGAGTCGATCCCGTTGAAATTTCTCTGTTAAACCGCTTAATGCCTCTCAATTATCGACCTTACTGTTCCAACATCCACAATTGTTTTTGCCCATTTTTATTTCCCCGTTTCAATATTTACTTGCTTTTCGCAAGCAATGCTTTTTTCCATTATACTTTCAAGGATACTATTATGAATTTTGTATTATTGTTAATAAGGGAAAAATGTGGAGTATACAATAGTTTGGTTTCTCATCGACTTTGGTCGTAGTTCCCGTTGTCGAACAGCGTTCGACGGGGATCGTTAGGGAGTTGGTAGCTTCTAACGTCTTAATAACCGGTCGTCAGTAGTTGCACTGTCTTCGGATTCGTAACTCTGGGCTACGTTATAGTTGGCGAACTATCCGCTTTGTAGCCGCTCCAAGTTAGCCGGGTTACCGCGCGTTGAATAGTTTGCAAGTCCATTATAGCCACGTTAAGGGTGCATATCTTGTATACATATAAATCTCCTTAGGGTCTCGATAGATGTACTTGACACAGGGGGCAAAACGCTTTGGCCCGCAGATAATCAACGAGCAGTTATGCAACTCGATCTAATCCTCCCCTCCTTCCCTCCTCCCTCCCCCCCATTTCCTCGCATAATATACTTCGGCTAATTTTCCTTGACTTCCGCACCGATCACACTTTAACCCAGTCCAACCCGCTCCGCCACTTAATATCGTACCCTCTACTTGAATGAGGTTTCGCGTGAGTCTCGCGATAATTAATCATTTCCTGAAGTTTCTTTCTTCCATGGAAAATCCTTTAATTTCACCCCGCTCCATTCGAAAACCAATTATTCAAGAGATTCAATAATACTCAGGAATTGGTTAAGGAATAGGATGTGGTAATAATAGAATTTAAATATCGAGGGATGGCCCAGTTTACATAGTTTCGTTTTTTTTCGAGATTTCGAAAAAAATTACCGCTTGTTAGAGGGTATGTGCCCCAGTAAATAAAAGGGTCATCGTAACATACTTTCCCCGAAAGAGTTCACAAAGGTCGTTCCCGGTGTAACGCGGTAGTGGCGCATCTTTTTTGGAGGAGCAGTAAAAAGAACCGTAGGTGGATCCTATCGCGAGTTTCTCTCCGCAGAACGGAGCTTTCGAAACTGTGCAAAGCTTTTCGCGGTAGCAGTAGTAGCGGCAGTTGCAGCAGCAGCAGCAGCAGCATTGCCAACATGAGCAGTAGTCTTTTCTGCTTGCAAGCCGGTTGGCTAGTGGTGAGTTAGCAAAGAGTTGAGCGCAGATATCGCGGAGTTCATATCCCAAGCTACTCTTCCTTTTTCCGAATTTTTTTATTCCGCGTCCGCTGCTGCCATTGCGCCTCCTCCTCCTCCTCCTTCACCTCCTTCTTCACCAAGGACTCCCGGGAACGAGTGCACGCCGACATTACTACATCCGATTCCACATTTATTAACCTGGAAATTACTGCTCCTCTCGAAGCACCAGGCGCTTCTCGCGAGCTGCCGCGCGCTTTCTGAATTACTCGCCGTCGTCGCAGCGTTCTGGTATTCACCGCTACCACGTATCCCATGCATTTTAATGAGCCGCCAATGGAACAACCCCCTCGAATGTTTTTCTTGTTTTTTCGTTGGAGCGAAAATTTTCGTCTACTTTATTGTGTGACCAACGAGAACCTTATTACTGCTGCCGGCGGAATGTTGGACT
This sequence comes from Trypoxylon attenuatum, assembly GCA_963989405.1. Classification (NCBI taxonomy): domain Eukaryota; kingdom Metazoa; phylum Arthropoda; class Insecta; order Hymenoptera; family Crabronidae; genus Trypoxylon; species Trypoxylon attenuatum. Next base: position 5,269,620 of record OZ022488.1, on the reverse strand, counting down.
AGAATGCGGAATTCAGGGTGGGTTACTTTAACTATTTGCAATGGTAAGTGATTCCTTGTCGAGGGTGTTAATGGATTTGAAGCCGGAGCAGACTGGCTTCTTTGTGACTACTATTTTTCTACTTGCAACATGCCGGTAAATATAACTAGACTTCTGCAACATTTTTAATACAAAAAGAAAATATACGCGAATTTAATTGGAATATGCAATTTGAAAAAAAGTTTATACCGTATTTTAATTTGTCGTAACACCATTTTGTCAATTTCGAAAATATCTCGTGGATGATTGGGAAGAACTCACCTTTTGCAAAGCGATGTCAGAGCCAGACGCTGGTCGCGAGGTTGAACGAAAGTGAGAGCCCTGTATGGGTTGCCGACTTCGCAGAGGGTTGGAGACTGTGGGGGGTTCTTGGTCCAGGTTGGAAGAATACGCTCTCAAAGAAACGAAATCCAGGAGGGTTCCCAGGACGGGGAACGCGGGATAGGGAAACTCTGGAACGCGCACCAGGAGAGCCCGAGGAGAATCGTGAAGACGAGGACGCGGATGCAGGAACCTGAATGGGAAGAGGAAAAAGGGCGTGGGTGAGGCTACAACAAAACAAAACACGATGAATGTCCCGATGTGCAAGCTGCAATAAAAAAAACAATCACAAGATTAATTAATTATAGTCTATATAGGATGAATTGCCTAAAATCCAAATTTTCTTACAAGAATTTTCAATTCATTTCAATTGAATTTCATTGAAATTACACGTGTAAATGTTCTCTATAATATCTCTATTAATCGTTTAAATTACATACGTGGAAAGAGTAACGTGCCGCGCAACGTCGAACAGCAGATAAGTAAATCAATAATTAATTACAAAGATCGAGTCAAATTATGGCTTGGCACGAGAACTTTCGATGCCAGCGACGTTTTACTGAGAAGAGAGGGTGCATTTGCTCGCATAACCGTGACTGGCATTACGCTGCGGATTAATGGTTATTACCATGATACTAAACTTAGCCGAGATCTGAGGGTAAGCTTCCTGGGAGGCAGTCGCATTTTACTGGTATTTCGAGGGACTAGACTGCTATACGAGTCTAATAGAGTTGACGGAGCCAGCGGGATCTCGGAGTTAGCGGGAGATTCTATTGGAAAGTGTTATTATTATTTACCTTGACAGTGCCGCTAGATGCGCTAGAAGCGGGCGAGCGTCACATCCTCGGCGAACGAAGAAAACTTATCCATATCTTGAGTGTTAGCGTTAAGAGAAATATCCGGATTAGTTATAACTTTCGCTTCGATGGGGTTAAAATGTTCCAAGTAGTTCGAGCACATATTTCAACAGGCTTAGGTACTTCCGAAGGAGGTCAGTCACTTTATTCCCTCGATTCTTGCGCACACAATCCCTCCACCGAGTTCGATCGCTAATGTTAGAACTGCCGAGCCGAAAGAAATTAGCAGCCCGAAACTTTTCACTCACGAAACTCGTTTCTTAAACATTTGCCTTGGGGAATCGCTTTAACGGGATTCCTGCAAGAGTTTTTCATCATGGAATTTCCGCTCACCGTCGAAGACGAAGTTGCGAGCGAAGAGAACTATTAGAATTTATGCAATACATTTCAGTTAAATAGCGGAAGATTTTTCGCCAATGGAGAATCGAATTACAGTGAGTGTTTTCTCTTCGAGAACAATCGGTGGCGCGAATCGAGAGAATAGGTTAAAATTACAAGGAGACAGTGGTGGACTAGTTAGAGGAATAGAGGAATCAGAGGAAGCAGTAGAATAGGTTTGTGTTTTCGAAAGCTGGAGCTGCTCGGCCTTGTACTAGACTAGCGGTCGTCTTAGGGCCTCTCCAACACTCTCGAGGCGATCCTCGAGCTGAGCGAGCACGAGAGCCATGGGGTCGAGAAACGGTCATAGTTCTATTTTCGTCCATCGTGAATCATTCGCGTTTCACCTATCTCTTCTTAACTGATGAGTAACACCGCACTATCGGTGCGAACCAAGTTCTCCTGGCCTCGATTAATTTCTTTCGTCGATAATAATCTTTGCATTAGAGACTCTGTCAGATTTTAAATGACATTTCTTCCTAATACACGAGAAGAGTTAACAAGTCGATTCCTGGGTAAATTCTCATGCACGCGTAGTTCATTAGGAAATTAATTGATATAATTTTCAGCAATTTGTCGTATTGGAAGGTTAAATAATTTTGATGGAATATGAGAAAAAGTGGAAACTGTTGTAATTAAATGTGTCGGTCATCGGTGGTCGCAGTGGAAATGAACGTGTTAACCTTTTCGCCAGTGTAGAGAAGAATAAGAAGAAGACGAAGAAGAAAGAGGAGGGGAAGACCCGAGCTCGTTGAGAGGTCGGCCTGAAGCCGCGCTAGTTAGGCTAAGCCGAGGGAAGAGTTCCGAGAGCATACCTAAAATAGTTTGTCCCTGATGAGATACTGCGAGCTGCGCGGCCCAACCAACCTGATGAAATATTCACCGGAAACTATGCTGACCGCGAAAAGCAGAATTAGGATCTCGTCTCGTATTTTCCCTGTCGGCTCTTGACTTGCGCGATATTCCGAGATAACTCTATTAGCGCGTCGAGGCTCATGACTGAGAATTTTCTTTGATTCAAACGCTTCATTGAACACAATTAATTGATTCAATCAAAAATAGACTCACTCAAGTGAAAACTCTACTCTTCATTATGACGATTCTATTAGAAATCATTATTAAAAAAAATTGATTATAAGGGAAGATAGAATATGAAGGATTTTTGCTACTAGATACACACCTGTAGCATCAAGGAGACAGATATCGTCGATTTACATTTAACCCAGTTGCGGGATTTTCGCGATAATCGTCTCAATTGATAAAAGAATGCCCGAGTTCGATTAACTTATCACTGAGAATGGAATCAGTAGCGTAGAGTTAGTTTCGCGTGGCTTGCCGTCCCGAGCAAAGCGATTTTAGATAGGCTGAACTAATCAGCCAAAGCCTTGATCCGTAATCCTCGTATGCCTAATGAATTAGCGCAATCCGACGGCGAGGGGGCTCAAGCGGGATCAATTAACCAAAAATTAGTTAGCCAGCTAGCGAACGTACTGGGGTGTTTAGCGGGTTGCAAGGATATCGTCGACCTCGGGAGAACGCATGGCCCAACAACGGATCTTGGTTCCCCTGGAACTCGAGGTCAGCTCGCAGAGGAGGCAGCAGCGTTAAGCGAGGTTGCTTGGCCAGGTAATAGGTATCAGACTACATTTCACGCTTGATCGAGACTCGACCTGAGCCCATAGACAATTTCCCAAAGGGTTCCTGCCGGATATAATGGCCTGGCCAAGGTATAACCTGGCCACCTAACTCGATCCGAGCGAGGCCAGCTCAATTCCACAGCTCTCTCTTCCCCCCCTCTCGAGGGGTGAATTCGTCAATGGATCGGACCTAAATCGAAAGCTGCTCTCCTGCTGCACCTGACGCTCCAAGATGCAGTTTCCATTCGAAAATTGTACTTCGTGGCACGTACCGGTTGGATCGTGCCTTTCTGCTTCGAGTGAAGCACCTTCCCTCACAGACTACCTCCGAGGTGCGAAGCACCACAGTCGGTCCTCACCCTGCGCGATTCACATACAATTGAAAAGTGTACGCTGGAATCTCGTTTCGATCGCTACTCGGTAGCTTCGGACGGTGGAGTTCCCGATACGATTCATCGATCTTGCTCGTTCGTGCTCGTAAAAGATTTTGCAGGTTCGCCGAGGGGTCTTGACTTTGCTTTTTCCACGTATCCTTCGATTATCGTGGCTTCTTAGTGGTGCATCTTCCCAGACTAACATTACTTTTCTCTTTTCGAACGTCTCCTCCATTCGAATCCACTCACGTGTACCTGACCCCTTTTTCCCGACTTTGACCGATTGCTTTTTACTCCTCGTCGATCTAAGGCATTCTAAGGTCTGATGCGCATCCACTTAAATTCCAAATATCCTAATCGGAAGATCCCCAACATCCAATTCCGGATGTTGCGACAATTCTCCTGCTAATACTCGCTCGGGGGCGAGTACCGTTGTAGAGAAACTATTAAGGCGATCGGTAACAAACGGCACCCTCGAGTTATTCGAGCTGGTCCGTTGTCGGTTTTGTACGGTCCGCCTGGTGCAGCGAGGCGCTTAGCCGAATTCGAGTCCACCGAATGTCCTGGCAGTCGTTATAGTTTAATGCGTCGGGTACCGGCGTCGTAATGCGGATTCATTGCCAACGCGAAAGCGTCGAGGCAGTCGCTCGTGTAAACATTGTGTACGGTGGGCGCTCGCGTACGCGCACCAGCCAACGAGAAATCCCGCAACCGCGACACGGAACCTCTATATTCGCTCTCCTTACGGCGGCGACTAGCTTTCCCTCTCTGTTCTTCCTCCTCGCAGAATTTGCCCTCTTTCTCGACTATTCCCCGAGGGACATATGCCCTTATACCATCTTCGTGAGCTTTAATGAAAGCCATAAAGCGCACTCTGGATCGTGCTTGCGGCGCGCATGGCTGCCTGGTTCTCCTAACGCGATGGGAGATGCGCTGGTTGCCGAAGCAAGTGCAGCTAGCTAGCTGCTTTCGCCATGCCTAGCCTGTGCAGACCGGATAGAGAGCGCGATTAACAATTGACGAGACGAGCGGCTCTAGAACCAACCATCTTTCTGCGTCCGACGAAACCTGTCCCGTGCTTGCCCTCCAAGCTCTCCTCTACGCCCTGCTGGGAAAAGCCGCCACGGAATTTCCCAGCTACGATCCGAAAGTGCCCTTCTGGCGAACGAGGCTGCCCTGAGGCGCTCCACTCCATCTCTCTCTCTCTCTCTCTCTCTCTTTGGCCCCGACAATGAATGTGCAATTGCTCGACACGCTGGATACGCTGCGTCGCTTTACAACGGCGCGACCGGATGGAGGGCAGACTCTCTGGTCCAATTATGGATTTAGATGTGCTTTGGAGAATCTCGCGCTGTCCCGAAGTAATGAGGTCGTGTTCGTACGAGCAGCGAGAGAGGCTCTTATAAAGTGCAGCCGCTCAAGTTTTAAACTTTGCGATCGGAGGAATACCGATCGGAAGCTTGTCTTTCCTCTTTTGTATGATGACTTTTTTCATAAATTTGTTTTTTAGTCTTTAATCGCTTTTTAAGTAAAGAGGGTTTTGATTTTCTTTGTAGATATATTTTAGGAGAGAACGAACCGAAAACCGATGTTTAAAGATGGAATTATAGAACAAAGAGACAGTCGAGTTTTTGTGAGGTCTCCGGATGTGCATACGTCGATGCAAGCGCAATCGTTCGATCGACTCTGATAACGCGCGGAACTGGAGCCAGAGACGAGTGAGTCCAGTTTAGTAGTCCCGTAGCATTATTTTATCGGCACGCTCACCCTCGATATTCCGCCTTTATACATTTTAATTCGGTGACCTTCCATTGCACGGGCTCGCACGCAGCCAAGTTAATTCCTTCCTTTTGTTCCCTGACCGGATCCATCATCGTTCCCCGTTCTATATTTGAATAATCGCGACGCATTGTTGTAATTACCCTTCGACGGTTTTAGTAAGCGAAGTGCACTGGTGACAATTTGTTCGAGCACACTCGCCACTGTCCGGACAATGCCCCTCTTCCCTTTGACTCCTCATCGCGACTCTTTGTCACGCACTTTCCGCGTGTTTATTCCGCTATTGCCCAACAATCATTTTTATTTTCACGTATCTCGTGCAAGAAACGATTCTGTCGCTTTTCACGGGAGAAATTTCATCAGCACAGTCGCATTTTAAGATGAATTTATTTATTTACCGATCGTTAATTAAATAATATTTTTGAAAAGCTGAGTTCGGTGATAGTAGAACCCAAAACAATCTCTGGATTCCTTTTACCGAGGAAAAGCAAAACCCAGGTCGGAGCGGAATTCGCTCGAAAATTCATGCAACCAGAACAAAACCGGGAAACTTGTTGCAAACTACCGCGCGACCTCGAGCGAGGATGAAAGCAGAGTTTTTCGACGGAAACGGCGCCAGGGATGGAGATATCATCAGGGTCTATAAAACACTGCTACCCTATTGGGTTATACTATGTATGTGCTGCCACTAGAGTGGAATTGGCCAGTTGTCGGAAGCTGCGACGCCGCGTGCTTTGTGTTTACGAGCAAACGATCTCATATGAATATGGGGATGCGTGATTGGCAAGCTTGCTACCGAACAGCCAAACCAAGAATACGTCAGGATAACGGCGTGTCGCGAACTTGCTTGCTTGCGCTTTCATCGGCTGCGATCCTCGTAAAACCTGCCTCCTTTCGCATAATCGTCGACACTGCGAGCTTTTACGAGCGCTTCGCTGCTTGGCGAACGACCCGATGCAAAGTGAAAGGAGATTTACATGCCATTTCGCTCGATTTTCTCGATTGTCTCGCGAATTTCCTCTCATTCGATTTTCATTATACATCGTTTTTCCAGTCAAAACCTTCAGCGAGTTCAACTTTCATCAAATCCCTTATCGCTAAATCTCACAAGATCAAATTCCACGTATTCGCGTGTGATTTATCGAATAGTTGAAAAATTAATATCCCGAGGTCAGCGATTCGCCGAATGTTTTTCCATGCATCAGTATAAAACTAGGAGAAAAACTGAGCGTGTTGCGATGAAACGGCATAAAAGTTCGGAACGGCAGGGGCTCGTGAATCGAAGAGTTAAATTATATCGGTGCCTTTGGGATTCGGATGGCAAGCGAATTCGCTATTGGATGCTTGATGGGTTATTCGGGATGCATAATTCTCGGGTGACGCAAATGTTGTGCCAGAGCGTCGTTACGCGTTGTAAAATCTATCGTAAAACCGAGGGGTAGGTTCGTATCTCTCCGTGGTAGTTTGTAACGGATGTTTTACAGGGTGGTACATCGAGTTACAGTTTAATGGCTCCCACCATAAAGACTCACGCTGGATGCAAGTTAGTCGGGTGCTTTTGGGATAGAACAATATTTGCTAGGATGGTCGATAAGATCCAGGAGACCTATGTAGATGAGGATCAACAATAAGATCAAGTTCGAATTACTCGGAGGGAGTTTCGAGTAATGTGTCGCATCCTTTGATGTCACGCCGTAAAGTCAACCGGATTGGCGACCATTCCCTTTGCTCTGTACACCGGCGACAGCTAATGGAACATTATCTCATACTCGAGCACCGGCATTATCTTACGTCGAAGGCCTTTGATACTCCGAATTCGAGTAAATGCCCCTCTGTTACTTTAGGGATTCGATTACAAAGGAGCACCTCCTTGAGTCCACGACACTGGGCTTTGCTAACAAGTGGACGCTCCTTCCACTCGGAAGTTCAATTCGGCGGCGAGTGTTTATTCTAACGAATGTAGCACTCCGTTCAATTTTGCAACAGATGCAGGATTCTTGCCTGCTTGATTTGAGATTCGAAAAATTTGAAAAATCCATATTGGCAGATTGGCAGATTTCACAAAAATATCTTCAGCCTCTGAAACTCTGAGGAGATTCAGCAACAAGCGTATTGGGTATTCATGGGTTTGCTTAGGGTGAACGTTTACGAGATCTAGCGAGGAATCAGCTTCGCAGGTGAATTTTCTACGCGGATCCGTCAGATTCTCGTTGTGAGGCGACTGACGATTGTCGGGATATTGGAATTGCCCGAGGAGTACTCACGAGGGCGAGAATGAGGAGAAAAATAGGGAAGAGGGTGTTCTTCGAGTAAAGTGGATCCTATGAGATCGGGTGTCAATGGCATTGGGCGGTAATCACGGTGCAATGTGCACGGTCCCTTGCACTTCTGCGAGCGGATGACAAAATGCAAAGCACCCAGTGAAGATTTGCATCCGAACTGGCTTGGTTTACGCGCTGCCGGCTGCGATCGCGGCTTGAAAACGAGTCACTCCCCGCTCGATTATGCGAACGTCGGCGCCGTACGGAGCTGCGTCACGGGCTACCTGCATCCTGGCATAATTTCACGGATCGCACAAAGCCACGTCAGACCTCCTGTCTACCTTCCCCGTCGACACCAACTTTTTTTTCATTCTCGCCAACCTCAGTCGCGCCCGAAAATTAAGATTAAATATCCTCCGGCCATCCGCTTATTATGCAATGAGATCCAGCACGCAGCTTTTTAAGAGAGAATTTTTTTATTTTTATCCCTCAGACCAACATGGTTCTTTTTCTTTTAGACTAATTTTATTTCTAGAAAATCTCAGGAGCTTATCGCGAGTAGTAGAATCCAAACTTCCGGTAGAATGAAAAGTGGAAATATACAGGGGAAGAGAAACGGGTTCGTTTGCGCACGATTTGTACCGATTCTTCGATTTGTCAAAAGGTGAAGCGCGCGCGTGTCCATCGAAGAAACCCATCGAGAAGATCACAGCTCTTTTGTTTTTCTCATGCCCACCGGAAGTCGTCCGAACCCGAGAGAAAGTTTGTCGCGTCAGCGAGCGGTGAGTGGAGTTGGAATTGATTCCTCAAGAAAAAGAGAACTCGTTTTTTCTTTGTTTGGCTTTACCACGACACCGTCCACGCTCGACTTCCTCCGAAAGCCGCGTCTGGCTGAGAGAGCGGAAGAAGCGACAGGACGACACCCGAAAACTTTTCTTACGATGTTTCGAGCCGTGGATCCTTTTCCCGAGCAAATTGAGTATCGTGGGTGGAAAATATTCTTGATAGACGTCGGCCTCTGAAAACTGAGGTTTTTTCTCTCTTGAGAAGGATTTTCGTGGTACATTTGCTCTCGGTTGACTATACAAACTGTGAACTATAACTCTTCTATTAGATTCCAATATCTATTATATCTACGACTATGTATTTGCAACGATAAAATCAATTGGTTCGGTTGAATCATTTTGTATTAACACTAATTTATATTAATAAAGTAATATCAATTTGGTTTCGCTCCCGCCAATGGTATTCGTGATTAATTATAAAAACGATAGAAATAGAAAATTCCAAAAAGCAATTTATCTAAAGAAACGAAAAAAAATAAACTAAATCTATGAATCTCACAATCGTCTATCTAAATGCGATTTTTCTTGTCACTGTCGATCTTTTTCCTATTAATCCTGCAAAACTCCATATCACCAGGATCTTCCTGAAATCAAAAACTATTCACGAGTCCAGTCAGCAGGATCTTTTTCGTGACGAGAGAATGAAAAACCGTCGATTCACAGTCCTAACCATCTCCACGCTTCTCCTCATCCTCGAGCGATCATTTTATCATCAGTCGAACCGTTCTTGTCTCCCCTCGTCCGTCAAGCCAACCAAATCGTTTCGTCCAACCTTTTTCCCCTCAGGATTTCACTTTTTTCCCACAATTTCCATTGCGCGTCATTTACTCGATCTTCTTTTCGTCATTAGTTGAAAGGTATCGCGTAATACACAATACACGCATGTTACCGACAAATTGATCTATAATTAATTATACCGTATGTATTTTTCTTCTTAGCAGCGAGAATCTTGTTGGAAGAATTTTTCGATTTCTTCGAATGTTTCGACCTTTTTTTTCATCATCACTACACGTGCGTGCACACATACACACACAGATTGAACCTGTACTTTTAATTAAAAAACATGAAGGCCTCTGGCTGAAAAGCGTTTACTTTGTTCCCGCGTCGGATTTTCCAGAGAGGTTCTATTTAAAACGATGTGTCGGATGGTTGGGCAATGAAGTTTTTTCGACCGCGTTCCGAACCCGTTATTATTAATTTGATTCGCGAGGGCGAGGCTATCGATCGTGACCGTATGAATTATTAAAAGTAAAGAGTTGTGTTCGGTTGCATTGGTAGCCGATCGAAAGAATACTTACGCGTATGAAAGAAAGAGAGTGAAAAGTATACACGTATATCGGTCGAGGTTGAAATATACTACATCGATCGACACATTTTTCAAGCCAGCCGCGTCTTTATACTAGAATGGCTTCCGGTCTCGCTTCCGGTACTGTTTCCGGTACACAGCTATCCCCGCGCCAAGTTGAGCCAGCGCTCCAGTTAAAAGGGACATTTGTCCCGTGTGTAATTTGAAAAATCCAACCGCATTTCGAGGGCGAATTCTTCTGGCTTCGTTTCGCGGCCCATTTTCGGATGATTCTGTCTCGCGCGTGCTCGGTATAATGAACTCCCTTTTATTACCTTTTCCGCAGAGTTAACTAGTTCCGCGTTACTGTGTGACGCTTCGAAGAGACGATTTTTATAAATGTTGGTAGGATCTCGGATTCCCCTCGATTATAACACGATTGAATAGTCAAATGAAAAAAAATATTCACATTTACATATTTGTTCGAATCTCTGCTGGAATGGTTATCGTTTCTAGAACATTTGAAATTGGATAAATCATAATAAAGTCCGTGAAAAAAGCATATGTAACTACGCAGCATTAATTTTCTGAATTAGACATTTTCCATAGCGAAAGTATCTTTATCGCAGCGATAAAAGTAGACACGGAGATCGTCGCCAGCAGTTGGCCGGGGTTAATTGCGCGCAATAAAGAATTTCCTAATGGACACGAAATGAGCAAAAGTCAGAGTGAGAGTTCTCGCGAATAATCGTTGAGCATCAGAGTGGTGGGCGAGCGATATGCAAAAAGATAGTCTGGCTATAATAGTGGTTCGCGTGTCGCACGAAATGCAGTTCGTAAATGTTGCATATCCTCTAGGCTCCCAGCCACTTGAATAGTAGATTTCGCGCGATCTACGCGATACACTATTGATTTCGAACATTTGTAGCTCGCTGCATCTTTGAATCTCTCCTCGGTGCTCCGGTGAAAAATGCACGGTACCCGCTTCCCATTTCCACCTTTTCACGAAAGCTCGATTCTTTTGACGCATTATTCTTGCCAGGATGGCGATGGAATAAATGGGATTTGAATTCGAATTCGACTTGACGTTCGCCAGAACAAATCCGGGCTCTAGAACGTTGCTAGCCTCCCTAGCTGCCTATCCGTCAGTCCCTGTAACGCAAACAATGCCAACAAACATAGCCCCGCAAACACGCCAGTCACAATGCTGTAAACAATAATAATGCGACTAACGTCTGCGTTACGCAAAACTGTAACTAAGGATCAGCGATTGAGTCGAATTTCTCCTTGATGTTTGATTGATTCCTGTCATTGTTCTATTGGAATCCTAAAGACGCTCTGAATTATGGTAATTATGAATAACGGTAATTAATTAATTTTATTGGTTTCCTTAGATCAGTTTTTCAAGAATTCCTGTTTATCGGATATCGAGTATAACGCGATTAACAGGTTGTATCATTGGTGTAGAGAGCACTCTCGAAGGAAGTGTCAAGCTCGTTCGTGTCGGGTCCGAGTGGCGGTAAGAGAGTGGTCAGGTTCGATCGACTAACGAATGAGGGATATAGTAGGCAAAGGGGGAGGGGGGCAGTAGAGCGGTTGGCAGGTGGGTCAGTCTAATTTGACAGTGAACAGAGGAGACAAGCACGAACAATAGAACACACGTGCAGACGCGCGAACGCGAGCGTCAGCTAGGATCTCGTCGTACGGTTAATACGACGACGGGACTAATGAGAGGGATGCATCCTGAGGATCCAAGCGCGAAACGCGAGCCGAGTGCGATCCCTTCGAATTCGCCTCTAATTAAACCGTTAATGAAGACCCTTCCACGACTCAGGAGGCAAATTAACTCCGATAAGAAATTACGATAAGAATTAACTTTCAGAGAAAATCAACAGGAAAAGTCAAACGAAATATTCTCGGTGGGTTAAAGGATTTTGTTTTTTTGTTTTTTTTTAATCAATATATGTTTGAGTTAGTTTCGCAGGATTTGTTTGAGGGCATCGCGTACCGTTTCGTTTTCGCGTTTAGCTTCTGCCGGATTTTATTCGTGCTCAGTGGCAGCTGCCACTTGTCCTGCTTTTTGCCCTTGTGCCCTGCGTCCCGATTGGTTTTCAAAGTGTCCCAGTCGCGACTGGCGTGCGCTCTTTGTCCTCTCTGATAGCAGCGGCACTCGCGAGCACAATGCAAGAAAAGCTTCGATCATCGGATCGTCGGCGAAACGAACCACGCAAAATGTGTGCGGATCGCGAATGAAAACCGCAGGAAATTCGATTGAACCGATGCAAATAAAGCTGCGGTGCCATAGAAAGTGGAGGGGAGGACGGGGTTGGAAGTTGTTATTCATTGACAAACTCTAGCAAGTGGAGGCAAACCGTAAACTTCCGTGGGAAGCTGTACATCGAGTTGTAACCGGAACTCGAGAGAATCAACAAACTAGAGAAGGAAAGTTGTAGAGGAACCTTGTTTCGAATTTCGTCAAGTGTTTCCTATTGAAAGAGTGATGCGTGACTAAATCGCGCTTTCGCTAGCCTGAGAATATTAAACCTTTTTCTCTCTCTCTTTCGAGTCGGGCATTATTTTCGTTTCTCTGGAAATTCCTACCTTTCTCCCCCGCGAACCGTGAAATTCGAGGCTGCCAGAAATTAATTATAAAGCGAAAGGTGCACCGAGGTGAAACCGTGGCGGGCAGTATTGTTCGGACCGCGAACCACTCGTTAATTAAATCATACCGAAATACGGAGCTTTGTTTTCGCGCGGCAGATTTCTCGAGATAACGCGACCCTTCGCGACACAGTTCGCTTCCCGACGTCCCCATTCAATTCTACTTCTCTCCTGTCGACGGAAAAATGAACATACACGCCTACACTGATAACCGGAGAGTGTTTCCGCGAACACAATCAAAGTTTCACCATCGGTGCATCACGCCGTTCGCTTGGAATTTGGCTTTATCCATTTGCGTGTCGAGCGGCGATTTCGCCACTCTCGATGCGCACGATGCTTCTACGAACGATTTTCCAAAGTGTCTTAGGAAACGGGAGTGATCAAAGGAGTGATGTAGATGAGAAACATACGTAGTATTTAGGTAGTGAAAAAATAGTGAAGAAGTAGGAAACAGAAAGTGAAAATGGAAAGAGCGAAATGAGTCTGTAAGGTAATATGTAAAAGCGAAACCGGGAGAAGAAGGGAAAGAGAGAAGAGGCGAAGTGGCACTTAAGGGTGCTTCACGCGATGTAGGAGTGGTTTCAGCGGCTTTTTCCGGAAGCGATCAGCCCTAACGACAAGGGTGTGTTTTGTAATCAGCGAACTGTCCAGCACATCATTTTCCCAGGGAGAGTTTGTGATTTTCTCTTGGCGCGGTTGCACGCAACACCGGGAACTAGACGCGCGAGAATTGGAGTGTAGTTACCTTCGCGAATGAATATAGACCTCACGGCGGAGATACTTCGTATGCAAACTCGCGGCTTGTCGGAAACGCATCACGCTTACCAGTTGGATCGAGGATACTTTGTGGCTGTTGCTGACAGGCACTTTGCGTTTGTTGCTTTCTAACTCTGCTGTTTCGTTTATCTCTCCATCTCTCTTTCGGAATATTTTCTTTATTCTTAGAATTTCACTATTTCGACGATACAGCTACGATACGTCGACTCAATTCTTTTATCTCCTTCTTTCAATTTCATTGATCATTCCTAATTTTTATTTAATTATATATGTTTCTTGTTTCTGTAAAGAAAAATTTCTACTAGAATCGTAATGAAACAGTCTTGAGACTGAAGTTGTTAACGTAGTCAATATTTCGAAAGATAATGCCTCGCATAACTCAAAATTAACTCGCGAGACATTCAAATGTTCTCTCCCACGCGAGCGTTAAAATTGCAGGCAGAGGTTCAGTAAATCGCGACGCTATGTTAATTCGCTGTAGTATGTTTGCATTGTGCAGTCTTACTCCGGTGAGACAAGAAGCAAGTAAATGCAATTCTGCTGCAACACGGTTAATTCCTACTTGTTACCTGGAAACCGTGTTAAGGGGAACTCCGGTGTATTACACCTCGGACGAAGCCGTGGTAGGACAAATCGCCGCTACACGAGTACTCTGTATGCTTACAGTTCTGCATTAGCATTTCCTAATTCAGTAAATTTCAGAATTACCTAGAATTACGGTACTAAATTCGAAAGAATTAATTCCTCAGAAATCAACGATTGCCTTTGTTGGAGAGTTTAAAAAAAAGTAAAGAATTCTATTACAAATAGATGGGAAAATTAAATCTGAAACAAAGATGAACGACACAATAAGTTACTTTGTTCTCCCAACTGCAATTTAAATCCCAATTTGTTGCTGTTAGGTGGTTCGACTGTGTTCACTGCAGGATACAGGACCGCTGACATAAACTTCGAAAGTTTATCTTGCCGAATTCGATTGACAGGCGGCAATGTTCACGGATAAATTCCAGGATCGAACATTGGCGCGCGGCGCGAGTTTCCAGTGGACAAAGAACATCGGCTCGGTTTTGGCGATCGTTGTCCAAGCGGTTCGAATTGACGCGTAACACGTGATTTCCCGTGGAAACAAAAAACAACTGCGAGTGTCGATCGTTGCGGTGCGCATAGATAATTGCGTGACCGTGGTCGAGTCGCATTGCTGAACGGATGCGAGTGCGTCCGTGCGTTTTATGTGCGGGGAACACGTTCGACGCGCATCGACGCATGTCTTCTCTTTCGTTTTTCAACCCGTTTAATCGAACGATACACCCTTACCGTTAAATTTCGATTATCGAGCCGACTTTTCTACTAAAAAGTCCCCTTTCGAAAACCTAGTACCAAATTTACAACAAGTCATTCTTTCTTCGTTGTAAAACGTTAAACATTTTCCTTAATACATTAACTTCATATTGTTTTATAAATTGTAGTTTCAAGTGGAATTGAAACAAATGAAAAACGACTCGCAATCGTTCAAATGAACTTTTCCCAAGGATCTAAGCCCACTCTGCTGAATATTAACCCCGTTGAACCGATTCTCCATCGGGCTCAGGGGAAAAATTCTAGCGCAAAGTTGCAAGGGACAATTCAAAAAGCCAAATTCCAGAGCAACCGAGCTGTGTCAAGTTTCACCACCGATCATTCTGCCATGCACAGGGGAAGCCAGTTGTGGACGTAGCTTTCCACAATCGTGGCAAGGGTGGGTGGCAATTAATTCCGTTTTACCGATTTACCGCGACAATGCGAGTTCGGCTGCAGGCTGTCCACAGGCACGCGCCACTCTGCCGTTCTATTCACCAGTTTTCCACCCATTTTCCCACCCATTTTACCACCCTCTTTGAACAGTGATGGAAACCACCGAGCGATTTTCCGCGGCTCGTCGAAGGGCCTCGAGCTCCGGCATCGGCCTCCGAATCGGTCATTCGGATTGAAATGGGGGTGAGGTGGGTAGGTCACATTGAAAATTCTCTGTGATTCGGCGCAATTGATTAGCCCGCAGCCCCTGAGCCTATTTATGCAGGCTTGCATCCACGCACGCTCGTGATTTCAGTTTGCATAGCAGCCGGACTGATCTAGACGTACAAACGCGCGCATCCGCTGGATTAGTCGCTCGTGACAATCAACAATACCCGACTGATGCGACGAACCCTCCCCAACTGCACCACCCGAAACGTGTCACTGGCAGTGTACCATTCTCCCTCTACTATTGGTAGAGGCCTCTCTTTCGCTCTTTCTTCCATGAGGCGTGTCGAAGATCGACAGGGAATCACGGTCCACTCTTTAAGCGGATTCGCAGCTTTTCCCAGTGCACCCTCGTCCTCTGGGTTTCTGCCGTGAGCTTATTGTAACGCGCCACTGGCTACACGATATTGCTACGAAGGACGATCGGCTTTTTTTCCGCGCGGAGACCCGATTCTGCCTGCCGCCCGCCGCATGTACATGTACTGCTCTCGGTTTATTTGTCCGACTAGGATTACTTGTCTGATCCTTAGTTATGTTCCCAGTTTTTCACCGTTATCGCGGAGATTATTTGCTCTTCCCTGTCGCCTAACGAGCGGGTAAACGCTCTCGCCGCGGATTATACTCGGATTTCCGCTGATTAAATTACTCCAGGTTTCACCCCATTCGCTGCACTTTTCGGTCATTTTTAAGCTACATCCGGATTTTGAACTTGACTAGTTTGAAGTGTTCTTCGGAATTATAGAGTACGGATATATTATATTAAAAGTGCTTTTAATATAAGGGGTGTTCCTCGGTTCTTTGCTGGCTATTCAGCCAAAGAGAACTACAGAGTTCCGTAATTCTTCCGGAAATCATCCGAGATCCTTTTCTACGATTTCCACCAAGAGTCACAATGCTGTAAATAGTTCTGCTCGGTGTGTCCTTTGTGCGCTTCTAGATAATAAGAGAGGCAGAGGCGGTGGTATTCCCGGAATATTTGGAATCCAATTTAAAGAGGAACTGCCGCGCACCTTGTAAGAAAGAAAACCAGCCCTCCACTCCTTTCGCCAATAAAGGCGAGCTGGGTTCCCCGCGATCCTTCTGTCGCTGCGCTTTTCCCCAACATTGTGCGCTTCTCCACTGTATCGCCGACTGTCTTCTCCTCTCTGTTTTCGCAATTCAATAGACGCTCGCTCCTGCCTCGACAGTTTTATCTCTCGCCAATGATCTCTCGACGTTTTTATGAAACACAATATCTCCGATTCTTTTTGACGTGAAACGACTGTTTTCCACAGCTTGCTATTCCAATCAAAGGATGCTGTTTGCTTCGCGATCCGATGAACTTAATAATTGTGGTAATTGTGGTATCTTTCCAGAAGTCGAAGATCGCGATCATTTGATCAACGTTAACAATCAAATGGCAGAGGGTATTTGCGTAGGCTCACGTATTCCGTTGGCACTACCGCGGCATATTCATACGTCAAGGTGTTATTCTGCTGCTGGACGTGAAGCTACGAAATCACGTACCACTGGGTCTGCTTCCTCGAGAGAATGCCAGAGTGTCCGTCCCACGGGAACCCCACGATCATCGTGTCCCGCCAATTCTACTTTCCTTCCCTCGAATCAACCTATGTCAGGAATCAAAGTTCTTTTCTGCCAAAAACTACTTTCGCTTTAACTGCTCTCACCGATTTTACTGCCAAGTACAAATCGGGTCTAACAAGTTTGTTATGCTACTGATTCTCTCGTTCCTTTTGTCTATTGCGAATCGATCGTTAGTTTAATTTGCCAAAAAATTCGACTCGCTCCAACTGGCCGTTACCGAGAAATTGTCGAATGCGGAATTGACGGCGATCGTTAAAAGGACGTTCTTCCGATCGCCTAGTAAAAAGTTAACGATTCGCGGGGAAAACGATGGCTATTGCCCTGCCAATCATCCTGATAATTAATGATTCCTTCGAAAATTGCGTTTCAGGATATTAATAATGCTGTGAGTCATTTCTTTCTCTGCGATCCCGGCGGCTCGTTACTTCTTCGCGCGAACGCTCGTGATGAATTTCTTTTCGATAATTAACAGCGCGATTAATCATTACTGTGCGACTTTGTTCAATTTTTTGGCTTCCCGTCTCTCTCTCTCTCTTTCTTTCTATTCCTTTTGTAAGCTTTATTGTAGATGAACTTTTTTCCGCGTACCCTGACTGGCGCAGCCTTTTCACGGAACTTTTCTCGTCGCACTTATAAATAGAGTAGAGCGGGATGGAAAAAAAGAGGGAAATATTAAGTCTGGTCGAAAGTTTTTTCTCCTGCTGGCTACTTATTGCGCGGGACGAAGTTAGTTTTGAAATCGTCGGAAAGTTTGAAGTTTAGGCAGCTATCAGCAAACGTCGAGTTCTTGAGAGCATCGACTTCACGGGCATTCAACGAATAAATCATCCGGACCACGGTGGCGAACCTCCCTCCCGGAACCGGTCTCCGGATCGACTGGCCAAGAGTTTGCCCATGAATTACTACAGTTTTGAGCGTATTTCCGGGATGTAACAGGTTGGCCCGTCCCGGCAAAGCGCACGTGCGAGAACTTTCTATTAGCGACGTGTTCCTGGTAAAAGTAATAGCCAGTGTTCGGGCACATTCAGCCCGGAAACCGTCCGAACGAACCATCGAGGAACTAGATGCTTCAGGGTGAAACGGTGTGTTCGATAAGTTTGCTCGATAGTGTTTCGCAATCCGGGGAAAAGTTGCTTTCGCGGCACGAAGTTCGATTAAAAGACGCGGTTACCAAAATCGATCTAGATTTGCTCCCACTTTTATGACCTACGCTGCTACTGTGCTCACTTCCGCAATTTCCACGATTTACAAATTTTCGCATATTGCGATTTGCGATTTGAAAATTGGAATATCTGCAAACTTGGAAGTCTCAAGTTGAAAAATTTGATTTGTAAAGTTCACAAGATTTTAATGTTATTGAATTTTAATTCTGTGGTTCGTGACCATCAAATATTCCAATCGATCTTCGATGCAAGCAGAAACTAAAAGTCAAAGATATTGGGTATTGGCAGAGTTTTGCACCTGATAGAGAATCATTTCGCGAAAAATTGGAGAGACTCATCCGAAAACGACCGGAATGCAATAAGACGTGGGAGGATGCACTTCGCGGCATGAGACGCGGAGATTCCGTAGCAGCAATGAAAATTTGTATTGCGTTTCTTTGAAGGATTTTTCCTCGCGACGTGCGGCCTCTTTTAAAGCTGACATCGTCGTTCGGGGTCTTGGGAGTGAGCATCTATAAAGCCGCTCCGAGAGGAATCTTTTGTCGCGACTCGCTATATTTACCCCTCTGTCTTCTCATACCCAAGAGACAATACCAAATTCGGTTCTCTCTCCCTCCCTCTCGATGGTTGCACCAAGCTCAAAGCGATCGGAGGTTTGTGTCGAGGAAGACCAATTTATCCTAGCGACGATCGAACGCCTCTAAAATCCACCTCGCGACAAGAGGACCCTCTTTCCCACTAGCATAGCCCTTTCGGGTTGGTTCCGTGTTCTCTCCTCTCCTGTTTCGTGTTATACATTGTCCCACTGCTTTGTCGGGGTTCTCGTGGTAACCGGAGTCTCTCGTAGCGAGGAGTCTCTTAGTGGACAATACGGTATAATTGGTCTGCTAGGTAGTTAAAGTCGATGGTTAGCTGAATCGATCATTCCTACCTTCTACACAGGTTGCAAACACTGTTACCTTCCTCGCTTTGAATTAAACTCGCTTTCGATTGTCCGAATCAAACGTTTTAGTTCACTTTGAATTTCCTTAAGAATATTTTCTTTCACATTCTCTTTTGCTTCTTCAGACTGAACTAGGAGTCCTATCGAAGTCTTCACCAGCATGAAATTTATGGAAATAGGGTTTTAAAAGTCAAAAATAATTGTAACACCGCTAACCGCGAGAGCTTCGAATCTTCTGTTCTTTTTTGCAAACGGCACATTCTACTGCGGTCGAGATAATGCTCCTATCTCCTGGCATCCGAAATGAGCTCAGCAACCGCGGGTGCAGTCTTCAAATGCAACGCTGAATATAAACCAAAGCATATTAAAAACAAGCGTACACGCAAAAACCAAAAATGGGAAACATAAGAGGTACACCTACCTGTGGTAGAGCGAAAGCTCAGAGCGAACGAGCAGGAGGTAAAAACGTAAGATTAAAAAACAAAGATAATTTGCCGAGATGGAGTGACGTTTAATCGTAAATCAATAAAATTAATGAATTAAATAAATAAATTAAAAATGTTTATACACATATTTATATATATAATATATATATATATATAATATAATATAAAACATAAATAGGGTCCCGAGACTGCTGGAGCGTAGCGCGCATCCCTACGCGCGCCCTCTCCCACCTTCCTGCCTTCCGTCCTATCTGTCTAACATTCTCACCCTTCAACCCTAGTTCTTCCATTGACGAATTAATACCCGAAGAATCCTGGATGCCAAAGAAAAATTGTCGAATAATCCCTGTTCCTCCTAGATCCAAATATAGCGATTATTCGATTGGTTTTTACTAAAAAATTCCTAATAAAAATAGGGAATAAAAATTTTTTGATGGTAATAGATTGATCCAGGAAGTTCTTGGGTAATGTAGCATCCCCCGTTCGTTCACCCCTTCTCTATCGCTGGCTCTCCTCGTTAACTACCTTAAATCTCTGCTTTAGCTAGCCTAACGTGTTACATTACCATATTTTACATTAAATCGTTTTTGCCCCGTGGTCTCCCTACATCGAGAGGGCCCCTGTCCCGTCTGGCTAATTTCCAGCGTCGCGCTATATTCGTCTCTCTTCCCTCTCTCTTTTCACCTTTTTTCCTCTCGGTCTCCGGCCGCTGCTCGCGACTCGCGACTGACCCATCGAACGGTGCCGGGCCAATTAGAGTTCCGCATTGATTAAGAGCTGCGCGACTGAAATATTAGCGGCGACGAGAACGTACGAGAGGCTAATAGAAGCTGGATGAGATCCTTGAGAGGGTCGGGAAGCACACGGTTTTCATGGTGGCGCCGCAGTCTTCTCATATACCGAGGCGCGTCCGTCTCTTTTTCGGCATCGTTGCGGCTGTTCCCATTTCCAGGCGGGCGCGCATATACGGCTGGCTGGCTGGCTGGCTAGCTGGCTGTTCGCCGGCAACTTTATATCCCAGAGGTGCGCTCCACATTTTCCGCGAGCACCGGCGAATGATAAAGGATCCCTCTGCTGGCAGGGATGAGCCTCGACTCCCGGTGGTTTCACCGGTGAAAGCGGGACGAGAAGCTGATCCGTGTCGAGTCGAGCGGAGAGAGGTGAAAAGAAGAAGCCGGAGAACAAGCGCGCACGGCTATGAAAATGGCCATTTCGAGAGAGGGGGAACTCGATTCGTAAGGTCGGCTATCTATCTCTATCTCTCTTTCTCGCCGAGACAATTCCAAGCGTTCCTACTATTTCTACGCCGTCCTTGATCGAGACCCTGGGCTCTTTGGTATTGTTCTCCCCGCGGAGACGCTGAGAAGTGCGAGTTTTGAACGCCCTTCTGCCTGATTTCTTTCCTTTTCCTTACTCCTATATAGGTGGCTCTGATCATCCTTTGAGGTCAAGCACCACTTCTGAATCACGAGCTTCGCTCGCTTGAACGCCCCTTCACTCACTCCCTTACACTCTCGAGACTTTTCATTCGCTCACTCTTTCGCTCTCCTCGCTCCAGTGCCAGACTCCGAAGGGGATTGCGACTGGTTCTCGAATCAGACACGTCCCTCTCGCATGCCACGCAACCAGACACACACGCGAACAAGCGAGCTACCAGGCACTCTACTCGCCTGTCGCATCCACACGCTTCTCCGAGCACTCTCCTCCGCACCTTTTCACGCGCTCCTGCATACTTTCCTGCTCGCGAATCGAATTCTCATGGTGGAAGCGTGCGTTTCTAACAAGGGAGAGTACGCTCGCGTGATCCAGTGGATGGAGAGTGAAGAAGCGGAAGACGCGACACGAAAAAGGGGTAGCGAAAGTCCCGCGAGGAGAAGAAAGTGGAGGAAAGAAGGTGGTGCGGTAAAGGATCGTGGAAGATGGAGGATCAGGGAAAAGGAGAAACAAAAGGTGGGGAGAAGAAATATTGAGAAGGTACAAATGCCCGGTCCAAAGTTCCTTTGGAACCTCCGTCCCCTATTCTATAGTACGAAGGACTCGTCCTAATGCCCGCTGTCGACGCTACCAGGATCCCCGCGAATCCTGCCTACGTTTTTTTTATCGACTCTTATTACTCCCTTTCTCTTTCTATTATCTCTGTCTCTCCGAATGGCGAATGCCTTTCTAATTTGTGAGACGCGGTTTCTCGAGCTTTCGATGCCCCGTTCGGCCGTATCTCGGTTTTGGGTCGCGCGTTGGCCCTCTCTCACGACTTCCGCTGCTTGGTGACCTCGTGCAAAGTTGTGAATCGACACTGTGGACCGAGCAGAAGCGCTCGTGGCTGAGCTTTCGCCAGTTGCCGGCTTCTGCTCGGCTTGGTAAAAGGGCCCCGCGCGATTATCGCTAGCAGTAGTAGGAGGTCGAGAGCCCCAGCTTGCAGGAGAAGGGTGCCCTACGTCGATTGTACACACTTCCGGTGCTGATGACGTCCTTCGTCTCGCACCGCAGACCCGTGAAGCCCTCCGCACATCTGAAACAAAATCAATTATTTCCATAAATAATCCAATAATAAACCAATATATATTGTTTCCACAAATAAAGTATACATCGAGAATCCAGTGAAACGTATGCTCGCAATGCAAATAAACATGGATAATCGTCGGTAGTTTCACTGTTAACTCAGACAGTTTACAAGCGCGAAATATCCAGCTGTGAAAAGTTTCCCTGGCAGTTGGGAATTTATTCTGCTCGAGAGGGAAACTACGAGCGCGCAACTGCACGAGCGAGCGAGAGTCGAATCCGAGAGGGTGGCTCGCTCGACGAAGAGCGGAGCGGACGGGATCTTGCGCGCAGCGAAAGAGAGACGGGCGACGATGAGTCGACGAGGTTTCTTTGGAAAAATAATGTTATGCCGACACGGCTTCGTATTTATAGCAACGGTTAACTAACCGCGACGAGACGTGTCCCTCGCGCGCGCACGGCACTCTTCTTTGCCGTCGGCGCAGACGGTACACCCAAATCAGAAATATTTGCCGGCTTGGCCACTGGGCACGCCGCTTATCATTTCTTTTTATAACGTAGTTCCACGCGTCCCTCACTTTTCTCGGAGTTTCCGCCTCGGATTACACCATTCTGCGACCGTGCCGCGTATAATTAGATGGATGGAGGATTAACTAAATGTCTGTCCAACCAGCCACGATGCTCGCGAGTCACGCAGGCCCTCGAGATAATGAATAGAAGGGAGACTCAATTTTGGCCCTATTCATCGCTCGAGATTCTTCACGTGTGACGCGCAATAGTCGACTACTGAGAATCAAAGAGAAGTTTTGTCACGCCGCTTCACTTCTACCCTTGCGAGGCTAATTACGAAATTAGCTAATCTAACTCGATTCAAGCAACTTTTTTACTTTCAGTATAAGTAATTATATTGATTATAGTACATGATACATATGCAGAAGAATTAATTAAGAAATAAAGCCAAATGAAATAATATATTTTCTGAAAAAAGATTTAATAAATAAATTATTCTGTTTCATAGTAATGCAGGAAAAAAAACGCAGCACCGACAATTGACGGTTCGCGAGACTATAGCCAATGCGTCGTGTCGCGACGCGTCGTCTCGCATTTGCCGAGGATCGCGGAGGAGCGAGGGGTGCGGAGGAACGAAAGCGCGACGCGTGGCGTCGCGTGCGATAAAGCGTATTTTTGTCAGGACAAATTTGGAGCGTCTGAGCCGCGTCGTTTTTATTTCGCGAAATCATGTGCATAGGTAAAGTCTCTCGGTTCCAGAAGCGTCCCCAATGAAAAGAGGGGAGGAGCGAGCGCGTTACACCGAGAAGCTTCTTCGAGTGGCCTCTTCTCCTTCTCTTTCTCTCTTCGGCATTGAGAGAAGAGAAATTTGCCGGGCAGTTAAAGCATATTAACACATTTGCAGTGGATAACATAGTCCTACTTCATTTTCATGCCCTCAAGCTTCCATTCTCAGTATACTTTTATACTTTAGTTTACATATTACAATTATTTTTATCTTTTTTGTAATTTCTAATCTCATTGAATATCTCAATATGGCAATTGTTTCTGTTAATAACGTATTTATCAGTGATATAACAGCAGGAAATAATAGAACTCTGGAGGGTAAACTCTTAAAATTTTCATGTAGCATTAAGAGTTGGGAATTTCTCACTGCAAAAGCCGTCGAGTGGAAATGTGTTAAAAGAGTGACAAGGTACATATGCCAAGGAGCATTAACTCGCACGATATTCGCTTTCGCAGTAGTTTCGCCGAATCGAACTCGCTCTTTCGCTTTTTCTTTTTCTTTCTCCCCTCCTCTTTAGCTCTTTCTCGTCGAGTTGCGAACTTTGATGATGCCTTTGGCCGCGTTTCTCCCCTGACACCCGATGGATTCTTCGCCAATTTACGAGGGCCACGCACTAAATATACTTCGGCCGCGGATTTACCGGCACCGGACAAACTAAAACACCGTGAAGGAAAGATCCTAGGATTTACTATACCATTCACTTGAACCCCATTAACGCTGCCTGGTAACTTCAGCCGCGTAATTGGCTCTCCATTGAGATTTATCGCGATCACGCCTGTTTATCGCGGCCAAACGGAACTCTTTTACCCAGCACTGTAAACTCGAGGCCTCCAACCCTCTTCTTCCTTCTTATAGCCATCCAGAAATCCCTGATTTAACACCGACTGCTAGGACGAAACGTACGATTCCGCGTGATCGGAATTGCCGCTAACTTGCTGCTCATTCTCGTTGCTTTACTTCTCTCGTTAATGCCTCTATACCTCCAACCCCTTTCTTCTGCGCCCCGAAAGATTTATTTTACCGGAAACCAGCGCATACTAATGCCTGCTGGCGAATTAACAATTCATTTTGTTGATGGACTCGTTAAAGGATTAATTTTCAAGCTAAGTAGCTTTGGCGTCCTGGCGTAGTGAACAGTATACTTAGCTTTGCATTTTTGAATAGCAAGATTTAAAGGCTTCTAATTTTAAGAGCTGATTTAAGAACTAACAATATTACGCACAATGTTAGAAAAGAGCTGAATCGAGTCAGTCAGTCGATTACAGATGGTTTTGGTAATGAATTGATATCGAGATGAGAGATAGATGGAAACAAACGAAACATTTTGTAGGGGAGATCACTCGTGATTATTTACGATGCTATTGAATTTTTCCCGATTTCCAGATGAAAATGATGGATTTGGAGGCACACTACTGGTTTGACATTTCGCGTTGCAATTTGATGCAGCTCTCTCGGACGATGTTGGGAAACTTCCGAAGATTTATCAGGCGTTACCCGTTAACGAGCTATCGCGCTTTTCCATTGTTTTCCATCTCGATTAAGGAATCCGTATGCTCGCGTGCCCCCGCGGCCACGTTATCCGCTTAATTACTGTTTCACGTTCGCGTTCGCGGCGGTGGCCCACTGCCATTCGTCTAAATATCACCGTCGTCCGATAGCGAAAATGTTTTTCGCGTCTACACCCGGGCGGCGCGCGCTCGTTAAAAAGCGATTTTTCTGCCTGACAGATTTTACGGGAACACGATTCCTGGGCTACTGCCCCGCTGGACACCACCTGCGAGTTTTAGCGCTAACTTCCGTCCTCCCTGTGCGTTATAGTCGCGTGTAAAAAAATCCTGAATTAATGCGCGTCGCTTCAAAGTCCACCTGCCCATCACGACGTTAAGTGTCAGCGAGTGCCGAATGTCAAAGGATATCGAAGAAATCGGAATTTATATAGCCGACAATTTTTTCTATCGCCTCATCGAATTGAAAACTTCGAAATGAACTTCATTGTACAAAGAGAGAGAACCAATTACAGCGATAGCTGCTAGCAAAGGAATTAAAATGAAGGAAGAAAATGGTAGGAAATAATTAAACACAGAGTAAATACCAACCGTGAATTCAAGACAGATAATAAAAAAATAATTAAAAATAAATGAAAGAGAGTAGCTAGTATAGGATGAGTCAAGATTTTTGCTGAGTTTAATCAACAAATATTTAACTTGCCGAAAGGCAAGTTGCACTCTTGCAAAGAGGAAGCGAGCTATCCTAATTATCGACGGTATTATCGCAACTTCCATCCACTTCGAAACTCTTTCTTCGTCACCTACCACTACTCCCACTGTTTTCGCATCTTTAATAATACCTCAACCTCCCCCGATTCTCACGTGCTTTTTTCTCAGCTCTGCTACATCGAAACCCTTTTTCGCTCCGAGTTCGAGGTCCCGGAGTTTTCGAAAGTGTCAAACTTCCTACGGACTAAAAGGGCCTTGAAGCGACAGCGCGAGCTTCTTCTCTAGAACCAAATCATCCTGATGTCTTACAATTTCTTCCCACCTAATTAACCTTCAAATTTGACCCTTTTCAACTTCCTACGTTCTCAAAAACCTAACAAAGATGCAGGCATCGACCACCTGCTTTTCATTTTATTATTCCAGCTTTGTGCATTTTCTTTTCCATACGCGTTTCGTGCATCTTTTCCGGGATAATAATCACTGGAACATTATTATTATTATTATTGCGAATGGAAATAGCGAGGAGGGAGAATAATGTGAAAAATCTGGGGATGAGAGGGCGATTGCGAGTCGGTTGGCCTCTGGGTGGGTGGTTAAAGAGGACGTTGACATTGTGGATGTCGGGCGAGCATGAAACGGGTGGATAGTAGAGGCGATTAAATTTTCACATACGGTCCGTAATCGGTGGTGGGCTGCTTCGGATCCTTCTATTCCACCGGGCATAGCTACACTAGCAGCGCACTCCAGCTTCCCTTATTACAATCGCAAAATTAAAAGAACCCCTCGGCACGGCTAGCTCTCGCCGCTGTTGGCAAAACCAAAAGCAAACAGGGCAAAGTTGAGGTGAAGAGAGAAAGAGAATCAGAAAGTAGCACTGGCAAATAAAGAACGGGACTGGGAAGGGGTAGCTTTTCCACGAGTATTAATTCCTGTATATGTCCGGGTTGGTGGTCTTTAGTCGCGTGGCGCATACCGTGCTCCCGCCGAAAGGAACTTTTTTGCGGTTTACTTAATTTAATAACGCTTCCACGGAACGCAATTTCAAAGATAACACTTTAAAAGGGGCGGGAGCAACCTACTTTTTCCTCTCTCTTTCCCTGCCGGATTATTTTATCCTCCGTGCACTTGCGCGCGTCCCTACAATCCTGCGGAACCTCCTTTTGAATGTGTCCGACCTCGAGGGCTATAATGTAGCGTACTTTATTTCAAAACTCTCTTTCTTTCTCTCACCCTCTATTTCTATCCTGCGCTCTAGACCACTTGCTTTTTCACCACCAAACGTTGGGATCCTCTCGCGGGTCAAACTAGGTTACCTACGGTAGCGGACAAAAGAAGGTTTAAAGTTGGTATTTCCATTGGGGGGGACTTTAATTCGAATCATTCCGCATGAAATGCACACACTTCTTTCGCATATCCTGTTCATTTTCAGCATTCTAATTTAACACTCGGGTCTCGGAGAACGTCAAAGCTGTTGAGAGATTTGTGTTTTAATTTGTAACTTTTTTTACCCCGCTGTACTGTAGTTGCTCGGAAGGCGGTTGGAAGCAAGGATGCACGTAGGAATACACGTCGGCATGCATAGCGACCGCTTAGAGGAAGCCAAACTCCCGAAAGCCCTAGTTAACAACCCTCTCCGCGTGTCTGTCTCCTGTCTCCTCCTCTTTCCCGCTCTTGACGAGAGCAATTCCCGCGGCGCTAAATTCCAAAGTCAACTCATCGACTGGTGCCTCGTCGTATTGCATCGCGATGCGAGAGCATCTCCAACGATAAAGTCTCTATTCTAGACGTGAGCAGAGAAAATGCAACGGATAAGGATAGTTTGTGGTGCGAAACTAGAAATTCTTATCGGATTCTTCCGGTAGCCGCGGAGATACGAATCTCGACTCGATTCTTGCGGAAATATTACGACGCAATGGGAATCGGATGCAATCCGAAAAAGGCGTGTTTGTACCGGACATAAAGCGCCAGGAAGCGACAGATTGCTCTCGACGATTGGATAAGCGGTGCGAATGGCCTCTGGTATTGATTCGTTAAACAGCGAGCTAGAACGCTGTCTTTCAACTGTAGACACGCGCACACCGCGCACCGTGATATATTGCGATTACCGGCTTAATCGCCATTCGAGCAATTAACGCGGGCTTCCTCGAGCCAACAGCTGTCCGTAGCCGCCTCGAGATTGCGTTGAATTTGTTACTTTCTCCTATCCCTTCTTCAAAAATTCAACCTCTCATTCCTGCTATATACTCTTTTGAATTTTTACATTAGAAATGTATTGACAATTATTTGTTATTCTTTACAATTACTGCAGGCGTAAAAATAATTTGAAAATTTCAATGTTATTCTTGGACGTAGTTAGTCTTAACGTTACTTAATGTAATGCGTCATTATTTTCCAGTATAATGGTTTGAGTGGTGGTTACCGGGAAAATTGAGATAGAGCGAGTAATTAATGGAGTTTTAAGATACGTGTTGGATTCATTGGTCAGGACTTTGGATCGGGTATTGCGAAGCTAGCGCTCCAACCTCGATTAGCGCATGGTAAATGGCCTGTAACAGGCAATTTGCTTGTACCTTTGAGCCAAGTATACTGTTCGAGCCCACCGCAAACTGCTTACCTCAATGAGGTCGCCGGCATCGATGCCCGAACTCTGGCGCAATCGATTTGTAAAACAGCGGCTTTACCCTCGACGCTGGTCACTTTGCTCGCTTAATATCGTCCTCCGTATATTTCTCCTTTATTAATTCAATTCAATCTCCGCACTCTGTCTAGACTCCACTTAACCCCGCATCTCGGATCCTTCGCGTGAATTCCTTCGATCACTACGTTATCCTCCACTGTATCATTTATCTTCCCCTTCGCTTAAGAAATGAACCACTATCGGATCCAGATTCGCGTGATGTAAATGATGTAATGCTTAAATCCGTAAAATCCTTTTTTCCTGTAAATTGCCCGTTGTTGTGGGAATAATTAGTTACTTTTTTATAGAAACCTAGCGAGCTTCGTTAGATTGGGTCGAAAGCTGTTTTTGGTTCCAAAATTCGAATGCTACAGTCGCCTCGGAGTGGATAGACAGGGGTGAGAAATAGTTTGGTGCGAGTATCGTAAGTGGATTTATGCTCTACCATAATCCTTGGACATGCTATATGGAAAGGTGGATGGGAAAAGAGAGGGGAGGGGGTTGGGAGGGTGTAGGGAAGTGCGATGTCCCGAGGGGTGCCAGCTGGCGGGACAGGTTACCGTCTGGGAAATTGGGACGTCGACCAACGGCCCTCGCCCTCGATCATTTTCGAACGTCACGGCGCACCCGCGGAACTTCGGATATGTCCTTCTCCTCTTCCCTTTTCCTCTTCGCTTCTCACCATTCCCCTTCTCTCCAGCCGTCTCGCTGACTGCGAGCGATGACCACGAAACTTGATTCGAGATTTGCTGCTGCGAGTTTGCCGACTTCGCAGTCGGGAAGTTCGCTTCAGCGGATTGAGGCCCCTTCCGAATTTAATCTATTCCATATCTTTGACTTCGACTTCCCTCTGACGGATCTCTTCGTCAGTTCTCCCTCCACACGTCACTTATGCTGAGGGTGAGTTTTAGTGATTGGTTGTTTTCCGAATTAATTGAAGAATAAGATTAACGAAGAGAAATCATTTTTTTATGCTAATATTTTTAATATTTCATGTGGTAATATGTAAAGCTCGTGATGTAGAATATTCACTGTTTCTTAGTTAGTTCGATACCTGACGCGTTAGTCGTTCCTTACATAATTATTAATTAACAGTGATTGGAAACTGCACAAATGGATAACAAGTCTGGTAATTAAAACTATTCTAATGGAAGTCTGTACTTCGTAGAATTGGTAGTTGCACATGCAATATGATCAATTAGTATAACAAGCGTACCAGTACATCTGTGTTAACAATAACTGATTCCCTAGCGAACAGGTTTTTATTTTCGAAATATACCTCTAGCCTAATTAAACATTTTTTCCTCTGAATGCAATTTCTCCCTTTGTCATTTTCAGTAGACTTTCGCATTTTAAACATACGCGATACACCGCAATATTTCCAGAATTAATAAACTTTTAAGTAACATCAATTTCCATATGACATATTTTGCAGATCCATATCATGCAGATCCTCGCTGTTGCAAAGTTCGAGTCTCTATTTGAGTCTCCCAATAAGTTTCGCGAGGGAAAAAATCCCAGCAGGAAAATGTCCTTGCAGTTCTTTCTTGGCGAACTTTCTTAATCGTGCATCACTTGTTCGGAAGAGAAGTACCGGGAGAAGGGACTCAGAATCGGTTGTTGTGAAACAGTCTCGAGTTGATCCTGGCATAGAAAACAGAGCGGAGAATCGTGAGGGCAATACGTGGCGGAGCCGCTCACGCAAATAGGATCGTTCGTAGAGTCGGGTAAGGCACGTTACGGGTAGACTCCTTGAAATATAGCCGCCCTGAAGAAAGTTTCGCCCGGAGCATCCGACCGGTGTAGTTTCAATAAGAGGCGTCGCGCGAGGAAAAATTCCGGATGTGTCCGCGAATAAAAGCGACTCGAGAGAAATAAGACCGAAGGGATATAAAGTCGGAGGGGTCGCGAAAATTTTACGGGCAACGACTTACGATCGGCACGAGGCTCGTGCGACTGCTAAGTTCGAACTCTACATTTCTTCCTCTCTCTCTCTCTCTCTCTCTCTCTCTCTCTCTCTCTCTCTCTCTCTCTCTCTCTCTTTCCTTTCTCTTGCATCCTGAGACTCAAAGACCACCCCATCTCTTTCTCGAATTAATTAACAGACCCGTTTAATTAAGCCGAACCCTCGAATTTCATTGGCTCGAATGAGAAATGCAATTGCGAGACTTACCGAAGAATTTGCAATTATTTCGCAGTGCCATTGCTTGTTTAACTCTATGTTGCGATACTTTTTCTGTGCCGATGGAAAAGATAAATAATACGGAGAGCATTGGAATCTTTCAAATAATAATTATTTAAAATACCTGCCAATTATATTGAAAGTTTGTAGAATGTTTGTAGAATGTTGAAATATCTCTGCGGAATTGTAAATTTCAATCGCGAAATTCTATTTCAGAACTAATTATATTTAAAACAGTTTTACCGGATGTATGAATGACATGGAGGATGGGTAAAGACATCGCGAATAGAGATTAACGGAGTTTCTAACATATTAATCACCGAGTCTTTAGCCACAAAGAGGAGAAGCACAAATGTATTTCAAACTACTTTATGATCTCGTCTCTGTGTCCACAGTTGAGCAAGTCGTCCAACTATTTCCATGCGCTTATGATTACTATTTAATCAGACGTCTCACAGAAGCGTTCGTTCGGAAAAATCATTACCGGATTATTCCTACATTGAAACGCGCGAGTCGCTTTGTGAATTTCTGCTCAAGAAAAATGAAAAGTCCTTTCGTGCCCTGTAGGGATCTTGCGTTAACGCGTTCAAAGAGGGGGATAGAAATCGAGCGAGAAAGTCCACATTTATATTTTACTATCCATCGAGGATAAAAGAATAGGAAAGGGAGAGACGGATGGAAATTCACGCTGAAAAATCAGGAGCCGCGGGATGCGCGGCGCTACATAGGAAAGCACTTTGATCTGATTGCGCGACGTGTCGGGGTAATTTGAGTAAGTTTCCGTCCATTTCTCCCGAATGGACGGGGAACGAACGGCTCTGCGGGCAAGTTTCTTTTGCCACGATTCCCTTCTCTTTGCTTTTGCCACCCGTCGAAAACCTCTTTCCTACAGGAAGAACCAGTTTATATTCCCTTCCCCTCCCTCGAGAGCGTAGCTAATGATTTGTTGACGATCGCCGAGTTACTTTGCACCGCATTACGCAATTTTACGCTTCTCCACTTGTTACGCCAATATTTGCTTCGTCAATTAACGCTACACTCGTGAGCAATGCTTTCTCCACTACTCTCTCCATTTCTGGACTCAATAGAAAATTTTGCGTGCCGATTATTTTCCATACATTAGACACATGCATTTTCATTCTTTTTTTCTACAAAAAATGTACTTAACGATTAATATTCAGTTTCAAAGGATTTTCAGTGGATTTATACCTTAATTAATCCTAGGTCTAGATTAAATTTCTTATGTGGAATTAATACATACGATTAAAGGATTAAACGAGTTCTTTTAAATGGAAAATTATTATTCGCTCTGAATTGACTTTATCGTTCGATTCTGAATTCCAGTGTCGATCGAATAAAAGCTTTTCCCTTCGAAATCGAAAATTCCCCCGGTGAAATCTCCTTTTAGTGGGGTATCTACGGCGCTCGTGGGGCGACCAGGGTGGGTGGAGGGCAGGTGCGCTCGATTTTTGCGGCGATTTCCATTTATTGGCACACCTTGAAAGCTCGTCTGCTGTTGCAGGAAGCGGCGCTTGCTTCGGACAGCTCTATTTCCTTAAGCGACGGTTCAGGGGTAGTTAGAGGGTTGGAAATGTCACGGAGCGGCCGCGTTCCCAGCGGGCTGCTTCCACCGGATCCCAGCTCAACTTCCGGCAGCCTCTCACTCTGCCTTACTCTTCTCTCTCTCTCTCTCTCTCTCTCTCTCTCTCTCTGTCTCTCTGCGCGATTCGCAATGAGAGTGTGCGTTAGCCGTATATGTCACTGAAACTAACTTTTTCAACGTCCCACTCGGCTATCTACTCCCTTCTTCCTCCTTTTTGCCCATCCTGGTAGTCGTCTCTCCTCCCTGTTGATCAGCGATCCTCGGATGTGCCGCGTCGCCGCAAAGTTTTCTACGCTACCCTCGTCACCCTTAATCAACGTGCTCGCTTGTCACTCGCATCGTGACGAGCCGCCAAAACGGCCTCTAAATGCTTCTTCCATCGTTTCTGATGACCGCTCAGTGTCATCTTCCTCCTGGATTATACAGGTATAGTAACGAGACTTTGCATTTTTACGCAAAATTTGAGGAATTTGATATTCTAACTCTCAGCCAATTACAAATGATTATTGAAAAGACAATTTCTAATTGTCATCTTATATTTGCATTGATTGAAAAGTGGCACGAGAATGACGAAACTTTCCTCGATATGAGATATTACAGTATTTTGATGGGCCCAGTCAAAACTGGAAAACGATTTCTCTTGGATATGAATTTGCGCCGGGATAATTGGGCGCGAAGGTTGTAGCACGAGATAGAGACTTCCCAGGAAGATGGTATGGGAGGAGGATGCACCCGAGAAGATTGATACCGATAAAAAGCGAAGATAAATGTGCAGCGCAATCGTATGAAAGGGTGCGCATTGCCAGCTCGCAAGTTCAGCCGGCGGCAACTTAATTAATTAAGCTAAATCGCTGGAGATTGTTCGCGCTCTCGCGCGTTTTACACTTGGCACTCTGAGTAATGGCCCTACGGGTTGATTAATACGTCCTGCAGATGTTACGGCGACGTAAACATTAAGACTACCGCGCCTCGCGACCGATTGAATTATCGTGAGCAACCTGCCGAAGTATTAAGTTCTCTCTCTCTCTCTCTCTCTCTATCTCTCTCCTGGAATCCATCGGAACGCCCCTTTGTCCGTCCGAACGTTCCTTCTTCTCTCTGATCTACCGTGAAATCCTTACCACCATGAATTATGTATACCGCCCGAATGTGGTACAAATTGGAAAGAGATCGCATCGATCGCTATCCTGTCTTTCCGGACAGGACAATAATTGGATTAGCCAACGAATTGATAGTATTCAATTAAAATTCGCTTTAGTTTTTATTAGCTGTAACAATTTGTATCAACAATGTTTATATTTGAATCGAACAAAATTGATCGTAATAAAAGTATCGATTGAACTTGAAACTGTTTTTATTCTCCAGGACTGTCGTGCCTGGATGCCGTATATTCGCATATTTTCTCTTTTTATTAGGTTCGCTGAATTTGTTGCGTCGAGTCCCCTCTCCCTATGCTGCCGGCGAAGCTTTTTCCTCGGGAGGGTCGCGTAATGTCGATAGTCGGTCGTAATTCGACCATAAATTTTGCATCGGCGTTAACGCGAACGCATGGATATCGAGTACCGTATAGAAACAGGATGCAGCTTCTCTTTCCATTGCGGCATCGTATCCCATCCCCTCTCGCCAACTATCCCTCTTTTTAGCTTCGCGTTACCTTGTATCGTTCGAGAAAATTTATTCCGCCCTCCTTACCAGCCCCACCGGTGATCTCCACTGTTTTCCATCGTGCGACACTCGTTCGCCTACGTGGGGGAGAAGAATCTGGCTGCACTTTGCACACCGGCCACCCAATATCTAGCCTGGCCCGTTGATTTAAGCACGAACTGTGCCCTCCCCAAGGCTATCAACTTCGATTTATTATTCTTTGCTCGCGGATCTTTCTACTCTTAGCGATGCACTTTTCTTCCCCTATTTCTTCGCTTCCTGGAAAACCCACGTTTTCTTGCTGGCTTACGCGCGAATAGAAGAAGCCGTTTCTTCTCGTTTCTTTCATCGTTCGAGACTTACTCGAGGTATCCGTTGAATTAAGTGGATTTCATACTTGAATTTGAATTGAGGGCGAATTTATAAGATTGCTCTCGGAGTTAGTTGAGAGGAGGGGGTTCAATTGCCCAGAGCATTTTTGCAAATGATTTGCAATCGTTTTGAGGACTCTCGCACGCGTTAAAATGAGCTGTCTCTCCCGTGTGTTCGCAACTTTTGGGGACCTCTATGTCGCTGGCTACGTCGTCGCCTCTGTTGGCTTTATCATGGAAAAGTATGGCAGTGACCGAACACGCTGCTAATCCGTTGGATTATCTCATGCGATCGCTTTCTTCGCGCTTGATTTATGCGGCGTGCCCGCCATTAAAAGGAGATTTGCACCTAGCTGAATTTAAAAAGGTTCTGTAGCTCATGGCCCTGCTTCGAGTCGGATTACTTCGATATCGCGTTATACCACTTCTTCAGCTCATCCGAGTGCTGTCATATTTAACGCTCTGGCTGGCCCACGTAAATCGAGTATGTTTTTCGTAAGATTACGATTCTTTGCGCTATCCCATCGTAGCTTATTCCCTAGGCATTCTGTCGCATATATTCTTTTGTTCTTCGAAATATATCTCAAATAGCCGTTATAGTAGTTTTCATTTTTAATACAAAGATTTGTAACAATTCAATTGTAATTATTAAATCAAAAGAGATTATTCTATTGAGCAAAGTGGTAACAGTAAATGGTACCGTGCATGTATCATTTCATGGCTCGAATCCACAGACTCCATCACTCTGAAAACAAGCGAAACTGTCGTCTGCTCGTTTTTCCCCCGGGGATTTTTTTCGAGTGCGAAT
The DNA here is from genome assembly GCA_963989405.1 of Trypoxylon attenuatum. Lineage (NCBI taxonomy): Eukaryota > Metazoa > Arthropoda > Insecta > Hymenoptera > Crabronidae > Trypoxylon > Trypoxylon attenuatum. Next base: position 5,234,975 of record OZ022488.1, on the reverse strand, counting down.
TCGTTGAACTGGCGCGAACCAGGTGTATCTTTTTGGCGATGCGATTTTTGGCTCGTGATCAACTCCGAAATGTTTTGGCTAGCGAGGCTCCCCAGTACCGTCTTGTCTGCCGTGCATTTTCAGAGTCGTAAAGAAAAAAGATTCGCGTGGGTTTCGTTTTATTCTGTTTTGTCTTCCAAGAGACAAGTATCGCCCGAGGATCGTCTGCCTTGAACACATGTCTCTCTTACATCTCACCACTATAATTCAAGGTTAATCCCACCACTTTACCCTCAATTAACTTACCACCAATATTTTCCTATAAACGTTTTATAAAATATCAACAGCTGTCTATTCCTTTCTATTTTCCTTCGATCTGTAGAGTGACAACGTTTTGATCATCTAACACGACTCTATTTTTATTAGAGTTTATTGAGATCGGGTTGCTGTCTGAGCTGCTACTCGCGTTTCTAATGGTAACTAGAGCCGACGCATCCTCCGCAAGACTCAAAGTCGGAGTTCGAGTCTTCCAGCCGCCCACAATATTCAATGAGGCAGATGGAGACGTCTCGAGGTTCGCGTCATCGAGACAGACAGGATGCTTTATTTGCAAAGAGAGCGGGGCAAATCCTGCCCGTTAGTTTTGACATCGCGAAGGAGGGGTAAGGTTTGGGATGGCTCATCGGGGTGAAGAGTGCGTCCGGAAAAAGCAGCAGTCGTGGTATACGCGTCTGGTCCCGGGAAGAGCGAAGGGAAGCAGAGGCGAGAAGAAGAAAAAGACGAGGCTTTATTTTGTCTTCGCGTGAGGAGACACGCTCAGACAGAGGGCGTAACTCCCCTTCGTTGAGTCCTCAGACTTGTGAGACGTAACCTTTATTTCTTTCTCTTTCTCTTTTTTTTATTCCTCCTCGTTTTCCTCTCTCCGTCGTTTTTATCCTTGTATTTTCGTCGTGGATTTCTGCGATGCGGCGTGGCGATTTGCGCGCGTCAAAATGCCTTATCGCATCGAAATCGACGTGACGTCGATGCTCGAACTGGAGGCTCCCTTCTGCGGTTCAATTTTCCAGGCGAACCCACTGCAAGGTCGCTGCTACGCGAAACCAGTCTCGTGGCGGCGACACGAATTTCACGGCTCGCGAATCGCTTCGACGAAGGAAAACTGTCTGTGGCACTCGTACTGGGCGTTTGGGAGGCCGCATTGCGGAATTTGTCTTACGTCACTAAGAATTACTTTACTCTTTTTATTTTCCATTTCTCGATTCCTCGTTTTTATCGATACTCTGTCGGATTTTATTAAACTATCTTGGTAGATTAACTGAACCGATCTAATGATAATTAGTCCGTGAGTCATTTCTATAAAAGTTAATTTTTTAGACAGGTTTGTTATTATTATTACTCGTGTCGCGGTCCTTGGTACATACATCGCGTATTAGAAAACTCGGAAAGGACCGTGAGAGCCCGCCGTTGGAGCAATATCCGTTGATTAATGAACGCCGTAACCCAGATGCAAATAAGCGAACGACAACTATTTAGCAATGTATATGGATGAAGTTCGCCACGCGGCACATGAATATGGAGATGATAGTTTAATTATATGTAGCGTGTTCTCGCGCGTCTCGTTGGTTCGCGTGGAAAGTGTGTAACGCCCGCAGACTTCCCCGTGGATTCACACCGTTCGTCCCTTGAGAGATGAGACCCTGTGAAATCTCTAGTCATCATCGATCAAGTTTCCATGATTCCTCAGTATGTACCACTAATTGCAATACCAAAATTTCATAGCTGATTTATATTAAAAAAGAACGTTTGTGAAGCATGTGGGAGCTGCATTAATTAAAAGAACTCCACATGAACATACGATGAATATAACCACACTCTCAACTTATAATCCGTTTTGCACTTTAGTAATTTTCCCTATTCTTCATCTGGAAAATTGGGGATCGCGTGATTCAATTATTTTTTCAGCGAGTGCGTAATTGCGAAAGTGGTTTACGTAAAATGTGCAAAAATTTAATTTCCCGCTTATTACCATTGCTTTGTTACTTGCATGCATTTACACCGCGATAATGCGCGATTGGAGCATCAGTAATGTTTTAAAAGCAGAGTCACGAGAACATCTCGTAGAGTTAATTTTCCATAACAAATTTACTCCTTGAGTAAATTTCGTACATTGGAACATAGTATAAGTAAAAGTTTCGTGAGAGATAGGAGGATGACGCCGCGGGTTTCATCCTCGTCAAGCATAGTACTCCGAAATATCCCAGGCTGGCCGGGCTAATCTAGGATCTCGGGACCGAGTGAAATGCGCGCGTCGCAAAGAGGACCATGGTCAGCGTCGCGTAATCTCGTTGCGAACAATAAAGATAATCCAACCGTAGAAGGTGAACACGCGGAATGTAGCAGGCGCATATGCACGTCCAAACGCGCGCGCGCTCCCCTCCCGACTAAATAAATCATTATCCGAGCAAAGCGGCACTCTTTGAATAATAGAGTGGACGTGGCTGGGTTTTAGCTAGCTTAGCGGGCTAACGGAGCACGCAGCCAGTTACGAAGGAAGAGAAGGAGGACGACGCACCAGCACTGCTGGTTTTCGTGGATTAATTGCCCATTCATAAGCCACCCTTTGGCCACCTGCAAACCTTCTTCCTCTGTCCCTCTCTTTTTTTCTCCTTTTCCCTCGCTCTCTTTGCTGCTATTCCTCCTCTCCTCGTCGCTTTTCCTCTGGCTCCTGCGTCGCGCCCAGGGACTACGAGCAAAAGATTGAAAAGAGCCGAGGAGTCTGCGTGCGATACCACCGCTGCCCGGCTCCAGGATAAATTATTAGCTCGCGCTTTGCGTGCCCAGCGCGCTAGCGGTCTTCTTAACTTTTCAACAGGGACTCGATTCACTTCTAACGAGATTCCTGTGACCGCGCCCTCACAAAGAAATCTCGTGGCTTTGTACCTCATTGCTTACCGCACCGAGGACTGACCTCCCTGGCGCCCCTTACGTGGATCGTTCCCTCGTAGCGTGCGCTTGTTGAGTTAAAGTCACCGTGTGCTTCACTCTATTTTTCTCATTTGCATTTAAATCATTCCAATTCTGAGTCTTGAATCATACTAGACTTGACTGGTACGAACAACGCAGGGTTAATATGTGGAACGATAGTAATAACAATAACAATAGTCGTTGAAATATACGTGTTACAAGTCCGACAGATGTACGAGATCCCTTCCGCACCCCAGTTTTTCCGGTTCCGCGAACGATAAACTCTTTTCCTTGGAGCCCTGGCAGTTTTTTTACTGGCGCGAGAGGTATCGGCCGGGAGATTTATATCAACAAGGGGGTGCGAAACCTCGATTCCCAGGAAAGAAAGTATTCAGCCAGAGAAGCATGCATTCCGCGACACCCAGTGCTACCACTATCCCTTGAGAAAAGCAAGTAGAGAGAGAGAGAGAGAGAGAGGGGAAGCAAGGGAATATAAATACGTCATAATTATCACGGCGTGCTTGGCGCGGTTTCGTTCTCCTGGCATCGATCCACGCCAACTTCCCTCTTCCTCTCCCTCTCTCCGGGCAGATAACGAGGGTGGTGGGACGGGCTGGAGAATAGCGTGGTCGCGGTTCAATCGCGGTAAAACGTGCTAGTTGGTCGCGTAACGAGGGAAGAAAATAAATTTAATGAGAAGGCCGCTGGGGTAATTCGCGGCCGAGTGACGGGGTGCCAGGTGGCCTCCCTTAATTGAGGAGCGGCCCGAAATCGGTACATTCGAGTGGGACGCGCCCGGGCAGGATCATACCGCTGCTAACCATTTCGTGATTAGACTGAGAGTTCAGAGGACGAATGACTAAATGAGAGAGGGTGGGCGCCAGAAACACAAAGAGAGGGAAGTGGAAAGGGTAGACGCACACGGTAGCCATCCGTAAACCGTATATGTATACATACATACATACATACATCCATATGGTCCGCGAGCATTTACGCGGTGGGTACGTCCGTATAAGCGTACCGGCACATTTGTTAGTCGGTGCCCACTCCCAGATACGTTTATCGGCTCGCACCACTTCGCCGTTGAATTACAGGCTGGTTACATTGTAAATAGGGGTCGAAAGCCTGGCCTGGGAAGGCTCGCGACTACTCGATTATCCAACGAGAGCCTACAAATTCCTATCGTATTGCTCTGGTGCACTTCTCAGCTCTCAGTCTCTTAAAAAAAATCCTATTTTTTTGGGTTATTTATAATCGAATTACCAATTAAAATCGAATGAAGGAAATTTGGAGGAGAAATCTCGTGTGGAACATTTGTGTACCGAGTGTTTCTATTCTCCTAAGCGGGTCGCTTGTTTGTCACGCGTGCCGCATACCTCTTTGGCCTGTTCTACCGTTTCTCGCCGAAATTGAAACCAAAGTTTCGCGGTTTTCGCTTGGCAGTATTAAGCGATAGAGGCTGCGCTACCTCAAGAGGGGTAAGAATGCTAGCGGCGGTTGCCAGAGGCAGGCTCCAACCCTCGTGAAAGCCTCCGCGAGGAATGCGGACTCTTATCACTGCCGCAGTAAACCGTCTGTGGCTGACAGCACGAATTTACTTGGGCGAGGGAGCGCACGCGCACCTGAATAGACAATGAGCCCGCGGTTTTCGAGCTGCCAGTAGTGGTGGTGGTGGTGGTGGTAGTGGTAGTGATGCTGCTGTTGTTACTGGAAAATTGCAGCCCCGTATTTCGCTGGACAGCCCACGCGACCTGGAATTCTCCTCGACCAAGAAACTCTCGCCGTCGTCTCCGCCGGAAGAAAACCGCGAGAGCCTGTCCTCACCTTGTCACCCTCGATAACCGCAAGTAATTGCGCGAGGGAATTGAGCACCGTTGCTGGAATTTCCTTATCAACAGATACGCTTCTTTACCGCTGCACTTTCCGAATGCTGCATCGTTGCGTTCTCGCAACTACCTTTTAATTTCCCACTGCCAGGTTCTGGGAAATAAACGACTGGACAATTCGTTTATGGTGTTAGTGCTGTAGTATCAGCTTGGATTTTGTTGCACGAATACAAATTACGGACAATGCTTGATATTTCGGCAAAAGGAGAGTGGCACGATGCCGTTGCTGTGGGCGTCTTCTTAGAATGCGGGCTCTTATCGGACGGGTAGTGCTTAATTCTGAGTTGGGTACATACGTATAACCCACTGAAACTGTTTGCAACTCTAACGTTCGCGTATTGTTCACCGCGAATATCCAAAAAGGATCAGAGAGAAACAGGCGGCGTAGCGAATCCTAGCAGAGGTTTTGCAACAGACAGCTTTTTTGACAGAAAACAATTTGAAAAGTTTCCTTTGTTATCCTTCTCCTTTCACGATCTATCTTTCGTGTTATGTTGTTTCATCGAGAAGTAATCGATTAGGGTAAAGCGATAGAAAAACAATTTTGGTAGTAATTGTTCGACGAAATACTCGCTTGAAATTCAAACAGACGCCTCAATTCAGTCGTAACACCTGGTGTATTCCTTTGAATGGCCGCGGGCTCCGCCATTGAGAGAGTTCGCGGGAAAGCTGTTGGCCCCGCGCGGCTAAAGCGCTTTTTGGCAGTGGCGCAAGCTTTCTTTGACGAGTTTCCTCAAGAGCACCTTCTTACCGGGCTTTTGCGCGGCGGATATACGTAAGCGTAAACCCTCTTTGCGCACCCTCTTATCTCTATCGGCGACCTCACTGACCTATAACCCGGTAAATCCCTAGCTACCGGTATAATCTATAAATTAATACCCTCGCCCTGCTATAAAAAGATATCCTTTTCGGGGAGAAGGTAAAAGAGTGGTGAAAAGGCTATTCTTCGTGAATTAATATCCTTTTGTATCATAAATTAATTTCCTCTAAGCTCTACCTCCACCCTGGAGTTTTTATTAAAGTGAACCCAGACAGAGGCGGAAGTGAATTCTTTCAGGTAACTAGAGTAGCTCGCTCTAATTTCTGCGCTAGTAATTAAAATTCAATAAATCCTGCCAGTTACTTTATATTGATAATTTGTATACCAAAAGAATATTTAACCAGAAAAAGGAGATTATTTTTATTTTTTAGTTGCTAGATGTAAAATTCGAGAACTGAGATATATGAAAAACACAGAGATCAGTGATACGTATGATCCGGAGGACGACGTAAGGAAAGGAAAGATAGATTCGAGTGAAGTCTCATCAGTAAGTGTCGTGGGTTTGCGAGATCGCGAGAAACACCTCGGCCGAGCACTTTCATATGAAACCTTGGCGCTTCCCGTTAAAATAATGAGCGCCTAAAAAGGAGAAGTTCGCTTCCGTTAGCTCGAGTCGAGCCAGCCGTGGCGAGAGTGAACGAGAGAGAAAGAGAGTGAGAAAGAGAGTGAGAAAGTGCACGCTCGTGAGCTGCATTTGCGCAACCTCTTTGCACCTTTGTGCACGAGCTTTTCTATCCACGGAAGCTTCTCGCGTTGCTACCGTTGTCCGTTTGCTTCCTCTCCCTTCGCTGAGCCGCTACTTCCGCGTTTCTGCACTTGGCGCCACAACCTCCCTTACGTTCCGCATCTCGAACCTCTCTTTTCAAGCCCACATCAGTTATTAAACCCTCGGCATCAAGTCCAATTAAAATTCTTTGTAAAATGTTTATTATCAACCTGTTCGCACACCTGTCTTCGTTTTCGCATTTTTTTCAACCGCGCTCAAATCTCTACATTTTTCGGATTGCCCGTTGACAGTGGCGAGTTTGTACTGTCTGACAGCGGGCAGCCTTGAGCTACTCACCTCTGACACCTGAAATGCCAACTATTCTGTCTTTATCTACTTTTATCGCCGCCACGAAAATGTTGCGTTTTTAATATTTAACTGCGATTTTAACCAGGGAATTATTTAAAGGACTTCCATTTTCGCTTCGAAAATTGTCCTCCGGAGAATTTATTGAAATTCTGGCTTTCTCATTGTAGCACCTTAAACAAAACGCAGTCGGCTGGTACAGAGCTCGCAGCGTATATGGGCCAGGGTTATACAACAGTTTTTCTCGCGTACGAGGAAAAAGTGCGCGAAGAAGACGCGAGGCTTGAGTACTTGATATTAGAGATTTTCCTCTGCATACTCAAAAAAATGTCTTTCTTAAAAATACTGAAGCTACTGTTGCTATACTATCCGCAGGGATGGAATCGAAAGAGTTTTCAGTTCCGTCTGCTTTAATATCTCTCGTCCTTTATCTCCATTAAAAATGTGCCGTCGCTCGCGGCAAAATCGACGTGTTTCCGCGAATTACCAGGGGCGATCCTGCCCAAATCTGCCTTTTTGACAGTGACCAACGCCGAGCCACCGTTCGACCACCGTACGAAGCGAACATTGCGAAATCCGCGAGTGGCTTTATCGCGTGGCATCGTCACACCGATGATACGTGTCGAGCCAGCGTTGCACTTTTTCGCCTGATCGAGCGTCATTGTCAACCGGTTATCTCTCAATTACCAAATACGCATCTGCCGCTCTAATTTGGCAGATCGGGAAATATGACAATTTTTCGTGATTTCGAGAGTAACTATACAATATTTATGCATTTTATTCCTACAGACCAGATTTAGTTGTTACGTACATATATAATAATATTTGTAAATTACTTAGATTTGTTTTTGACACAAAGTGGACGAAAAATTGAAGAAAGCATAGGAAGGAAGTAGATACTATATCAATGTTAAGAGAGACGTGTAGAAATTATATTAGTCGCGTTAAAGTGTCTAAAGTCTCGCGGGTGCTCCTTTACATTAGATTTCACTATAACGAAAGGATTATAGCCGGCGGAACTCGAGAATGACCGTACATCACGGGGTAATTTGTTCGTAAGTGGTAAGAGCGCGAAGTTAACAGGTCTGGGGGCTCAAGACTAACAGAAACAAACGAGTTGCGAGCTGGAGGGTGGCGACCCTCCGCAACGAGCTCCCGGGTGTCTTGGTCGCGAGATTTACGAGGAGCGTCCCGGTTGGGAGGCCGCAAAAAGTTTGCATTCACCGGGTGTTTTGGTGGTTGGTCTCGGTTCTAGGCTTGATCTTCCTCTTGGTGCCCAAAGGCGAGTGTAAACCTCTCTCTGTCCTGACTCGATCGAGGATAAGGGTGTTATAGACCCTCGGCCTTGTCGTACATAGCTCGTAAGTGCCTGTAAAACTAGGGCTTTGTCAAACAGTCTCCGGACTCGGGACACCAGGATGATGTACTTGAAACACGGAGCTCAAGGATCAATGTCTTCCCAATTTGGGTGAGTATCGCTCGCCGAGAAATTTTCGCGGCACCTCGTCGTCTTTCGTCCAATCATTTAAAGGTTTAGAGACAGACTTCGGTATTCAAACTACTTTGGATTATTGTAATATTTTAACTATTGATAGTACGAGAAAACAGTGGTTCAACACTGTAATCGACAAGGTCAAGAACGGGAATTCTCTAGCGGAAAAGAAGGGAGATCCTTTTAATTTTTCTGCGCTAAATCAAGATTAAGCCGGGATACTTTCGTCCCTTAGCCAGCAAATTCCTCCGGTGTACCGTAGACACATTATCGCCGAGTGTAACATGCAGATGCATTTAGCAGGTCCTTAGGGAAATTTCCTTCGTCGTAGCACTTTTTCACATTAAATTTGCCAGTGGGCTTTGGGGATTATTTTCTTCCGGTAGTGTAGGGTTCTTGTTCGAGGGTGTGTTTTGTGAGAGTCTAGTATCGATCGGATTTCGATCGAATCGGCGAATGGTAGATGCTTAGATAGTACAATATATGGCACCCTTATTTTTGCGCTCTATTTTTCTCCGCTATGGATGCGATGCGTAAGTATAATAAGGTAGAAAGAAGTCAAAATGTTACATCGGTTGAAACGCGAGTCTGATGTACTGTCATTCGTTCTTCGAGGATCGATCTTACGATCGGCCCATTTCGAATATTCACCGCGACTTGCCTCCTACGATCCTCGTAACCAATCGTGGAAAAGCGTATTTCATGGAAAACCCACGGAATCCACGCGAAAGGGAAATATTTGAGTTTATTTTTATGAATCATCGCCGTCAGCATTGCTCTTCCATTTCAGCCTCCGCAAGAACGAATCCTGTAAACTCTCTCTCTTCCAATTCGAACAATAAAATCGTAAAAAGAAACGTACGAATAAATAAATATTGAATTTGCATAAAATTCTGTCTCTCCATTGCATGCAGCGTATTAAATTCCCGGCAGCGGTGAATTTTATAGAATCTCTCTACATAAATTATCATTAAATTAATCGGGATTAACAAATCAAATGTTCCACGAGTTCTCATATTTGCGATTTTAGTTGTATATTTGAAGTTTGTAGTTGGACAGGATTTTCCGATTAAACAAATAGGTAGATGGGTAGAAGCCACTCTCGTGTAAGTAACTCTTTTACGAGCATCCCGATAATTCGCTTAGTTCAAGGGGTTGGTTATCCTCAGACAGATCCGACAGACCACATCATAGTCTTGTGCAACCGACAGGGCCAAAGAGGAGGATTTTCTAATAGCCTTTTCCGCGGTGCAGGCTATCACAGAGGAAAGAAGACGCGAGTCGTGCAGCACGCGTCACGTATCCGGCTTATCCTGCACGGAACCTTCTCTCGAGCGTTCTTTCCTTCAGACCGGTTCTTTGTTTCGTCGTTGATCCCTTTTTTCCCTTGCGTTCGTTGCCGAGCCCTCTGGGGACGACCTGATTCCTCGATAAAGCCAATAAACCCTCGTCAACCGCCGGCAGTGCGCCACTCGTCCGCGTCCGTGCGGGCTCATGGCCCATAACCTACCCTCTCTCATTTCTCTCTCTTTCATTTCCTTTTCTCCCTCCCTATTTCTCGCTCTTTGTTTCTTTGACTTTGTCTCTCGAACTTTTTCTCTCTATACGCTCTTGTCTCTCTTTGTTCCGGTCTCTATCGGCCCTGTACGTTCTTCTCTCGGTCTTTATTCCTCTCGATATTTCTCTTTGGGTCGTCCTTGATCTCTCTCTTTCTCTCTCACTCTCTCTCTCTCTCTCTGTTTTATTCAACTTTCTGCCGGTGATTTTCCGCGATTTTTTTCTGTTCCCTTCGAGCTCCCGAACTCTGACCCGGCGAAATTTGCTTAACGAGTGCTTGATCAGCGTCACAACGCGATTTCCACTTTTTTCCTGCCTGCTGCTTTCCACTTCCGGTGCGGTGCTCGTGGCGATTCGCGAATGAGCGAGCGGCCCGCGGCAAAATAATGGGCGAAAGTTGGCTGGCCAACTAAAATAATGCGGCACCCCTGATAAATCGCGTTTTCGTGCTGGTCGTCTGTGTTTCCGCGTGCGCCGCCGGGAGCAAAAGAGAACGAGAACGAGTCGTCTTTGCAACTTTGTTAGTTCTCCGGCACACCGATTTTTCGGAAGCTACCTCTACCTTCTACCTCGTTTTCCGCGAAAATGTTTTATCTACGAAAACTTTTTTAATTAACTTCATATTCGGAAATTAGATATTACCGTGAAAAGGAAACGCTAATCGTTCGGGAGTAAACTTTTAATCCGTCACTTTTTTGAATTGTTCATTTTCGCCAAAAGCAATCGTGAAAATTGAAGGTGCAAATATCTCTGTCTATGACTTTATCTCTATCGATATCTCGATTTCGCCATCTCCGCCATCCGACGAACAATTTAAATGGATGTTCCAAGGGTAACGTCGACCTCCGAATGCCTGATTTCAAAGAACCGTAGGTTTTCATCTGATAATCAAGCAATTGATAGAACCACGGTTAGCTCCAGCCCCCGGCAACGGAGCCGAGAGCAAGTCGAGGAAATAGACGGGGAAACAGGAGCGATGGAAATCTCGCGGAATCGCACTAATTTACCAAAAGAACGAGAAGAAGAGAGAAGCGAGGAGGGCGCGGAGGAAATGAGACAAAAATAGTGGAAATAAAACCGACAGGGAAAGAATACATGTATGCAAGATAGCTGTCGGAAAAAACAGAGAAGGGAGCAGACGTATAGAATGAGTGACTAGCAGAGAGAGAAAGAGGGAAAGAGCAAAAAAAAAAAGAATCAAGGTAGAAGTCAGTGGATCTAAGCTTTCTGGTGAAAGCCAGTGCCTAGGCGAAATTGACAGTAAACATTTCGCGAGTTTCTGACCTCTCGCAAGCTTATTCGCTGACTGTTGTGAGTGCTCGAGGATATCAGTCGAAAAAAGAGTAGCAAGAGAGCAAACTCAATTTCGGTTGTTCGCCATTCCTCTTTCGCGTGCGAACACGTCTGCTCGTGCGACTGAAAAGCACGTTCTCCGCGTTTGCCTCCACGGCTATTCTTCAATATCGCGAATTTTGACCGGCCGTGGCCTGTGCTGCCTGATTACCGTGGGAAATTCTCGTTGAAAATTTGCCTATTCGCGTAAACAGCCCGCTTCGGGATTTCTCGCAGGATGAAAACAAGTTGAATTTCGTGGAAATTGAACCAGAGTGCGCCATGTACATATTGTTTTCGTCATTATTCTTCTCAGTATTTAACTTGTTTTTTCGTTTGTCAAATATAATATATGATGCCTCGAATAAAAATTAATTTCCCTCCGATTCTGAAGAAAATCTCTTTCGCATCGAAAATAACGAGAATTGTTCTTGAATCGAGTTCTTTAAAAGAACAATGTAAAAAAAGTTTCATTAGGAAAAGTGATATATGCAGGCGGATAACGAGCTACTCCGATTATCATGCAACCCGATAAAACATTTCGTATTCATTGGTACGATAAATAACGAATAATGAACCCATAAATAATGAATTGTTCTACATAATTTAGTTCCTGGTACCTCATCTTTTGGAACAAGAATACATCAGCGGAATGTGTGAGAATAGGCGTGTCAACGATAGGAAAATTCGCATCCTGATAAATAGTAGCACATAATCGTAGCGATATTAAAAATAATAGTATTATAATGATACATAGTAATAAATGAAGAAAGAAGATTTACCTGCAGGCTGGTTCACCGACGGTCTCGAAAAAGAGGCATGTACCACCGTTCATGCAAAAATCCCCTGCAATGGGGCACGGCTGCTCCTGGCGGGGCCACGCTGCCGTTGCTGCAACAAAAAACAAAAATTTCGATATTAGGATCTCGGAATATTATACACGAATAATAATAATAATGATAATACGAGATGTTCGAATCGGAAAAATAAAAAAAATTGTCTTAGTTTTTCTCGCGTTTCGTGCTTTCGGATGGATGGATGGATGGGTGGATGGACGGGAAAAGCGTCGCTGGATTAAAGAGCGGGCGACAGCTTAAGGGTACAAGCACGCTTTACGCTTTCCATACATTTTAATACGATCGTTTACACCAAAACCTCGGCCTCACTATTTTTCGGCACGGCCCGTGCACCTCGTTCGCTCTCTCGCTCTGAGAGGCTTTGCAAGATTATCATCGTGTTCATCGCACGGCCCTCCCTTGAAACAGCTACGAAAACTTTGTTGGTGTGGTTTCACACCCTCCCCGTGTTTGTAGCTCGGCAAAGCGCTCAGAGACGGAATAGTTGAGAAGGGTTTCGCAGCGCTGTTCGACTGACAAAGGGAAGAATGTTGTAAAATGAAAAATTCATTAAAAATAGTGTATCCCACAGTTAATTTTGATTGGAAAATTGAAATTAAAAAGAAAATTCTTATTGAATATGAAGGTTTCAATTTTTCCTATTTTAATTTTTTCGCATCTTTTTATTGGGAAATAAATAATGAGATTCAGTTGAGAATAAATAAATGAGGATTAATTCAAGAATGACCAATTAAGAATTAATAAATGATTGAATTCATTTTGGAAGCTTGAAAAAAATATCCGTTTGAATGATTCCTGTGGTGACATTAAGAATGGAGTCTTTTATGTCGAGATGGAGTAATCATAGCTTTCCTCAATAGATTCGCGAGAGGTCCGAGGTAACGCCCCGTGGATTTTCATTTCAATCGGCCATCGCGCGAATTAGTCTTTGATATGCAAATGTCTAATGACTCACTAAGAAGAGTGCCGTGCGACCGTATAGCTCGGTAGAATTTATGAAGAGCTTAAAACATTTTCCTCTCGAGTTTTCGTGCCACTTTTTCTCTGACGGCGTCGCCGCCACTCACTTCCTGAACCTTCTTAATGACTCTCGTAAATTCACGAGTGACCCACTGTTGGCGTAAGGAGAAAAAATTAATAAGACAAAGCGACACTTTCACCCGCTTCTTCGTCGACCGGACTATTATTGTCACCTCAATTACCGAGGCCACCTACGAAAAGAGCCACCCTCCTGGAAACTCCTTCATTTATTCTCCACGCTCTCTTCTTCGACATTGCTTTGCTGCTTTTTGCTCTTCCGTTTTCTCTCTCGTTTGTCAGTTCCGCGCAAGGACTTTAACGTTGAAATAACAAAAACTTTCGGTGACTCTCGCAACTTTCTTTTTATTCTCGATACTTCATAGACATAGCAATACAGTCAAAGCATCCAGCGGGTTGCATTACTCTTCGTTCAAAGCTACTATTCTTATGGCTACGTATACATAGGTATATTCTTTCGATCCGAGCGAGTACTCAATATCGACGGTCGTACAGACAATAAATATCGTATGCTCCAGAATGATCTTCCACAATGCTACGAAATTGAAAGAAACACGAGCTACTCCTTCTTCGCGACGTACCTTCCTATCAATAGCATTAGAATCAGAAATTTCCCGATTGGGAACTTTGGCGAAGTAGATTTCGTCTTGAGTCCAGTAAGGTGACAAATCAAAGTCGTTTGAAGTCACGGGACCCACGTGGCAAAAAGGAAGCGAGTCGCGGTCCTAAATCAATTACCACGGTATTCCACGAAGACAGAAGAATCGAATGGGACAAAATTGTCCAAGTTTCTTACTGGGATTCAAGGAGACGAGTCTTGGAAGCGCTGTTTGAGTTGATCTCATGTGAGCAACACGATGTCGCAATCTGGCGGCAATCCGAAAGTTCGCACCGTGAAAGAGAGGGTTAAGACACGAAAGAAGAATAAGAAGAAGAAGAAGAAGCAGAGTAGGTGATGGAAAGTTTAGATGAGGTTGAGAATCGAGTTTGAATCGTGGCTATATCGATTCGGTGGAAAAGGCGGGAGGATGCGGAGGTTGAAAGGAGGCTGGATGCTCCCTGGAACCCTTTGAATTCGGTTGGTGGCTCGTGCCGCGACTTTGCGCGTGGTGAAATTCAATGAAAACCAGCTACGCGCCGCCGGCAGCGCATCGCTTCTCGCATCGCGGCGGCTCTTCCACCGGCCAAACTTCTTGACACGGAAAGTGGGAAAGCTTATCAGCCATGGCGCGTTGCAAACACGATGAATCCCAATACGCGGATCCCTTATAGTTCGCGCGCGATTCGAAACAACTTCTCTGTGCGGCAAAATATCGCGGAAATCCCTCGGGAGCCGGCGCACTCCGATATTGCCTTCGACACGACCTGCTAAAGGGAGAGAAAGGGACAGAGTAGTAGAGCAACTGCGAATCTATTCCGCCTTCCGACACAATCCGCTCGCGTGCCGCTAACGCGTTTTCCAGGAAAACTCTGCCGCGTTTTGAATTTAATATTCTTCTCAGCGTCGTGTCGCTCTTGTTCTCCGCGCCCGATGTTACCCGCCGATATCGTCACCCTTCCCACCGATTCCTCTCGAGTTTTCTGCTGAAAATTTAATAGCGTCAATTCCTGCTATATTTCTTTTATAAGATTCACCAAACAGATTGTGGTCTGCTCTAACTCTTTTTGTGTGGCTCAATTGCTCGTTGATGAATTATAGTGGTAGTTTGTGCCGTTGTGTAATCCCGGGAGGATAAATAAACTAGTAGTAATACTGTTACTACCGGCAGGAAGAGAATTCTGATTATCTCAATTGTTACGGAATTCTGCGAGCCGGACAACAAGTAAAGGGATCGAGACGAAGAAACGGTATTGATAACGGACGCTGAACTTTCAATTGGTTCTTAACTCGATTACCAAACTCATGTTTTTTACATTGACCAATTTAATTTTATAGCAGAAGCGTAGAAATCAAAGTTTCAATTTGCTGTTAAAAAAGAAAATGGGGAGAAAAAATATCAGAAGGATTCTTTAACTTTTTGAAAATCGTATCAACAGTTAACGTGCCGTCAGAGGATTAAAGGCACAAAGGGCACGTGTGTGTTTGCTTTAAATATTTTTTTTTTCCTGATCAAAAGCTTTCGAAGCAACGCACGCTTGTGTGAGCGAGGCAGCGTGTCGCGTTGTTTGGATACCATTATCCGTGGACGATGTAACATCAATCGAGTTGTAGGTACATTTGACTGGACGAGGACATCCATACTCCAGTTGTTTTTGCCGGTGAACACGCGCTCGTTGGTTTCCAGCCTGTTTACGGCTTCGCGAGACAATAAGCTCTACTGTCATCGACGGCTCTTTTTCAAGTTCCACCCGGATTTTTTACGCCCGTTGACCCTCTATCGAGGATTTTCCTGCTCGGCTCGATCGAATGCTGCTGCGGTAAAAAGCTCGCCCCTCGCGATATCTCGATCCGCTTGTCTACCCGGCTCCAGAGTAATAATCTGGAAAAAGTCCCTTGGAAAGGGCGTTTATTGCTCGGGTACTCCGAGAGCCCTTTGCTCGACGAGCGAAATAAATTCTTCTTCTCCTGGATTTTGTGCGCAATAAATCTCTCTCTCTCTCTCTCCTTCTCTCTACCTCTTTTTCTTCCTTTCTGCAATTTTTGTATCACTTCAAACACTCTGTCAGAATACTTCTTTCTTCTTTTGAAGACTCGACGACGCGGGTGGGACAGTTCGTACTGTTACGTAGACGGTGACACCTTTAGCATTCTAATAAAGTGTTCCAAGTACTTCACATTTACTTAAACTGTATGTAAAGTTTTATGATACTCTGTGACGTAGAGCACTACAAACTACTGTGAAGTGTTGAAGACTATTGTATTCTGTGATACTGTATTACAGAGTTGAATAGTGTTATTTCAAAATTAACAGAATTCCACGTTAATTCTTTACAATGAAACGTTTTTTTTGCGTCTCTAGGATGGAACGATTCTCGTCACTTATTCAAGGATAGATTAATAGGAAGCGAAAGAATAATTGCAAGTGGTTGCTTAGCGCAGCAGGTCAAAAATATGGCTGAAAGTTTTTCGGCGGGCAAACTCTGAGAAATAAGGCCGCAACGTGAAAGTAACGCAGGCTTCGGAATGCCGAAGATACCAGAGCACTGTCCGCTTTTTCGCGGCTGCATTAATTAAGGAACGTACACCAAAGTACTCCCGGCACTCTTTTCTCCGGTACTGCTACTCTTAAACATAAAAAAAACGTTGTTCATTCTTCGAGTGCGCTCCGGAAATTGCATGCGAAAACTCGAGGAGGCCTCGCGCGCTACGCGAAGACCCTCCCAAATGATGAAACTTTTAATCTGTCTCACGCGCCGCATCGCCCGAACCGCGCTGTGAACTCACTGCGAAAGACGGGAAAAGGAACATTTCCAGAGACGAAATAACGCGAGCCTCTTCTCGGTCACTCTACCGTTATTTACCTGAATCTTAAGATTTTGCAACTGGGATTAAGATCGTCGAAATCCGCGCTATGTCAAATCGCGATCTACTCGCGAAAAAGAAACGCGGAATTAAGGCGTTTTAGCAGAAAATAGCATATAAAATGTTGATCGAAAACTAATTGTCTTTGAAATATTTCGTTAGCGCTGAATTAACGAGATTTTAATTGGTCTCAGAATTCAAATGACTATCTGCGTAGTAATGGACTTTTCGATTGGACAACTGATTGACGTATGTATCGACAAAAACTTATAACCCTTTGATCGACGAACAGTCAAGAACTCACTCGAACGAAGCAACAATTGTGTAGCAATCGACTAGTTTTGTTAGTCAAGCTATCGATTGGAGCGCCGATGAACACGAAAACACACGAATAACAGGTTGCTCTTTTTCCGTGAATCTCCATTGTTCTATTCAGATTTCATTCAAAAGTAAAACTGATTATATCGTAAATTCAGACTTGAAGAGCATAACGAAGCGAACTTCGAAACTCGAACTGCTGAGGGCGGAAATATGAAAAAACCGTGAGGAAAGATTCTCGAGAGAATTAAAAGAATAAAAGCATTTAATAAATTCAGATTACTAGGAATAGCAATAAATACATCTGTTTCACAAAACGTTTCCCTCCTGACCGATTTGTTAAGTAGACTTAATCGGGCCAAATCGATGGCATTCGGAGACTGCTTGATCGATACACCACCGATAGAGGATTACCGCTCACTCCAAAACTTATTTTCCATCGACTCGTCAGGGAAATATGTACGACTTCTCCAGGTTTCACGTTTATTGCGGCAGCCTTATTATTCGATATTCTTGTCATCAATATTTGGTCTGCGCTCGTCATTCCAGTGGATCCTCTGTGTGCCAGGATCCAATATTTGCCAAGAAAGGCAGTGCGACTGATATGCGATCGAAAAGTGTACATTCTTTGAGAGAGCTGCTTTGTGTGCTACCGTTGAAAGCGAGCGGAAAATCTGCGGTGTTTCTTATTGGCCGACGAATTGTTTCGTAACTGAAGTCAATAATCGAATAATTCTGAAGATTCGTAAATTCGTAAGGTTCGATATTTTTGCATGCAAAATGAGAATGGAATGGGTTAAACGAGGAGCTTTACGATAGATGACTCAAGCTGCAGTTGGGTTACTTCTTGCCGCAAGGTACCTGACAAGTTTAATCGAATTGTCATGAAATTTATCTCGCTGGCAGAGTTTCCACCGCGACTTTTGGCTGGTTCGCGTAGTTGGGAATTGCCGACGGTGCTCCAGCACTGTCGCAGGCTTCTCCAACGAGTGACGGATCGCTAATAAAATATCCAAGAGGAGGATCGTAGTTTAAAGTAGGCCATGGTGTGTGCGATTTGCACGTGTGCACGCGCCGCGCAATGTCTCACCGCCGTTAACTTGTTTCAGCAAGTAGCGTTTCCAAATACGCGAAGCCCGCAGCTACTATGTAATTAACTCAGATATAATTGCCTTAATATATCTGCTCGCGTCGGAGTCTGCGGCGTTGGGTAGCGTTTACGCTCTGACACCCTTGCACTCCTGGTAAATGCATACCACTGTCCTAGTCGAAAGACCGATGTGCATCTACGAGCTGCGAAATAGTCGCATTGTTAAATCGAGTTCTATTTGCACCGGAAACTATACACTTTGTGCCAATGTGCCCTATATCTTATAATTGATTACTGTACTTTCGATATTTAAGAAGTCTTAAGATACAGTAAGAATAAGAATAAATAGTAAATAAGAAAAGTTAAGATTGAATCATCTTGATTAATTTGCTGGAATAATTTAAGTCTTCGAGGTAATTATTCGTGGTTTCCATTAAGTCTCGGTTGCTTGTCATATTCGCGAGATAGGTTCTACGTCGATGTCGCAAAGGGCTGTATGTTGCCACTAGAAAATGACGTTACGACGACGGTACAACGGGATAAAGGTAGTAGGTAGGTGCGGCAGTAATACGTAACCGTAACTGTACGCATGCCGGAGTAGCAGGGTTATTAAGTTCCTTGGCTAATTGTCTATCACCAAGCTCGTAGTACCATACCAGCTGCGATAACAGCAACCGAGATACGTTACATTGCCTTGAAACAACCGTTCGAGCTAGCTTCTGTTTGAAAACATTTATTCCTCTCGGAGAGAGTTCGCTATTGCCATTATTCCTGAATAAGTTGCCACTTTATTCCCTCCCGATACTCCTCTGCAATACAAATCTTTTTTTTTGACACCGTCTCCTTTTGCGTGCCAAAAGCACAATTTTCTGCACTTGAATTTCATTTCACGGAGATTCCGAAAGTCTCTGAATAAATACATTTCTGTTCACTTCAGTTTGCTAATTTCGTTTTGTGATTCGAAACTTTTTTTAACACGAATAACTGCTAGAAATTCTTCGGAATTCTTCCGAAAAGGAATATTTTTCGTCTCGAGGTTTTACGACCACAGTAGAAATAGAAGTAGATTCAGATATTCGACGGTAGCTCCACCGTTGAGACGATGTTTACGAAGAAAAGGTCTCACAAGTGGTTCGAGTCAACGTTTCACGCGCCGAGTCGCTGGGAAAGGATCGAATGATTCATGTTACGCAATGCAGAGCGGATCTCTTGCGAGGGAGAAGAGAATGTCGCCAACTGAATAGGAGTAAGAGGGCCAAGACAGAAATTCAAAGGGTGTGTGTCGTCACGTGGAATCCCCACATGACGGTCCACGCGAGGAAGAACAAAATTCTAAAGTTTCAAAGGACCTACGTAGCTTTGAGTAGTCTGCTTTTGCCAAATCCGCTGCTCCTCTCTTTTTCACTTTTTTGACCCCTCCCCTTTATTCCACTCGGAAAATCTTTAATGTACATTCCAAAGCACTAGGATCACAAATAATTTTTTACCAATTTATCATGTTACGAATAAACTCAGAAGACAGTTTTGATCCTATCAATTGACTCGAATTGATTTCTTTAAAAATAACTAAAAAATTCGAGAGGCTGAAATTGTTAATCTGCACTTTTCTCGAAATATCCAGAATGTGTGACTCTTATTTCAAAGAGTGACTCGAACAGGATGGCGAACAAAATGTAAGTAGATTGCTCCGCGAATAGCCCGACAAACTGGCTATGTGGCATACACCGCTCGCAGCAACAATTTCCGGTGGCGGAGGACGAAAACAAAAGGTAAACCGGTGGCGTCATTAAATTTTTATGGGAGGTGTATCGCGTATTCGCGCAGTAAACTTGCGGATAAGCGGGAGATAGCGAGCCGATGCGATGTCGGGGACCCGACGCGCGAGTCTTTTTAAGGGCCGCTCCTCTCTCGCAAAGAGGATTTTCCCTACAAAGAGTAACGACTAAGAGGCCCCTCCCTCCC
Organism: Trypoxylon attenuatum; assembly: GCA_963989405.1. Classification (NCBI taxonomy): domain Eukaryota; kingdom Metazoa; phylum Arthropoda; class Insecta; order Hymenoptera; family Crabronidae; genus Trypoxylon; species Trypoxylon attenuatum. Next base: position 5,215,145 of record OZ022488.1, on the reverse strand, counting down.
GAACGGAAAAACTTTTCACCGCTTTGGACGGCGAGCGAAGCGGAAGTTCGGCTCTTAGGTACGCCTTGACACTCCCGCTACTACCGACATCGAGCTGCATTCTTAAACCGTGCGACAGATGTTACCGAAACTCCGCTCGACAGCCAACTACCCAACTCTGACAACATATTTTTCTATTGCATTTTAATACGCATATCAAATTTCGCTTTTCCACTGATTAAATTTATCGAATTCGCGACGCCATACTTTTATCTCGTGTTTAATGTGATTTTTATTAACCACCGCACTCTGCTGACATACGCGTTTTAATATTTACATTAAATTCATCTGGTTAATGGTAATCAAATTGATTGGGTTTTACGCGAGGTATTTTTGCACCGCGTTTCGTGTTTTTGCATGATAAAATTGGGATTGTTGAATTGAATACGGAATTAGAAAATTTAGCGAATAATTCATTATTTCAAAGAATAATTCATTTTTTGGAAAATAAATTGAGAGATCGAAGAGGAATCGAGAAAAATTCTGTACATGATCAGGATGGAAGTTTAACCTGCGATGAACTCTCTCAACCGCAGCTACAGCTACCGTTAATCTAGTGAGATCTTCCCGACAGTCCGGTTTCGCTGGGCTGTGAACATCTCTATCGGAATGGAGGAGCGGAGAGGTGCGCAGATCCGTCGAGTAAACTTCGGCTGGATGTTCCATTAGCGATCTATCCCGCGAGCATAAAACTCTCTGGAGGGAGAAAGAGGAAGAGTAATAGTAATGTGTCTCTCTGTCTTTCTCTCTCGATCTCTCACTCGAGAAGTCTATATAGGTATTCGCTAGGCTCGCCACTAGGGCGAAACCGAGAGCAATAAAGCGGACGCACCTGTTCGATATGAGATTCGCGAAGCACCGGCCAATACTGACGGAACTTCCGCTGTGCCTTGAATACCGAACGCTTTCGGCGAACAATTCGGCTTCGATTATTTTCACGGCGATCGTGCGCGTTTCTCCGCCGCGACTAAGATTCAATAAGAGTGGAATCGAGCCGAATCTGGGTCGGGATATTGCTGAACAGCGAGTACTAACGTTCCTGGCTACGATTCTTTCGAGTTGGCATATCCCAATTGCGAATTCGATCGACTCAGTGTTTTATTAGTGTCGCGAATACATATAGGGTTATCCTGAATTTATCCTTAATAATTTCTGAATTTTTTTAGACAATTCTCCGTTAGGAAATTCTAGTACAATAATGATAATATGAGAGTTTATGAAACCATAAAAAATGGTGGGTAACTCTTGTTGGTATTTTAATGGACAATTGGATTGCGTTCGTTCAGAGCTGTGAAAATAAATTAATCTTTGCGTCCGAGTTTTTGACAGGAGAACGTCCGGCCGACGAATCGCGCGTTGATTAGAACATTCGAATGTCGGAAACGCTTTCCGGAAATGTCTTTCGGCAGGAGCATGCGTTCGGTCGAGTATCACCGGAGGCTCCCCTCCGGGACGCAGTTCCCCGGAAGTGCGCGCAGCCACTCTAACTTCCGGCCGAGCCCCGAAATCCATAGAGACGGGTAAACGTTGATATGCGGCCAAGCTGTGACATTCTGCCTCCACTCCCGCTTTTCCTTTGCCTCTTGGAATGCATCCTGACAGTTTCCAAAGTCTTTCCGTTCTCTTCCATTCTCTGCTTCTTTTTTTCCCGCTCCCTTTTTATTCGGATTTTTCTGCTTTTCCACGGAAACAACATAAAGTCTGCGAGTATTCTTCTCCAGCTTAAGCTTAATCCCTTCTGCCGTTTCGTGCTTTATTCGCTACTTTCTCAGAATAGTCTATTAGTTTATTTTCCAATTATCAAATTGGCCCTGATCTGGTAAAGTTCTCTGTGCGACATTGTAGAACTTCGCTACAAGAGGCTCTTCGTAACGAAACCATCTCAAGCGGAGAAGCAGAAGTGAAAACGGAAGCAGTCAAAGTCACAGAAATTACGAGAAAGGAAAGTAGAGTAAAGTAGAGAGACACGGAGGAAACCGAAACGCGGGAGGATAAAGCGATCGGAAAAGGAGGTCGATTGAATACAGGAATACTAGAAAGGTGCTACTACTACCAGTAGTAGTAGTAGTAGTAGTAGTAGTAGTAGTAGTAGTAGTAGTAGTCGTCGTGACGCAATGTAGCGCAACGTGCAAATTCTTTCGTGAATTCATTCAACAGCGATGCTAACGGCGCAATGAGACGCGACGTTTTCCCGATGAATACGAGCGTGCGCTCTATTGCGCACTTAAGAACAAGCCGACGCTCCCTTGTTTCGTGCCGGTTCGTCAAACGCTTTTATTCATCCCTTCCTCGGGCCTTTTCCTTTGCGTTCTGTTCCGCTGGTTCGTTTTCGGCATCGAGGCACAAAACTATGCCACCTCGCCTTTTCTCTTTCGGATTCCAAATATTCTATCCACCTCTCTTTCTTCTTCATCCTCTTCTTCTTTTTCTTCTTCTTCGTCTTCTTTCGGTTTTTGCCCTTCTCTCTCACCCTCTCTTTTGGCCGCTGCCGACTATTTGTCCTCGAGCTGTTCTCGGATTGCGGCGTGTAATTCCGGGTCGTGCCAGCTGGCGATATATTGTTAACGACGCGACGCGATGTGTGTCGAGAGTCGCGTCGACTCGGGCTAGCATTAAGAGAGGCGCGCGTCGCGTCGCCAGACACCACCAGCCACTGCCAACCACCAACCACCAACTGCCTCACAAGTTCTCATGGAGAAAGGAGAAATTCAATCTGCCGCCGTTGTTCCTCCACCGACTCTCTTCCCACTGTCGTTCGCTTGACAGACTTGACCCGATGAGTATCTCTCTCTCTCTCTTTCTGTCTGAGTTATTTTGCCAGTGGTATTGTTGGCAAAGATATAACTGAGGCTAACCCAACGAATAAGGGTAGTTTCATACTTCAACCTCGGATATTTTTTACCTCTCGCTTCCAAATAACGTTATTACATGATAGCGTGCTAGTATAAACGTTTTTTCTTGACGTTCTACGCGAATAACACGTCTAACGCGAAATTCAATTACACGAGTATTTCGAGAAACGCTGGCAAACTAGTAGAATCTGAGTATTGCTGACACCGACATTTTTAGTAGTATTGATTTATCTCGGTAAAGCCCTTTACTTTATGCAGTAGATTCCCAAAAGGGTAGATCGCAGGGAAAAGGATTTATTTTGCTGGGAAATATTCGAGGACGAATCGAATTTATGCTGAAAATTTTGGAGTGGGAAAGCTACTTGCCTCAAAGTCCTCTTATCGAAATTCTTGTTAGGTTGGTATCTTTACGCGATCGGCGGACAGGTAAATCTGAAATTTTACACGGACGAGCATAACCCCGATCACCGTTCCAGTCTGTCGAATCTCCGGGAGACTTCCAGAAAAAAGTGGTTTCGTGTCACGCGCATACCGCGACAAACTGACGTCTCTCTTTTTCCCTCGTGGCTTTCTTCCCTCCTGTGACTTATACAACATTTTTACGGCTCTCTTGCGAGACCCTAAATTTTCATTCCTCCTCTGCAGTGGATATATATGTCTCCTTTCGACACTACTCCTCCATTACCATTTTATTGCCGCTTTCACCTTATCGTTGGCCAAACTTATTCCTCCAACTCTGACCCTCTCTACCTTCTGATTTCGATTTTTTAAATTAAACATATTCACGCGACGCTGAATCAAGAGACACGTATCGTCAAGTTTGAATTAATAACAGCGAGGAAATTTAACGTTGACGATGAAGCAATTTTCAAACGTTTCGAAAAGAATAATCAGTTGGAGTTTTAGGAAAACATTTTTTTGCAGTATCGTTTAATGAGCCAGGGAGAGTGCTACCGACACTTCGTTTGTGCTGCGTGCTTCTCTCACTCTCGAACGTAATCAGCGCAATCTGGCCGAGTGTTACGTGCCGCTGTGATTAAGGTTGACCTTCGAGAGAGCCAATCTCGAAGTTGCCGCTTTCGCGCTGACCGATGCTGTGTAATTGTTACGCTGCCGGAGAAAACGAGCGAAACGCGTGGTCGTTACCGCACCGGCGAACGTGATCTTTACTCTTCGCTTTCAGTCTCCTATTTCTCCGCGAGTTTCCTCCTTCTACGCGCCTCCGAGTATTTCATTAAAATTGTTCATTAACTTGGCGCATCTATTTCCTAATTCTTTTTACTCTTATTTTCATACCTAATTATCTTCCTCTACTTATTTCTCTGTCTTTTCTTTGCCTGATCGATATGCAATAACATATATGACAGTAAAATTGAAAATTCTCAGCTGTTTTAGTCAAAATCGTAAAATGTTTTGTTTGAAAGCAGGTAATTTATACCGAATAGGTATTTTTTGAAAAAATACTAGATTCAAGTGTTTAGTGGAATTGATTGAAGTTTGTTAGAAATAATTCTAGTCGGAAAATGTAGTATTAATATTTTGTACCGTGAGCGCAAAATTTATCCTCCACGAGTTTTTGCGTTTCGCAATGTTTCTCGATTCACCTCTGGGAAATATCCTCGGGTTCCGGATATTTTCGATACCTTCTGCGGTTCGATTCGTTAGCTCGTTCAAGTCGGAAACGCAATATTGCCTGGCGCGGTCGCTCTATAATTTTTCAATGCCGCTCTCTTATCTGATTAAGTCTGGTTCGACGACTCTAAATCTGGTTATCGCGAATAGAAGTCCGGTTGCCACATTGGCGCACGGATTTCCTAGAATTGGTCATTTCGAGGATCTCGATTCATCCGTGCAGGATATTTCGAAATTAACAAAAAAATTTATTCGACCGTAGATTTTTCGTCGGAGTGAATGAAATTGCCATTTCATCATCAACGATTCATTTTCTTTTTCAACAAATTTCTATCGTTCAATTATCACTATTAACAGCTAGAACTTTTTCATAGTGAAACGATTCATTAATTGATGAAACTGAAAATAAAAATTTAACAAAATTCCACGATTGCAGCTACCTCGAAACTTTCTCTCGTTCTCATTAACTCTCGCGCTGACTTTTTTATGTGATCGGATATTTTTTCATGATTAGCGTCGGATTTCGCGGAATGTGATATTTTTAGTTTGATCCGATTTCTGCGTATTTTCGACGAACGTGTTTACCCCGGTGGCTTTTTAATTCTCGAGCCCAGTAAATGGAAGAGCGTAATGAAAGAGAATCACGCGCGATTGGTATTCGAATTGTCCGCGAAATATTCGAGCAGCGTGCTGTTAATCAACAGTTCGTGGGCAATAATATCCACTTCGCGGATGGTGGACCCTTGAAAAACTGTATCCAGAAGCCCGAATAAAATTCGACGTCGAATTCGATTCACGCGTGAGCGCATGAAGCATCGCGGTTAATAAATAATTGCTCACCGATATTCCTCGCCACGTTTTCTGCCTGTTAGTCATTACGAATTGTCACGATATACGCAGAGTGTTCCATAATAAATCAATAACACTTCACTTAAATTAACCAAATGACTTATTCATGATTTTTTATCTCACGAATTTATTGCTCGTTTTTGATTCCTTCGATTTACATAATTGTAACCTACCAAAATAGTCTTATTGTGTATTGAATTAAATCGATTAGTCCATTCGCGAAACAATGCCGTCGATAATTTGCAAAAGCCAAACTCACCGAAAGTGTAAATCAAACTTCAAACTTCCAAGTGTAGAAGCTAAGAACCCTTTCAGTAGAAAACCAAGTCCTCGAGGTTCTACGCGCGAAGCTCGATCCGCGAAGGACTCGACTCCCCTCTCCCCTCTTTCCAACTTCCAATATTAACCCAGTAATTGAAACGCTCCTGGAGATGGAATTCGCGTATTTATTTTAGCCCGAAAGCAGCTCATTCGCGAACCTAGCTCCGATATTATTGCAAATACGAGGGCGCGCAGGATATTTCCGAATTTCCAATCGGGAGCAGTTCGCGAATATCGGGCTGATATATTGCGGAACTCTGCCTTACCGTCATTTTCCCAAGGGCGGCTTTTTCTTATTGTTTTCCATAACTCGTTGGTAAGGTCCTTCTGTCACTGTCGCCACGCGCACCCCAACAAATTACTGTATTTATATCCGTAGTGCCAGCTGGACCTGCTGGCAGTTCCTGGGTCAAATAAGTCCTTTACCCCTTTCAATAAGCGTTGGAAATATCCTGGGACTTGGCTTATTCGAATTAATTAGATACATATGTTTTGTGAAAAAAATCAGCGTTTATTTCCATACTATTATATTATAATATAACTTTCAATCATTTTCTTCTCGGTCTCCGAATCTGGCACTGTCGTTTAAGAACAAAGATTTATATTTCGGAGATATTCGTTTTGGTATAGTGTTAATGTTCGTCGCAGGGTTGATATCCTAATTACAAGGCTGCTTGACACGCACGGCTCGAAATTCTGATGGCAGTGCCTCAATGGGGAGGTTGAAATCGAGGCAGACGATCAGCAGACTCGGTAGATTGATGACCGCGATAGTTTTGGGGCTGATGTAGAGAGGATGAGGAGGAGAGTAGCGAATCGCGATCGTGTGATCGATAGCTGTGGACAGTGTCGATGGTGCTCGATGGAAAAACCGCGGAGTGTGCTCGCAGAGGAAAAGCTTACCGAGGAAATAAAAAGAATTGGCCGCGAGGATCTGAGGGGAATCGGTGGAAAGATCGAGAGGGTTGTGGGAAAAGAAGGTACTGGAGGCACGTAATGCTGAGCCACGTGTGATACGTGCTCGTCATCGTGCTCTTCCTCTCTCCCTCTCTTTGCAGTCTGCGAGAAATTTCGATATAAATTGCAAACCTCTTCTAACAACTCTGAAATTGTTCTCTGTTTTCTCCAAATGATAATTTACGAAAAGATTTGAAGATATTGAAAAATGAGGGTCTCTTTGAGAGACTGCAATTACTGTTAATTAAAGAATTAGGTAAGACTTATTTCTCGCAACAGTATGGTTTTCCAATATATTACTATTATTATAGAATTCTCCTGCGAAAACATTTTCCTATTTTCAAAGTTCGCAAAGATATTTTAAGTTCTAATCTTACAAGGTAATCCAGCCCGTATAAAGATACGTTACAAAAACTACTGCAGAATCGCCTCGGGGTAGAGCATATCGGAAAAGGTGAATTTATATCGGGAGATAGCGGCGCAAGTAGAATCGAACGATATATGGTCAGACTGGCGGGATACGAGCGATTCCGAATGTGTCACTGACATATCCAGGGAGTATTTTTTCGGGAATTCGACATTACTGAAATTACACGAGTAATACGGAACAATATTTTTCCAGGGACTGGAAGTGATTCGGTTGGTTCCTCGGACAGAGAAAGAGAGAGAACGATCTTCCTCGGTAGCGGTCGTTTCGCGCGGAAGCTTTCCGTCTCGAGAGTTTTTAGCCTTTTTTGCGGCGAAACAGAAAAAGCGATGGCACGAAAGCGCTTTACGGACGATTCGATCGTCGATAAGATTTTCGGTGTACCTTATTGGTGGTAGCGCAAGAGTCTCGTAGGAAGAGAGAGGTCCTACGCGGAATTCGAGGATCGCGTGCCACCCGCAAATAAATCTCTTTGCCGTCAATTCCGTGACAAGCTCGAGCGAGTCGTGCGATCCTCTGAGAATAATTAATCCTACGAAATTAAGAGCCTCGGTCGACACTCTACCATGACCAGCCGATATTTCTCTCGAAATCGTGTCGTTTTTTTTTTCTTCCGTGTACCTTCGCGTAACATTGTATTTAATGATATATAGAGGGTTCTTTTGAACTTTTGAACGCCGCCGCGCAATTCCCTTTTACCGGTGCACCGTTCATTGTGGATCTTGTCAAAATAAAGCAGGATGAATGCGCAAAGATATTTGAGGAATTGGAGGAATGGTGGAAGAATGTCAGGGAGCTCTTGGAGAGGGCGAACAGTCGAGGAGTGGAAGTTCGGATGGCCGGAGACGAAGAGTGATGAAGGAAAGGATGAATGGGAAGAATTCGAAGCCGAATAGGCACGTGGAATCTTTCATCTTCTCTTTTCATCCCTCCCTTGGACATATGAGTCTCATATAAATAGATATATTTGTAAATAGAAATCAGGTTGACTGTGACAGAGTATTTCTAGCATAAAAATTAAAATTGGATCCCGCAATGAAAATAGAGATTACAAATAAAATTTAATATTAAAAAAGAAATCCTACTTTAGAATTGGAATTCTGAGGAAATATCATTATCATTGTTATCACTAGAAAAAAATATTATTCCTTTTCTTTGTATTTTAAAAGAGTGCATCCAATCATAGAAGTTTAAAAATAGTAACGATGGGCGGGTTTAACGTTAAATGGAGACTTTGGGAGAAATCCAACCGGTAAAAAGTATTAGAGAAATAGGGAATATGTAGGGTTATAGGACTTGTGTGGTTCACATGCTATCGAGCAGTTCGCGAATCTGGGCTTCCCATTTGCCGCGACTTTATAAGCTTCAAAACTATTCGTCCCTGATGTTTGTGCTTTGCGCGCAAAACACGTTACCCACCGCGTCGCTTCTGGGGTTATTGCGCGGCGCGCACCAGGAAAAAGTCGATTGCGCTTTCGCCTGCCTCTGGTTAATAGTTTCTTCCCGGTTTGCGCGCGCGCGCGCGCCGCTACACATACCATACGGATGAAGGCGCGACTGCAAGCTTTTTCGAACGGCAGACAAACAAATTCGAGTGCCACTAGCTCATGCTCTTGCTGCTGACAGTCATTTTAACCTTTTCACCACGACAGAAAATTCTGTTTTTTTTCGATTTTCGGACTCGAAAGCTTTTGGAAGAAATGTGGAAGGAACAATAAACGATTCACACTTTTAATCCTGCATACCACCGTATGACGTAAACACAATATATACTATAACATTGTAATATTGTACGTTATATGTAAACAATTGGCGAGCAAGAAAATAATGGAAATAAAGAGAAACAGTCTACATTCATTAACCGCGAAATTGAGAAATCGGGCAAAAAGCCCGGAGGTGTTGATCGCGAAAATTTCGGAAACGGCGAATAAAAAAACAGGGTCAGCGAATGAGTAATACTTTTTCATCTCGCGGAAAAATAGGGAGGTTCCGCGAGGTCGATTCGGATCAGGCCAGGAATATCGTGTTTTTCCCGATTGACAGGGGATTCGCCTGAAAAAAATCAAGCGACCACTCCGCGGAGAAGCTTTCTCACGAACCAGGTGCAATTGGTTTCCACGGATAGCGTCCGCTGACAGGGTGGAATACGATTTCGCGCAGTTTCGTTTTCGTTTTCGTTCGCGCGAACGCGAATCCAGTTCTGTCTGCATGGTTGGATCCGCGACGCGACTCAACTCAACTCGACTCGGCTCGACTCACAAGCGCGTGAAGCGCGCTTTTTCGCCGGCGACAACCCTCGTACGCTTTCTCCTGCTTTTGGCAGGTTCGATTCGATCCTGTTCGACCGTCAACTTCGATGTCACCGCGGTTCCACTGCGCACGACACCGTGTACAATCTCACGATTCTACCGGGTAGCTTAGGACTAACACTAGTTCCTAAACTTTCTTCAGTTTTGATTCTACCGATTTTTCTCTTTAAAACAGATTCAGGCAAGTATTAAGTTGTCCCAAAACTTTTACATATTTCACTGGAAATATTCCACGATTTAATGAATCTTTGTGGAAGAGTTCGAGAAAATCTTGAAAAAGGGACTCAAAAATTATTCAGGTAGATAAATCAGTATTAAATGCAGTCGTAAATTCTTTTAGTTGGAAATCTGGCCAGGTTTTCTATGAAAAATATCGACAAAGAGAAGCGGCCTGCGTATAAATTTGATTCTACATTTTTGTCCCAATTTCAGAAGTAGAATTAATTCCGGCCTCATTCAATCGCTTATTACGGATACCACCCTGTATAGAGCCGCATGTAGCGCTGCGCTCTAGAGCATAGAGGGCACACACACACACCCACACAAACGTGACACAACCACCTGGAGCGCAGCCGAGCCATAAAAAAGCTCGTACACGCTCTGGCGCAATTTTGGCGAAAACACGCCACGGCCGAAACTGAAATAAAGAGAATAATAGGGAAGCCCGAGAGTGTTTGGTTGCGCCCTCGCGAAACGACCTTCCCTCCGAATACTCGTTTTTCTCGCGCCGACCCCAAACCGAACAGAGCTTCTGAACGAACCGCATCCACCATCGCGAAATGCATTCAAGTCCCGATTATCGTGAAATGCAACCAGCAGAATTTCAGACGCCTAGCTCTCAACGATCAATGTTTCTTTGAGATCTGCGAGAAATTGTATGTCCCCTCTACGTGTAAGTAAAATAATTTATGAGAATATTATCGATTGCACGATTCAATTAAATTCCACTAAACGCCAGATTAAACCGAAGTTTTTCAAAAATACGTGCTTGCAGTCTTGCAGAATTAGAACTCGACTACTAAAATAGCAGGCATCAACGACGAACGGCAAAAATAAACCATTAATAACGAAAGAGGTAAAGCTGCTGAGTTAATGAGTACTCATCCTCTAAGTCGGTCTCTGAATTAATCGATAGCGGTCTTTTGCGGATATATTCCCGTACTCGATGTAAACCGTCATAAATACATATTTGGTTAAATAGTACGGTTGCCTCATTGGTGATATGATCCTGTAGGTTTATCAGAGTTTCGAACTCCACGCTCTTTGACTGTCAAAGTGTCGAAGCGAATCGTGCCTTTAGTTCGGAATATACGCGGTCCCCAAATTAAATGCTATCCTCTTAGAGGAAGAGGATATGTGCATGCGAACTGAGGGAGAAAAGTCATGGCCTGAACTCGAAGCTGGGAAAATTGGGCCGGTACTTGTGAGGTCTCCTAGAACTTCGGTCTATGTACCGGTAATACTCCCGCTGCCGGACGTTCCAGGACAATGGCATGTCACATCGTAAATTCGAGATGACCACGCTGCCCGAAACCTGCTGCCACACGCAATTAGTCCGTTCTGTCGTTGACTGGGGCATGTCCTGGAACAATTTTCTAGGCTTCCATGGATTAAGGTCACGATGGATGCTCGCCTTCTCGAGCAGCACGGGAAACATTCGCGACGGGCTGGCTACTCCAGTGACGCAGGTTGGTTGCACGGTTTCTCGGGCACCAAACAGACCCTATCTATTCATCCAGCCGCTTCAATTCTATGGATTCTCCGAGGCCTTCGAAATTCTGCGCGACGTACTCGCCCGCTCTGTGCTCCTCTCGCGCGATGCGACTCGCGACGTTCAGCAACGTTCGAATTTCCGTCCACCAGATCCGCTCGAACGCGTCCGAAACCCTCTCGACGTTTCTTGCACGTCGACCGCGTTTCCTCCTCGAATTCCTCGCTTCACCACCACTGGCGAATGGAACTCTCGCGACTCTAGGGTTTTCCGGTTAAATAACTGCTCGAGGCCTCCTTGTACTATGCAGCGAAATCCCACGACGAAATAAATGACGACGATTAGTTTTTAATGAATTCTTGATAAATTATTAGACTATTGAAATTTGTCGTTTTCACTATGGTTTTTAGTACGAAAAGGAGAGTAAAATGAAAGAATTGGTTGAAATCAATGAATGGAACGTGTGTTGCTGGTAAATCGCGAAGTGACATGAATTTTTTCTTAAATCTAGCTAGAAACGCCTGCGAGAGAGTCGAATTTACCCGGCTTCATTTTTATGACTATACGCGTTAAGACTTCAATCTCTTCATCGGCAATTGGCGTCCGGGCAAGGACTCACTTATTTCGCGACGTGTCACCAACCGCCAATCAAGGCACCGTTTTTTCATGTAACACGCTAAGCAAAAAAAATCGATCGCGTGCGAAGGCCAAATGTTACTGGCCCTTCGCTGTTCGTCGATATTGCTAGTCTCGATAATGACACTTCCAACGTGACACGGGCAACATAATTAGCAAACTGGTGAGCAATATTAGTATTTCCCACGTATCACCTTCTTACTATTACGTGAAAAAGATACATCTCCAAAAAGATTAAAATGCGAGAAACTCCATGAAACTGGGATATCGTAAAAATGAATGTTCCCTCGGCGAGAACCCAAGACGAAGAACCGAATTGGTCGGAAGTTGCGGCGCGAGCACGCTATCAAGTTTCTCGTCATGAGTTAGATACAAAGTCCTCCGCGACTTCCAAGAGGTCGGATAGCCGAAGGCAGGATTGTTAAGACGCTAGTCACCAGGTAACAGTCAGTGTAGCCGGGCATTTATTCAACAGAGTGCACGGGTTTCGGCAGCAGTATTATTCGTGGTGTGCGCGAGTGCACGCCAGTTGGCAAGTTTGACGAAGTTTATATCGCAGGGATGCACGTTTGCGAGCAGTGGGTACATTCGAGGACAAGGATAGGAGGATCGAGGAGAGCGGTGCGGAGTGGTAGCGTCCTTCGCAACGAAAACGACGACACGGTACCGCGCGGTGTTTCTCTCCCGGTTCGAGTTTCTCGACGTTACAGGTCTCCTCGCCCTTCGCGCTCGACAAGCATCCCCCTTAGCTAGCGGGCCGAGTCGAGGCGAAGGTAGACTCCACCACGACCCACCGCCACTCATGCATAATATTATTCCTGCATTTCGAATACAAATTCGAGGTGACGAAGGGACTGCGAAATGAAAGTACCCGCAGAGCAGAACCCATCCAGACGAGTCACCGTGCGCCATACCGCCCTCCTGGTGTCATCCCCCTTTTCCTCTGCCGCGACCGCGAGAGCTTCACACCATCCGCTACGTTACAATCCCCACGGTGATGACGTGAGCATATATCAACGTATGCGAGACGTAGCTTCTTCCTGCTCTTTATTTCTATCTCTCCAAGTTTTTCGAGGCAGGCATTAGGATTTTTAACAACGTCACCGTCGCGCCCCGGTAATACATTATACATATGTATACTAGGAATTAAAGCGGGATACGCATTGTGAAATTTGCATACGTGGCTAACTCTCCATCTCTCTTTCTTTATTTGCGTTGCAACGCGTCTTTCCCTCGCAACCGCGACGGCGAGGAAAACGCGTATCTTTTCAGCGAAGGATGGAGTCTCGGATTGAAGCAAGGAATAATCCTGCGAACTATTTTTCCTGGTACTGTGAGTAGAAAGGTAGTAGATTTAAGGGAGTTTGGGGAGCGTATTACGGAGACAAGGAAGAGCACAATATGAGTGACGAAGAGGAAAATAGGGATAGTAAGAAAAGCGCTGTAAAGAGAATGTTAATAAGGAAAAAAAAAAACAGAAATGAGGGCAAGGATCATGATGCAGAGATGGGGGAAAAAATATAATGACAGAAACCGAGGCAAAAAGTCGTGGAAAGACAGAGTTGAAGGTAAAGAGACAGTGAGGAAGAAAAGCAAAGACGGGAATATTGAGAAAGAGAGACAGAAGTCGATACAGAGGCAAAGTGTGAAAGCGTGGTAATGCGTGTGCCAGTGGGACGGCCAGGCATATTCTACCCATCTTTCCACACTCTCGGAGAGCTCGCTCCGGTAAGCGTGCATAATAGACGCCAGCGGCTTACAAGCTGTCGCGACTGGCCGGCAAGTAGTATAAGAGACCTACACTCAGACAGACCGGTACGTTCGCTCTTCCAAGAGTCTCTACAGTTCTACTCTCTACACTTCAGACACCGTACTCGCTCTGTTTATCCTGTGCCTTCCTCCCGAATCTCCCTTGCCAGCCTAATGTGCCCCCGAGAAAATGAGGAACCAGCCGTTCCGTAAATTGGAGAAAGAACCCCGCGCCGGATGGCCCTCCAAGACAAATACCAGCTGCTTAAGAAGACGAGAAAATTAATCCTTTCTAGTCTTTGACTTCTTTTCCCCCAAGTTTCAGTCTACTTATCGCGATTCGCGCCTTCCCCGAGGAAACTCGATCACCAAGGGGAAAAAGGTGCGAAACAAGCGCGGAGAGGGAGACCGATTCTCTTGGAGGTGTCGAAACTCTCAGAATTCGATTCCGCGCGGAGACACGTGTAAAGTAGTGATCCGTGAAATTCGGGTTGGTGGATGGAAATGCGGCAAGTAACTGGAGACTGAGAAACAAGGGAGAAACTAAGGGATGGAAGCTAACCGACGGTGTGTCAACCCGCCCGATTTTCCTCCATGAAGCATCGCTGCTTATTCGCGGCTGCTAGCTCGTCAGGAAATTTCGCATGAGGGAAAGAAAGACAGAGAGAGAGAGTGGAAGACGTATTAACGAGAGAATTAGCGGAACGACGGAACTTGAAGGTGGTACAGCGCGAAATTACGAAAGTCCCGTTCCGCGGCACTCGCCCGTGGGACATTTTTCCGTTTGCTTTTAATTAATTCTGCAAGAACGGCGCGCGCTGCCAGACTAGTGCGCGGCCAGGGATACCTTGGAGAAACAAAGGGAAGAACGAGCAGAAGAAGGAGTGGACGCCGATTGCGAGGACTGTGAGGAAAGTGTATCGTTCTCTTTAACCCCGGAGCCTCTTGCACCGTGAGGAAGAGCTTACCTTCCGGCTGGTAATTGCTTCTATTTCGTCATTCTGCCAACCCGCACTCACAGCCTCGCCTAATTCTCTCCCCTGTTTCTCTTTGCCGTCCGTTCGCGAGCATTAGACCGCCTCAAGCTACTTCCGCTACTCTCAGTCTCTTCGTCTTATCGCTATCCTACCGGCGATCGCCACTTAATTTCGAGTCACTCTTTGGATCGTTTTCCACGGTAAAGCTCTCGTTAACGATCCAATTTAAGCACCGACGATCGAGTACAGCCGCCGCGGAACTACGGCTTTCGACCAACAATTGTTTCGATGCTTTCATATCATCGAGTTTAACCGAAATTGGAAATTGACACTTTGGATTGTTTCCTTGTCAGCCAGTGATTGCTCGATGTGCGAGAATAACTCGAGGCATTAATTCGATTGGACTGGCGTGAAAGCCTCGTTAAAATTGCACCAGGGATTAGTAATGACCGTAGGCGATCTTTTTCCGATTTGCTCGCGAGCGAGAACTGGCATCAGCTTTTTCCGGTCATTCGCGCTCTGCGCTTGAGTCGGGTGTATGACCGCTCGAGGATCCCTTCCCGCGTAAGCTAAACGCGAAACGCGACCGCTAATGCGAGCTGTCGACTGATGGAAGAGAAACAGTGTGTTCAGCGAGCTGCGAGTTTTCCTCTCCCTCTTCTTTTTCTCCCTTTACCACTGGATAATTCATTTTGCGTTGCGGATGCACACTCGCGAACTTTAATCTTTTTTCCTCAGAAGTGGCCGATGCTCGCGAAGAAAGATTCCGAAGTGTCGCGCTACTTGCTGATTTTTCCAGCGGAAGTTGTGCGGATTCTCTCAGGGGATGCAGCTCAAATGATTCGCTAGAGTTTCCGCGCAGGGAGGAACAAGGTACCAACGAGCTACAAGAGTTTAAGCGATTTCCATAATCCCACCCACAATAACCGCGAACGGCATCATAAAAGTAACTGGTGGAATTTAAAAACGGCGGGAAGAGAACACGAACGAGGAAACTATCCAAAGTGACCCAGAGTCATGTTATCATTAGTTGCTTCGCGGCAGAAACTTATGAAAAGCACATTGCAGACGTTGATCCAAAGAGGCTCAAGTGGTTTTCTCCATAGAATATAAGCCTAACGAATTCTTTTAAACGGACTGGCGGATAAGCGGTAGAGGGTTAACGCGAGACGAGCTTGGATTTGTTTCAGTGATAGTCCTATCTACGAGGGTTACTTTGCACGGTCCGACGAGATGCTCGATTGTGGTAACGGATCGTGAGGAAGTTTATAAGCCTAGAGTTTCTCGAAAGAGCGACTGGTGTTCTACCCTAGACTGCAATAACATTTACCACAAACTTTTACTGCAGCCCGAATGCGCCTGGCCTACTACTCTCTTCGAAAGCGGGAGAGCGAATACTCTCGGCTGCACTATGTTCTCAACAATTGCCGTTGCAGTTGCAATAGCGCGCTTTACGGCCAACGCCGCCGTAACTTGATACAATAATGCGCGTTCCGCGTCGTTTAGTCGGTGAGCTAGACAGAGAGGGAAAGAGAGAGGGAGAAAGATACATAGCCGGCTCGCGTAAGTCAGCTTGGTATTCCCCTGGATCGATGGAATTATCGCTCGGCTCGAAACTCGTGGCGAACAGCCCACCATCAATTTACTTTCTCTCTCCGTTCTCTCTCCCTTACTCGTCTTTTCCGTCAGAAGAAAGCGGCCCTTTCATTCGCACGGCTCATTTAATGCCCTGGTTCATTTCGATGCTGGATAATAACAGTCCTGCTCGGGACATTTTACTTTTTCGACGATCACCGCGATCAACCCTCTCTTTACCTCGTCCAAATGCCTACGAAAAGACAAACCCTCGCGTTTTCGCCCAGGCGAATTACAGGCATTCGTTTTCCCTGCTAAATTGCCTACATTTTAAAAGTCGAGATTGGCTAATTCTACAACGGCTCTTACCAATATATACTTGGGCTTGCTTTGAGCCGCTTTGATCCTGTTCGTGAGATACCGCTAATAAGAGTAACTCAAGCTCGAGAATATTCGGTGGAATAAAAATATTTCGTCAGCCCTTGTTTGATCGATAGAGTTTGCAAGGAATTCCTTGTAAGAAGAATTCTTGAAAGCAACACGGATATTGGACAGGGGCACAATACAAGGGTCCAGTCTGGAATTCGAGGATTAAAGGCCTCTGAACTGTGCGTTTTTTACGTCGTCAGGCCAGGGAATCAATGTCAGAGGCAATTCCACGGTGGTTTGGGGGGGGGGGGGGGGGGGGGTAGGGCGAAACAAGCAAGTCGTGGAGGGTCGAGGAGAGACGGGGAGGCCTATAATCGTAGGATTTACGAGATGTCCTAGGGTCGCGCAGTAAAATGGCCTGATGCTGGGAGCGAGCATCAGCAGTTCGGCTCGGTATGAAAGCCTGACTGGCGGCTGGGCAGGGTTGTAATTGTCGTCCTTTGTCCGTCATAGGAAGCTGCGACCCCTCGTCGCGGCAAACCACAAGCCTTCCCGCGAAGCTTGCTTCAACCGCCGGACCGTGTGGGCATTATCGCATCAGGTGCTTAATCCTCGGTTTATCACCTGCGACACCACTGCCTAGTAACGCTGCTGACCTACCTACCCAACCCGGCTCATTGTCAGTCCCACTCCTTTTCACTTTCGCCATGGACGAACTGCGACCGTCAGCTTCCCCGTCATTTTGACATTCGCCTCGGACAAGTTAGTTTCCTATGCCGACTCTCACGTATTTCTTGCGGAATCACCGAAATCGTTCCGATCGATTCCAATTAAACGCAATAAAGTTGAAATGAACAAGTATATTCCTTATATAACAATAAAACGAAGGAATGTCATTTGTTAATAGAGATCCTCTGAGAACTGCTCATGTTTCAAATTAATGAAATATTAATAAGGGATAAACTACTTTGATTGTCAAGAACAATTCATTTCATTGTTACAGTTGGGACGGCTATTTTATGGAGTTGGAATTATTTCGCGATGCACTGGAAGGATTAAGTTTTAAGTCTAAAAAGGAATTGGGCGTCGTGGCATACGAAACGGGTGCATTATGAAAAGCCATAAAGCAAGGTTGCAGAAGGAGGGGGGGGGGGGGGGGGGGGGAGTGGACCTCGTACTGCGAGCGAGAAGCGATCGATAGTGCGCGAAACCCGCAGCAGTGTGAACTGTTGCAGACGTTTATGCATATCGCGTGAGTGTAGCCCGCGACCCGAACCGACCCGAACGCGTCGTGGGGTAGCGCATCGTTGCACGAGCTTGCATACGTGTCGCATCGCCAGTAAAAGGCATAACGCGTTCGTAGAGCAACCATTCCGCTCAGTTTATCGCCTCGTAGCTTGTTGGAATTTTACTTCAGATTAGTGAACCAACTCTATGTCTTTCTCTTTCTATCTCTCGCTCCCCCCTCTTTGACTTTCTCAGTATGCTTGTGACTGGTACTGTTGGCTCGAAGTCTTTTTCAGCCAGACTCGGAGCAGCAGGGTAAATGGACTCGAGGGTTGCGCGAAATGGTACTTAAAAGCCCCATGCTCCCACTAATTCGAATGCAATGGATGGACGTAGGTGGTGCATTATCATTCTTTACCAAGTCAAATTTTTCGATGCTGCTCCCTTGCACTTCGCTAGTCGCGCGCCCTTTTTTTCTCGCCAGTAACTTTGCAACAAATGTATTTCAAGGAGTAAGAATTTATTTAGTTGAATCCAGGAAACAAAGTAAACGAATACTTTATTGTTACTTTAATATTCCTCGTTCTTTTATCATGATTGTGCTTAGGGTTTCGAGAGGCTACGAGAGCCAAATGGACAGCGTTATGACAATGACGGGGGGAAAAATGAAAGCGCGTACGTCAAACTGACTCATCGCGACGCGCCATGCGATATCGACAGGTGCCTGGCCACGACCGTGGTCGCGGTCGCGGTTGCTTCATCGCGGTCCCAACGATGAAAATTCGCTTGGCGGGCATCCCGGCAAATCCTTCGATTACTTCCTCTATGGTCATCGTTATTTCTATAAGCGGGTTCACGCTCACTTTCTAATTTTTTATCCCGCAATATTCCGAATAAATTGCGAGGCTGCGAACTCGAGCACCCGCGCTTACTCCTGTGCTAAAATTACCAACGATTAACGCGAATATATGTGCGCACATATACTCAGGTATATGTATGTATATTTCTGTCAATGATTAAAATCACCAGTTTTTTTCTCCTGCCGTGGAAAACTCGAATATCCCGGGGAATAAAGTTTAGTTATATTTGTTTGGCTCTATTCGCCGTTAATTCGAAATAAACGAGATATTTTTCGCCGATAAATTTCGCTGGAACGAAAAACTCCCAAATGAGTCATTTCGAACACTGACACTGCCACGAAATGGCAAAAACGTACTGTCGCCATCAACTATGTGTATGGTGCGCGTTTGTATGGGCCGCGCAACAAAACAAATATATATCAGGGACAAAAAAGTTTTCGATAAGAGGACTTTTCGAGTAACTTGTTTATAATAGTATCCAA
Organism: Trypoxylon attenuatum; assembly: GCA_963989405.1. Lineage (NCBI taxonomy): Eukaryota > Metazoa > Arthropoda > Insecta > Hymenoptera > Crabronidae > Trypoxylon > Trypoxylon attenuatum. The sequence continues at coordinate 5,196,173 of OZ022488.1, read as the reverse complement.
CTGATTTTTTTTAACGATAATTGACATAAAAAAATGTGTTTTTATACTCGGCTGCTAGTTAATGTAAAGTCTCTAAAAATACGAGAACGAAATAAAAAGGCGCAAACTTATGAATCCCAAATTATTTGCGGGCTTTAGCTCGAATAAATAGAGCTCGGATGAAAGAGAGTTTACCATACAACTAACTGCAACCAAGGGTATACGAGTGTAGGTCGTTTTACCATAAATCTCGTTAATCTCACTCGACGTCAGCCTTAAGATTAAACATATTACGAGAGTGACGTCGAACGTGAAGGAGCTCAAGAGCAAGAAAGGTAGAGAGAGAAAGAGAAAGAGGGAGAGAGGGAGAGAGAGTGAGAGAGTGAGAGAAGTGTAGAGAGTTTGAAATCCGTGTTACAGTTCCGCAAGTTGTCGGTAAGTTGGCAAGTAGCTCGAAAGTTTATTATGCAACTTCCTGCGAGAGGAGGTACTTACTCGTTTCCGGAATTCTCGTATCGTGAGCGACTAGAAGCTGGGCCGCTAGGGAGGCCCGATGACCGGAAGTACTCTCCGCAACACACTCGTATCTGCCACTGTCCTCAGGCTTCGCGGATGATATCACTACTTTCGATCTCCGCCTGCAAAGCAAAATTCCAACTTTCAATATCGCCGATGCTCAACGTCGTCCCCGGTATGTGGAACGCTAATGGATATGCGACACTAAAGAGGAAACAACGCGACGCAGAAAAGGATGCGTGAAAATGAAAGGACTGGTTCTCGGAATATATGGATCGAAGAATGAATATGACTCAGAGGGTTCGCACGAATTTCCATGGATTCATCTTTCACACGTGTAATGTACCTCTCGGAATTCCATATGTCGTAGGAATAATTCAAACGTCGTTGTTTCCTGAATTTATTCCAACTTCTTTAGACTCGTGACAAGATTTTGAATATTTCGCAAGAAAAAATGAGGAAATCGGTAAAAATGTAGAATGACTAGAATCAAGTTTAAAGAATTCTTTGAAATAAAAAATATGTCCCTTACAGTATATTGACCATACGCGGAAAATAGGGTCTAGTTTACGGTGGTAAGCGGGTAAAATGTTCCGAATATTTGCGCGTCAGTCGAGGTTATATTCGCAGTCGCTGCAATTTAGAGTGTTTTAAATTTTTCGCGGTATCTCCCTGCGGTAATGGATTGGCAATGCTTTCCGATTCGTTGTCGAATGGTCAGAGCGAGAGTCATTTCGCGAGTGCTAATATTTTAATGTCCGCAGCCCTTCGGCAAGTACTATATATACTTCTCGCACTCATTATTTATTTATTAGTGTCGCGCTAATGGAAACGACGATCTTCTGCGATGAATGATTTAAGCGATATTCCGCCAGGTGAATCTCAACCCAAATACTTATATCGTTGCTTTTATTAAGTGACAGTTTGGACGGCGAATAAATAGTTTAGGAAATAGAGCTTTCACAGTGCACTTCTTAATTCGCAACATTCCCTTATAGAATCATTAATAATAACACATAAGCGCGGATAAACTCATGGCACGACTCTAAGGAGCCTCCCTCGGAGAAGTTTACAAGGGTGTGCTGTCAAGCGTGACATAATTACCTTACACAGTTAAGTGCGACGGGAGGAGACCAAGAATTAACTTATTATTATCTGCAGAGTTTACGGGTTCCTTGGAAGTAGAGTGGGTTTCTAGGAGATCTGGTCTCCAGGTGCGCAAGACTTAGCCTGAACAAGGTCACGTTGTCGTACCATGCTTATACGTTCCCCTAATTACCCCTTCTTCTCGATGGTAAGAGACATCGAATGTTTCTTGATTGAATTTCGATCGATTAAAATTTACATTGAAGTCGAAACTGAAATTCAATTTGAGCTTGAAATAAAATTTAAATTTATACTTGAATTTGAATTTGAAATAGTGTTCGCATTTGCATCTGAAATTCAATTTGAATTAATTTCTCTATTTTGCAAAGTTGTTACCATTAGTTCAATTTTGAGTTACGACAAGCTTTTCCCGATATCGTCAGTGGATAGCACGAAATTCGATTTGGAATTTGCTTTTCCAAATTTGCGTTAAAGTTTGAAAAATTGTATTTGAATTTCTTTCAAAAAAAAAGCAAGAAGACTTTTCCGATAAGCCAATAGAATCGTTTGGCAGAATTAAATGGAATTACCGAAACCATTTACGAATCGAAATAGTAAAGTTGCTATTCCAAATTGCCTCTAAAAGAAGTCAAAGGACTGTAAATATCCGTTAATTTCTCGTGTTACTGTTATTCTGTCGCTTTATTTTTTTTAAAGTCAGCGCATTCAAACGATGGTGGTGGTGGCGTTAAAAATACTGTGGCAGGGTAAACTGCTGTAATATACTCGTCGGCTAGCAGTCTGTAAATACGTGTCAGACTAATTGATTGTCAGCGCCAGGGCCAGTTTCCGTGGTTCCATGCCAAAGTTAGAATTCCCGATGATGTAGTTTTTGCGGCCCAGTCCCATCAAATCGTTTCCTGGCGAATTGAATTGTCCGAGTATTTCGAGTAATTTCGCCAGGATGCGTTTCGATTTTCGACGAAACATTGCCGAAACATTAATTGTGATTCGTCGCGGAGTCCATTGTCGCAGTGTCGGAGAAGAGAAAATTATTGGCCTGGAAAAAGAGGGTGGAAGAGAGAAGCGCGGGCGGGGCTTCTGTATTTTAGGGGAGGCTCGAGTAATTACTGGAAGGAATAGCTTGTATCATTAATGCCATCTTCCCTTAGTTACCTCGTTCTCCGAATTTGCCGACAACTTCCTCGAGACAGAAAAGGGTGAGAGAGCGGAAGGGGGGGAAGGAGCAGTAAGTATAATCTGAGAAGCGAACGCATAAAAGAAGGAAAAAGGAAGGTCGAGCGTCTCGTAGACGGCGAACTTCGAGTGTAATAATTAAAAGGCCACGCTTTTTAAATGCTTTCGGTTTGCCCGGGGCTAACGAGTTCCACTCGCTGCCTTGGACTAAGGCGCCAGCAATTATTCTCCTTTTCGAGAGCTGGAAACTCCCCGCCCGGCAGAACCTCCACCGGAATCGGACTTTGCGGTTGACTCGAGAAATTTCGGTAAATCATCCCTCGACGCGAAATAGCGCTTTCAATGGAAAATAAGGTTCAAACATTTAATCGCCAGAGGAAGAGAGAGAAAAAACTGTTACATAGAATTTAATAAGAAAAATATAAAAAGAAGATCATATTCCATTTATTTATTGAATGAAATCTATTGTAGTATCTATTACTCTATCATTATTACTATTTGTTATATCGATGGAAACGTATCCACAAATGTTGAATCATGTATTTTTAGGAAGTGACTGTCACACGCAGGCCTGAATGCATGTCGTCCAAACGACTCATCCCGCGAAACCTTTTTCATCTCCTCGCATGTTCGCAGTAACGAGAGCAGTAACTCGAAATACGCGTGAAATTAACGTGCGTGCGTCGCAGGACGAATAAAGCTGAATCGCGTCGTGGAAAGAGGGTTGCGATAGCAGTAGTGGCAGTAGTGGCGAGCTTTTTCGCGGAAATGCCGCTGTCCCCGATTGCCATAAAGGCTAGGAGGAAGCCCATGCCTATATGAAATTAATGCTCGATCGATGGGAAGCGCTCTCGCTTTGTGCGTCCGCATACCTTTCAATTACCGGCAGTCAGGTTTTACGAGCGCCTTCTCCCCTTTTTCGTCTCTGAACAAACCCCCCTCTATTTCGAGAACCCACCTTAACTATAGCCTCGCGATTTTTTCGATATCGGCGTGGATAACAAGAAAATAATAGGACAGACGAGAGTGATCTATTTCACTCTCCGATCAGATAGGGAAAAATTGATTTCCTAGAATACTAGGTATCGAGCCTGGACACCTGGCTCGATCGCAATCTACCTGTTTCACTGATGCACTCGAAAAGCTCCGCTAACCAAATTCCGAGTGTCACTGACACTCCACGGTTTTACTTCTAACACGATAAACGACGGGAAATACCATTCGGTATATCCATGATCGACAAACTTTTCTTTTAAATTATTTTGCGCGAGGAAAATGTTTTTCCAACTTTGGAATTTCAGAGGATTCGTTATTGTGATTTTAAAATCCCCAGTAGAATTGAATTACTGTACATTTGTTCGGTTAACGAATGAATGAAAATAGTACACTTTTTGTGGGAAAATTATGTTTGACAAAAGAATTAACAAACAGGAGGAATCAGAGCGAACGAGTTGACGGTTAAAAATGATTGGAATAAAAACAAAAGTGTAGATGCGACAATGTGCAAGGTGTACATGCATATGAAATTATCGGTCGCGTCACCGGTGGAATTGTGCAAATATTTTCACGGATAATTGTCCCCTCGGAATTTGGACGGGGTGATTATTCGTGGCAATGCGAGCCCATGGCAGCTGTCATCCCGAATTGGTTTCCAAGCTGTGTTACAGCGAGCTATTGCGAAACCGAGACCCCGAGAGCGGACACAATGCTATTCTCCCGTCTCCCCGCGCTTCTCGCGCGAATAATCCCAACGACACGTCGCGAGACGGCGATCACCAAAATTCCGACGTACGATTCACGATTCATCAGTACCGATCTAATTCTCCGTTTCCTAATATTCTCTGGGAATAATCCCTTTAATTGAAACCGAATCAATATTATACCTCTGTGTCCCCGTGCGATCGGTCGGAACATTCTTGGAAGAGGAGAGTCTTCGTCTCTCCTTCTCCCAAAGTGAAAAACTTCTCGGCATGGTAGAAATTTATGAGAATCATACGCCGCGATCTATTTAACTTTCCACTCGCTTTTCATTTTTCTAGTTTCGCGAACGTCATAAAAATTTCATCGAACTTCCAGAAGTTTAAATCCGCGGAAAGAGAGCCGAGGAAGTGGCGAAGAGAAGGTAACAAAAATGGAAGAGAGGAAGGAAGAAAAAAAAGAAAGGAAAGCTGCGAGGTGTAACTACCCTTCCGGTTGGCGTTAGGTTCGCGAACGACTCGAGCGAGCCAATGGTAATGAAAGCACAAGCCCGAAAAGAGGGTGAGAAAACGGACACAATTTGCGTGCCCGCCAGCGGGATTAAGCCGAACTTTTTCTCCCCTTCACCCTCGATGTTTATACCGCTTTTATGCGCTGCCAGCTCGAAATAGAGATGTATATATGCGGCGAATATCGGGGAGCACACAGATGAATATCGAATTTGGGTATTCTCGTACCTCGTCGAATACATCCCTCGCGATACCCTCCTTTCGAATTAACTCCCTCTCATGTGTTACTCCCTCCGTTACCCCGTGCTTCCGCGCGAGCACCCCAAAACGTCGTCACTTAGAAAGCAGCATACAGTAATCTTCCCATATTTCGCACACTCCCTGGAAATTGCCAACCGTTTCTGGCAGCGACGCCACCCCTTATCTCGGAGTTCCGCTCGCAAAGTCGTATATTTCGGTGCTCGAGTGAAAAAAACCGAGCCTTTGGGCCACAGTGGAAATATTCACTGGTCTGCTCGTCGAGACCGGAGTAGCTAGACTTTCTACGGTCAGCTCTCTTCTCACTGTCTGACCATCCCCTTTAAGCAATTCCGTATGCGACCATTTATCGAATCCCTCAGGAAAGAGCGATGCGTCGTGTATGCGGGGAATCTCTATATGTGCATCAGGTATCTTCCGATCCACAGTCGTTGGACAAAAGAAACTTTCGAATTCAAACGTATATTTCTCAACAGCTTTGTGGTCTCTCGGTACATGGGAAAAAGTACCAAAGTAGGTATATGTATATGTATACGTGTATAGTTTGTGCCGAACAATGTTTATTAATGTTGTGAACGTTAATCTTAAAGTTTGTTCCGACGGGTTTGGACAAATTGTTGTTGGAATTTAGTCGGTAAGTTGGGTAAAGCGAGTAGGTGACCAATCGATTGATCAGCGAGTCAAGGACTAAGGGTACTCGTCGATATTCCATGAGAAGGAACTACCGAGAGGATCAAGCGGCAAGTTTGTGGCTTAACGGGGCCTTAGTCTTAAGAATGGCTTTCACGGTTATCCTAAGTGAATACGGCTCCTTAATTCTCGCGATCCAAAGCTTGCCCGATAATCGGGGCGACGATAAATCTCGATTAACATTTAATCACCAACTCTCTCTCTTTGATTTGCTTCGCTGTTTATCTTCTGTTATTTATAAAACTCCTGTCATTCGATACCCTCAATTATAATTATTCATTATCACTCCAATACCAAAAGTGTTATTAAAATAAAAACTTCTTATTAATATCGGTCAAAATTTTGCGGTACATTACACGAGGAGCAATGATATCGAGAGACTCGGTATTCGCGTATCGCCATTTGCGAGGATGGTTATTTGACGCGGTAGAGCAGCGGTCGGTTTTCGATTCATTAACGAGCTACGAATATCCTCCTTTTGTTTTCTGTCTGGTTAGAAGAGAGAGAAAGGGTAGCAAAGCCGAATCGCGGCCGATAATTCAAGGCACGCTGTAGCAAGGCCGGATTGCAAACGCTCGTCGACGCTTTTTAATTCCTCGTTCTTTCGAAGCTTTCGCTTGTAACATCGCATCGCGCGCGTGAGAGAAATATCGCGCGGATTACGTCGCGATACTACAGGATTTTCGCCGATATCTTCTTCGCCAAGCGCGTATTTGCGCGCTATTCTCCTCACTGCGATAAATTTATTCTTATGAGACACGCGCGTGTTTCCGCGAATCTTTTCAAAAACAAGAGCAATTATTTAAATATTGAATTTACTAGTCCCCGCAAGGAGTACTTGATCATGTTACAATTTTACGGTAATTTAACTTCTATTAGAAGCTCCGCGATATCGTTATTTCCAACCCATAAGAAATTTGATGAAGATTTTCTTAGGGAGAAGTGCCGGTTGTCGGTGACATCTGCGGCTGGCAACGTGCTAACTAAAGACTGCCAGACTCTTAGAATCCTGCCAGAAACAGGAAGCACCGGACGATTAATGCTTTGCACGAATCTCGCAGTCTCGTATTGCCATTTGTCAAAATATGATTATTGAGCGGTAATGAAATTTCAAAGAAATTAAAGGGATCGTTTAAATCGATTAAATACTTCAAAAAGCAACATGATGTTGTTATAATCTAAGATTAAATATTTGTTTATTAAATAAAAATGTTTCGCTTTGAGTTGGAGAATTCGCGTGAACTGCATTATGGTTTACGAATGAGGCATCATTCAGTTTGTATTACGTTTCTCAGAATCTTCAAATTTTCGGTCGCGGTCACCTTTTTCCCCAGTTGCCACGAGGATTCGGGTCGCCAGAGCGGAAAGAGCGTCATACTGCCGGACATTTTTGCGATTCCGCGATGCGAAAGTGACCCGCAGCCGGTCGGCATGCGGGTATTACGCTTAATTTACTCGTTCGACCCTTCGAGCTGCCTTTTTCCAGAGCCGAGCTCCCGTCGTCGGCCCGATCGAGTTAGTTCGTACACCGGCTCGACGGTGGTGGAACAAGCGTTTCGGAATCGTAAGAATTCACACGTTGCCCCATTTCCGCCACGAGGTACCACAGTACCATCTGGAGTGCGATTGCTTGCTTGCTCTTTCGAGGACACTCGAGAATCTCTGCTACACTTATACCAGAGTAGGTTCTTTTTAGCATTGACTTTTAAAATTCAAAACTCAAGAGACAGTTTAATATTAAAATCTTTATTGCTTGCTAAGAGCATTCGATGAATATTTAAACATCAATTTGCGTTCGATATAAAAAAAGAATTGAATCCAATATAAATTGTTTTTTCGATTTTATAAAAACGTTGGAATTAGTTGGGATTATTTTCATTAAAAATCCTTTACACACTATTTCCTAATAGTTATTCTTTGCACTTCCCTTAATCTTCGTCCACGGAAGTTTCGCTTTGTCGAGATAATACTAGAGGCTAAGCGGGAAGCAACGGAACTCTTTGTCTTTCCTTTGGAGGGAAACTCAGGATGTGATGGGCCTCAAGGGAAAATGCAAAGTACTCTTCGAAGAACGAACGCCTGGTCTTGATCGGCGTTGTTCGATCGAGTGAGCAATTCCGCGAGCTTCGAGGTAACGGGGAGTTAAGCCTGCTCGTCGAATAGTTTTCGCCTATCATTTGTTAAGATCGAGCGGGAGTAGCGATTTGGCGAAGGAACGTTGCCAGTGGCGGCGATTCAATTGAGCGACGTGGAAAATAGGAAGGCTAATGCTGGACGTTGCTATCAGTTTCCTAATGGGAGCGTCGTGTCCTGGAAAGTGAGATCGGGCCGGTGTTGTTGGCGAAGCGAGATAGAAAGAGAAAGACTAGCAGCACTGCAAGGAATGGCACGAGTAGCAGTAGTGAAACAGACTCTACTCGCGAGTGAGCGAGAGGAGTAAGTACGAGTGCCTTTCTTCGCTCCTTCTTCCCGTGGGCTTTCTGTTTTTCTTCCATCCTGTAGAAGTAGTTAATGGTTTTCTTTTGGCCGACTGCCTTGTTGCGTTAATGCTTCTGCCGGGTGAATGGAGCTCTCCTCTCTAGTTTCTCTCCATGACCTGCGGCTCGTATCGCTTGCCCTTCCGTTTTTCTTTCTACCCTTCGACTTCGATTTCTCCACCACATGCTCCCTGTCTCTCTCTCTCTCTCGCTCTTCACCATTCTCAATCTTTCTTTTTCTTCCTTTTCTACAGTTCGCCCCTTCCTTCTTTGCTTTGTCTGTTTAAACGAACACATTCTTCCGCATAGGATTGTATCGATAAGTGGCATTCGGGCTAGCACGCCGGACATTGATACCAATGGAGCCTTCAAGCGGCTTTCCTGTGCTTTCTACGGTTGCCACCGAGCTACGCGCTCCGTTTCCCCAAAATACTCTACAACTCTGCAACCCTGTATCTCATCCATTCGTTATTCCCCCCCCCCCCCCCTGACTTTTGTTACCCGTGTTTTTCCACTCTTACGAGTCTTTCGTGCTATCCTTTGCCCCGAGGAATACAGCTTCGCACGGCTACATCTCCCTGCTTGCTCATGCTATTGGCACGGTCTGACTTATTATTGACTTGCATTCCTCGCGGGAACTTGGATGAATTTGCTACTCCACTATTCGGGATAATTGAAACAAATCGTAGTAACCGCTGCGGACGTCTCAGTATTTTAAAAGGTTTTAAAAGAATTATTTCGGTTTTTGAGAGAATTTTTAAAAAGTCAGTATTATTCTTTTCGTACGTGTTTTTCTTCCGTCGTGGAAAAGGCACATTCATCAGGCCTCTTTATTCAGCAATGTAGTACGAGGGGTTTTGATGAAAAATTGCTGAAAAATTGGTGAAAAATTGCCAACGGTACGATTCATTAAACCGGTACGATCCTAAGTGGTCTCGGGTGGCGCGAATGGCTAACGATCCAAGGGTCAGCGCGCGAGGATTATTTTGGTTGGATCACAGAAGACGGATTTGCAAAGCGGACAGTGAAAGAGCGATGGTGTCGAATTTCCAGCCGAGTCGTTTGGAAATCAACGCTCGAGGACTCGACGCCGGGTACCATGGCGATTTAACGAATCAGTGGTGTTTGCGAAATACGAATAGGAATAACGACGGTGGCTAGACAACGCGACGCTTCTCAGTAGTCTCCGCGAGAGAACTCCGAGTCTCTCGGGTCTGATGTGACTGTGGATTCTAATTTTATCCGAGACAGCTCACCGCACTCTCTACTTTTCCCCTTCTCCTCCGCAACCACGTCGTGCCGCCGCGCCCCCTCACCTCCTACGCGTATATTTCGGTCGTTCCTGAATTTTCTTCCTGATGTCGTTTGCCAGAAATTGTAACCCGATAACGCTCTTGCTCGCGCAACTTTCGGTCAAACTCTATTTACTCGCGGCAGCCGTTCATTAATGCGCGCTTAAGGTTACGTTTCCCGGTGCATCGGCCACGCGCAACCTTCCTTCTTTCCTCTTTTCGACTTTATGTCACTCTTCCGTTAATAACGTTACAATTACACATTTTGGAATTATACTAAACTTTTAGTAAAATTTCTCCAAAATCATCCAGGAAACATTCAGAAACGCTCGATTAAATCTTTGGTAATTATTCTTCTTGAGATTCGCCTATGAGTAGCCCAACTAACAAATTTTGCTTTAAAACTTAAACGATTTGTTGACTTTATGTTTTTAGACTTTTAGTTTTAGACACATTAATTTTGGATTTAACAGATTGGTATTTGTTTCCAGCAACAATCGAGACTGATACCCGACTAGCGGTAGGAAACACATGTGACCTCAAAAGCTTAATGAAGCATAACTTTTTAATCGGTTGATTTGGATCTAATGAGCCAGATCCGCGGAGTTATCTGGCCGGAGAACGAGGAAGTGGGAAAGGACCGAGCACGTTTGGCGAGCGGGACTTGATCGAAAATTAGATTAGCGCAATTTTCGAGGAAACACAGATCGGGCCAGCATCCAACCACGATGCCCGATCGATGCTAATGTGGTGCCGCTATCCCCAAACTTCCGCGCGTGTTTCGCCGATTAACGAACCTATGAAACGATAGACCACCGATCTACGAATAGCGGGGAAAACTCGTGATGTACTTCCGAGAGGAATATTCCTGAGGAATACTCAGGATTCCGATTCTTGTTCTGGTAGGTCGTTAAGTTACATAGATCTCCTTTAATACAACCCTTTCCCTCTCTTCGATTTTTTAATTATTCCGTCACTCTGTTTCTACCTTCCCATTGGAATTGTTTTTGTTACGAAAATAATTCTGCTAATTTCAGATTGTCTACACTGAATTCATGCGGTCCGCTGAACTTTATGAGAGCAGCCCGACTTTTTCTCCAATGAAATAAAGTTCTTCGAATCGCGATGAAGAGCGCAGTAGCCTGTCAGACATCGGGTCTCCCGACATACCAGTCGGTGGCAGAAAAAGAGACGGCGAAGTTTGTCACCGTTTTTCCTCGGCAAATGCCAAGGGAATGCGATAAATCAATCTCCTACGGGATTCAAACGACGCGAATGAATTTCAGAGATGGAATTCTGGCGGCTCGGCTATTTTGCGGGGTCGAGATTACGCGGAAGGGATGCTCCGACTTCCTGTTTACCCGAGAAGGCGATTCGTGCCAAAGGAAAAAGAGAGGTTTGATTTATGGGCCTGTTTTTCCGAGTGTGTCCAGTCGCCTTAAAGACCGATTCTCCCGGCGACTATCGTCGAAATAGCACCCTGGCAGGAGGTTTCCGTCGACCTGCTTGGCGAAAGCCTTTCCCTCTCTTTCTCTCTCTCTCTTTCTTCTCGCATGTTCAACGAGTTATAAATACTGTAACTCGTCAATGGGGTGGCGACCACCATTCAGAGCAGTCTCGGGAGCCAACTGAATTCCGGTGAAGCCCACTCTTTTCTAACGAGCAAAGTGGACGATATTTGTCTGCTCTCTTGAGCGTGAGCGCGAAACCTTTCCTACTTACTCTCTTTTCCACCGCGTCCCTCCTTTCTCCCCCTTAATTTTTTCACTCTTCTTTTTTTCTAAAGCTTGCTTTGAATCCCTCTGACCCACGTATCGATACCGAAAAGTACACTAAAAAGCGCTGCTCTACTCAGCGACAGACACACACACACATACATGGGCTCGCATTTTCTATCAAAGACCACTTTTTTCGGGGCGATCCCGTGGAATGATTAAAGCCTTTTTCAAGCTTGAAGGGATGGTTCAGAGTCAAGATGCAAATGACAAAGCTTCTGTAGTTATAGTAAAGTTATTTATAATCTATTCTGCTTCTACATACTCGGTGACTATTTGGAAAATTGCATCGGCTAGAAATATACACAAAAGCGTCTCCCCAACGTGGGTGACGTGTCGATCAAGCTGCCAAAGTGACAAATCGACTTACAGCGACACAAATGGAACCTGAAAGGCGAATCGATCGATCAGTCGATATGCGAAACGCTCAAAGTTACGGCTGATCTTCCAACCACCACCAAAAAGATTGGCCCCACGCAATCTGTCTCGACGAAGACGCGAAAGCACAACCGCAAGAAAAGGGGGGAAATGCTCTAAGTAAGTAACCGGATTTATTTCCGCACAGCGGTGGATGCTCCTTATTTACCGGAAGGAATATTAAAACGCGCATAAAGTGGAAGAGTAAAGAGACTCCTCTTTGCTGCGTGTTTCAGGGTTATTTCGTTCTCCGTTCTCCCGACCAGCCTCGCAGCCATTTAGGATTTGTTTGTTTTGGCCCCCGGAGGAAAGGATCGTGTAATATCGGTATCAAGTTCCTCGTTTCCGGTGGCGCACTGAATTTACCCTCTGCTTCTTTAGTAATTAACGTAGTTAATCAAAACGTAAGTTTCATACGTAAATATATAACAGCAAAATGCTTCTCTTAATTATTTATCGTCTTATTTAATTTAATCTTAGACTTGTTAACCTTATGCGAAGAATCATTAAGCATCCACATTATTCTCGCGAATTCACTAACCAGGAGAATCGCAACATTCTCTGTCCGAGGCCGGCGAGAAGCTTCGATTGGATCTCACTGCGATCCTGACTCAAAACAATACCAGAAAATAATTCTAGTTCCCATAGCGATTCTGAGAATAAAATCGACAATTTTTGCAGGTCTGGCTTAAGTAGAGGGAAAAGCTCGTCGTTTTTAATTCTCGGCTCTGAAAGCTTCTGACGCAGTGCCAGGAGATATCAGCAAGGTCGCGGATGGGCTTCGATCTTCCGCGGTGCTCCGAAGCGCCGGTTGGAAAAGGGGTCAAATAATGCGAGTAGACGCGAGTGGAGCCATCGATGGAGCCCAAGAAGAAAAGTCCAGGTCCAAGGGGTGTCGTTTGAGGTCGGCCCCAAAGAAAAGAAGCCGAAGAGGAGAATCCGGGTATGGTTCTTAGCGAGGATGAAGTGGCCGGCGCTCAAGTCCTCTGGAGAGCTTTCAAGTGCTCACCCTCGGCCCGTTGCCCTCCTCATCCTCGTGTGCGCTCGCATCGGCCCCGATCTCACCTAGCTATCGAGCCGACCTCTCACCTCTGACCTCTTCCTCTTTCTTCTTCTTCTTCATCTTCCTCTTCGTGTCACCTCACTCGAAGCCTTAGTTCCCACGTCTCTCATACAGTCTCGCACAAAGGGAAATTTCAAGACCGTATTCGCATATGTGAGAAATCTACCCTCTTTCTACTTTCAATATTCTAGTTGCTATACGCGTGTTTCAGAAATTTAAAGCTCTTTAAAAATATGTCTTTTAGTTTTAAGCTTTCTTTTGTCCGCTACTGTATGTATATGTAACTGTGTGCGCGTGTTTGGATACATATATGTATGTATATCGCGGTTACGCCCTGATTTGTCGAGAGCCACCCTTCGCCAGCCACCCTCGCGCCTTCTTCTCCGGTTTCACTGCTGCGGGCCTCTCTGCCGGCTGAGAGCTTCACGAGATGTACCAGATGAAAAATCTTTCGGTTGCAAACGGAATTTCTGATCGCGAAAATTTTATTACGGACGGTGTTACACGAACTGTGGGGCAACTGAATGTACAAATTTATGACATGGACAGTCTGTTTAGATTTTTGCCGAATTGTGCTATGAGACTGAAGATGTGTGTTCCCGTATTTCTTGTAAGGGTAGTTTTGACTTTCGGGTTTCAAAGGTGTCAAGCATCCTTCTCTCCCTCACAGTATGCATAACTGTACCAAAAATGCAAAAGCCACTAGAAGTTAGTATCTGGTAATTTGAGAACCTGCTCTTTGTCACGGAGTAGAACTCATTCGCTTTTCAGAGGCAATTTATACAGTGGTGAAAAGTATAAGTGTTTTTTTCTGATTAAATCTTTTTAATACAAAAGATTTTATTTTACAAGTATGTAATTAGAAAAGTAAGTTCAAATAAATCGGGTTTTTATAGCATAAATTCGACAGGAACCATTATTAGCTCTGTTATACGGATTAAGGTCAGAAGACTTTTTGCGAAAATTCAACCAATAAAATTTAAGACTTTTCGTGAAATTTAGTTTTTATCGTATATAAAAACGTTAGTGGTTGATTCTTTTTCTTGGCTCCTTGATGGTATCACTCGAAGTACCTTCTACTTCGCAACTGCATCCCCTCAGCCCTTCGACTTCCGGCTCCTCGTCGACGGTTTCTCTTCAAAGATCCACTCTGCTCCCACTTCCGCTTTCCTCGCTTTCCTCGGGTTTCTCGACCACCGTTAAGAAAAAATCCGTCGGACTGACGCTGCGTGGGCGTCGCTCGACTATTATCCCTCTCTGTCACAGCTTATTCTGCCCCTGATTCCTTTTTCTACATCTTCCTACATTCATTTTCCTCCCCCTCCCCGCAGCTTCGCCAAATCGGATTCGCTCATAGGACGCAAACTTCACAAGCTAGTTCAGGTCTCTCGAAAGATAATCGTGCGATAAGCTTCGCCGCGAACGCGTTCCACTCACTTTGAGGTTTCACGGAGTTTCTCCCGTGATAAGACGGTATATGAGCCGCCGTTCTAGTTAATTGCGTTCGAAATTGCATAGTTCCAACTCGTAAATTAATCCGGTGAAATTCGAAGATAGCAATGTAATTGGTACAAAAGAAGTTTTTCGTGTCACCACAAATTTGAAAGTTGCAACAGTCGATCCTCCTTGAATTTTATCGAGACAAAGGCAGCTTTGTTCGCAGTGGCTTCAATGATCTTACTCTTAAGACCTCGCGCAAAGCGGTCGGTCTCACGAGTGTTCGAGGGCTCTTCCAGATTCTTTGTCGTCTCGTCGAGTACGAATTAAATTTATGACCCGCCACCGCGCTGCTACTGAGCGCGCCTCCTACCGTGTCATCTCGGCAAATATTGATTTTATTCCCACTTCGTTATACAGTAAAAAAGGCGAGGCAGAAGTGAAAAAAAAAGAAAAAGACAAACAGGAGATTTACTAACGATTTGCTTTAAAGCGTTAACTAGTTCGGATTTGCCAGCGATTTGCGTTTTCCTCCTTTTTTAGTCAATAAGCTCTCGGATTTTTCTGCAAGAGTTAATTAAAGGCCGGAATGTTTAATCGATATTTACTTAGAACAAAGGGAAGTTTTTTTTCTGTTGAAATAACAAACTTTTCGAATTGTTTTGAATTAAACGTTTAAATAGGAAGTTCCTAATGGAGAGAGTAATTAAATGAGCTCACGAAGCTACACCTTGATTCGCCAAGATATTTCGGGAGGATCGAACTGGGTACCACTCGAAATGGACTGTTTTAAATCTCCAAGTACGAGTCTTGGCAAGCAGAGCGAATCGCACGATGCAGCTGACACGGGGAAGGACGGACACGGGCCATTCGTTCTCGTCTCTCGTGCGACAACTTCTTCTCACACACCACTTCTTCTTTACTTCTGACTGAACTTTCCTCTGCCTTCTCTAACAAACCCAGTCTAGACGACGAAAAAATTCTATGACCGTCGACTTTGGTAGTTTTCGGTCCACGATCTTTCACATCGGATTCTACGTCTATTTAACGTTCCATTATTTCCATTTTTTCCTTTCTCTATTATCTAACTTCATTACGATACTTTCAGTATTTAGCAACGTCTTTACCAAGTGCTTTTAACAATTTTTGTTTAACTGGAGAGCGAAGTTTTGAAGAATTCCAGTGAGAAAATTTCGTGTGAATTTCAAGTTGGAAGGAGTATTGACGTTTTATATTTGTAGGTAAGGTTGCAAGGTGCACGAATTGGAATGAGAGAGTTTTATGCGAGGGACAGCGTTAATTTGGCTTCAAAGGTTGCCCGTGATGTCAGCCCGAGGAACGTGACTCACCGGACGCAAAGCAAACCGCGGCACAGACGTTGTCGCGAATCTAAATAAATACCAAGGGAAGAGAGGGAGCCGCAGGGTTGTAGCTGGGCAGGGGGTGCGGCCTGCCAGCGAGACATCGCTTAGAAATGCGTGAGTAAGAACCTTACACCGTGGTAAATTTATATCGCACACTGCGCCTTCTTCCCTCTTTCCCTTCACCATTCTCCATTCTCCACCCCATCTGAGAGCCACAAGACCGCGCACAACCTTCTTGTCATCCCTTCGCTTCGCGTCTCGGGATTTATCGCCCCCTCCGACCTTACTCTTATTATGAATCCAAGACCAAAGATCCATCCAATTACCACGAGTTTCTTGAGAATGTCAAAATTTCCCCAGAAAATTAAGGCCACTCACGCCTTTTTCTCACCGCTTTTAGAACCTTCCTTTCTCTAGTCATAAAAATAATTGTACCTTGAAAAGTGTCCGATTCAAGGACTTTTAATCCGAGTTCAGAGCACTTTGGGATATTTCGAAATTGAATTTTTGATAAATGAGAATATGCCGGGTCATTCGGTTCAGTGGCTTTAGCGTCAAGGACCATTGGCTTCCGGTCCTATTATTAAAAGACTATTAAGGCAGACGAACGATTAGTAAAAACTTTTCGACCTCTGCGCGATTTTCCGAGAGATTCACGAGGATCTTTGGTACGCGGTTCGATTACTTCTAAGATATCTCTGTCTGGGGATTCTCTGTTCGATCGCCGCCCAATGAATCGTGGATCAAAGAACAGCGAGAGAGACTGGCTAAGAGAAAATTCTACTCGGAGTAGAAACCACCGTGAGAAAGAGAAGCAACGGTAGGAAAGGTGGCCCGCGGCAATTAGTAACGATTAATTAAGAGTCTCCGCATCGCCTCGCAGCTCGAGGGCGGCTAGTGCAAGAGGCGAAAAGACGAGGGAGAGGGTAGCTGACGGTAATGGATGTTTCAGGGCA
The DNA here is from genome assembly GCA_963989405.1 of Trypoxylon attenuatum. NCBI lineage: Eukaryota > Metazoa > Arthropoda > Insecta > Hymenoptera > Crabronidae > Trypoxylon > Trypoxylon attenuatum. The sequence goes on along the minus strand of OZ022488.1, from coordinate 5,179,459 downwards.
TTTCTGGCAGCGGCACCGGTGCACACTCTAATATTCGCAATGGATCCGGCGGGAAGGGCGAGTACGAGTTACCGCGCTACCTTTGTACTTTGCAAATTAATAATTAATTAAAACTGATGGGCATTCCAACGCGCTAAGGAGGTAGCAGGCGAGACGCGCGTCTTGCTGCTAATCCCACGTATACTACCTATTTCCCGATTCTATTTTTCTCCTCCCGATTCTTTATTCGAAGAACCACTTTAATCCTAATTTCGTCTCTCATCCCTATCCATCCTAATTCCTGATTAATCAGGATTTCGAATAAAATCTTTTCCAATAAAATCTCGTATCAATACTCTTTTCCCTCCCATTCACCAGCCGCATTAGGAGCTAATTAAGCTTCTACGTAAGCACGTAACTATCGGTGCTCGAGGTTCCGTGAAACATTCGGCAAACCGATCAAGCCAATTCGTCTTCGGTGGAGGCTGGCTGACCATAAATATTTGATTCACAGTCGGCAGAAGGTAGAAGATATTCTGGCTGAATCCATGGAGGTCTGACCGCTGCGGATCAAGCGTGGAAAATCGCTGGTTGATTCGGAGTCTCGACGGTAGCCGGGCCCGGCCAGTCTGAGCTCGTTTTCCACGTGGAGGATTTCGCGAGGGTAAACTTCGATATGCCGGCGCGGTGCCTTGGAGTCGGTCCAAGCTGCGTTGCAGCGGCAAAGAACCAAGAAGGATTCGTCGAGGCCAACCCTGCAGCCCAAGTGCAAACCGAAAAAGGCAGAGGTCGAAGGGAGAAGCGAGAAGAACTCGGGTCAGGAAAGTGGAGGCACACCTTGCAGATCTCTCTTCGGACTATCTGCTGGACCCTTAGAACGCGTCTGGTGGCACGACCTTTTCTGCCACGCTCTCTTATGGTTCCAGATTCCTTCTCTCCCTCTCTTTCGTTCTCTCGGTTCACCCGGCACATCTTTCCTCGAAGAAGCCCAGAGCACCGACTTAATCGTGTTTGGCCGGTGTCCAGGACACGAGCGGCCTTACCAGAAGCTTCCTGGCCAATCACAGTTATCCGAAAACTACGTTTGTTTCATCCGGCGCCGGATGTGTCCTCCGTTAATGCCCTTTCCGTCCGACTGCCACCGGCTCCTTCGCTCTCTCAAACTGCCAGAAACCAGTCGAATCACGTGAAACTTTTTACTCCATAATTCTTGATGATTCCTTTTTTTTTTCTTGCCATCGCTTTAATCCTGTCCGTGGCGATGGTGGGTCAGATGCTCGCCAAACGACTCTCTCTTTCTCTTGAAACAACCCTTCCTACGCTCTCGGAATTCGCGCGCGACGCGGCTCGTTTATCGGAATCTCATTTATCGCGGGCTTTTTCTCTGGGTTCGGATAATTTTTTTACCGCGCGAGAGTTTTTGCCCGAGGACTTGTTTGGGGATTTTTGAAATAGTGGAATGCGCCGCGGCTTCGCTTTAAAGCGGTTTTATGGGGTGAAGGGCGGAACAATAGCAGCCACCTTTGGCTAGCGAGGGAGGCGAGGTTCTTTTGTCGCAAAATTATTATTCTTTTCTGCGCGACTCTGAGGGACTCCTGGCCACGGATAAAAATTGTCTGTTTCGTAGTTTATTAATGCCGCGAGAGTACACTCGCGTGGAGGGTAACACTGCGTTTTTTGCCTGTTTGCCACCAAGGGTCATGTCAGTTATAACGCTAATTACGAGGGTAAATGGTTGACAAAGGACCCTTTTGTCGTTATTCAAGGGACGCGGGAGAATGTGTACACACGGTACTCTGCAAATTAAGAAACTGCTTTTACTCTGCTGCTGTGTTTAAAATAAGCGCAGCTTGGAGCAGCTTGGACTGTTCATCACCCTGGTTTATTCTTTTTCTTATTGTTGACCACTTCGATCTAATATTGTTCGAGCTAATATTTCTATCAATAATCTAAGCAGCACGTTGACCGTTTCAGTTCTCGAATATATTCGCGTGCATAATTCAAAATCCTCCACTGCCCCACGCTTCTCCCGTTAATACTTAACCAGCGAGATTCGGATATAATCTACGTTTCATAAGCTCCCAAGCTCATTACGAATTTCTCGGGCTAGACTCGATTTTCCGCTAACTACGTCAACAACCCCGTTCGACATCGATTTCCATGTTTCCCGACCTTCCACCTCGACATTAATTCATGTTAATCTGTCGGCACTTCTTCGCGCATCGTTAATCAACAATAACTTCTGCGCACATATTTGGCCATTTATGATACGCGCCGCATGCTCCGAAACTTTCCACTTTAACGATGTTTAACAGCGTTTAATAATGCTTAACAATGTTTAACATGAGTTACTCGCTTCGCGTTTCCATCATTCGAATCTAACGAGGATAATCGTCTACCGGTATTGTAAACGTTAATAACGTATCATTTTAAATATACGAAAATGTAGAATTATTGTAGAAAGAGAAATCTTTTGGCGTTTACTTCAATTATTTTTAGTTTAATTACTGAAATCACCTGCGGGGATTAAGTCTGTAGCTTTTGCATTTTATTCTTGAAATTGTTGAAATGTGGGGTAGTTAGCGAGATCGCGAGAATATAGACTGCGATTATTATCAAGAGAGAAATTCAATCGGCTTTATTCCGGAGTATCGCAATCGCCAGGCGAAAATATAGGCGCTTTGGTGCTACATTAATCCGCAGCGAGCCACAAAATTGAGCGGCCACACATTTCAACATTTATTATACCTTCGATAGTTACATATACCGTTATACGTGACCCTTCCGTAGTTGGTCTGCAGCCGAGTGCGATCGGCGCATCGCGGTAATATATTATCTCTCGCTCAATTAGACAGCGTTTAGGCAGCCGTTTATCGAGCGTGAAATCGCGAACACTCGTCTCTCGAATTGAAGCCAGCGAAGAGGTTCGCATTGCGCGGCAGCACGCCTTTAAGCTTTAGCTAGTAAAGGGGTTCAAACTACCCCTTTTCTAAACCGAATATTCCAAGTATTTCGTTGCTTTCGCACGAAAGGTTAAATCAACATAAATTTATTTTTGGTTTAAAATAAATTTATCACTTACATAAATTATATTCATCATTTATAAATACCGCTTTTATAAAAATCTTCCATTTTTCCCTAAAAATTACAGCTTAATATTAGCGCATAAAAACTGACAAGAATAACGAGATTTAAACAGAACGCCCAGAATTGTGACACTGAAAAGTAGTTGAGAATTTTACAGAGCAAAAATGTAAAATTCAAGGTTTATAAATATGTCGGTATGTATATCGATACTTGAATACTCAAATAATCAATTATAATAAAATAATGATATTGAAAGGTGGCAGTGGTAAAAAAAAAATAAGAGAATCGTCGGCAGTGTTAAATTTAACCGGAAAATGATCCAAGAGGGAGACCGAGTGGTTTCATTAACGAAAGTGAGTCCTCGAGCCACTAGCTCGCACACCGGAATTACAAACCGGAAGGGAATCTTGCGCGCTGGCGCATGCACGCGTTGAATAATAGTCGTTTGTCGCTACGAGTATTTTCCTCGCAAGTCGCCTCGCGATTTTTCAAAGTGTTCTCTCTTTGACGGCGAGCGAGTGAAAGAGAAGGAACTAACAGGTGCAACTCCGCGAAATTGGTACAATACGCACTCTATTTTCTTTGTGCGTGCAAAACCAAGGCGCGGTCGGCTTTTCCGGTGGGCTAAAGCTTTATTCGATTCTACGGATCGTTCCACTGGAGGAGATGCTTCGCTTCCGCAAGGAAAATCCTCACTAGCCCTTTTTCCACCCGTTTTCCACCGCGAAAGGGAATTTCTGGGGCCGTTTTTCGAAATTAGACGAGCTGAGCTAGCCCGAGCAAACACTACTAAAAACGATCTAAATGTAACGTATAAGCTCTGTGAAAGATCCTTTGACTGCATCTACCTTTTATACCGCGTATTTCGTAATTAGCGGTACAACTAGAAAAGGAACGATGTTTTCAAGGAAAATTCTTTCAAAAATGTACCATAAAATGAACTAACCCTGATTTACTATATTTTAAAATAGCTACATTTTTACACTCGAACCTTTTTTTTCGATCCCCTCCGACAAATAATTGGGCCCATTTATTCAGAAAATAGGGGTATAAAGTTGTAAGTAATTACTGTATTTAATGATGCCCGCAGTAAACCTTAATTGGCACATATTTTGTAAAATAAAACTAAACCTTCATAATTTATGTATTTCTAGATATTTATTAGCAGTCTCTTGGATTCCTCGTAAAACTTAAATATTACCCGTGCTATAAGAAAATGTGACTATGCATTTTCGCTTCACTTCATATTACAGATTGTACAATTTCGAAGCTTCCATTTAAGAAATGCCACTCTGAGATAATTAGAGCACGCTCGAAGGATACTGGAAGATAATTCTCTATCTCGTAATCGGATGGTTAACACGAGTACGTGTGCTTCGCGTCCACAGAGTTTTTCTTTTTGCGAGGATTACGAATTCCTTCTCTCTAGAGAACTCATGCTAGAAAGCGCTCAATTAATAGCTACTACTCGACGCGCGTGTATTTTATATTTCATCGTTCCTCACTCGCTAAGGCATCTAATCACCAGTCTTTTGAACTTTTTCTAATTCAATTATAGAATCGCTACTCTGTATTCTTCTTAAATCAATGATTTAATCCCAGTGAAATTTTGCATGTAATCGAAGTGGTTGTGTGTCATTTCAAAGGCCGATGCAATAATTTCTCGAGAGCAAAATGCCCTTTGGTCCCTAGCGACTGGCCCAATTCGAAATTCAAAGGGCCGAACCTTGGATTTTCTGAATAGCCAGGCAAAACAATACGGTGCGATGCGCGAATCTTTGCATTAGCTCCGGCACAATACCGCCGGACAATAATAAATTATACGTTTTGTTACGCGGCCTGCATTGTTCCTTCTGGAACAACGAGAGATTCGTCGTGTACAATCTGCCGCGGGAGAATCCGTCGTTCCGTCTACAGTCGCGCGCACATCTTCCTGATTCATCCGCTAATTATGTCTGCTCCTCGAAGTTCCCTAATTATCGGTGCTCAATTAAATCTCCGCTTCTCTTAGACTAAATAGGGCGCGAGACAGTTGTCAGTAAGATTTCATGCATAAGCGACAAGAATATTCTACGAGAATTTCCGAAATTACTGCTATTCAATTCTAAACTAATACCAAGAAATATACATATGATAATTTATGCATGTAACCTAACCCCTTTTCGCAAAAACAACAATGATTAACCCATCAGAATCTAACCCGTTGCAACATCTGAGAACCAACTCCACATTCCACATCTAATTTCTACATCGCCATCAGCCACGATGGCAAACGCGTTAAGGTACGAACGTGCTAACGAGGAATTTTATTCCGCAGGAAAGACCGAGATGAGGCTGGTCAAAGGTGAAATTGAAAGCGACAATAATTGAATTTCTATTCGACGGGAGTGCACGGTGGCAGAGAGTACGGGAATAAAGGAAATATTAGCAGTGAGGCGCGGCACGTTTCAGTCTGATTCAATCCAGCACGTTGCCAGGGTGAATTCGGATTTAGCCGCGAGCCAAGCCCAGTGAGGGTTGCCGAGGGTGGCGACGGAGGGAGTGCGCCAGTTCTAAAGCAATATGCAAATCTTCCTAGTTGCCCTCTTTATCAGGCGGAACAAGAGACGAGCGAAGAGTGCCAGCGGCGCAGTGGGAGGATACTGCTCGAATGCTGGGCTACTTCAGAAAGCAGCCCGCCCCGGAATACACTTTATGATCATCAACTTTCGAGAATACTCCAATGAAGAGCGTGTTAGCAACGAAGTGCGAGCCTCGCAAAAAGAATATAGAATTCGGCGTGTGGCATCACTCACCATTACGGGATAATTAGCATCTGTAGCGTTCTGCGCCAAACATCCTATGCTCCCCAGGTGTCTCGGATTCTCAGAACACTTTTCACAACACTTTTTCACTTAAAACACTACTTTTTACCACTTTTGATTCGAATTTTCCACGCACCGACGCGAACGCGTTACGCGGGTAAAAGGTGACGTCACACAACATGGCTGCCGAGGGGGGAAAGTCCAGTTAGAATTATAACCTAACAAAGATTCTGATTGGCCGCCACAATCGGCCAATGAGAAGCAATGTTAAGAAACAAACGGTATGGCGCCATATTTGAATGAATTTATTGGATTGTATTCAGACTGTTAGAGGAATAGGAGTTGTTTCATTGTAAAATATTATTATTTCGTTGGAGCGTGAATCATATTTCGCGTGATAAACTTGTCTGGACTAGAACAAGAGACGAGTGAAGAGTAACCACCGCGCAGAGAGACCGGCTGCTTTCGTTGGATGCTGCTCGAATACGGGGCTACTTCAGAGAGAGCAGCCCGCTCCGGAATACACTTTATGATCAGCGCACTTTCGAGGATGCTCCAGCGAAAAGTGTGTTTGCAACGAAGCGCGAGCCTCGCAAAACGAGTCTCCGCCCGTAGTGCGAATTGAGCGTTTCGTTGCTGGATCCTCCTCTTACTCTTCCTCCTCGACTGCTCGCTTAAGACCTTGCTTTCTGCGGCTTGTCGTTTATCGCGAGAGTATCCTCCTCCAAAGACTCCTTCAGAGTTCTTCGGCAACGATATCTCTTATAGGATATGAGAGGAAATCGCGACTTGACCCTACGAATGCATTGTTTCAAATCAACGTAGAAAATCAAATAGTACTGTTACAATCATTAAATGAAAGAAATAATACAATTTTTCCTTTAATTTTAAAGACTTCCTTTTTAATAAATCAAAGGAATTGTTATCATATTTATTAAGAATAGCGTTAATCTCTTCAAATATTAATAAACTGATAAATGTGTAGCGTACAAATACTGATAAGTGCTTATTGTACTCTAGTCTATCTAGAAACTATCCAGATTAATTCAACTCATATTCCACTGTAATAATCGTACTTTGCATTAAAATAAATTGTACTTTTACAATAATATGCATATAACTCCATAAATTACATTCAAACCTGGCGCTCAATACCGCTTGTTACAATTCCATTAATCCTATCCTCTTATTGGTTACTGCTTCGGCCAATCAGAGGGCGAGCTTTTAAACTTACCCGCTTGGCCTGCCGGCAGCCATACTGTGTGACGTCAGTGCTTAGACGTTCAACGCGTTCGCTTTCGGTGCTCGTTGAATTTCGGATTAAAAGTGTTAATAATTAGTGTTTCGGTATAAAAGTGTTATCGAAAGTGTTGTGAACATCCAGGGCACTCGGGGGAGTATCCAATATCCAGTGAGGACCGCGGGTGATGCCAATTCTCCGGTAATGGTGAGTGTGGCGTCACATACCGAACATATTTCATTGCCCGATTTGCCACCTATTTCGTGCATGACAGGTCTTCCAATGTCCCAACGAGGCTCGAATACCGTTGAATTCATGAATTCGTACAAGATTCTGCAGATTTTTGTTTATTTTGGGTGTCTATAGTACGTGGTATAGTTGGCGTCGATTACCTACACGTAGGTAACAAAGTAGGTGCGGGAGGGGGGGGGGGGGGGAGGCGCTATTAGCAGCATATCTACCTAGCTTTTCCTTAGCCGTATCCTTCGCGCCATTCTCCCCGTTTATGCACATTGCTGCCACCTCTATTCTTCAATCAAATTATTGTTATTTTTGTTTAGGTTGGTTAGCCCTGCGAAGCTACGCCGCCATAATGCGCCCAAAAATCTCGTAAGTGCTCGTGATACTTTCGTGTCAGTATTGTTACATAGAGGAAATCGTAATCACGGTAGAGTAGAATTAGTGTTCGATCGCGTTTAACCTCACAGTGTTTGTGATAATAGTGCCATTGGATTAGCCGTGGGCTGCGGAGAGGTACTCCATCCGGCGACAAGTGGAATAATGTGTAGTAAGTATTCCATTTTTTTCCAGTTTTCGACATACGCAGAGTTTTATGATCTTTAGCGCAATGTTGAATAATGTTTTTTTCTTTCGTTACAGGTTTTATTGGATTCGTTAGTAGAGTCAGTGTTGCTTCGCACGGACAAAGGCAGAACTCCGCGAAGTTATGCCACGGTCGAATAAGAGTATGTACTTCGCGATCGCGATATATTAGAATCAGTGTTTGCTCGCGATAACTTTTAATCTTTGGGCCTTGTGCCAGTAGAGTCAGTTAACTAGTGTTAGACGAAAGGAGGGCTCTACACTAACGACAGCACCTGATCGGTGAGTCACATTTTTTGCGTTTCAATGATTTTTATTTGTTCTTTGTATCGCACTACTTAGCTCGCGAAATATACAGCCGTTTATAGGATTTCGATCCCTTGAAAAGTGTTAATACGGATTTGAAATATTCTAGAATGAGATACGTTGATCGCGATTAAATCTACTGGCGGCTTGGCGCTGAGAAAAAGAGAAAATCTATCGGTGACACAAAACCACGATTTAACCACGGAATTTATTGGTAAAAGTTGCTCGCGGCAGCGAAAAATAAGCGAAAAACGAGAAATATAAAATGCGAAGAGGTAACGTTCTCGTGGCTTTAATACGTTATTGCGGAATTTTCGCGCTCCTTTGACGCGTAAAACTTGTCAGCGAGTGTCTGTCTCTCCATTTTTCGAGTACAAAGCACAAAGTATCATGGCTTTTTTCCAACGCCGCGTGATTCATCGATCCGCACTATCGGGCCACTTATCCGAGCGGGAATATCCACGGCCAATTGCCCTAGTAACTAAATATCCCAGGCTTCGACAAATTACTCAACTTCTCCATATCGGCTTACCAATATTACTCCTCAACTTATTTGAAAAAATCCATCTGCCGTTCGTAAAAAATTGACTTTTCGCAAAAATATCGTATCACCTTTTTCCCAGAATTTTTTTCCATCCGCTTCGGATTCCGATTTTCTACGATTCTATTTGAAACTGAAAAAAACCACTTTGCGCTAACGCGACATGAAAATGCAAAAAATGTAAAATTAGTGTGTTGATGATTGATCCTGACCGTAGGTACGATAAACTCAAGTTGCCCGTTGCATATTAGTGAACGCGTCAAGTGTTTGAATACTCTTTAAATAGGGGGCAAAAAAAAGAAATATCGTCGATCAAGGTGTCGCGACTCTTGTACCTCCAAGTTTCTTGTTCGGCTTTTGTAACGTGCTAGCCAGTCGCCTCGAGTAAATATTGATATCGGCGACATCACAAAGTAGCGAGCAATGCGAATTTATCTCGAACGTGACTTCCATGGCAAACTGGCTGCAAGGTGTCGTAGGGTCACCGTTCGACGACTATTCTCTCGCGGAAAATTTACTGCTCTCCATAGTCCTCTCTTTTCACACAGCAAGAAGGTAGCAGCCGGCAAAACACCGGTCGAAACGCGCGCGTTCGAGTGTACACTTTTCAATATTTGACTTGTGATCCGTTTAATGTGGGCGACCAAGCGCATCCATCTGTAAAATATGTTCTACTACCTCTACTAGTAGTAGTAGACATTATTCATACTTCGATTGTCACAGTGGAGATATTTCCCACGTTTCTTTCACTGCTAATATATTTCATCGATAAAAATGATAATGTAGCTCGGCAGATAACGCAATTAGTAATTGCCAAGAAAGTTGAATGATCTATGTCGAAGTGGCATACAAAGAAAAGCGTATTGGGTCAGAAATAAGAGGAATCGTAAGAAAGACGGTTCACTGCTGCGAGTGTCTGGGTATTATATTTCAAAGGCTGCGTGCGAACTGACCTTCTCAAGTTCTCTCTCCCAGTCTGGTCGTGCTTTCTTTGTCTCTCTCTTTCTCTCTCACACACACGGCGATCACGTTTCTTCTCGAATGCAAATAATCCGCAGCTCGGAAATTCAACTCGATATTATACCTTATATCACCCCAGGATAATTGCCTCATTACTCATAGTGCGTAAATTCAAATGAATCTTGCCTGTTGACTTTCGGTATCGTTGATTAGCCGAGTGACAAACAGTTAGCGATTAACGCTCGTCGAAAAATAATCGTCGGGTGGCTTTGTCCGATCGGACATACCATATAACCGATATGTTTACCAATCGCTATCGGTGGGGATCCGGCGAGGTGTCCCGGGACAAAAGAATAATCGATAGGAGGAAAATTAATTAGAGCTAGACCACCGGTGCGAGCCGCCACTCCTCTCATCGTTAGCCATTATTCATTCGAATGTAAATGAATTCGGGTACTCGCGTACTCGCGCGCGAATTCGAACGTAAAACAATTCGACGGAGCCGATAGTAGGTGCGTAGGTAAAGCTTTGTGCTTTGCGTGACTCGCGTCTGTTTGGACACTTTGTCACTGGATAAATATGAATGAAAAGAGAGAGGTCCTTTGCTCGAACCGTTACCGTTACACACATACATACGTGTATATAGTCTCTGTGTAACTCGCTGGTCGCGGTAATTATGCCTTTCAATCGATGCGCCCAATTTGTCAGTCGTTAGTGAACGGCATAGCGCGTTTCGAAACAGTCGTTGCTCGTATCGGAGCGGGTCGATCGGTTGGCCCGTCGCTCGATTCTTCCTCGCTCGCTGCCACAGATAAGCGGCCCAGTCTGGCCAGTTCACTTGTGACAGCGACCAGACATCAGCACCGTGATTTTACACTCATGCCCCATTATTGGCGTATCAATTTATCGTTTTCCCATTGCAGTCACTGTATCGGTCAAATATTGAAGCAAGCATCGACTGGGGAACGAGAAAGAGAGAGAGAGAGAGAGAGAGAGAGCCTGTTTAACGTTTGCCTAATTAGAGAGCTTCTTCGATATTTCGCTCTAATTAGTCGCGTGACAGCATTCCTCCCCCGCACGGTCTTTCCACCTCCTCGATTTCTCTGTCTCTTTCACTCGGCTCGTTAAGTAATTGCCTCCGGAAAAAGGTCCAATTTTCGCGACGACGGCCTCTCTCTATACAGACCACTGCAGGATCCGGTGCAATTAAATTCTCGACACGAGCCGTACCGGAACAAAGTTTGTCTCCTGGACCTGCGGAATAAAGGCCGCATCGGGGGGGGGGGGGGGGGGGGGGGGGGTTCGCAAGAAGGCCGAGTTTTACGCGGGGTAGTTATTTTAGTGGCAGTTATCGGCACTTGGGAAAACCACCGCTAAGGTTCGGTACTTTCACCTCGTATTCGTTCTCCTTCTCGTTCTCGTTAGCCTATTAACATTTTATTGAGGCCAATTTCTAACCTCCGCTTTCCGGACGGCTTCCGAATGGCTCGGGCTAAGTACAAATGGCCTCTGCGTAACGAGCAACTGCCACCTATTATACCACCTTAAGACCTTCGGGAGTGCAGTTCCTTTTCGCTAAGGGTGACTTCGTACCGCGTCGAGTGGAGTAGCCCGAATTCTCGTGGTTAGTCGTCGGAGAACTTTTTTTTCGAGTGCCGCTGAATGTGCGAAGTTGTCTCAAGTGTAATTCTGCAAATACTGTTCTATCCCTTCGTTTCCGTGTGACCCAGTTGATTAACCCGACTCAAGTTTTCGCTATCAAGACTCTTAACGTTAGTTTCGTAAATATAAATCTAAATGAGTATGTATGTCTCAATCAATTGATCTATCGGGTTCAATGGAACTCTTTACGATCGTCGGCGGACGGTAACAAGCTCCGATGACCAGGGTTACAAGGGAAACTTTCTATTTCGGAAATAGCATTGAGAAGGTCCGCAGAGTCAGTGTTAGTGACTTTCGATCAGGAACTTCCGAGTAGCGTCTCATCAGAGAAATAAAGCTCGAAGAGAAAAGAGTAAAGACTTTGCTTGGAGTTTGAATCGAATGTAGTTGGTTCGTCAAGTGCAGCAAAGCAAGGCCAGAGACGCGAGGCTTGGAAGAGTAGAGAAGAGAAGAGACTTAGAATCTAATCTCACTTAAAGAGCGCCTTTATCGTTGCCTTATCGCGTCCACTCTTCGAAATGGACCCTAATACCAGCGTTCCATCTCTAATTACTCCTTCGCCAAAAGACGGGAAATAAACGCAGCGAAGAAACCTCGCTTGCGGTTCACTGTACACTATGGAAAACGAGTACCACTTTCGAATTAGATCCTCGTCCGAAAGTCAAATTCACCATGCGATCGTCCTGCTGAATTTTACTTAATTATGTACTTTCTTAACGGTATCGTCGGCGTCTTTTTCTTACCATTCTCTAACTTGCCGTAACTGTGTTTCGGAAGAGCGCCATAACAATGGCCAATCGTAATTAAGCCCATCTCATTGAATTGGACATTGCGAGTAGCGGTGCATCGAACAAGGATCCCCTTCGGCGAAATGGAGAGAAAGAGAAAAAAGCGAGCGCGGCTTTGAAAGCTACCAATCGCTTAACGGCTCGCAAAACGGCTGATAAGGGTTCGATATCTTACTCGATACTAGTGGAATTCGGTAGACGTTGCCTTGCTAGTAATGAAGAGCAAATGGGAAGTGGTTCGGTTGGAGTTGAAACTCTGATACTGTTAAAGGACTAAATATTTTTGGAGAACAAGGAACTAACCTAACCATTGATATTGGTCAGATAATATTTAAATTATTAATTTAAATCTGTTACGATATTCCTAAAGAATGATTTTTTCTTATCGTTCATAAAAAATAAATAACCTTTTAATTCGTCTTGCTTTTCTCCACAGGGATCCCCTAATTTTATTCATTTTATCTGTATACACTCTCGCGGAGTGCAGCATTAGAGGGATATACATATACTAACCCAATGCAACAGCGGTCAATGCAATTAAGCAAGGCAACCTAACCGCGACCAATTTCGAAATGCACGCAATTTGTACGAGTTCTCTGTTGCAATGCGGTATCACTCTCTGCGATCAGATTATTATACTGCGCTTCGACGTGTTTAATACTGGGTATAAAATAATCAAGCTTTGCCATGGCGAGATCCAACGGTAGAATTCTCGTCGACAGGTGCATGTATACATCCATACATCCATCGATTTAGTTTCGTTCGAAATTTCCAATTCGCATCGATGACAATAATATCTGTAACCGATTGTGAGACGCATTCTGTAACATATCGGGAATTGGGGAAAAATACATGACGACGTTAAAACGGATATGATCGTACGATCTTTTTTTTTTGCACTAAAAATGTAACAAAATGCGTGGAGAAAATTCCAGGAGTATTTAAAGTAATATTACCAGCGGTGGGAGAAAGTACGTTTACAAAGAGACGTACGTCGTAGCGAGATTGTCTGTATCTACTTGATTTACAGTAGCATTTGCATGCATTCGCCACGATAGGGGACACTCAGACGGCGACGAGTATACATTTGGGGCCTTGAGATTCGGGAATAATATCGAAGTACGCGCTCCTGGGGAAATCTCCTTTCCGTTCGTGCCATTATCGTAACGATACGTTCACTATCTTCGGGCAAAGTTAGTCGGGATCTTCACTGCTGACGCCTCGTTTCTTCTACTTCATACAATCTTTTTTTTTCTTTCTTTCAAGTTTCATCGAATAGTTAATCAAATTTATCGGAAATTTTGTTGGCTTTGCTATCGCTAATTTGAAAATAATCATTTCGTATCTTTTGGAAATCAGGCGGATTTCCCCTTTGAATTAAAATGTAATTAAATATATTGCTAACGAAATTCATTTCAATAAGCTACGCTTTTGCAAGGTTATTGAAATTGAAAAAAAAAACTGTTGTAATCGGGTTATTGTAATTAAAGTTTCAATGAGCGGATGCATCCGCGTTCTTGTAAATACGAAATGAAGTGGAACCACGTCAGCTGCGGAGACTTGAATAACGTAGAACCAGGTCGCTGGCGGCAAAAGAGTTAATAAAGAAGACTGTAAATTGAAGAAATAATAACGCGAAAGTATTTTTAAATTCGCTCGCAATCGGGATAATGAGCTTCGTATAAACATTAGACAGAGTAAGGATTCAGGTCAACCAGAGATTTCCTCGAGGACTCGTCAATAACAGATTTCAAGAAGAAAATGAAATCTATTATTATTATTCTAGTCATCGGCAACCTCATTAAATCATTTTCATAATTAAATCTCGTTCTCAAATAGCTAATCTTCCATAAAAATTCTGAATACGGAGAAATATATTTGTTAGGTTCAATTAATATTCGATATTTATGAATTTGTCGTGTATATCCGTAATTGGTCGGTGGCTCGATTAATACAACTGAGGGAAAACTAGTCGCGGAGGTGAAATCCGAAGAAAGATGATCGACCGCTGAATTTTGCCGCGAACCTTCACCACTTATGGATGACAAATTAGTGAGATAACTACTGCACCAGGATAATAAGCACGCCTGTGGCTTCCAGTAACCCGGGGACGCGATAATTCCGGAATAATTATGAACCGCGAGGCCACATTGATCAAAGTTGAACGTTGCATTCCAGTACTCATACTTCCATTGGCGATTATGCATTAAAATACGATTTTTTGCCTCGGTGGTTTGAACTCTAATACTGATTCGATTTTCTTCAAAAACTAGTTCTTGTGTCAATAGGTGATTTAGTATTTGAAAGGATAATACAGAGATTCTATTAATTGTACTTTTTGAAAATTTATTGTAGTTTGAAAAGCACGCGTTAGTAAATTCCTCGCGACATATCCCTTTCGAGGGCGAAAGTTTCGAACAAGCAGAGCACTGAGAATGGAATCCCGGGAACACGATCCGCGACTAGGAAACTATCCCCGAAGCGATAGAAGTGCACTTAAACTTTTTTCGTAATAGAAAAGATGACGGATCACCGTTGCTACCTCGGGACTACCTTTTTTCCGCTCGTTAGACTCTTCTATTCTGTAACCACCCTCATTTCTCCGAAACTTTCGTCACACTGTTTCACTATTGATTTTTCCGTAGAAAATTTTTCGTTGGAAAGAATTTAACGTTCGAACAGAAGATCGCGAAAAAGTTTGGAAATTGGAAATTTCTCCATTCGTATCTACTACTCATTGGAATTGGAATTTGTTGTTAAAGTCCAAACTTGAAGAAACACGACGTTCGAGGTGAATTTTGAGAAAGACAAGCTTTCAAGTTAATTGGAGGCAACAGTTGCACGTGTTTCAGAGTCTCTGAAGCAGCTGTCGAAAGTTCCGCCAAAGGTTTCACCACTCTAGTTCTCACCGGCTTCTTTCGACTGGCGCACTTTTCCCTTTTTTTCCCCTCCCTCTTTCTCCTCGTTCGAGGTTCTTCAAGCTTCAGGTTGCTCCGCGAATTTGTCACGCTTGCTCGCGTCAAACCGCCGACGAAGAGGAACTCTGTTAGGTGTGTACGAGACTTGAATGCCGCTTGCTCGATGGTCAAAGCGAGCTGGGCTGCTCCCAATGCGTCTGACACCTTCAACCTCCACGTACACTTAACTACATACATAGCTGAATGTGTTCCGACAAGAACCAACGCTCCTTTGACGCGACATTGAACTACAGAGATTCGAAATGCGACAAATCGTTGCCTCAACAATCTTCTCTGTTTCTCTCTCGCTAATCGACGAGAATCCTTCGATAATTTGCCTTAAATCTCGCCAATTTCTACGCAAAATTTTTACCATAATTTTCAGTATATTTCATTCGAAATAACGAAAGTTACCAGTTACTTTTTTTCAATTTATTCAGCTAGTTCTATGGTTAATCCGTAAAAGATCGCACGTGTAACACAAGTTGCAAAGCTCCAAATAAATCCTATTGTCCCAGGCGTAATGGAGATAAATAGGAGCGTGGAAATAAATTCCGTAGAAACGGCGCGTAACAAACAAAAATTGTGGACCAAAGAGAAAAGATCACAAATTCTTGTTTTTAACGAGAATGTTTGATCTTTAGTCGTTCTTTCTTGTTTGACGAGTGACTGTACTAGAATATTTTATTTCTGCATATTCTAGTTTTCATATTATCGTTTCACTATTGTTGCGGAGTAAACAATACTCGAAACCCCTTGGTGCTTCAATGTAACTCCAGTTCCCGAGTTCAGCCGGAACTTTAAAATGTAGCCGGAAAAAGCCGAGACAAATGTTTCTCGAAATTTAATTCCGCGTAATTTCGGGAAACATTCGCAGGAAATAATTGCATAGGCGTACCATCTCGCGTAATGGTTCATCGTGGTGCTGTTTGTATCGCAAATGTTACAATTTCCCGTGTGCTTCACCTTTTACCGTCCCGAGCCTTTTCCGCTTCCGCCGGCGTGTCTCGCGGAAAATTCATTAGGCTGTTCGTTCCTCGCTGCTTCTATGAACTTTTGGTTTGGCGCAACTGATTATTTCGAAATATTCATCAAAAATTCTATTAAACTTCGTCCGGTTAATTCAGCTCGTTCGTAAGGCGCCCCAGTTTTTCGACGATTCCCTTGCTGCTCGACTCATAGGAATATCTAATATGTCCTGGGCGCGCTGCGTGAGCTGCCCTACTTCAAAATTCTATAAATACGCCAAGTTTCATCGGTTCACCAATTTCACTTCTGATGCCCGAAAATAATCGAGGTGTATAAATTGTCAATTTTATTTTTGAGTTAATGTTCGCTGCTTCAAAGAGACGAACGTTGTGTCAAAGTTAAAATATTGTGGTAAGGCGATAAATTATCGGTGGTAAATGTCGAATACGTTTAATCGTGGATATTTGTCTATCTACAAATCTGCTATAACAAGCATATTATAGTATGATTTTAACCATATTAGTCTCGCGCGGAAAATTGCTGATATGTCGAACGATTCTCGCGTGGTCACTCAAAATCTCCCGGGCAACTCCCGTCCTCTGGTGAATTCGCAGCGTCAGCTTCTGTGAAATTATGTCTACGCGGGGCGCGGAAAGGCTTCGCCAGGAAACCCTTGGTCAAACGACCGTGCTGATATCACTGATTCGCGTGACTCACGGCATAGGGTCGTTAAGGGCTAATTCCTCAGATCCGGTATTAATTGTAAATACTTGGCCCGATATTAATAAACATCCTGTTTTACACACCACGATCCAAGTTACAAGTAGTTTTCGAGTAACTTGGTTTCTACGAGAGAATTCTGAATCTACGAGGGCGTTAATTTTTCCGAAGGTGTCCAGAGTCACGATGACTTTAAATCGGGGCGAGAAAAGGGCGAGAGAGAAATGGAGAAAGTTTGAGAGAAAAAGTAGAAGAAAACTGTAGAAAAAAGTAGAAGAGAAAAAGAAACATAGACCAAGGTGGAAAAGTCTTACTAGCGAAGGGTTGAGTCATCAGTGAGATAGTCAAGCTAGTTCCTGCTATAATCGCTCCTCGGTGGATTGTAAATTCACTGGAAAGACGCCCCCTGAAATTATTACAAGCACTCGCGAGAGACTACCACCTTTCTTCGTTCTCCAATCTGACGGATTTACAAGCTGCAAATCGTCGTAGTTACTCGAGCGGCCTGATTAATCGAGAGCACGCGTGGCTAGAACTAAGCAGTCACAAAGCAATTTTCGGTAGAAATTATACTGCGCGAAACACGAATTTATGGGGATGAAACGTTTTGCCTGTCTCTCTCTCTCTCTTTCTCTCAATACCTCTGAAATTAAAATTAAAATGGGAATAGATTTTTATTATTGCTTCGACGTTTTGAAATTTTGAAATTAAATCACAATCGATAGAAGAAAGTGTTTGATTATTCTTCCCAAAATTATTTCGCGTAATTGGGATTTACTAGCATTACCAGTATGAGATTATGGTGTGCGAGGAAAAAATACAGGCTGCTGAATGCGGTTGGAATTAATTCACGAGTTGATTAGATC
The DNA here is from genome assembly GCA_963989405.1 of Trypoxylon attenuatum. Classification (NCBI taxonomy): domain Eukaryota; kingdom Metazoa; phylum Arthropoda; class Insecta; order Hymenoptera; family Crabronidae; genus Trypoxylon; species Trypoxylon attenuatum. Next base: position 5,161,758 of record OZ022488.1, on the reverse strand, counting down.
TTCTGCCATAGGAGAAGATCTCGTGGCGACACCGTTTTTGCTTCCTTTTTCCTCTTAGCGATCGCGTGTTCTACCTGGCTTCCACCACGGAATTCCAATGTTTGTGCGCTTAACTCGCGACTAACTCGCGGCGGAATCGCATGATCCTCGCGGATAAAGACCGCTTTAAGTACCGGCATACGCGCGAACCTATCCACCGCTGACTGACCCCGCGATTTGACCCGCCAAAAGGGAGCGTGTCGGCTTTTATTCTACTCGAATTTCTCGGCTGCTACGGCTACTCTCAATTGAAATATAAAAGACACTCTTTTCATTTTTCATTTGTTGCAATGAGTCTGTACTAACCGCAAAAACCATTTAAAAAATATTATTAATTCTAAATCATTAATTTTTCCGTAAAAGTGAATTTGGTCAACGAAAATAAGACATTTCTATATAATTATCCTATTCTCATGATGTAGTTAAAAAATTTCCTTACATTTAATTTGTTTACGCGTCCGCACTCGATACGTCATCGCACCACATCGGAAGGTTGGCTGCAATTGATGGAGTGGGAGGAGGGAAAACGCGGATAAGCGAGTGGCAAAGGAGCTGGTAATAACGGTAATTATAGGGTTGGCAGGGACTAGCCATTGACACGCGATGTCGAAACCCCGTGTCTCGATGTCACGTAGTACGCGTTCTTTCGTTACTGCGCGAACTAGTGTGGTGCCTGATGCAGTCTCTCCTACGTGCTAAAGACGTCTATAACCGCTAACTCCGCGGGTCCCGTGTTTTTTCCGCTAGTATTACGCTTCAAATTGCACTGGCCGACTGCCTTATCAATTTCGAACGATCTCGCGCCGCGATAAGCAGCGCGCTGCGCCGCGGTGTACTTTATTGCCATTATGGGACTCCTCAGTGTAATGATCCTAATGACTCGTGTTTCGAATCGAGCACGTCGAGATAAAAAGTGTTAGTACGCCGGAGTGCGCTCTCTCTCTCTCTCTCTCTCTCTCCTGGTACGCGAAACTCGCGAGTAAATATAAAAACATCGACAGAGAAATCTGCACTGGTATTTCTTTCTTTTCTTTCTCGCTGGCATTTTTAATGTTTCGCGGGGTGCGCAGCTTTAACGCTGCGCCACATTAACCCACCGACAAAATTATTAAATCAAAATGAAATAGGAAAAGGATACGCGAACGAAACAAGAATACAAGAGTAAATTGTGCATTAGTGGCGCTGTTAAGTGCTCAATCTAAAATAAGTAAGTCAGACTGTAACTGATGCTAAAACAAGCAGGCGAGCAAGAGCAATAATTTCCTCTGTCGGATGAATAAAATAGCTCGACGTGGAAATTGGTCCGATATATCGCGAGTAGGAGAGGTTATAGTTGACCTGAAACGAGCTCGGCGAAAGGGCAAGCCCTCCACGTAACAAGCTACCGAGTGAGCATGCAACCTTTAACAATATCATTCAGCTTCATTAGAGATTAGCATCAGTGGAAAAATAAAAGAGCGGCGAGTTCCCTGCTCGAAAATGACGATTGATGAAGGAACGAAAAGGATGGAGTACACGTACATGAAAATGAGAATAAAAGAGAGACGGATATAAGGACTTTGATAAATTCTAATGTTTCAAGAGGCGAATGCCGAGTACAATGAGATTTAATTCGGAGAGGAATTTCTAATAATAACGGGATCGAATGAAATCAATGATCTTAAGTTTTATAGGATAAAGTGAATAAAGTAAAATTAGAACTAACTACTACCACCAAATTACTTCAAGTGCGAAAGGTTAAGCTTTCCAGAGTTATTGGATTGGAAACGTAGTCCGCGATGAATCGGCCGGTTATCCGGTAGCTCGCGCCGCTATTTAACCGAACAGCAGTATGTACCACCGACATGATATATCACCCGCCAGTTTTCGCGCACGCGATATTACGGATCGCGTATAATGTGCAATTTGATCCTGTCAGTTTTGGAAGAACCGCTTTTATCCTCACCGGCTCGCTGGTCAGTCGACTTATAATCCTGTTTATATTTGCTTTTTCCACTGCAGACTGAAGTGGATCCACGTCAGTATAGAAAGTTATCCGGAAGCTGCCTTTCGCCAAAGACTAACGAGATAAACTCGCAAGCAGCTAACAGCAAGGACGGATAAAGAAAAAGATTAAAGAGAATCGAAAAAAGCAAGCAGGTCGAAATAAACGAGTTAATATGAGCAAAATTTAATCGATTTTCGGGACAAATATAAATTGGGTTTACTTCATTTAAACTATTGAGAGGATTGGGAAAAATATTCTAATGAGAATTAATCGAAGATAGTGGAAATCTTTTTTTAAAAAAAGTTAAAGTTAAAAATGGTTAATACGTAATTGTTGAATCGATGGTAACGTACCGTTTATGTTGAATCCTGAGTCCTCTGCGTGGCTGCAGCGGTATGCCGTCCTTGAGCCAGTGCACTCTTGGGGGTGGCGAACCCCTCGTCCGGCATACTAGCTTCACCCTCTCCCGTGACCTCGCTATCGAGTCCCTGAGTTCGGACAACGTAACTTCTCTCACTGCAACAGAAACCAGACGTTAATTACTACCACGCTCGACCACCGAATCCCATTAAAAATACGCTCGCAGTGCGAATTGCGAGTAGCCCGGCGCGACGAATATTCGACCTAGCGCCCCCACTGCAAGACAGGCTTTGCGAGCACTCGATAATTAGCTTGCCGAGACCCACGACAATTATACCGACCAACCTCTGAATTTCCTGTTAATCGAACAATTCTTTTCTCCTGTGGCTTTTTTTCATTTTTCTCTTTTTTTATTAAATTATTTCATCCTTATTGGATTAGAGCATTATTAAATTACATTGTTACGGATGAAATTCAGCGATGACCGCACACAGTTAATTGGATTGTTCTATCTTCAGTATTGCGAGGCATTTTTGACGAGTTACCAGGGCTTAAATCGTAATTTTCGAAAAAGCTTCCAAATATCATATTTTTACTGAACTCATTTTAACCGCTATTTAAGCGTAATGAATTATTTTTCAAGAGCACATAATGGATGAAATATCAGTTGATAAATCGGTGTATATTCTGATATTCATATATTTACGTCATTCAATGTATAGTGTATGAATATTCCACCGACGCAATTTATCTTGATGAGAGAATTTATCTCGACCGGTAGTGCGATACACTCGCGAACTGTTCAACACGCGAAATTCTACCCAGTCGGCAGGTTTCGCCTATTCACGCCTAAATCGGCTCGCATTAAGTGCTTAAGTGACACACGTGCGTCGGACTTAACATTCTATATTCGCGCGACAAGAGTTAACAGACTTTCCCAGACAAAAACTAAAAATGCATTTAGCTCTTTCGAGCTCTACCACCTTAAAGAATCTACTCGCCACGTAAGAGAAACTTCTTCCCACTAACAGCGAGTTACGAGCAACGAAGTTGTTTAAAAACGTCAGAGCAATTTCGCGAAAGTTTCCACCGAACACTCGCTAGCTTCTATTTACATTCTTCTCGCAGATCAAAATTGCGGGTGATACTGAATTTTTGACATTTGCCGGCTAACAAAGTTGAGAACTTGGATTAACGAGTTTTTGAAATTAACGTGGATATGGAGAGCATCGGGTTGGCGACAAAGATGAATTCATACTTTTAAAAAACCAGGTTTAAAATATACTATATAAAATTTCATGAAATTCTACAAGTTTGTATTTAAATGTTTCAAGCGATTGTGTAGCTAAATTTAGAATTTTGCGAGTAAAATAGAAAAATACGTGGTGTGGATCGCGAGCTGTTTGAGTACAGCGCGAAAAGAAGGCTTTGGAAAAGCAGTGGAAGATGTACTTATCGCGATAGCATCACATTTCCGATGTCCGTCCGCACAAAGCCTCGAGAAAAGTGGAGAAACGACGAAGGGAGGCTGGCTAGTCGAGTTTATTATAAATACATAGAAGCACGTTAGGATGCCTATGGACGACGAGCGAGCTGGACACGAGAAAGATAGAGCACGCGAAACGTGCCACTGTTGCAAAAGAATCCATAGAAAATTCACGAATCCCACAACACCGCGAACCTCCATTTCTCTGACGGGCACTGTCCGTCAGAGCCACGAGTAGCTTTTCTCGAAGGTAATAATAAAGAATCGGAAAATCGATCGGCAAAGAAATATTCGTAGAACGTGTATCGGCAGCAGCGGGATTATAAGAAAACTTAAATAGACTTATCTTAACGCTATTCTTTTTTAAACTTTATTCCATTCACTTGTATTCGCGGGATAGATTCTTCATCAGAACGTTGACTTATAAATAGTGACTCGGAATTCCGAGTTTGTGGAAATTGAATATGTGTGTATTATCTTCCACGGACCGACCATTAGTACATTAAGCATTTGATCCTGCAACAGCGACGGCATATCGTGGATTATTACGGTGTAGATACGATTACGGGTCTCGATGTGGTCACTTCGTACGAACGGTGGTCGAGTAATGCACATTGGAAAAATGCATTACTCAATATTTCACGAACGCAATTTGCACCGTGATATAGAGAGCAAACGAAGAGAATGAGTAACATTCGTGGAAATACATGTATTCCGAGAATCTTTTACCACTCGTACCATCGTTGGAAAATTGTTGGCGCGCTTTGCGGCGTTTTGTAACAAATGTTTCGTCGCATAAGTATTTGTTGGAGGTTGTGTCACACTGTTAGCAGGGTTCGAAAGCTCGAGGAAGACTGTCGGATATTTTGCAAGCATACGCGTCCTCGTATCGTCGCTTTGGATCGGCTCTGATGTTCATTATCCAAATGGACCAGGTGGTCAGGGACTGCCAAAATAATTGATAACCGAGAGGGATGAGTAAACAAGTGTGCGAGAGAGCGTGAGAACAGTACCAATGCAATATGTCCAGTGAAACGTTTCGCCTTCTGTTTCCCTGATTTTTATCCGAAATACTCTGACAATTTCTATTGATGCTTCTTTTCGCAGGTGTCTCATCATTTCTATAGACACGTTTGGGTCACGGTCATTCTTCTCTTTGTTACTTTTTCCTTATAACTATGCCGCGCTCACAGAACTAAGCGCGCCCTTTAACACTCCGATTACTAAGCGGGTCAAAGTGACTCGTTCCACTTCTTCTTTTTATTCGTCAGCCTCATTCTTCGAGAATATTGTGTCCACGCGGAATAGAAGTTAAACAAAAGCCTGAGAGCATTCTCAGCGCTTCGGAGTTCTCGAATTCAGTGTCTCTCCCGAAAAACTAGTCGTTTTAGTTGGAGATACAGAGCGTAGAGGAGAGCTCTCTCTTTCTTTTCCTCTGTACGGATGCAGTTTACCAGCGTTCAGTTTAAACTTCTATTTAACTTTTATCATTCGACTACACCGTTCGATATCGTAATTCTTCTGCTTGTTCGTTCCTGTATCAGTCTCAATCACGGTGCGCTACCTTTGCCGGCGAAAAGGCTGGGAATAATAAACGAAAGAAATTCTCGTTCCAAGTGGTTTATCATTCCACCTAGCAGCAGTTCCGAAACTTTCTCCCTTTCATCGCCCATTTCCCAACATTTGTCTGACAGTAATTAGAGCCACGGGTTTGTGCGGTTGATCATAAAAACATACGGACGTTTGAAAGATGGGCGGGAGGGGGGAAAGGGGTACTCTGTGCAAATATCAAAGTCTCCGTGGCTCGAAGGAAGCAAAGCTAAAAAAATCTGTTTGAGCCTTGGCCAAACGGTGCTTCCTCTCGGGTATTTTGCATTGGTCGGGTGCGTTGGCGCGGTTCCCCAATTAACAATTCATTTCTGTACCGGACGAACAGTGGAAAGGGTAAAAAGAGAGTCGTCGGCGGAAAAACTCGAACGGTCGAGGGCGTCGAATTAAGCCAGAAGCGATATTAATTCGACCTCACGGGTAAAGTGCTTTCACGCGTCGCCCGTGAAACTCGTGAAACCCGTGAAAGTGGTCCGCGGCCACTGGCCGAAATTCACTTGGAGGCTTCGGGGATTTCGTCGTCGATTCCCAGTGGGCCGATGGTCGGACGGACTCCATTCGTTATTAACAGGTCGCAGACCGACCGAATACCGGCCTCGACAGAGTCGGAAGAGCGCGAGCGCGGCCAGAAAAGCGCCAGAGAGATAGGAAAAAAAGGGAATTGAGCGACGACCACCAGGAGCCAAGGCTAAAGGCAAAAGAGAAAGAGAGAGAAAGGAGGAAACGGTGAAATCCGCGATGGTCCCATGGTGGCTAGCTGGCTACTCTCGTTCCCTGCGAAACGTCATTTAACGATTAGCACCGGCAACTCGGCTCGGTGAAATTCAAATTTAAATAGCACTCGCGGGAGACTCGTTCTCCACCACCAAAATCAGACCCTTCGCTCCGAATTTTCCGATGCGAGACAGACTCGCAGAATCCTCGCTGCAATATATTTCGCTCCGAAACAGATTCCAAGTCTGATGGAAATAATAATAAAAAAACCGTATACTTTTTGACTTTCTGCCAACGGCGGTACGAGTCTCCGTACTGGGTTTCTTCGATTTCTCACTTTAATTTGGCGTTCGGGTTTCCCCAGAAAGAAAGGAATTCTACCGAAGGAACGAGAATGCTTGGGTTTCGGAAGGAAGGTTACTGGAATGTCGCGAACCTCGGCAGAAAGTAACGGCGCGCGTTTGACCGAGCTAATCGATCGCTAACGTCTACCGACGAATCTTACTCCGGAAAAACAATACGTGGCGTGTTTCCAAGCGGACAGGAAAGCTATTTCGCCGGTAGCGATTCGGCTTTTGAGAAAAAACAGTCTTGTGGAAAAAGTAAGATGAATCGAGTTGCCAGAACCACCAGCTGGTAATGTCATGTAACGCGTGGCGAAATTATGCGGGTGACTCGCGCCACCCTCTTCGTGGGTCACATTGCATTTATGCAGATCACCCGAGGAAAAAAGTCTCCACCAGATTTGCATGCTATCGAATCGATTTCTAATTTGGCACTGCCATTACACTTGAAATTTTATTCTCTCAAAGGCTCATCACAATGTTCAAATATGTCAATTAATGCGAATTGGAAGACGAGCTATTGCTGCAAATACATATCATAATTTCGAGTATATTAGTTGACGTAACATTAAACGGCAGGAGGCTTGGTACACGATGCGTAGTTCGAAATTAATAAAGTTCCGCTCGAATTACGGGTAAAACGCATCCGCAGCTGAGTTTGCGCAGTGTCCACGAAACTCCGGTCTTGACTCTTAAGCCGGTATACAAGCTGCATATCAAAGTGGAGCGGAGAGGATATCAGCATGTCCATACCCGTGTCCGCGTAGCGAAATCGATCGAAGAGCAAAGGGGAGGGTAGAAGGCGGATGCGGGACGCAGGATGCGGGATTGCCGGATGCGAAAGGCCCTGCCGGTGTCGAGCTGTGAGAGGGATGAAACATGCTGAGCGACCGGCAAAGAGCGGCAGGCTTGATTAATGAACGCGTCGCCGAAAGAGCAAAATAACAAATAGCGCACGTTGCCAGGTTTGCCCAATGGCAACCCTGACACGTGCTACGCCCCTCGCTAACTCCGACTACCACCGATGGCTTTTGCTTTCTTGATTCATAGTATCCATGGATGTATGTGTTACTACCAAACCCATCGAGTTCCTCGATTCTACGACGAACCTTCGACCATCCTCCTTTCAGAGAGAACCCTTCGAGTTCAACATTCCTCGAACCACTCTTTCAGCTCGTTCTTCTTCGACTTTATCGCCAATTGATTCCCTCCTTCGACCTTTGGCGCTCGTCGTCGACACGACAAACGACGCCGGTGACTACTGCTCCGGATAGACAAGGGTTCTTCTCGGTACTTTTGATGCGCGATGTAGGCTGAATGGGAATATAGATGGTTGGATGTATTAGTCGTCAAGGTTTAATCTTGTTACACTACTAATTAGGAGTGTCTCGTTACTTTCGAAAGCATATATTCCTCATTTCTTATTATAGATCGTCTTGTATCATAAAAATGGATGATTCATCTGCTTCAGCATATTTCGAATATCAATTTACGCGGCATGTATCGATCAGGATTACTGTAGAGTAATTGCACGGAGTACTGAAATAGTTTTGAATCACGAGCCTCTCTCGGTTCGAGTCTAGCGAGGTAAACTCGGTGTTATTTCCGACAGTAGTATTAGTAATGCCATTCGAAATTCTCGAGAAACAATGTCCCGATTGCTCCGAGTACCTAAACGTCTCCAACTGCGGCAAACAATCAATTTCGCGACACCGAGGAGAACATGCCTCGAGATACCCTATTCATCGGGAAATATTCGCGTGACGCGAAACGTCAGCGACCAATCAGCTTTTGACCCAGATTCAAATACCACGGCTTCAACATTCACGGAACCTCGATTGTTTTTTCCTCTGATCGCAGTTTTCGGTGAATTCTCGAAATTTTTCGAACGTCGGATGGCCGATAGAAAATATTTTGCCAATTTCACTTCGGCGTGGACGAGTCGAACGTATTTCGCTAGAGACTCAGCAAAGTAGCCCTTTCGTCGGTATCGCGTCATCGCTGACAGACCACTCGCCGCGGTGCATCGTGACTTTGCACGCGACGTCAAAACGACGTTGAGTTGAACCTTCGTTTTCTACCTCCCTCGTTTCTGCCTTCACCGCGATGCCTGAGCACATTGTTATTTAATCGTGACGGAGAAATTTCCTGCCAGCACTCCCTCGCTCTCTTTCTCTCTCTCTCTCTCTCTCTCTCTCTCTCTCTCGCGTGCACTCTCCTCTATGCCTATCTCCGTCAGAAAAGAAAAAAAAAAATGATGCGAAGAATGCCGTAACGAGGAATGAGTGGCTATCGCGTAAAGTTTGTTCGAGCTTTGCTGAGAGGCTTCGGGTATCGCGATGAAACCACCAACAGTGTTTGCTTTGGCTCGGCGAAACGATTAATGCGGCTTCGCACGTTGATGCCGAGCCACGATGCCACGTGACTCGGTGTGAGTTTGCACCTTTGTCCGGGATTGATAATCATTTCCAGCTCATAGAACCGTTCGGGCAGCGATGCCTGTAGAATCGTTTCGATCAGCTCGAACCAGTAATCCACTCCGTGGCACCGTACACCACTGACCAGCCAGGGATCTGTTCGCCATAACTGATTAGAGAACAGCTATTGCCATCGTGTTGTGACAGTGTTTCCAAACACATTCTGATTTCACAATCTTTTTTTTCCATCTGCATTTAGCACAGCTCGCTATTATTTCATCCGGTTCGATTCAATTAGACATTTCGTAAAAAAATATTCTACAACCGTAGTTTTTAATTGGGCATCTGAAAGAAATTGTAGAAGATTTTTACAACATTTTTTCGTGCATTTCGAGTTAAATCAGATGAATGGCTTGTTGAGAATTTAATTAAGATCTTTCTGTGGCATGAGACGAGAAAAGTGTGAATAGTTGACCTGGGGTCAAAATTTAGTTCTCATCGGTAAGAGAACTTTGTCAAATTAAATAGAATTCCATCAACGCGGGTAGCAGTTGCTTTTGGAAAGTTAGAAGTTCATGGAAGATCGCACGGATCTTCGTCCTGGCGAAGAATTGAGAGAAAGAGAGATAAAGAGAGAGAGAGGAGCGTTAAAACTGGTGGTCGTCGCGGGGCTGCGAAATGAAAGGGGTGGGCGGAAACGCGGGGGATTTGCCGTTACCACTGAAGAGTAATCACCGCAGTAGCAGCGTTCCAGCCTGACGAGCCCTGTCAAAACGATGGTTTTTTGCGGCCGCGCCCTATATCACTCGCGCGAATCGCGGCCAGCGCCAGAAATCCGCGCGGATTCGGGTCAGCTTCTCCCGGTCGCCTCTCGCTGGGCAAATTTATTTCCACGGGAGAATCGCGCCTCTCTCCATCGCGCGTAAATTGCCTACGCACGCACGATAAACACTGGGCAGGGCTACCGACAGACAGAGACAAAGTTACGCTGCGTTGGGCGATCTGTCGCGACGCGAGGAACTCGCGCGTAAACAGACAAGTGGCCGAACTATCCGTGAAAAAATTCGAGACTCAACTAGAGCTCTCTGAGTCGAGAGAGAGAGAGGGATAGAGAGAGAGAAACAGTAACTCCACTCTGATTTGCTCGACCTAACTCGACCCAACTTGTCCAGTTACCGTAAAATCCCCAAAGTTTCTCAGACTCCCGAATGTTCCCTCGTTCGTTATCCCGAGAGAATAGAGAGTTGCGAGACGAGCAAAGCCACGGTGTTTTGGAATAATGCGGGTTAGGGTCAGATTATTCTAATACGCTGTGTAGAATGTCGGCTGGATGTGCGTTATTCCTTGCTAAAAAAAAGTAAATTGGTAGAAAAATACGAATTCAAACAGCGATTACTTATTTGAAAAGTCCGATGAACGAGTAATGGAAGTTACGAGAATATTGATATCGGATCGACCGCAGAGTGACAGGTACGGTTGAAGAAACTCTCGCTCAGAATTAATTACTGGAGCATCCTCACTTTAGTGATTAGCAGCATGGGCTCCGGGGAAACGAAGCGAGCGGGACTAGTAGGGGGTAAACTGGAATCGGGAAGTTTGCCCGAGTGCCGTGAGGAATGGGTGGGGTCGCACCTTGGACGAGCGACTGACTCCTAAGGGGATTGAGAAATCTTGTCTGTCGAGAAAAGGGTCAGACGTAAGTACATTAGGATCGGCAGTGGTACGGCCGCTCGGCTGATTCTACCTTGAATAATGATGCCGCCCACGATCGGTTCCCGAACCTTTTCCTCCCCTCATAAGGGATCGGGATACAGAGGATCGGAGGGATCGCTTTGAATTGTAAGCCCGATTAGGGCATTCGATTAGGGCACTTTTCGAGATAGGGAAATAATCACTGCGATGGAAATGGGAGAAGCAACGCCGTTCGATGTTTGTGCGGAAATTCGCTGGATACGCCTAATAGAATATGTATGTGTTCACATGCCGTGGAAATGGAAAGTGAAATTAGGGGTAACAGAAAGTAGAACAGTCTATCCTCGCGTCTATATCGAGTATAGAAATCGAAAGTGGCATTAAAGGTACACGGTATCGTTAAAAAACGATAATCGAAATAAATTCCACGTAATAACAAACTTATTTCGAGTGATTTCAAATCCTGTTGAGTGACAATGGCTCTAAAGTTTAGTCGATTAAATGTCAGGGTAAAGAGTTGAAAAAAAATTCTTGTTACACCGTCGTTTATCGTCTCGCGAATCAAAACTACCCTTTCCCGCGCAATCGTCTGACACCAGACAATTAGCTGCCAGGAAGATCGAGGTTTCCGTAGTAGAAAAGTTTCGTCATTGGCCGGAAATCCCGGGCGTTATTCGAGCCAAGAAGGGAGGATCGCAACGATCCGAGACGACGGCAGCGACAGCGGCAGCCAAGAGGATTTCCAGGGCTGCGAAATCGGCGTTAGGCGTCGCGGGCTAATAATTACAAATGGGCCGTGACTGGAGACAGGGAGAAAGCTTCTCGGAAAGTTGGTGTACGCGAAGGCGAGTTAGAAATTGCAATTATAGAGGCTCGTTCGCTAGCAGTGGTAGCATCCAGGGGATGAGGACGCCTTCTTTCCATTAGTCGAAAGAGAGAAGATTACCAAGAGTCCGAGAGGAAAACACAATTTCTTGTGGCTCCTCTTCCTTTTAATTGCGGCAGCCAAGCGAGTTAACGAGATGCCGCGTTACCAGTCGCACGCATCCTTGCTCCCTCGAGCTTTCACGAACGCATTGATTACCGCTTTTGGCGAGACGGAGGATCCTCCTGGATACTGTTACGGCAATAGTTCCTTTCGAAGAAACCTATTTCAGGAGACAGTGCCATTTAACGATCGCCTTTTATCCCATTGCTCGGGAAATGGATCAGCTCCGACGGATAAGGCCAACGACGGATTATCTCGTAGCCTTTTAGCCATTTAAATAACTACGGTGGATGCGACAAGATTACTCCTATTACTTCGGATCTTTAAATCTATTTAACGTAGATATTTAGCCAAGTACAATAACCAACGATAAATTTAATAGCTATCTATGTTTTTTAATTTGCCCGGTGGTCTCGCTAGCTCCGTCTTACTGCTCCATTATGCTAATTTGTTTCCCGCGGAAATGGCGATCTTCCGGCGGAAGAACTAGGAAAAACCAGTTTCGGAATAAGGGAGGAATTCTGGAGGATACATTGGGGCAATTAGAAAGTCGAAAACGACAAAGAGAAAAATAGAGCCAAGGTATAATATGAGATAGAAATTGGCGGAATAAACTTTTATTCGAAATAAGATCTTTTGCACGGGTTCGACAAATCGGATCGCGCGAGATCATCCCCTTTATTTCTTAGGGAAGTAGACGTGTGTACTAGGTTTACGAGGCTGCACTCAAAGTGATTGATCGAAGACGCCGATGTAACAGTCAGACCCGTGAGTTTCCGGCTTGATGCACTGGAACGAATCAAGTGTCATGGTTTTTTTGTGAATATTCCTGCAAATTCCTCGCTCGACGTCTGGATATTCGATCGACAGAGAGTAGAGTACATACTGCAGTGTATATATATAGCTCTCTCTCTCTCTCTCGATTCTTTCGCGAGCGGGTCGAGGAAGAGCGTCGCCTCGAGTTTTCCGCATCGCCATTCGCGATTTGCCGCCTCCTTATTGAGCTTTATCGCGGAGTTCAGCCATAAAAGTGGAATTTCACTGGCGCCTAATTTCTCGATGCTTCTTCGCGTGGAAGCATCAAAGTCGTACTTCAAGCAAAGATGCTTCTTCTTCGTCTTCGTTTTTTGTATTTTCTTCTTCTTCTTCTTCTTCTTCTTCTTCTTCTTCTTCTTCTTCTTCTTCTTCTTCTTCTTCTTTAACTGCTCACGAATTCGCAACGATTATAAAGACCCTATTCAAAGTAATTTTAAGTACTTGCGCAATTGGCAAGGATTTTTTAAACGGTAGAATACATTCTATTTCCTCTCGGTGAAATATTAACCGTGCAGGCTTTGATAAAAAGAAGATTCTTTACAAAACATAGTTTGAAAGCCGATCGCGGAGAGTTATATTTACGGCTGTATATATAATAATTTAAACGCAGTTGTATAAAAAGAAATGTTGCGTTTCTACTTTTCTCGTGCGGTGCAACCGGAATTTAGAACAGTCATAACACCTTCGGACAATAAATTCGCTAAACGAGCCATTTTAACCCTTCCAATAGTTAGAGTGCTAAAGAAAAACGAAAAAGAGCCGAGCTTTTCCATGGAATAGGAATCCTCGTTGCGTGTTTTCCAAGCGCTTGGGAATACTTTTCGTTTGGGAAAATCATCCTTCTTATCGATATATTATTTGATTCAATTTTTGAATTTAATCATTTGAATGTTGTGCTGTGAAGAGATTTCGGACTACGATTTTTGATTTAAGAGTCTTTCGCCGGAAGAAGAGCATCGCCAACAGTAGCGTAGTACATAATCGGTTTGCCCTCGCAAAGATTCCAAAAGTTAGCGGGTCTCCATCGAATCGCATCCATCCGCTTGCCAAATCCTCTTCGCGACTTAGCGCTAATGTAATTACTCGAACGCCACTCCGCTGAGAGCCAACACCAGGAAAGTTTCTTCTTCGGAACGAAAACCGATGGGTATTCCGAAAACTTGTGAGGATCGCGTCGATTCGTGCGAACATTTCGAAAAAGGGAAACAGGAATGAAGAGAGAAGAAAAAAAGTACTGGAAATAAAGAGCAAAAGATTGCGAATATTCCCAAGTGAGATGAGACGTGAGGATGTCGCCGCGCAGGCAACCGAGAAACACTAATTTCATTGACCGATTGAAAATGCGGAAAAAAGTGCTGACAGAGCGAGCTACAATAGAATAATTCGCTCGAGACGTCTCGCGGTTCTCGCTGAAATGACAGCGTCGCGAAGTTTTTGAAATACGATTATTCCTCGACGATTTGCTGATTGGGTTGATAACGCGACAGCGACAGCTACGAAAATAGTCGAAAGCGGAAAATGTAACTTTGTTCTATGAGAATTCTAAGAAATTTTTCAAGATACTCCACTTATAGAATGGGGGGAATTTTAAACGGAAGACGAAGGTGGTGAAGGGAATCAGTCTCTGAAACGTAAGATAAGTTTCTTGCCGGCATAAAATCGGATTCGTGGCAGACGATCTTTGAACGCACTACAGAAACCGACGGCTGACGAAGAATCGAGCTGGAAGATAAGCGAAGCAGGTTCGAGTCTCGAGTGTATAACTTTCCGAATTAAATTTGACGGAGTAATACCGGGGGCGATAAGCATCCGAAACGTTCATCAAAGTTGCAGTTCCGATTTGCAAGTGCAAGTGGGATCTCTTTCTCGGGCGGCTGTCTGCCGAGAAAGTTCGCTCGATTCCGGTGCACAAGGTGCATCGGTCCCTTTAATCAACGTCGTCCAACTTCACAGCGATTTTTCAAAGCACTTTGCAAACTGAATCCTACGTCGTCCTTCTCTCGGGAAAAAATGTTGACAATCGAATGCAGGAAAGCCACTTATCCTTCGACCGAGGCAGTCGACTATTCGATCATTTCTACTATTAACGATTAATAATTTTATTCTGAATTCTTCTGACATTTTGGCAAAATCCTTAACAATTCGAATAAAGTTTCTGCACCAATTAGACCTTTAACCAAGTAGGTTAAATTGAAAAAAGTTAAATTTTAAGAATTAATAAAAATTAGCTGTATCCTGTAAATTGTTTCATATTAGATTTTTTTCGTTGAATTTTCTTTGCCTTTCTGTATCAAAGAGATTCCGCGAAGCTGTGAATTCCGATTGCTAATGAAGAAGACAAAGTCATTGGAAAAGCGGTGAGTCTAATTTTTGGTTAAACCGATTTAACCCTTTGAGGGGCTTGCGCTGCATACGGTGGGCTGAGGGGGTACTTTACGAGCATTATGAGTTACTCGAGGTAGTAGTTGGCCGCATAGTTCGCCCGGGTGATCTCGCCGCGCCGAGTAAAGTAAGTTCGGAAGTGCTATTATCTTCGCATCTCCTTTCTCCGAGAGCTCGGTTGTTCGATACAAAGGCGGGAATTCCCGCGTAGTTTTCGCACACCGAAAATAATTAGCCAGCCGCAGCGGTAATTACGGGAACAAAAGGTTCGTGCGTTGGAATTTCCAGCGGTGGAAAAGAGTAACATTGACGAAGATTTGGTTCGTTGCAACACCTTAAATCACTCGAGAGCCTCGACGAGTAGTCAATTATACCATACGCGAAACTAATGAAAATCGAAACAATCGCGAGAAAGACAAATTCTAGTTTTTTTTTTTATTCGAGATTTCCTTATTATTTGATTTATGGTTTTAAGACGAGAACGATTTCAATTGCAGAGAAGTAGTGATTCGAAAAAAATAGGGCGATTTTACGGGAATATCGAATGAGATTTTTGCAGAACGATGTAAAGTATCATTCGAAGGTGCAATATCTCGAGAAAACACAGCCCTCTCTCGCGACTAAGGTATCGGTAAAAAATTAAAGTCGATGGCACGTACGCGTGAAAAAGAGTACCGAGCGTCTTATTTACGAGGGGATCGAATCGAAGGACTCCCGGAAAGCTCCGACATCCTTCTCGAAACTGAGCTGAGGAAATCTCTCGTGGTGTATTTCGTGCTGTGGAAGACGCTGGTAGGTTCAAGCTAAATTTCATTACTTTCTGCGTAGCTATACGCGATATCGGCCCTGTTCCAAGTCTGCGGTAGATCGGCCCATAAACACTTCGCCGCCATGTAAACAAGTTTTGCTCTGCACTCGCGTGTTCCTCTCTTCCCATAACCGGCGATGAGCGAACGTCCTATAAGCCGTGCCACGGGAAAAACTCGCATAAAAAAGTAATAACTGTTTGGAAAAATTACCCTCCGAGCGGGTGGCTTCCCGAACACGCGTTTACACTTTGTCCTTTTGCCTGTGAGTGTAGTAGTGCAGTCGATCTTAATGTATCAGGAATATTTAGAAAATTTGTTCACTGTGATACCAATATTCCAGATTAAAAATCTTCTAGAATTTTTAAAAACCTAAAAGTAACATTCTCGAATGTTACTGTCAAAATAAAATTAACAATAAATCTCTGATAGGTTATTGTAAAAGATCGTAGAAAAGTCAGATCCAATTAATCGAAGATCAACGAAATCAAGATAGAGAAGAGGGTAAATGTAGAGTTCGAAAACAGTAATTTCCGGTTGCCAGGTCGAGTGATTCGACGAGGAGATAGGAAAAAAATCACCATGTAGCAGCAGTCATAGCGCGAATTAGAGTCGCGTCACGCATTGAGATAAATTAGCCCGCGTACATTAGTTCCCTTAATGGCCGGCAAACAAATTAGCTCGGAAATCTCGGCAAAAGTTGCGAATGCGCTCTCCTTGAAAATGAAAAAGCTGGGGAGAGAGTCGGTCCGCGTACGAATTAAAGCAGTGGGTAGAAGCGAGGTGGGAGAAAAAGTTGGAGAGAGGGGAAAGAGAGAGAGAGAGAAAAGCTCACGAGGTTTGCATCTAGCTACTAACCGTACACCTAGCATCCATGTAAGCTCGCTTTAAAGCGAATTAAAGCCGCCGTCGACGTATTCGTCGGAGTCATCGTTGTCGTAGTCACCGCTCGAGGTGGAATTTCTCGAGGACACTACGATTCAAATATTACTTGGCGAGGGGCTTTTGATGTCGCGAGGACCAATGACCTCGGGTTTCCGACCGCGAGCGAGGTTCCTCTCGTAAACGGGAAAACTAACATGCCGACGACGACGACGACGACGACGACGACGAGTCCCAAGCCTCTGGCTTTTGGCCTTTTCTAACCTCCAACAGGGGAACGACTCGTGACTCCAGACAACTCGGTCTCTTCTTTCCTACGGTCTGCACCCTATTCTGTCGCTTCTCTGCAACGTCTTCAGAGACTTTGCGATCTTATGGAAAAATTCTCTCGGTGCTCGGGGATGTCTTCCTCATAACCTATGGTCACCAGTATGCTTCGCTCTTTCCATTCGTTCTTATTTTATCTCACCATCTACTAGAATCCTCCAATTTTTTACTCTGGAAATTCTCAACCAATACATGTAGATGTCCTCGTTTATATTATTAGATTTCTATTTGAATAACTGGGAATAGTACGTGAAAAAGATGCATCAATATCGTATCATCAGAAATCTCCATCCATTTTCTATTCACTGTTGATTCTATTATTTTCGTTTTTTTCTGCAAACTGCTTTTTTTGTGCTGGTTTATTTGTATTTAGATTTGAGTTGCGTACCACCGTGGCATTCTACTTGAATTTCACAAGTGGCAAAATAATAAGATAGCAATCGAGAAAGTTCCTCGAGTGTAGATTCTCTGGAGACTCCAGTCCCATTAAGTTCGAGGGAAAACAGTCATTGTTAGGTAGAAATCGGAAGTTGACTTTTGGCGCGGAAACAGTAAGCTTATCAGAGGCGAATAAAAGGCGAGCGTAATTTTGCCGCATTTCGCCAGGCGTACGTAGAGTAAGAGTAAGTACTTTCCCCAATGGTACAGGCGTTTCTCTTTCGCGTTGGCTTTCGGCCTTTCTATTTTGGTTTCCCGTAGATTACAACCGGTAGCACGGATCCGTACTATTATTAGGCGGCGGTGTTCCCTCTCTCCCGAATCGTATTATTTGTTTGACCTCGCTTTCTCGTATATCTTCGCGTTTCGTCCCTCGCAAGCTCCATTTCTACGCGCCACAGACTGGAAAATATTACCGCTCGAGCCACCGATCGAACGATTAAATTCGCCATTCTTTCAGTTACTTCGGCCACAATTTAGTTTCGAATAATTCACTTATCGAACGTCGATCTCTTCGAACAGGGAGAATTCGTTCGTTTATCGAGAGAAATAATGCTAATTCCGTCAGTTAAATTAAAACTCTTGAGGTGTGTTAAACCCTTCCTTAATTATTCCAAATGCAATTTTCTGCGTCGACTAGCAGAATTTCAGTAGGTAAATTTCTCTGCTCGAGCGTAATATTTGATTACTCATTTTTCGTGACTTTACGAGGTAGTGAAATTGTTAATTTCCAGACGAATGCCGAGCTTTCGCGTACTTGAAGAAGTAGCTCGTGAAAATCTATTAAGGTAGAAAAAGTTATTAAAATATCATTGAAGAGTTATTGGAAATATGTACCGTGTAAGTTTCTTAATTCTATTAGGATATTACGTAGAAAGCGAAAAGTAAAGGATTTTTACTGATGCAGAAGTCTGGAAAGCGAGCGTAGGTGGTAGGTAGACAGATAATCTGGTGACTTAAACCCGATTTCCCAGACGCTCTCGAGCAGATGGACTCCTGAAAAACGGATTCAGGAAGGTAGGATCGCGAAAGTCGAGGAAGAAAACAGTTTCGATACGATTTCACTGTGCTCGAACTTTTTCCGCGAAACGAACCTTTCTTCTTTACATCTCTGTCCGGAATGTAAACCAGAGCGACATTTCGTTCTATCAACTCTAAACAGATCCGTTGAACCGAATTGAAGCTTCCCGGAATTGAACTCTTTCCACCAGAGTAAAAGAGGATGACTAGAGATTCGCCGAAGAAAATCGCAATCGTATTGAACATCGCTTATTGATAGCTTCAGCTTCTATTACAACAGACAATATAATTTGAAAGCTATCATGTCAACTACAATCGAATTCTGCGTATCTACCAATTTGCCCATTTCATTTTTCTTACATGCTTTTTACAATCCATCTTTATTTTCGACTGAAAATTAATCCGAGCGATTTTTAATACCGAATTTTAATTAGAAAAATTACAGTTTTCGGAACACCATTATAGATTATTCCAACTTTCTCGTCTTTCACACGTCGAGGCAAACGGAGTTTTGTCGTGTAGGTAATTCTCTTTGGCATCAATCTCACGAAACAATTGACTTCTCCGATCTCCATCAGCAAAGTTCCACCACGCTCGCGTTCCTCCCTCGCTCTCTCCCGTGCTCCGTTGAGTTTGAAAGCGGTCCGAGAACTCGACGTAGAGTATAAACAGCTCGCTGAGCGTCACAGGGAAAGCACTAGTAAGTGTTAAGCTAAATAAACACTCGCAGGACGGTCGGGAGCAACCGTCTAAGAACGGTGCCGTTTACAATGGTAACTAGAGTAAGTACACGCGTGCAAACGTGCCTGGACCTTACTTCCTTAACCTGTCGATCGCTCGGTATTCGAATCCAAATTCAAATTCAATTTTACAAAATAAAACTGCTTCTTTCGGTTCCGAAACCAACGAGGTAAGAAGAGGAGCGTCACAAAGAAGGATGTTTTTCGAGGAGTCCAAAGTCAACTCGAATTTCCAATTCCGCATTCGCTTACAAACACCTTGCAAATCGGCTCGGGCGAACCAGAGCATTTACATGGAACCCGATATTTCAGCTGACAAGTTTCTCTTTGGACAAGGAGAGGGCCGTTAATATCCCGTTAAATGTCGCTCCGTTAGCCGAAGCTTTTCTCTTGTTTCTATCCCTTTCACTCGCGTGTTTCCTTGCCGTTCGTTTCGTTTCCGCGGAACTTATTGCGTTACGCGAGTCTCCGGTTGTTTCACTAGAGCTCTTTGGACCAAGAATATCTGGGGAAACAGGCTCGCCTGCTTCCCGGATGGCTGCTTCATGCCGCTTCTCCGAAGTGCCTTTGTCTACGTTGATAAGGTTCTCTCTTATGCATTAATCCTTCGAGTCGCGAGTCGCGCGCGCGTCTCTGGAAATTTAATGAAGGCGCTCCCGAAACCACCGTCGCCGCCCCTCGCGATCCTAAATAATAAAGAGACCGCGGAAGGCCGCGGCTCGAAATAATTGCTAGCTGTCCGCTCAGCTACCGGTTTCTTAATGTAAAGCCAGACGGAGCTTGCGGTGGATATAAGACAGGGCTTGTAGATTTCCTCCGTTTTCGCGACCGCTGTGTCGAACCAACGAGAATGTGTGTCTGGATTCTGATACCCGGCTACTGCGACTCCAACCATTAATTCTCTTTTGTCATACTAAGGACGCTGTTCGCGGAAGAGCACTGTATCAAGGAAGAGGAGTCACTTTTCGACGGTTCTTTGTTGAATTTTTTATCGTTGCCCTCAGGGTTGAAGGAAGGTTTAGTTCGGAATTTTTTATGCCACCTTGAGTAATGGATTCTGCCGGATTTTCAACAGAGAAAAATCTTTCGAGACGTTTTCAGATATTTATTTTTTTGTTAAAATTTAGACTTCGTCAAGAATTCTGAACTACCAGTGGACTTGTTCGTGGGGAAATTCGATTGATTAAATTGAATTCTAACCGTGAGAATTGTTCCTCAAAAGAATTGCAAATCGAATTGTTTTTTATTAGTCCAGGATATACGTGTATCGCGTTAAATTCAGTGTGAGAGACCTTTAATCCGATTCCCCGAGTCCCAGTGGATCTTTTCTCTTTCTCTTTACCAATGTCTGTCTAATTCCGTAGCTGATTAGGGAATCTATCGAACCGTTCGCTCTCTGAGTTTTCCTTTTCCATCGAATTTTCGCGTTCTCTTTTTGCCAGAGGAGTTGTATCCTCTCTGGTAGCACTCGTGGTCTATCTGGAGCGCGTGTACCCCCGCTTAGCTTGATCTTCTCGAGGTTCTCCTGGCTCGCCGAGTGTTCGTACAGAGCGTTAAGTACGCGCTTAATGGCACTGGGACACCCGAGCCGCTTCGCATTAACACCAGCGTTCGCTAATCTCCAGCTACGTGCGATTAAACCACCAGGACGATGGACCCTACATGTCGCTGTCTTTACCAGACTCATTAATGACCACCGCTTTTCAAACCACCGGAATCTTCCTTCCTATCGGGAAATTAAGCTACAATTTTACCATTCATCATTTTCAGAATTAATTGTGACTTGATTTCTGGTTGTTGATTTGGCCAAGCAATGAAACAATCATTATTATTATATTTCTCCGTGAATTCAATGATTTTTTTCAAGAGGATCACTTTTCCTCTGGTTGGGAATAACAAATGTAAAACGGTACAAGAGGTCAGCCCTAGATTCATTGGCTCATCTTTTTAAGAGTTTGAGCACGCAGTCGGTCTTTCGTTCGTCGTGCCACCGCAACGATATTCGGAGCCGGCAAATTTCGCGTGAGTCTCGCCCAGTGAACCACGTAATTTCGCGTTTTCAACGGGAAATTCGAGGAAGAAGATTCGAGCCGAGCGGTACTTTTTCCCTAGAGAACATGTCTCGTCTCGGAAGGCCTGCACCCGAGGGCAAAGGGTCACCGGCTGGAAAAGGAAAAGTTGGCAGTCGCGCAGTGGATCACGAATGATACTATATCCTACCAAAAAGCTCATAAAGAGGACAGTCCAGCTCACCGTTGCTATTAACACTTTAATTTAAAGCATTTTCCAGAAAAAATGTTTCAATTAATAAAATAACCGAATTATATTATTATTAATGTAGAGTTATCGAAGATGCATTTAAGAGCGTGAAATCATGAAAGATATTGGATTTGCGACGTTCGGATAGTGAGATATTTGCGTGTTCGCGAGTGGTCCAGCGCTGGAAAATGTACATCCGTTTCATCAGCGGTACTTGGGGAATTTTTTATCAGCCGTTGCGATTCTCTTGGAGCCATGGAATAACGGGCTCTCTATGAAAACCATCTAGTATTCCGGTGGTCTTTGAGCGGCGTGCAGCAAGCTTAAAATTACTGGCTCGATAATAGCGTTAGCTGGATGAAAATTGTAACTGTGCGCGCACCAAGAACGGATTTTCCGAGAGATCCTCGCCCTTCGAGATGAGCTTAATGAGTGCCGTTATAAAAATAGCACGACCTCGCTCCCTCTCTCTCTCTCTCTCTCTCTCTCTCTCTCTCTCTCTCTCTCTCGAACAAAGCTTTATGGTCTTCTAGTCTTTCATATCGCAGTCTATTACCTGTTCCTAGATTGAATTCTAGCCTAGTTGAATACCTTTTTTCGAACCCTGATATCTCTTTCACTCTTTTGAGGCCCTGTCAACTAGATTTTCCTCACGAATGACTCGCAATCAGGATAATGTTACCTACATTTCACTGAATTCCCAGAATCTTTTACCTTTCAACACTAACAGAATTTCACCGAGAAAAATTTACTTCCATCCGCGATTGATTCGCATTATGCACTCGATATAATATCCGTAACGTAAGGAGTCTTAACCCGAAAGATAACTGATGAAGAATAAAATGAGAAAGGAAAACTTGGAAGGAAAAAAGAGGGGAAAAAGGGGGGAAAAAATGAAGAAGATCGGGAAATGTTGCGTCGGGATGCCAAGAGTGACCTGGTTTCTAATTCTTCACGAAGGCGGCGAGAGGATACCTCTGGCAAGAGTTTCGAGGTGTAATCAGTACGGGTGCAGGTCGGGGTGCTATCTTTTTGCGGGGATGGCTGCCAGCCACCGGCACGACATAAGGATTTCTTAGCACGTTCCCGAGGCGTCGCGACGGGTCGCGTCCCGTCGCGATGGAGCCGAGCGTGCACCAGAGAAATTAGTTCGTGCGCGTGATTACCTGGGAAAGCACGCACGCCGGAAACTCTGATGCGAGCAAGAGAGAGGGAGAGAGAGAGTGAAAGAGAAAGAGAAAGATAGATATGGTTCTACGAGTCAACTGGAAGAACCACCTTTAAACGACCACGCCACCACTCGCGCACTAATGTTTTAATTACTTCAACGTAATCGGCATTGGGAGCGTGGTCTGCTATCACTGAATCCTTTTCATTAGTGAGTTGCATTACTACGTGCGCTTTGCGTTACTCGGTAATTATGCTGAATAGCGTTTTAATAGGGAAGAACACTGTTTAGATTTTACGAGTTCCAAAATTTAAATCTCCAAATTTGAGTCGGATAATTATGAAATTCGACATTTGTTTGTTAAAGGAACAAGTAGAAAGGTTGTAAACGGCATGAAATGTAAAGGAGAGAGGATTGGAAATGATCGATTATTGTTAAAGGAGAAACTCGAAGATTTCGGACGGAAATTCTCCGCGATACAGAAAATTAATGTTAGCTAACGAGATCGCATAAACTTCCTCGATTGCTTCTCCGATCGTCGCGCGACTAATCGAATTATCAAACAGGCGAGATTAACTTTTAAAGTCGAGTTCCGTCGTGTACGAGATGATACTGGGGAAGCCAGGAAATGAGTTCATTTGAAAGTAAAAGTAATAGGTTCGCCGATACGCAGTCTGATATTGCTTCGCTAAAGGTAACCGGAAGCAGGATCGAAGAGGTAGAAGGAAAATTGAGCTAAAGAAGGAGAATACGAGAAAAAGAAAAAGATAGTCAATGTGAGTGGGAATGAAAATAAGAGGCAAGAAATTCCGTAGATTTCCTATGGAATTGTGGAAACAATCGTAAGTACCTTGGAAAATGGGCGATCGATTGGAAACCTGGAGGAAAACGATCTCAGATCCACTGGATACAGTTTTACCCTACATTTATCGCTTTCCGTGATTCTTCCTGAAAAACTCTTATCCCCGATCCGATTTTGCAACTGATTTCAATGGGGCTGCAGGATTGGCGTTAAATTACAATACGACTATCTAGTTCATTGATGCAATTCAACAGAGCAATTTCTCAACGCATCATATTGCACAATTAAAACTATGTAATAAATTGATCGAAATTTTTCGTGTAAACGTGGTAGCTGAATTCAGAGAGCACTAAATGTTTATTTCCCAACTGACTCCGAAGCTCTCTGACTCTTAAGCATTTAACGCAAGTGGAAAATCTGTAATTTGTGTCAAAGGTCACAAGATGAGTTTAAGATTATTTCTCGCGCGAATCTAAGCACAACACGGTAGACGCGTGTTTTTGCCTGGCGCCATTTCGCCTATCGCAGAGTGGAGACTCATTCAGCAAAGTACTGACATACATTTATGAATGACTCTGCGATACGAAGGCAAAGCAGAGTCGTGTAAACGGGGGTTGCAAGTATCTGATGCAGACGAAATTAACGACGAAGGATCCATAAACGTTACGAGGTCGTGAATTCACCGCGCTCTACTGGGATATATGTATATGGAAATAACAATGAAGACGAGTTCGAGTCATAGCTCGATAGTTTAATATTTATGCAAGAAGGATCGATACAAATTCAAATTTCCAGGAAAGTCTTTAGATTCGCGTGCTTTCCGATGCTTACTTCGAAGTCATCGAAATACATTTTTCCTCTACTCTCTTGTCAGCTTTATCTTATTGGCGAGCTTTTCATTCGACGCGCAGGATAAATGTACGATGCATCTCTTCCCTTCGCGAAGGTTTCATTCGGTTAACGTATTACGAGCTTTCCCTTCGGACTAATACTGGAAATGAAATTCGACCTAGCGTTGGCCACGGATCAAAGCGATACATGGAACTGTGATAAAAAATTGATAAAAGTCACTGCTGACTAACGTTGCGTTATTACCTCTGCACTTGGAATTTCGGTTCCGCTGCTGCTGCTGCTGCTGTACGAGCGATCGGACAAACGAGATTGAGATACTTTTTCGCGAACGCCTCACCGTTTGCAACGATGCGCGCCAAATTCGATAGGTTTCTATCGGCTTTCCGACTTGCCGCATTCTCACGGAATATTGCCATGGATCCTTTTTGGCTCTGCGATTAATTAGGGAGCGACCCACTTTTTCCACTTTCGCTCAATCAAGCTTCGTAATCAGGCTGTCGATTCGACAGTTCGATTCTGTCGCGGAGAATTGCGGTGAAATCTTCGTCTCGGTAGGATCCGAGGAGTCTATTGGAATTTTATTCGACTCGGATGCCAAAAGGGCTTCGAAGAATTCTCGAGACTTTCGAGGAATTCTAGGAAGATTCGGGGAGTTGGGAATCCAGGGATGCTGGTGCTCTCAGAGTGAAATTGAGAGAAAAGTTCATGGAGCCACAATTTTGACTCTGATTCAAGTGCGGGATTAGCTTTAGTTCGGAGTTCTTGGCGATTGGTAGCTTCTGGCTATTGGAGCCAAGTGTGCCTAATTATCTCGTTAGCGGCCCAGATTCCTCTAATTAGTGACCACAGGCAATTCGATTCGAAATGCGCTACGGTTGAACGTGTTTCGAATGAAATTATTTACGTTATATCACATTATCGTGCGACCTTTTTATTCTGTATTCCATATATGATTCGGTTTCATGAAATAATTCAACGAATTACTATGTAACTTTATAATTCGGTCAGGGATATTAATACGAATTATTGGTTAAAAATTCTCTATCGAAATAGGATTTAGTAATACAGTTTTGAAAATTCCAATAATTGGTAATTTATCGTTTGAAGTAGATATTTGTAATTTACAATGTAACAGGATTTGTATTTCTGTCGAAAGTTAAAAATATCGGATAATATTCTGACGGACGAATATTGCGGTAGAAAGGCCCATTTCCGAAGGGAAAAGGGCCAAGGTCGCAAGGCGAGGGCAGCTCGATTCGAAATAACAAGGTACATTCCACGAGTAATACGAGAGAAAGATGGATTCTTCTGACAGCAACTGCCATTCTCCGCCAATTTTGGCCTCTCATCGTCTGGATAAGAGGAGAGAAAATCTCCTTAAAATCGCCTCGCTTCTCCACGTGTCATTCTCGAAAACCTTCGACTCTGACTAGTGAGAATTTTTCTCTCGCGATAACGCGAATCCGTCATTCTTGTCGCGCAATGTCGTTGCCGGGAATCCGACAAGTGGAAATGGTCAGGCTTGGATCAGGCGTCGGATTCATACTTTCTTCTGTCAAAACCTGTCGGTCTCTCGTATCAGAACCTGTTGCGAAATCCTAAATATCCTTCCAAAATAATGATATTTAAAAGCTTCGGTTTAAAAACATAATTTCAACTTGAGAGATAATTGAATAATTCTGTGAAGAAGATTCGTAACATAACATTTGTAAACATCATACAAATTACTTTTGTAATTAATAATAACGTATCATATGTGAAGAGTTACAAAAATTTACGTTCTACCAATTTGGCGAAACAGTATACTTTCTCGCGTTATTAACTATTATTCGTCGAGCAGAGCGAAATAAACGAAAAAAGTGGAAATAAAGTTCATAGGTTAGTTAAGTGAGTTAATTAATTCCGGTGGCACTTTTCGCTTGATGCTAGAACCCTTTCCAAATGTATGCAACCCCTAGCGTAAAAAAGGAGCGGACGATAATATTTATACTAGCATGAACATCGTGCTGTTTCGCCTACTGGCTTTTGCTTCTCGAAAATTTCCATTGCATGTCCCTAACTTTATGGTTAGCTTCGTCGAATTACTATACAAAGTGAACGAACTTAATTACCATGGGTTCGTAACGTTACAAGCTTTATTGCTGCTCGTTGAATGCTGCCTGCATTTGATGGTCGCTCATTATGTAATGAACCCTTTGATGAATCCCACTCGATTTGGCCCTCCTGACTATCTTTGTCTTTACCGCTCGACCAATTTAAGATTGAAGCAGTAAAAAATAATGCAGAATGTATCACGCGTAACAATCTATGGTAATATCGCGTGATTTCGATTAGCATATAAAAATAAAGGTCGCGAAAAGATTTAGATTCTTTTATTCGACGAAAGTTATTTTCTCTCGTTTCTCGTGGTGAAACAGGTACTGCAGGACGATTCGAACGAAATCTACTTAAAAGCAGAAGGTAAAGTACAGGAGGAAGGCGTGGGCGCGCATTATTAATTGGGGAATGAATGAACGATAAGCGAGCATCTCGTTGGCCGCTAATTACAGCTAGATATCGGGTTTCACGAGATCCGTGGAGCAACGTTCACGAGCGGTAGTAGCTCTCTCTAGCAGGAGTATTTCGACGGGTTTGCCCGACAGCAGCAGCCACGCCGCAAAGGCATTTCTAATTTAAACGTTGCCGAGCAAAGAATAGGAAAAGACCTGTCGTTCGCCCGCCCGGTCGAGAGCCTTTCCAGCTTTAAGGGCACCTCCACAACGACCTCGAGGATCGCCGCGAATAAAGCAACCGGGAGAAAGCGAGAGGAATGGAAAGAGAGAAGAAGAGAAAGAGATGGGCGGAGACCAGAGGAAACTCTCGCCGCTCACATCGCGTCGCGCGTGCCCGAAACGGAAAGGAACTTCTCGCACGCTGCAGCGAAGCGTGCAACAAGAAACTGCGGACCGTTGCACCTTTTTCCATTTTTCCTTTTTTCCTTTTCCCTGCAGGAGACCCTTCTCTCCTTTCTTGGCCGAGAAGCCACCGTCTCCTCTGCTCCTTTTATTAGTCTTAGCAAACTCTTTTTCAGAAGAGTGCGTTTTGCCTCGCGAGCTTCGCGCATAGAATTCAAGGGAAACCGTGATTCTGCGAAACAAGTTTCTGCGGATGATGATGATAGGAAAGAAAAGGGAGATGGATTTATTAAAAAATGCAAAAGCTTTCTGATCGTATGATTCAAGACGAGAGATAGACCAGAGGTATTCTCTTCTCTCCTCGCGGGAGAAGAGGCAGAGAGGAAAAGTGGCTCTCTCGCGAGAGGAAAAAGCTTCGAGCGGTTATTACAGTTGCGAGGGAAACCTTTGGCGAGATAAGAGGACTTATCCGGCAGAATAAATTCGTGCTCGACAGGCGCGAGGGAAAAATCCGTTCTTTCCTCGACTGTGTGTGCAGAGGCTCCTGTGCGCCCGCGCGAATTCTTGAATATCTTTTCGTCGTCTCGGAGATCTCCCGGATGAAACGTCGCCCGGGGGTGCTCGTCTTTGATGCACCGCGATGCAGCACGATGCATCGCGCATCGCTTACTTAATACGAATCCGCGAGTCATTCTGCCGTCGACGTCGCATCCCTGCGCATGCCGAATATCCGACCAACCTTCTTACGTCGCACCAGAAAAGTGCACCAACGCGCAACACGGTATGGAACTTTGCGAATAAGTGGAAAAATCCATTTTCCATTTAATTCTGGATGAGAAGGGCAAATCTTTGGAATTTCTCGATGTTTCTTGATCATTATCTATCGTTCCGTTAATTATTTCCCAATATATAAATCTGAAGTGGAAAAGAGATAGAATGTTTCTACTTCAATAATTTCATTGTAAACTTTATTGCATTCGACACCAGTGCCCAATTCCCATAAACGACGGACTGACGATATATTTCGAAGGAGTAGTTCATTTTCTTTCTCCGGATCGGGAAACTTTATCGCTGCGCCGCGGGGATCCGAGCGGCGAGAGGGCGAGAGGTTGCGAGAGAAAAAGAAAGAATGAAACGGAGAATGCGTCCGTGAGCCTCGTAAACAGCCACTGACAAAAGGGCAGCAAATGCAAACAATTAGGTGCAGAAGTTAATTAAGGTAGAGGGGAAAGTTTAAGAAGCCAGGAAACAAATTACAACAATGCACGTGAGATTAAAGGGCCGCGAGTGAGAGCGATAGAAACGCTTGGTGGGGTGGAAAGAGGAAACGAAGGGAGAGAAAATGATCCAATGTGGAACGAACTCCTTTTGTTTATCTTCCTGTCGTAACTGTTCAATATCGATACTCCATCTCGGGAGGATATCGGGCAACACTATATCGGCGGCGACTATTGGCAAACATTTCCACCAATGATTTCATCTCCCTCCATCGAGCACCATCTACAGGCCTCTCGGCGAAATTTTTTTAACGAACGCTCAAATGGATTTCCCCGATGCGGAAAGCTTTCCGAGGTTTCCACTATTGCTGGCTTCGAGAGCGTTTGAGGTTCAAGGCGATCGTTCTACATTTGGCTAATGTTACCACTAGCTTAACACTTTATTCCGGAATTTCATATCGTAGATCGTAAAAATTAATATCTTTTCCAATTTAAATCCGATGTTGTACGGAAACTCCTTCCTCAAGGTAAATAACCACTCACTACGAGGAAACTCCCACTTTACTATCAGTGAGGGTCTAATTCACGAACTGCGAGTGAGTTTCGAGAATTCTATTAGGTAGAGCCCGAGAAGAATAAGTCTGGGAGACTGTGGCGCGGGATGGTTCCATTGTATCAGCGCGATAGAAGGAAAAGCCGAGCGGAGCGGTGAAGGAACGCGGCTTGAAAAGCGGTGGGGTGGAAGCTCGCGGCGTGGAAAAAGAAAGGGAAAGAAGAAGAGGAAGAGAGAGAGAGGCAAGGGAATGATGTAAGGATAGAAAGTCGAGGGGTCCTTTGTCTCGGGCGTTTCTTTATTTTCGCGCGATTATGGAGAGGGAGAACCTCCTCGCGCAACACGGTAAGTGGCGTCTACCGCTCGCAAGCTTCTTCGGCGAGAAGTAACCTTTTACGAAGACGAACCTGTGCGAGACAAGAAAGAAAACCGGAAGCAGGAAGCAAAAGCAAGACGCTTGTTTCTGAATGCCCACCGGTTCTCGGCGCAAGAGAAACGTCAGTCGCGTTTGTGCGTTCTGTTAACGCAACCTGACACCCTTTAACCCTTTCGCTCTGCCGTTTGCAGGCGTGAGTACACTTCCCTCGAGCGAGAAAGTCCAACGCGAAGGAAACATTCGGATGGTGTACCATAAAATAATTGTCGGTGCGACAATTAAAGACACAACTTTCCTTTGTAACCATTAGTAAAAACAATTCTTCTCTGAAATGAATTTTTTTCCCATGCAGTTGTTTTACAGTGAGATATAAATAAAGTCAGAGTACTCGAAAATGAACCAAGATTCAAAATTTGACTAGTATCTTACGACTTTATACCACTCACTCGCACTGCTCGACTAATTATCTTCCCTTACGTCAATAGCACTCTTCCGCACTAACCACTTTACTCCCGCACAGTAGGAAAATCCATTTAACAGGCGCGGCGCGTAGTGCTAACGCGAAGTGACACCCTCTAAACTCGAAAACGGGAAAGAGAGAGCGAGGGAGATAGCGATGAAGAAGGTAAGAAAGATGGTGCGAGGGTAGATGACTAGATAGATACGAGATCGTATAGCGGTAAAAGCGTAGCTGCTCGAGCGATAGAAGAACAAGGAGAGCAGGCTGGAAGTAAGAGGAGGAGAAAGCAAAGCCTGCCGGGGAACGTAAAGAAGAAAGAGATTGGAAGAAGTTGGAAAAGGTTGAAAGAAGAAGAAGAAAGAGCGGGGGAGTGTTTGCCTAGCCGGGGCACGAACCCCGTAAATAGAATCCCATCAAAGCCTTGACGCGTTGCCGCTCGTCCTCTTTCTCCGCCTCTTCCTACGCGTCTGTGCGAGAGTATCCGACTGTACACAAGGGAGGACAGCGAAGAAAGACGGTGCGGAGACGGAGGAGGTACCTGCAGAGGGGCTAAGTAAGCCCCAGAGCCTCCAAGGTGCAACAAGGGTACAGCGAAGGTGCAGTTAGGGTGCAACGAGGGTGGAGAGACGTCACAAAACCGAATAATAGCAGCCACCACCTTTAGCAGTCCCGATGGAATCGGGGATGCGGCCAAAGTGCCGAATCGTGCAATCGTCAGTTTTCTTTTCCACCCTCTCTTCATTCTTTCCTTTTTCTTTCTTATCTGGTTCTCGATTCTCTGCGATCCATTTCGATCCATTTGGATCCACTCGATTCTGCCCCCTTTTCAAAGTCATCCCTTGCTCTCTTCGGATTCTTGTTCTCGTCTTGTACGAATGTGTAACTCATGGGCAAATCGATTATTATTGATCGATGCCAAGGTGATGAAATATTATTTTATTATTGCTAAAGTGGAACGAAAACTGATCTGAATAAAATTGTGCAATCGTCATTATGTCGAATAACGTTCTAAATAGTAAAACTGTTCTCGGTTACAAAGGGAGAGAGAAACCATCCATGGAACAATATTCCCCAGTGTTCTGACAGTTTTATCATTGTTGGAGTAATCGCCTGCGCGAACTTTTCTGCCTTTATCGTTATCGGCGTCTGGTGTCTGGCGCGTGGCAGAAGCGCTCCACGGGGAGACGAAAGTTCTCTCCCGACTCCGTGAGCCCTCGTAAACTGGGAAACCTCGCGCGACCGACAATGGAAAATTATTGACCGATTGAGCCATTTCTTAGAGCACCACCGGCGCCATAGCTCTTCGCGAAAACTCATTTTGATATAGCTATGTTTATTTTCGATCGTAAACCCGGCGCCGCCGCGAACAAATAGTTTTGGCACGTATTGGATTCGGTTCAAGAGCCGATTGTAGCTGTTGGATTCTATCGGCCGACAACTCCGCAAAGTAACTTAATGTGTTCCTCGTGCATCGGAATGGATTTACTGCCTGAAGCTTGTCAAAGGAACCATTTACTCCAAATCTATTCTCTTAAATTTGTTTTCGATTCCTCGAGTTATTTTTGTTAGTCGGATTTTTATCTCTTGATCGAGGACATTTAAAAGTTCGATTATTGGGGAGGAATTGGATTGAAATTTTAACGTTTGCAGGAAAAAATGTAGTATTTAGTGAAATTGAAAAATATGATTTTTAGTAGGTGTTCCGAATTAAACATTCATTCGCTATTCTACAGCGATTCAAGGAGAACCTGGAAAACCGTGACTAGAGGGAAATGTCTTAAACCAGCGACTAGATTGTTGGTAGAGTTGCGAGGCAAGCGAAGCAGGTCCGCGAAACGTCCGTCGCGATAAATTAAGCAGAGTGCGGGAATGGGTTCGCTATCGCGAGCGAAACCCCAAAGGAACGTGCCCAGGGTTCCCTTCTGGAAAGCTACAATCGAGGAAAACTAGATTGCTCGGCTGACTACTATGGTCACGTTCTCCTTTGGCGTCGCGGTGAGTCTCGATTAATTTTCGAGATTTCTATTACTCCTTCGCACCGCGTCGGTTCTGCCAACGGGACAAATCTGGTTTGTTAACGGGCGACAGTACCCTCGACACTCGGCTCTGTCGCCGAATGCCCCACCACATCGAATTTTGCACCATAAACGTAACTCAAGATTCCAGTGCCTCCTTCAAGGAAAACTGCATCTCCGTAAGTTATGCTAACGATACACGTTGGCCGCAGACCTTACGCTAGCCCGCAAACCACTTTCATACCGGAAACTAACTTCTCGAAGAACCGATAAACGTAGCTTCGAGTGGAATATCCACACATCAAAATTCCCCGTCAAATGTATTATGTATCTGAGAATATTCCGTTTGCT
The DNA here is from genome assembly GCA_963989405.1 of Trypoxylon attenuatum. NCBI lineage: Eukaryota > Metazoa > Arthropoda > Insecta > Hymenoptera > Crabronidae > Trypoxylon > Trypoxylon attenuatum. The sequence goes on along the minus strand of OZ022488.1, from coordinate 5,129,765 downwards.
TTTAACTAGAAGAAACTAATATTATTATTCTTCACGGTGTTTAATCGTACGAAATATGCCCTAGAATTTGTAGTATTATTCCTAGTGGGTTATAGATTAAACCCAGGTCATAGGCTAAATAAAACCGGTAGAGGGATCCGCCGATAAAAACGGTAGAACGAGCCGCTTGGCATCTGCATTGCAAACATTTCCCACCAGCATAAAATAACTGTGCGTTGCCTCTGCAGAATGTTGCGCTATGCTGAATACATCTCGCTCTATCTATCTTGTATCTAAATTTCTAAAAGACATATCTCTAAAAGCACTCTCGAGACAAACGCTTGGAAATCCAAACGAGGGGATCTGGCACCGAAGAGAACTGCTTCTTCGGCCTCATTCCAGCCATTCGATTACCAGTAAAATCTCCAAGGGTTTCGCTCCATCCCCCCGAAACAAACGTAATACGAAGCGCTTAGCCGGAAACTCCGAGTAGCCGAATAGCGATAGCTATCGCGAATGCCGCATAATTCGCTACTAAACCTAAGTACTTCCTCGCCCAATGCTCCCTCGCTATCGCGCAGTTTCATCTGTCACTCTCGCGAGGTCTCTCGCGAGATTTGCCACATAACTCTTCACGCAGCTTTTCCTTTGGAACGCAATTAATCGAGTGCTTTCGCGAGAAATTGCACGCGTGCACACACGCGCGACAAACAATTGGGAAAAAAACCAAAAAAAAAAACAAAAGGATTAAGCGAGGAAGAAGTCGTCGGTTAGGACGGGAGAGGGAGGAAAATTGGGAAAGGGTTGGGAATGGGGTGAAATTGGCCGTGCGCGGAGGACCAATGAAATAGGAACGGTGCATTGCGATCGTTCCTGGCAAGAAATCCATTGCGCTCGCGAGTGCCAAATCGAATTCCAGCCTGCAGATTGTGCAGGTCCTGCAGGGGTGGTATCGCGCGTGGGACGATAAAAAAGCCAACGAGGAGGGACTATCCCCGGCAATATAAGAGTGCCGGGAGACGGAAGGACGGTAACCTCCGGCCAGGAAAGAGAAGGACCAAGGGAACATCCTCCGAGACAAAGGAGCAACTTCGGAGTTTCGGAGTAACGACAATGATGTGCAAGGAACCGTAAGGAGCCCGCTAACTTCGAAATCGCTCTCAATCAGGCCTTTCCCCTTCCACTCTCTCTCCCTCTCTCTGGAAATTTGGCCTCGGCTACGATCTCTGTTGGACCTCTTCCTTTCTCCTTCTCTCTCCGTGTCTTTACTCGCCTCGGTGGTAGTTAAACTCGAGAGTGAGACCGCTTAAAAAGTTATTTCCAAGCGAAATAAATCCTACGAACGCCCATTGTATAATAGTCAAGCTCGACAACGATATTCTCAGGTTTCTTTCTTTCTTGCGCCAGTCAAATATCGCATGTTCCCGGTGAGCCAAAGGAGCTCTCGCACTGGAACACACCGTCACAATTACGCGGCATCGATTTTTCTTGCCCTTTAATATGCGAATCGTAGGTGCACGCTGAAATAAAAGCAGAAGCTTCTAGCTCGTGGCTCAGGCACCTTGGCCATGGAATTTCACCCTTCTGACCTCGCGGAACCGACAGAATTAATTTGAATTAATCAGAGTCATCTTCATTACAAATCACTGTAATTCGATTTTACACAGTGATGATCCAATTGTCATTGGAGATTTTAACCACAGAGATATATTCATAGTTTGTTCAATTAATTCGAGAATCGAGGAAATTCGATGAAATGCAGATAAATATGTGGTGATTAGAGAAGCATGTACGAGTGAGCTCCAGTCAAATAGTACTGCGGATAAAAGACGCGGTAAATGTTTACGCGCTGATCATACTACTGCTGCACTGCTACTTAATGAATTGTAAACAGCTGGAGGAAATATTCGAACCTTCTTTTTTTTGCTGCTCGGAGTACGCTGCAGCCGGTAAAGCCGAGCGGGATGCACTGTGGAATACAAGCGCCTCGCAATGAAAATAACTGATACCGCTTCTTTCGGGAAATTAATGATTGCGATATTTTCCTGATCATTCTGCTCTTTATCATCGAATATACCCACCTTTGATATCATCATTTTTTGATGTCGTACTCGTGAGAGGCAAATTCGTTGAATTGTGAAGATTTTTCCATTAAATCTTCATCTATCCATAACTGTATCAGATTGAGCGTTTTACAAATCGAGTGTTCCATTCGCAGTGCTGCAAGTAGATTGTACACGTAGTGTCGCGAGTGGCAGAGCAAGCAGCGAGATCACCAGAAGAGATAAAGAGAGGAAGAGAGCGAGAGTCGCAGTTGGCAATGGTGACTAACGCTGATGAAGTAGAATTAATGAGTGTTTCAAAATAATCGCGAATCGATCGTAATTGCGGGAGAAGCGGATAGCAGCGAGTGATTAGAATGCGCATAATTGAGGCGGAAGGGGAAAATATCGGAAGGGCAGCTCGCCACACCTCGTTTAATTTTCTCTTTTCGACCTACCCGTATGCTGATTATTAAAATGTGTCCTCGACGTAAGCCTTTTGTTACGATCATTAACTATCATTACGGACCAGCAAATTCATATTCGCTTGGCTCGACTTTGCTTGCTTCGCACGCGCGTGCGCCGCGCAAGGGAAAATCCGCTTGCGGAATAACGAGTACCATCCGTAATTGGAGCGGTGAGAATTTTCATTAAGGGATCACGCGCAATTGTGTTTATTGCAAATTGCGTGATTCACAGCCGTAAATTGGTTACGAGCAATGACGCGCCAAACGCGCCCCGTGCGATCAGAATTCCGAGGTTGTCGTCATCGTCGCGAATCGTGCGATCGTTAAATCTTCCGGCGACTTGTACGATATTTCGCTTCATCCGATTTATTTTACCGACGATTCTCGATACGTAGTATTTCTCTATAGGAGTCGGATAAAAGAATTCATTAATTTGGTAGAAACGCAGAATGAGAAACTGGACCGTGTTTCGAATAGACTGCCAAGTGATTTGCTATTGGAATTCTTCCTCGACTATTCGATATTGGCAATTCTCCGCTTGCGAAATCGATTTTCCGGAAGTATGCAACCTCAATCGGAATTGTCGAAGAACTTATTTCTCGAAAGTAAAGTAAGCGAATAGTAATTCATAGCTAAACTATGATTTCGTTAGTTTAACACGGGAATACAAAGAATTCCGGAAGAAATGGAATTTTACGGAGTGTCGAATAGTAAGTGGAATCAGAAAATAGCGTCGGACCATCCAACACAGAGGAAAATCGCGAATAGTTTTTTCCGGTGGTCTTCCGCGATGCGCGATGGATGGAAAGGGCGTAGAATGTAGTAGCGGGGGATGGTATAGTTCGTTCGGACAGTTAAATCGCGAGGGTTCGGGGTGCCATTGGCGTAGTGCCAATTTTGAGCGCGTCGATAGGACTCTTCACGTGCGATAAGTGCACTCGCGTTACACCGGCACAGTGCGGCATGGTGCGGCATACCGGCATCAATGAAAATTCCCGGGCGCCGATCCGCGCCGAGCCGCCGCTATTATCGGTGATTCGCGAAATCGCGGTTACCAGAGGAAGCATTCCGATAGCTAGATAACAGGTATACCTTTCTGCCGGGTACATATTTATGCATCTGCGGACGCGTACCACCGTATACGAGCTACCGGTATACGCGCCGCGCATTTCTGCATAATGAAGACGTATGCATACTGGGCTCTACCCGTGGCGAAATATATTCCGTTGAAAAACACATCCAGTTAAATCGGCGAAACCACTCATTCTAACCGTACCAAACCGCGTCGACATATTATCGGACCGGTAAAAATGAAATTTTGTCCCCGACGGCCTTTCAACATGTTTACTGTTACAGTACGCACAATATTCAATTTCGCGTAACTTTTGTGTAATACAATTTTTCGAAATTATTCAGCGAAACCCGAGCGCCCTACCATATTCAACTTTTTACGTTTATTCCATTTCCAATGCTGTGTCTTCAAACTGCGATTATTTATTAAATTTCAGTTTTAAGAAAATTCCACTTTTTAGACATTTTTTGATGGGACTGGTTTAAAGTATTATACCTTTTGCGAATTAAAATTGAGTGAACGGTGCTTGACACGTTTTTTTTAGCTAATCGTGTATTTTTTGGGAAAAAACACTCGGTAATTATACTTAAAATTGAGCCTTTGATACCCGCTCCATAATACGTATGTGTTTCTCTCGCTTTTACTACCTGCAGAAGCTCGGATTAGTAACCGTGCTGAGTTCTCGTATACCTCATTCCATCTAATCACCCAACATATCCGTAATTCACGGTTTAACGCGTTAACCACCGAACGAGTCTCTCTGAATTTCAGCTTTGCATGGAAATATCTATTGCTAGACATTGTTAAACCAACCAATATTCGTCCCTTTAAGTACTCGGCTATCTACTGGCGCATTAATTGTTATACGGTTACAAGGAATCGTGTTGAATACAGCGTATTAAATTTAACATATTCAGCATTTATGCGTAATTGTGGTTTATTAAGAAGCAACACCGATTTCGCGGAAAGAATAGAGCCTGACAAATTGACAGGATGCACATGAAAAAAATAAAGAAAAAGAATACTTCGTAGAAGGAAGAAATGGAGGAAGAAACGGGCGAATTGAAGAGGTGAAAAAAAAATGAGGGAAAGAGAAGAAACGGCTCCGAGAGCGGAAGAGAAGCCCCAGGCGGCAAGAGCAGAGACTTCGCACGGTTATAAAATATGCATTGCCTATTCCGAAGCGGTGGAAGCGGGAACAAAAGTGGCGCGGGGCCCAAAACTCACAAGAGGACCATCGTCTGAGCCATTTCCATATCGCGCGGAGACAGCTTCGGAGACATCAGCCGGACCGAGCTGGCTTCCAGTCCCCAAGAGGTGTCCTGGAAATCCTCGACGAAGGAGAAAGTCCCTGGTAGTCGAGAGTGAGGGGAACGTAGAGAAATGCTACACAGCACTCTCTAGGAGGGTGAGAAAACCCACTCGCGCCGTACAAATTCTCGATAAGAATCCGACGACAACGACTACGACTCTCTACTTAAAGGGGCTGGAGCCGAAACGGCCTCGAAATAAAATTACAAGTCGTTCTCGTTCGACGCGAAAAAACTCACCTAGATAGGGCGAAAGCCGATCGAGCTGAAATACTGCGGATACCAGAGTTGGAACTGCCCGCATCGGTAATGATGCGCTTGATAGAATTTCACGTTTCTTCCTCTCAACTCGGTGGATTTCCTTGTATCGCTTTCACCGCTAATCGGTAGAATCGATCAAGGACTAAACGTATTTTCAACTAAATTTTGCGCACTCATCTCTTTCGATTTCCAAGCTGTTCTCTTCCGTTAAAACAGGAAGATGAAGCGAGGAGGAAGTAGAGGAGGGGGGGGGGGGGGGAGAGAAGAGTGTACATACATGTTGGGAAAGCTACTCGCGGTGAGAGAGCAAGGGTAATTAGTCTCGAAACTGCGGAAGTGCGCGCGACAGCGAGGTGCTCGATCGAAGGCAGATACCAGAGGCAACACGGTTCGATGTTTAAATCCGCTATCTTAACGCTTCATCTGGCCTCGATAATGTCAGAGCGAATCGCCGGCAATAAAACACAGTCTGGACGAAAAAACAAGAGGGCGGCTGCGGCCTAGATTCTCGAATCAGCGAGGAAGCCATTTTTTTTTTCCTCTTCATTCCGTCAACGACAATATCGAGGCGCAGCTGCATCTGCAATGGCTGGGCATTATCGAGTAACAGGGAGTTCCAACCCTGCGGCTAATTTCACCCCTCCGTTCCTGGGTTGATCCCACCCCTAATTATCGGCCATTAACTCTAGTCTAAATAAAGTATACCGCGCTGCCTGTCCCCATTGTTTGTCGCTTGAAAAAAAGGACTCGCCGTTCGTTGGTCATAATGAAAGAACAACTATCCTCCACCAAATGAAACGAGTCTCGTCGCGAGCCGGAACAATTAATTAACTACAGAACTCAGACAGAACTCGCGTTGGCAGTGTTAGCTTTATACTCGTATTGTATTATTTGTATTCTCTTTTAGAGAGATATATCAAAGTGTGATGCAGTTTTTTCTGTTTTAAATACATCAATCGCATTAGATTCTAGTTTATGGTAAAAATATATTGAAAATTGCGTTGTAATAAAATATTAAATATTTTAGTTCTCCAGGTAGATCAAAATAAAATTGCAGCGAAATAAATAGGTTTCTCGTTCATCGGGAAACAGCGGAACCTCTTTAATTCCCAATAAAACGTGACAGTCCGATTACCGCGCGAGACAAGTCTCTCTCTCTTATCTCGATCACACCGCGAACAAATTCCCGTTGCAGGACTATTTAAAGCGGGCTGCAAATAGCGAATTTATCGATGGCAGTCGAACGCGGGTCCGAAAGGGGTCGTAAAAATTTCGAACAATTCTACGCGCGTAAATTAAAATCCATGTGAACGAACGCAGCTAGTAAAAGTGGTGAGGAGATCCGACACGAGTCGAACCATGGTTCCCATCCATCAAGCGGATATTAATGTTGCGAGATATTGCTTAGGCGGAAAACACACGCGCGGAGTTCGTCGGGTAGCATGTATTATTAATATCGTCGGGAGACAAAAAGGGGGCTGGATAGCCGAAGCGTTTTGGTCCAGAACTGAACGTCCAACTGCTTATCGATGCTGGTTTATCTCTCTCTCTCTCTCTCTCTCTCTCCCTTTTTTGTCATTTACTCGCTTTCCACTCTCCATCCCTCTAGCTCTTCTAAAAGCTTGGCCCTGGGGCTTTTCGCATCGATTCGCGTTAGCACCCTCGTTACCGTAAATATTATATCTGCCAGAAGTACGGGAAGGCGCACTCGCCATTAGACGAGCGAGAAAAATTCATGTTGTGCGCTTCGCAGCAGTGCTGCATTAGAGACCAAGAGAAGACCATACTCTTCGCGTAAATAACTTAGGCGACTCTTCGCTCTGCTTTTTCGCACAGCCGAGAAAAAAAAAGGGACGAAGATAAAGGTGACCCGCGAGGAAAGCACGGACTTCTATTCTACTTGTTTCTTTCTATTTCTTTCGTTTTTCGCGCTACAGTGCCACCTCATTAGCACGCCCAATCTTTGCTTCGTTAGCTGTCGCATTAACTGCTTCAACCAGTTTTCGCAATTTCTTCAACTAATTATTTTAATTATCTCTATCGTTCCTTACCGCCTTAGTTTTTTCTCGAGAACGACTAATGAACAAATTCGAGCGTATAATTAGCTGTTGTTAGGATTCAAGTGGTATTTATCGAGTATTCAATTTTCGATTTGGATCGGAGATTTTTTGCTCAGAGGAAGAAACTTGCAAGGGAAAGTTAGAAAAGTATTTAAAGAGAGGGAGCGAGGTGTACAATACGATTTAAGAACGATCGAGGGGTTAGTTTCGTTAAAGTAAGCAAGGTCTCGCGTCTGGTCGAGACTGCTGCCGCAATTACACCGGACCAACGAAACTGCGAGAGGTTCAATTTCGCTCTAATTGCTCTAGGAATTACGCGGTAGAGTGATTACACGAGGGATCTCGGCCGCGTGTCACTCGAGGCTCGATTTTACGAGGCGAAGAGTCGAACGCCATGGCGTGCACCGTTCCATCAGTGGGAAAAGTTGGTCGTTCCGCGCGCGCGATATGAAATAATTCAATGCGGTCGAGAGCAAGCGCCTAAAATATTTCGAACATTTATGAATCCAGCAAATCCATCGGTATTTCGCTCTTCTCTCGTCCAACAATCTTCCATCTCGCCTAGCTCGACGTTAATCGAGACCTTCTTACCCTTTTTTTTTTTGCTGAAAGTAATTTCTCTCCTGACTGGAGTGGACGGCTCGTCTCCGCGCGGTTTGCTGACGCGGCTAATTAAAATTGGAAAACACCGCCGAAGAATCTCGCTAATTCCTGCTTGATTCACTTTAATCAAGGGGGAAGATGGTATACGGAAAAGAGAGGAGGAATTTCTTTTGCTTTCGAGAGTGTTAACCGATGTGTTATTCGAAATAATGAACTTCTCTTAAAAATCATCTTTAATAAGGCAATTAGCCATTGGATTCAAACAAAGAACTAAATAAAGTAACATAGATAAAAGTAATTTTGATATTAAGCCTTTGTTGAAGATACTATTAACGAGAGAATTGTGTGAATATCGACTTTAAATTTTCTTTGATCAGCCACACATCGAAGCGAAAATGTATGCTCGCTTATACTTTTATTGCACAAGGATGCAACGTCGAGAGGAGCAGGAGGAAAGGAGCATTGGGGATGGTCGGGGAGATTATTGCATCGATGCTAAAGACCTCTTGCTCGAGTCCCGTGGCGTGAATTCGAATGACGATTACCGATACCGACAAGGCTCGGCCCAATATTCCACTAGTTTCGAATGCTTGGGGAAACGAAGAATGAAATAAGAGCGTCGCGCGATAATGGTGATAATGGGAGAGAAAGAGAGAGAGAGAGAGAGAATTGCGCCCACTTCAGCACTGCTTATACCTTCACTCAGTGTTCTCCGCTGATGATGGAAGAAAGCTGGCTCTGCTCCTCGATTATTAATTCGTGCATGCTTAATCGTTCTGAAAACGACGCGGCAATTGCTTGCCAAAATTGTTCGATTGCATTGGCTACCAATTCTTTTTCGCTTCATTGTACTCTTCAACCAATTAGTACACAGTACTATTTCCATTCAATGTTTTCCGAATTTTTTTTAAGTGAAAATTAGAAAAACTTTCCCAGTCGCCTAACGGAGAAGTTCGAAGTAGCGATAAATCTATTTTTCGTAATTGAGATTCGAGTCTCGCATTGGTAACGAGTTGTTAGACAAGGCATTTGCAAAGAAGAGAGCATCGGACAAAGCTTCTAATCAAGGAACACAGTCTGCCAGTGAGTCACTAATCCAGTTGTCGAAATCACGGAGGAAGTGTCTCTGAAGTCGAAGAAGAAGAAGAAGAAGAAGAAGAAGAAGGGGCAAAGAACATCGTCAGGCGCCATGGAGACGTTGCCCCGCTGTAGAGCGGCATGGTTCAACGGGGAAGGTAAAAGGACGAGGGCTTTTACGTTCTATTAATTTCTCATCCAATTTATGGTGAATCTTGATCCAAGAGAGAGAACTCCTTGCTACCCTCCAAAAGTCTAACGCGCGAGACAGAAGGAAAGCGTCGCGTCTTTGGAGAAAGCGGAACAAGCAAAGTGTGGGGGTTTCAGGAAGTGACCCATGACGAATCCGTAAAATATCCTCCGTAGATTAGAATCAAGCGTTCGAAAAGCAGAGAAGTCAGTTTGAGGGATTAATTTACGAGGGTTCGTGGTAATCGATTCGGAGCGATTTATCGAGGACCGATGACCTCGTGGTCACCTCTCGACTTCTTCCGAACACTCGACCTTTGACCTCGGTGGTCCGCGTAGTCTTTCGAAGTCTCTACACCGGTCAAAAGCTCTTTATCTTCTGCACTTTTTCTTTCTCCTTCCAATAGACTTTCCTTCTTCTTTCTTTCCTCGCTACTACTTTACCGCAGCCTTCTTCTTCTCCTTCGTTTGCCCCCTCTATTCTCTGCCTTAAGTCGTAATCCTGCTAACGAGACATCGCGACGAACTGTCCTCCACTACCCTACCTCGACCGCTCCCTCTCGAAGCAAAGGACGAGAGTTTAATGGGGCGCACCCCGATCAAGGTGAAGTGCACATTGAATTCTCAGCCCTCTTCCAATGACTGCGACTTCGAGACTTTTTTCCTCTCTTTCCCGATTCTTACCTTAGTCTGGAATAAGTCTGACAAAGCGCACGTCAACGCGAACACTCTCAGCTCCTGGTGCAAAGTTTTAATTAGACGTTTTCTTTGATTTCAACGCTCCACCGACGACATTTGTCTAAATAGCGGCTTTACGAAGGGTCGGTTCGCAGGGGCTCGAAGAATTCTCCACGCTACTTCTTGGATATATAACAATAAATACAATTTCTATAATGGAAAATTCAATTGTTGAACGCGATTGTTATATTAAACAGAGAATGAAAACTACTTGAAATTTTACTGCAATTCCACCGTATTTCGAGTTGGGAGTTAATTCTTAACCCACTTTGAAACTTTAGATTTTCCGTTTTGGCGGAATGCACATTTTCCTTGCTAAAAGAAAACAGTGATGAATAGAGAATTTCCACAGTCGAAGAATTAAAGCAACTCTCATCGAGAATATCGTGGAAAGTATGCAAGTTTGAATTATTATTAAGCCATTTGAATAATAGAAAGAAAAGAGTATAAGTCAGTATCTAATAGTATATATAACACTGTGTTGAGTATCGTCAAGATTTTGCAATATATCTGCGAATCACCTTCATCAGCGAACGGTTCTCTTCGAGTAATGAATTATAGTGATTGAAGCTTCGAGCGGCTCTTACAAGAGAATTCGTCGTTAGCACCCTCTAAAAAAGGATTTCGCGACGGAGCTCTCAGCAATCAAGAGGCATACATTCCATACGACCAGCTCCCTAGATATTCCACCCGAGAATATTCCGGAACGCAGTCAATTCCGCAGTTTTTGCTCTGGCGAGATTGGTTTCTCCGGGTTCCACTAAGGGTACTACTCAAGTCTCGGCTTCCGTTGATCCGTAAGAATGAAAAAAATATTTTCTCGCGGATTTCTTCGGTAGTCTCGGCCTTTTTATTCCGCCAGTAATCCAAGGACCCTTCAACGCGATAAGTCGCCCTGATTTGCCGAGGGTGTGTAGTGTGCGAGGTAGTTGTATAGGGTGACTCTCGAATCACAAATCATTCGAGAAGATCTAAGAATATTTCCATCGCATTCTTGCATCAATTTTTATTGGGAAGACAGAAAAGAATTTCCAAAGGAAATTTCTGTATCAAGATGTACGTAGAGAATCATATATTGAATAGAACATAGAGAAATTGTGGAGAAAATAGAGAGAGGGAAATATTTAGATATTTATATTATTTTCAAATGTTTCTTTGGCATTTTGGTAGCGCGTTGGACAGTGAACATCTCGAGACACCCTGTATAGATGTCGCGGCAGTTTTGTCGGGTTCAGTTCGTAAGAAAAAGGCGATATTACTGTCGGCTTGGAGATCTCTCACGAATTTCACCGTCTTAGAGTCTAATCCACCTTTTTTGCCGGGAGAAATCCCTTACAGAGCCTAGCCCTTTTGCGTCTCGCTTAATGAAACACGAACAAGAAGAACGGTTCCATCGAGGACGAAAAAGAGTCCATCTTTTACATCGTGTTCCCCCATCAACCCGACAAATCACTAGGAAATAACGGTGGACTGATTAAAAATCAATCTCAGCGAACAATTGGTTTGACACCGCGAGACAAATATCCTCCCTGTTTTTGGCTTTTGCTCGGGGTGTGTTGGGTCCATTGAGATCGCGATCGCGTTTCGCCTCTCGGTCGAGGTAATCAATTGCAGTAAATTCTCATTATTCCTTTCTATTAAACAACAGTCCCGCACGCCTACCGGCCGTGCGCGTTCATTATGTTTATGAACTGCTATGGCTTTTCATTAGATACATCCTGACACAGACCTCATTATCCAGCGATTTTGAAACATCAGCAGTTTCGGATTTATCGCATCATTTTCCCGTAATACGGCTCGCGCGCCACGTATGCTCGAAAAGTCCGTTCCAGGCCGACAAATGAATTGCGACCATATTGTCGGACCACGACCAATAATTTCTTCCTCCGCTCGTGTTTCATTCGAATCGTCGAACGAAAATATTTCACTTTGACGCTCGCTTTATGTAGCGCCATCAGAGTATTAGGACGATTGTTCTTCTTTTATACTATGTACTTGGCTTTTCGCTGCGCACCAGGACATCACTTTTATTCGGCTAATTGCAGTGTATTCGTAATTCTGATAGCGCATCAGGGGAAATTCAACAATGTTAATATTCTCTAAATTGTGGGGGACATCTAGTGTATTTAAAGAATCCTAATTTAAATATAATTATGCATTACGTTTACATTTTGATCACCGTGAGTTAATATAATATTCGGGATATTCGGATAGCATTAAATTAAAAGAAACGTGATAAAAATAAGTAGAAAAGAAGAATTGAAGATAATATATTTAAATAAAGGGAGAGAGTAATTTGGAATTCGAATGTATTTAGCAGGAAATCCTGGTTATAGTAATGGAATTGATCCCTCGTGGAAATTTGTGCCAGTCGGATTGGTGAATTAAAGCACCGCGTCAAAGACGTATCGTCGAATGCCGAGGGTGTAGAATCGTACAATTAACGAGCACGGCATGCCGCGGACATTAATTATTCGCTGGGAGCCGAACAAGGTGTCACCCTCGATCGTAGTTCTGACCTCTGCACTTCGACACTTGCCAGGGTGAATTCGCCTCGAGAACTGCACACTGCACCCTACGCCCTGAATCTACGTCTCCAATACCATGGTACATACCAGCCGAAAGCTATTGCAGAATAGCGCTTAGGAGGCGAATGGTTGGAATGTTTAGACTGCGTTTAATTAAAACCTTGCGCGCTTGCCCTTACTGCTTTGTCCTCTGTCCTTTACCAATAGTCAATACACCCTGCGTTCTTATCTATCCTCGATTCTCGACTCGATGGTTGCCCATCGAACCACAGAATTAACGATAACGTTACTACTCGAAAATCCACTCGAAATTCTTCCATCAACAAACGGAAATGTCTTTAAAAAATTTGTTCAATTCAATAATTCGTACTATCAAGTCAAGTTTAATTAGATATTAAATTTCAGAAATTTCTGCCAGCACGATATTATTAAGCTATAAAATGAGGCTATTAAGTCTCGAAGTTGAAAATCGTTTCTCAGCAGCTACCAAAATGCAAAGTTCTTCGGACTATTGCTTAACTATTCCCGCCAAAGCATCAATAAACGTAAATTTCTCAGCAGAATTCTAAGCTCAGAGAGCAAAGTACCGTAGCCTCGAGTAGTTCGGATGTACATCGTGGAAGCGCGATTCGAATCTAATTCGACGTTCACGTTCGCGCTTCCTTTGAAGCTTTCTCACAATCAGTTTCTCGTCCGTCAGGTTTATAACCGTGTCTATCTCGCGGTGCGAAGTCAGAGTACGCGCTGGTCGAGAGACAGGCCTGCGTCTCTGAGGACTGCTCGAAGGGGTGCTCTCTCGGAGGAAGGAACGATAGGGTAGGATATATCTGAAGGTGGTTGTACTCGCGCAGCGCGGCGCAGCGAGGTAACTAGTCAGTGAGCGCCCGAGGGGCTTGATTGACGTGCGTGCGCGCGAGAGCTAGTAACGTGCAACGAGAATACTATGAGAGAAAGAGAGAGAGAGAGAGAGAGAGACAGATCAGGGAGAATTTGCTTTGCAGCTATTCTCTCTGGGCCGAGACTAACGTAAATTGTTCTTCGTGACTGCCGGCCCCTGCGGCCGCGTGCGCGCTTCGGACGTTCCAACGTTCTAACCCTCTAACGTTCTAACGAGCTTTCAGAATCATTTCCTAGCTATGGACGTCTGCCATCCCCCGCCGCAACGATCTATATTACTAGCTTCTCCGTCTCCCTAAACCTTCCCACTGATTCTCTCATCTTGCGAGGGATCGTAGAAAAAGACTTTTATCGTATCCATTAAATCGAGTAATTAGCTACGTCGACGTATCATTTCATTTAGGTATATGTCGTTTATTATTTCGGAGCACGATGAAACTACCGAATTGGAACTGTCTCATTTTCTAATTTCGGCTTTTTGCCTCGGTCTCGCCGTCCCTTTTGACCCGATAGATAGAGTAATTAGTCGAGTCGGAATGCGAAGCCAGAGAGCCATTCGGCGCGGAAACGAAATTGAAACGGCGTGACGCGTCGTGTCGTCGTTCGCTCGCCGTTTCGATGTGTTATATACCGTGGGACGAGTCATATCGCGGCTTTAATTAAATTCCACGCGATTTCGCTTCTTCGTCGTCGAAGAAAGTTGTCTCGCGGCCCTCGCGTAATCTCGGCGCCGCCTCGACCATTCGCAGACGGAAAATTAACGTCGAAAGACGTCCGCTGCAATAACGGAAATTTATTGCAGCCGTAAATGAAATTTGTTAGGAGATAAACGTTACGAGGCGAGGACGTCCGACGTTGAAAATTCTTCCGTTATATCACCCTCGTTTCCTTTGTCCCCAGGACGTAATCAACCCGGAAATGCTTGTGATTAACGGCTGTGTTCTCGTCGCCTTTTCACCGTAGAAATTATAGTTTTTCCATCGCGATCGGCGAAAAGAAGACTTTAATCGGACGGGCGAAGACGAATCGACGAAGGAAAGCCGGGGAATTATTCCTAAAGCTGCTTGGAATTTTCGAATCCTTGTTGTAGTCTTATTTGTACATCATTTTTATACGCGCTTTCATTAATTAAAAGGCTCTCTCTAATATATGGGGATGGGATGAAACCGAGATGTTGATTCGCACTGAATTCGTTTGTTCGTTTGCAGATAGTCAAGATCGGGAGATCGCAACTAGAATTCGCCGAAATGGCTGGTTTCCGGGTGATCGAGTACGATTATTCGGGTTCGCAGTCACCGTTTACCTCCGTGGGTTAACGTTCTGACCGACGACGGGACGCACGCTTTATTGACCGTGCGAGTTAAGTGCTCGTCCTGATTAGCAGAAGTTTCGAATATCGCAGATCTGGAATCCGTGCGCTCTCCCAGGCCCCTCCGGACCACACTGCTAATAGGAACAAACTATCGAGCAAACGACGATTCGCCCGAATAAATAGACAACAATGCACTGATCAGTCTTGATTAAGTATTCGTACCCGTTAATTTGCCACTTTGCTTTTTGCCCCGAATCGGTCGGGGTGCTCGGGCTTCGTCAATATTTGACAATGGATACATCCTGCACACCTGTCATTCGTCCAACCTGCCTATTCTCTCTCTCTCTCTCTCTCGCTCTCTCTCTGTGCCCTGTCACCATTCGGCCGGGTCCCAACGATCGATCTTACGCGATTGCACGCATCGTTGAAACGCTCCTGCCGCCCTCTCGTCCACCGACGAGTCGGTTTGCATTGGTCAATCGAGGGATTTGATGAGTATTTCAGGCTGATTGCCCTCTCCACCGGGAATTAATGGTCCTCGGAAAGTATGAATGCCAGTTGTACCTGTGAGTTGACGTAATTTCTGGGTAGAGAAACAATTTTCCGATGCTCGTATCTTTTGCCTGTCACTGTGAATCTCGTTTGGGTAGAACGAATGGCGAGGAAGTATTGCAATGTTCCTCGGTGTAATTTGAATAATTGTAAAACACCTCCGTGGCAGTTGTATCCTGGTAGAATTTCTGTCGAGACTCTTAGAGTCGAAGGAGAAGCAGAGAAGTGACAGGGTGTACAGCCGTTACCCTGGCGATATCTGGCCTCCTCTTCCGTCGTGGCTTCCTACGGGCTCTCGTCTCCTTGGTCTGGTTCTCGTACACGAGGCACTCCTCGTGTTTCCGGTGGCATTTCAAAATCAATTTGTCTTTCGTCCTCGCGTCCCGGTTTCGCCCGTCGTGCCCCTCCGTTCACCATGCTCTCCATTCCCTTCAATTTGGCTTGTAAATGTCGCTTCCCGAATATATTCCAGAGAGAAGCTCGAAAAGCTCCGCTCGCTCCGCGCACGGCCAGCCCAATTTCTGTCCCGGATTCCTCCAGCGGGGAGACTGCTGTGCGGCTGCTCCCGTATTCGTTCGCGTATCGACGAGAAAGAGAAACCTGCAAGAGCGAGCAACAACTCGAACCTAACCATCCGAGTTCCCATCCCGAGGGATCTCAATCTCGGGCAGGTTCTCTGTTCTCCTTTCCTTACTTTCCTTACTTTCCTCTTCTTCTCGCCACTCGTGTGTAAGCTTCGGGAGTTCGAGAAACTTTGAGATTCTTAGGAGATCGCCTCAGGGTCAGACCCAACAGTCACTTCCGTTGCAAACTTCGCGAAGATGGCTCTTCGTCTCTTCTCTCTTTCGTGGTACATACCTGTTAGCCTTGTTTCTTCTCTCGCTCCAGAACTCTCGACGCATCCTCTTCCTAACCATGGATTCCTCCCTGGGATTCCTTTTGACCTGGATAAGAACATAACCGATATTCTGGAATCCATGGTCGATCCTGGTGTCTCTCGATGATATTCCATTCTGAAGGAGCGGATGAATACCATTCTATCCTGATCTCTCGAGCAAGTGTTGCGGAAACCGTTCTCCTTACCTTCTTTCTATTTCCGATGTCTTTGTCCATTTTCGTTCGATTCCTCTTCCCTTGGTTCCATCAGCATCCTGAATGGCGAACGTACAATGGTAGTATGTGGAGAACACAATTGAATGCAGTGTTTCCAATGGGTGTATCGGACGCTCGAACGTGATGAAACTTAATCGAGCATCTTCGATCTTTAGTCGGTGCTTTGGATAATAATTAGGGGGAGGGAAGAGCAAGAAAGTAACGGTGAGTAATTTTAAAGGGGATATTCCAAGCCTCCCTCGGTTTGAGGCACTCGGAAAGAGAGAGAGAACGGGAAGCCATTGTGCAGTGAACGCTCGCCAGTTCTCTCGTCTTCTCTCTCGAATAAATAAAATGATTTAATTGCTCGAGTTATTTCCAAACAGAAAGACCGGCATTTCTCAGCAAGAGGAACGACGATTAACGCTCACTTAAGTTTTTCGTTAATGTAATTGCACTGCACTTATTACCCTCTCCGTCTTTCACCTTCAATTGAATATTTTCTTGGAAGCCTTTGCACACGGGAATAATTCTCTCTCTCTCGCTCTTGCTTACTGTCCCGCCGCCGGCTATATTTATTTACCAGCAACAAAAATGTACATGAGAGAGTAAAAGAGTGGGACGTGTTAACTGGTGTTAACTGGTGTTTTACTTGCAATAAATTCCCTCGCGGGAATGCTCCGTGATTTGACCGCATTTCCATAAGCGGCCCTCTTACTTCCGCGTCCATGCCGCAGCAGTCCGATTTTAAAACCAAGTTTAATTACCGTAAGATCGTATTCTGCCTTCTGTAGTTATTAATTTTAACTACCGCCCGGCGCACATCCCGTACCGGCTCTTTATTGTCTCGGATTCTGCACTGCGAGCGAAATAATAAATCGTACACCTATTATTCCCCTCTGACTACATCGTGGTCCGATTCAGCCATCCCCCTCTGTCTCCGCCTTTATCGCAATTCCACTATCCTGCTGCCTTTATCGCTTAATCGTTCTATTTTTCTCACCGTTTCTCTCCTTATTATTTATTTTCCCCTATTTTTATCCCTATTTTTTATTACCGCGTTATTTGCCCGTGTCACCCTGTTTATCCGTCGTTTTTCATTAGTGTCGTTGTCTTCGCAAAATCTGCTCCTTGGAATTGGGTCGCGCAGAAAAAATGTATCTTCCGGCTCATTAAGACGTCTTGGAGCGAAACGCGCTCAAGCGATAGGCGAACGTTGCTTCTCTCCGATTTTCCGTTATCGGAGTCTGGCTGTCGTGGCAAGCTGGAAATTTTAATCAAGCTCGAGCAGGGGGGTGGTAATGTTGTCAGGAGGCGCGAAAGCGAGCAGAGTGGCGTGATCTCAATGCCAGATCTCGATTCGGATTCCTTCCAATTAATGGGTGCTCGACGCTTGCCGCGCAGCCCTGTCGAAGATAAGTTCGTTAGGGAAAAATCTCCGGGATCTCGACGAGCCGTTTTCACCGGCTAAAATAGGTGGCATCGCGCTAACTGGAGCATCACATCCTCTCGCATTAAATTAGTCACTCCTGTGTTCTTTCTTCCACCTTCCGCCTCCCGTTCACCGTGACTCTTCTTTTTTCCTCTTCATTACGGCCAGTCACCCACCTCCTTCGTTTCCTCCTTCTATTTTCGCTTCGCTGGATGGAACGAGAGAGCGACTCGCTTAATCGCGCTCTCAGACTCCTCATTGTGTTGTACATGTGCGACACACCCCGTAAGAAAATTAAAATCAGGTCTTATCTAAGAAAATTCATTCATTAATTAAATAGTATAATACTTGAAAAAAATATTCCTTAGTCTATTTTTCTACTAATTCACAATATATTGTTCCCTAATCTCTTTGCGGAAGAGTCACGCGACAAACGAGAATAGATTGTTTTATTACCGAACGATGCTGAGATGCTAAAGCATAAATTACACATGACCCGACCTAAAAACAGTTCCTCTTGCCTTTTCTCGCTCCGTAAGCATCGTAAGTGTCTCGCGATGGCGGGGCTAACTCGGAACCACGCAAATTAATTTCCTTTTGCAATTCTCCTTGTTCCCGTTATTAGAGAGCTGAATTTCCGCGAGTATTTTTCACTCGCCGAATTCGAGTTCCGCCGTGGCGAGTCGGTTACGTAAGGCCCCAGTCGCGAAGCCGATTCCTGGATTACTCGAGGCTTCCGATAATTACGCGCGCGCGAGCAACCCACTGAGGAGTGGTTTATTTCCCAATGTCGAGCTATTCTGCCGCGTCTACGGGGAACAACGCCGTAAATCTTATTACGCGAAGCGCAACCAGTGAAAATAGCCGCGTAAATAAGCGGACTTGTGTGCTGCCCTGCAGAAACTGGGAAGGAGAAACGGAGACGGCGATCTGCTCTAGCGAAAACCGAGCGAACTTTATCGCCCTCTTTTTCGATTATAATTGTTTCCGTAAAAGATGCCTGCGCAATTCTCGTTCAGATCAATTGTTCTTGGATCTTGTACGAGTCTTCGATAACGATACATTATTTATTTAAAGTCAGAATAACTCCTCTTCGTAGATTTAATTTAACATCTCGTGTTTGTTAAACACACGCCGGAAAATCCATTTGACCTCAAGTTATTCGACTCTCGCATAATCAAGGCTCACGCGGGAGTAAAACGAAATTGATACCAAGCGAGATCAATCCAACATAATTTCCATAGCTCAAACGTAATTGGCCGGGGTACGTCGATACGGTTTGCGGATGGGTAAGCGTATCCGAGGTAGGTACAGTAAAGCACGCGTGACATTAGTCAGCGCGGACAACGAGCAGAACCGGCAGTAGCGCGTTCTCTGACCTCGTGGAGAGGAGGGCGGGCCAGTTTCATTTAGCCGGTACTATCAGCCGGAAAAGCACAAACGAGAAGAGAGAAGAGTAAAGAGGGTTGGAGGAAGAACAACAATGTCCAGCGATAGTCAGACTGTCCAACCTGGAGTTAGTCCAACCATTCGTCATTTTTCGAGACGCGAGGTAGACGCGTCGATCTCGTCAATCACAAGTGCAGCGACTTCGCGTCCCTTTGGCAGATAGGGAAAAAGAAGAGGCTTCTTCCGTCTGGCTGGATAAATTCTGCGGGCGTCGTCGCGGAGGTAACGTTCTCTCTCAACCCTCGTCGAATCGAATGGACGCCTCGTGGAAGCAGGAACCATCGTCTATCTCTGGTTCTCAGTCTCTTAGAAACTTTGTCTCTCCCTCTCTCGCTTTCTGGAATTCATGGACCAAGTCTACGCTCTCGTTTGGAGGGTGGCCCGACCATGGTCCGCTGTTTACGAGACATCTCGCAGACAAGATCGATCGAGTTGGGCGCCAGGAAGACGCGACACGATGGGACGCAACTCTAGCGAGAAAACCATCCTGGTGAAGGGAGGGTGGTTTTAATCCAACCAGCTTCCCCTATTTTTCTCTTCCTCGCTGATCGCGCTCTGCCACCCTATCTCGGCTTCCCTCGGTTACTTTCGCTGTACCCTACTAGCTTCATTATATCTAACTATCGTCATCGGAGTTAATTACTCCGCGGAAGGTGACGTAGGATCTTTCACCCTAATTCCCTCTATTCAACGCGACTGTGAGGTTATCGCAAGGGTTCCTTTCAAAGTCTTAACCTTAATATTCCTATTTGGTCGAAGCGGAACGCCTTAATGTATTCGTGGATCGTATAAATTTCACGTTGATCGGTTCAGACTGAGAACGATACTTTTGGAATCCTCATCGCGATCAGAGAATCATTCAAAATGGAACTTGTTATACTCAGCATTGAAACGTAATTGAATATTACCGAAGCGAAACGAATTTCTAAGTGGAACAAATGAAAAGCATCATTCTTCCGTAGCTATCAAATATAAGCATCGTTCGTTTTATTAATTTAAAAGGCACTCAGCATATATCCCAGCTCTTTATTTTTATCCGACTGCTGTTTTGCTGTTTAAAATACAATTCTGATACCGAGGATATTTTTGGGGAAAATTGCATTGAAAAGCGAAGCGATAGCTGGTGTTCGAGTCTCTCTCTCTCTCTCGGTCGAACTTTCTCTCACCCTCGGAAGGGTCGCGCTCAGGCTATTGGCTTTTTTTCATCGGTAATCCTCTTACACCGCGGATATGTGACGCATTAAATCACACGTATAACGATATTCCCCCGTACAATGAAAGCGTCGATATGAGCCGCGATATCGGGCTTGCTCTTCGTATGCATACAAAAAACTTCCATTTCGAAAGCACCTCGCGCGTGTTTTGATAATTCCCCGGGAATGTAATAGATTTAAAATGGTTACGCGATCCCGGTTAAAACGGAGTCATTCATCGCTACTGTCGATATCAATTGCCACTTTGCATTTGGACAGTTGCCAGATGAGTTTCTAATGCCTTTTCCCTGTTCACTGTACCGATGATCGGTTCAGGAACCGATATCACTTGGAACAATCAAATATTCAAAAAGTATTATATTGTTAAGGGCAAGTAATGCTGATTATCGTTGTAGAGCATGAAAATTTCTCGGTGAAATATGATCGAATATCAATCTACCGATCACTTATAATTACGCTGATTTAGGGGAAACGTCCAAATTCATGATTTAGAGACGGCCGACAAATCTTCGCGATTGCACCGAACGATCGATTGCGAGGGGGATGGCAAACGATAGAAAAAAAGTCCGATTTATATCAGTGACATGAAGTAGAAATGGAAACAATGAAATTCAAGTAAGCGCGCGCGTTGGTGGATCGAAATAAGGGAGGGAAGGAGGGTTGAGGTCTGGCTGGACAGAGGAGTAGCTTCGAGGGTCCAGCAGAAAAATGATAAATGTGGCCTCGCGTTCGTAACAAGCCCTCTCGAGGCGAGCCCCAGTTTTTAATTGCCTCCTGCTCGGGCACTCGGGGCTCGCCAGCTAGCCCCTATCCTCCCCTTTCTCTCTTTTTCCCTCTCTCTTTGAACTCGCGCCACGAAAGGAACCGAAAGAACCAGAGATTTATCGTGTCATTGTTTATCCGCGCCAGTCGGAGAGCTTTCGAATGGATGGCTGGCGATGGTACACGATGCACCGAGCCATCGTCTCCTATTCACTGCCCCTTCCGCTTTTCCACGATGACCCTTTCTTTCCAGAAAAGTATCTTCTTCTCCTCCTCCGAGTAAAAATGAAATTCCTTCGGTCGACGAGCTCTTTTCGTTTCTTCTACAATGCGACCTCGATCATTATCTTACGCATTCGCGTTTACAGAAGCAATTAGTAATTGATTTCGAGTTTGAAGAGAAGATATTGTAAATTGGCAGCTTACATTAGAAAAATTGATAATAATCGAGGTTCTCCCATAGCAATGTTCTGGTAATAGTACGTTTAGCGCGGTCAAGGACTCAAGACTCGACTCTTAATTCCCAGGCGCTCCGCTGCGCTGGGTCATGTATATGCAACGGCAGACTTGTTTAGAGTGCGTTCTCAGGAGTTCGCTGGTGAATTAATAATCACGGTAATAGGGCACCGGCACAATCAGAGGCGCGGGAGGCGGTGGGCGCACGGGAAGGTTGGTTAATCAGACATAATGTAGTCGCCAAATAGAGATAAATCAAAGCAAACCCTAGGAGTCTAAGCTTCGGGATGCAATATTAAGGCGATACACCCACGTACGGCGGAGAGTGCGAACGTAGGCATGGCGCGGCACGGCCAAGTCTGTAGGAGAAACTCCACGCAAACATTTCATGGATCTCGGCTAATGAGGTAATCCGACATTAAGGTAGACTCGATACGCCGTGTTGCTGCTTCGAATGTGGAACCTTGCGTGTTATTGCATAACGCCGACTCACCGCGATTCAGTCGGATAAAATCCTTCCCGTCGCGTCGTCTGTCTCCTTCTTACAATTAGTCCGCGTAATTCTCGACCCGAATTCACGGTTACACGCGCTAATTCTGACTCGAATAAAGATCTCTCGAGTCGGCCAATCTTCAGCTCGAGTAAATAGAGTCGTAAACGTCGGATGCTTTCGTCGGACTTTTTCACACGAAATAAGAGGGGATTAGCCAGTGGGCGGGGACACTCTGATAATTAGGGATGTCAGACGGTACTGAATAGCATACAATAGCTGTTAGAGATAATCCAACCATCCGTCGTTACGCAGCCAGAATCCGAGACAAACTCGATACATTACCAAACCCAATGTACACGCAATCGGGCAGGAGACAAGACAAAGCCAGGCAAACACACTCCGAGGGGAGCACTGCGGAAGAGCATGACGTTAGCTCAAGTGCCAGTCTCTCTGTGCGACCAATTGCCGCATGTTCCCTCAAATGACCCGCGAATGACAATCGCGACTTGTTGCCGGACAATTGGATCCTTCGAATCAACAGTTCTGGTTTAGGCTACGGAGTGTGGAACGAGAATTACTTAACCCGATGCATTGGATCAATATCGAATATTGGGTCTTCCTAAACCTCAGATCCTAGATGTTTAATATTATCAAAAATCCATTGCTCAGTCTTTCCTGCCACAGTATCTTTTATTTTCCGATTAATATAGTATTACGAACGCTTCTCTCGCATGCAAATGCCAAAGAAGGGCTCTAGACAAACGTCAGGAAGATGTATACCACCCGAGTAGTGGAGGTTCATTCGTGCTGATTCACGGCTGGCTAATTTGTTGCGTGAATTCTACGCTGGTCTCGGCTTCAGTGGAGCAAAGGGGTAGTAGCAGTTGGGAGGGAAAGTAACGGGGTAGCTCGGATGCAAAGGCTGGAATATATGTTCGCGAGGAGAGTCGATAGATTAGAGGAGGAGTCGTCGAATCGGTGAGAGCGAGAGAGAGAGAGCGGTAGAGTAAGAGACGCTAACAGAATTCGTCGGTGGAGGGTGTGGTAGAGAGCGGTCGGGAACAGCAAGGGGGTTGGAAAGAGGTTGGGACAGGATGAGACGAGACGAGACAGGAGCAGGCGAGCTACGTAGCACGCTCTGGAAAGCTGGATCGGCGGAAGCACGTGACGTTGGCCCAAGTACAATTCCCTCTGTGCAGGTAATCCCGAGGATCCCGCGGAGACAAACGCGGAAGGGCCTTTCCGGAGGGCAGCCCTCGGCAGCCCTCGGCAGCCGGCGGCCCGGTGGCTGTGTGTTCCCGGGACCGCCCACGACAAGCCGCGTTATCGAGCACCCTGGCGGCAACCGTTTCGCATCCTGAAACGGAGCACACGTCGCCGTAACAAGCGCTTCCATTAACGCTACGTTACACCTGACACGTTGCGCGAATTTCCAAACGCTGCCCCGGAACTGTTGCTCTCACTCTCTCCTTCTCGCTCGCACTCGCTCTCGCTCTCCTCGATTTCGCTCCGTTGGGTTTGTCCTACGCCTTGGCCGGCTATCGCACCCGCCTTAGGTGCCACCGGCGACGACTCGACTGAGCGAGGACCCAGTACCCCCTCTTCCTATTTACCCACAAATTTCCTCTGCTCGAACTCACGCTAGACGCCACGATTACCGACCAAAGTGGTTTATTATATACTATAGCAACGAGCTTTCCACGGTAAATACAGCGAAATGTCCCAGTTACGGATGAAGCAATGCTGCATTGCCGCTCACGCTAGTCTGACTCGAG
Organism: Trypoxylon attenuatum; assembly: GCA_963989405.1. NCBI lineage: Eukaryota > Metazoa > Arthropoda > Insecta > Hymenoptera > Crabronidae > Trypoxylon > Trypoxylon attenuatum. The sequence continues at coordinate 5,106,005 of OZ022488.1, read as the reverse complement.
TTTGACGATAACTACTGCTGTCTGGCTCCTTCGAGCGCCACTTGCTCCACTTTATCGCAACATGGTGCCATGCTCGATAGACTTTGCGTAGCAGAGTTCTGAGAAAATTGAGGGTAACCCGAAGATCGAGGATCTTTCTTTGCCGAGTGCGGTAATGCAGAGTGGAATATCCATGGAATTCTACTACGGCATTGTTCCGTTTCTATCTCGCGAAGCCCATAAACCTTGGGATAGGTTTGGCTCGTCGTCGCTGCCTGACCGCAGGGACCACAACGGGCTGAGTCGGTAGAGGCTGACGACGGGTCAGCAGCACTCTACGCGCGCCACACCGCCTACGTCGACAAGCCTGGCATAAACCTATCGCACCCAGCAATTCCGAGGAACCAGTCGCCCGAGGCACGCTAGATGCTGCATGCGAGCAGGCATCGCCTTACTGCTCGAGCTACCGAATGCCCTCGGTTTCCAATGCAGCCGGAGCAGGGTGGCCCTCTCGGAAGGAACGAGGAGAGAGGCATTGCCAAGACCTAGCTATACTAACTTAAGGCAGACCAAGCCGCACCAAGCCGCACCAAGCCGCACCAAACCACATCGAGACAAGGAGAAGAGGAGTGGTTGCTCGACTTGGTTCCTTACTAACGAGCGTGCCACCGGGATATACCTGTCGCTGCCGGTGCCTCCCGTCTAATTGGTGGAAAATATGGGGCCGCTCGGTTGCCACTCGAAACGGATACGTCCAGTGACTGAGAAGAGGTGTGTCTTGGATAGTAGCTCGAGGGAACAATCACCCGCGAGCAGTGGATCTTGCTCATTTCTGAGCGTTCCACTGATTGCTTTGAATTATTCATATTTTCAATGTTCCATTCTTGCTAGAAGCATGAACCTTTCGAAGTACTTTATCGCATAAATTAAACTCTTCCTAAATTCTATTTTTAATATGGGTTCTGTTGACCCTCTCCAACTGTGCACACGAGAGGATTTGGGGAATGCATTGTATCTTTTAGTGCCGACTAGACTTGTCGGGGCAACAAGATTGTTAAAGGGGAACGATATCGCCGCGGGAGGAAACCTGGAGGAATAAGGTTCGGGGGGGGGGGGAGGACAAATCGCAGAGAACCGGATGGTTTCTACCATGGCAAAGTAGGAGGAAAGCGGAAGTTTTTTCTACTTCTCCTATTCCAATAGGTTTTATCCAAAGATTCTCCATAAAGGCAACGTCTGGAAAGCAACAGACGCCGTGCCGCGCCGCGCCGCGCCGGTTGCAACGGCGGCGTTTCTCCAGTGGATGTGCACCATTCAGAGCTTTCGTGGCTTTGATGGGTCTCAGACCGCCCTTTTCCTGTAGTCACCCTTTCGACCCCAATGGAAGAAGCTTCTCCTCTAAAAAGCCACACCATCCGCGTTTTTATTTCCCCGATCCCCGTTCGGTGCTGCTGAAAGCGCGAACCTGACTATGAGCTTCTTCTTGGCTCTCGCACTCGCGGGACCCGCGGGACTTGCTCCGTTCCACAACTCTCAACACCTCGCTTCTTCCTCTATCCTTCTGTACTCGAGCATCCTGCGATCTTCTCGCACCCTTTTCCCATCCTCGCATTCACTGCAGACCGCGAATCTCCAGCCAAAGCGATAGAACTACCAGTATCATCGAGCTTCTTAATGTATCTGGCACATTTATCTCCTACATTCGTGGTAAAGTTCTCGCGACAATAAAAATTCACTCTTGACTAGGACTTTTATTTGGTTGACGTTAATATTTCACTTCTAGTAGAATTCTTCTTTTCCACATTCACGCTCGTAAGTCCTCATCTGTTCGGTATCGCACAACAAATTACTGTGGCGAATTGGTTGGACGACGTATAGCACAGCGGGTAATTGAGAGTAGTTAATTGCGGGAATCGAGAGGGTTCAGTAATGAAACACCAACGCTGCAGGGCAGAGCACGGTGAAAGCATAAGAAGGGTGAATGGGCGTAAATCTTTTATCGTAATTGTCGATGCACCGAGGCTTTACGAATTGCCGCAGTGTTTACTCTTTTGACCAAAGTATGTACTATGTAGCATCAGTTACATTTGTAGTTGCATTACGCTTACCCTCCGAGCCAACGGTTCGTCGTTAGAAACGCTCCGAGGAAAACCGCTGATCAATGGAAGCAACGAGAGTCCCACGGTTCCATCGTACTTACTCTTTTCCCACCGTGACCTACGATACCCTGATAAATTTACCCTTTAAAAATTCACCAGCCGCTTTCTACGATCCACGAAACATTCGTCTGTGCTACATTCGCTTGTTCCACACGTATTTCTAGTTTCATTACAGATTAATTCATTCAAAATATTTTTCTTTAGATTCTTTGCATGAAAAATCTCACATTCATTCGAGTTAATCCAAGACCTTCGATCCAAAGCTAAGAATCAAGTTCAGTTTTAAAGATCGTATTTTAACTGGCAATATCACTTTCGTTAACACGATGCAGGTTTTTTTTTTAAAAAAAAGTCAGTCGAAGAAGCATCCTTGACCATCCACTACCGATAGCACAAGTGGCACTCGGAATTTTCAAGGAAATATAACTTCCCCCACGAGATGAAGCGACCCGCTCAATTAGCAGTCAGTAATTAATACGCGCTCATCCATTTAGGGTAATTGAGCGAATCAGTAATCGAGGACTTCTACACTCGATGCACCTCTTCTAACGCGATTACCTTTAGAAGCCTGGCTCTATACGAAATTCCTTCCACTTTCTCTCTCTCCCTCTCTCTTCTGGCCAAACATATTCGCATCCCAACAAGCCCGCCAACTAAAGCGAACAAATTTCTAACGCGATCACAACGAGCGATAGACCGTGGCTTTCGAGCAGGGGAGCTTAAACGGTCGAGAGGCGCCCAATACAGAAGCAATCCTGCGCTCTTTGTTCGTGCGATAATTAAATTCCCGATTAATCCGTAATTATCCAGTTAACGGGGGAGGGATGGAAGGGGCGATTGTGGTAGCGGCCAGCCGCGAGAACCCGCTGCGCGAGGACTCACTGGCGTGAGGACCACCACAGAAGAGCGGTGAGGCTGAGCGAGAGGGGACCGAGGCGAGGGCGCCAGAGAGGCGCCACTGCCAATGTCAGTGGTAGTGGCAGTGTCGGCTTATCTATCGGGAATAAATCTGCAAGCAACCAATATCGATCGTGGAGCATAGCTTAAGACGCTTACATTAGGGGGAGGGCCAAAGGAAGATAACCATGACTATGACTGTCCCAACGCAATTGGCATTTATTGCCAACAATTTATCTCCTCGCGAACCATGCCATAAGGGGATGCCCGGTGACTTAAGCACGCTTAATTGTACCCTGGTACTAATTAAGCCACAACGACGACGACCCATCGAGAGAACCCCTTGACCGTGCGCTTCGAATTCTCTTCGGCTGCGTCTCCGTTCGCCTCTACCATTCCTATGCTCCCCGTGGCTTATTCAGGACTTCCGAGGTGTTTGGCTTTGGCAGGGACACGCTCCGAATACTCCCTCCTGTTCTCGCGATTCATGGCAGCTGCCATGAATTCGGCTGGGCTCCGGCATTCATCTCGCACGGGGGCTGGATGCTTCGCAGGGAATTCAATTCCTTGATGTACGAGCTGCGATTCGAAGAAACTTGTCGGTTGCAGACTGTTTTGCATGCTTGCGGTTATGGTGGAAGTTATTTGAAAAGGTACGGATTCTAATGAATAGGAATATAAAGGGAATACGATATAAATTGCTTTCGTTATTTGTGCTTTCGATTTGTTTAGATTTACTTCTGTTAAAGTAATGTTTCGAATCAGTACTATTATAAACTCACAGGATCGATCATTTCCAACTGCATCTACGAGGTGCATCTCTCGAAGCTTCTTCAATTTTCCCCATGATGTCGATTACTCTCGGCTGGCGGTGCCGTTTTCCATTGACACAGCAGCGCTTTTGGTTTATAGAATTCCGATAACTTCCTGCAAGCGTCAAACTCGCCGGTGACCACCAGCCGGTAGCCGCTACTGCCTCCTGGCGTCTTTCGCGGCCTAGGCCACAGTTAAAGCATCGATGCAATGCCAGTACCTCATTGATTTACCGGCCATAATTCAAGCTCCGATACGATTTTCTCCACGCTGCAGCAGCTGCCTGTCATTTCTGACTCTTGATGCAAAACGCGAAACGTTGGAATAACGGACAGAAGAATCTGATATTCCGTATTAGATTTCCCTCACAATTTCCATTGCATTTCGGAATACTTTGAGGCGTCTAATTGCATTTAGCTGTAATTATGTTTTTTATTTTGAGGAATGTTTTGATAACTTTTCCTCTCTACAGGATTCGATATTCTATATTCTATGAATGATAAATCTGAAAGTAGACGAAAGGGGAAAGACGCAGCAATTAATACTCGAAACGATAGAAGTTTTCTTTTTTTCTCGATGCTTTGACTCTTATCCCATGGTTATGCGGGACGATTGCCCGACGCAGCGATCCCCATTTACCGGGGAGGAATGAATCGTATATCAAAGATCGCCCGGTTCGGTCCGGTCCGGTAACCGGGTAACCAGAAAGGAAGCGGTTCCAATCAACCGGTGAGAGCAGGCCACCTTCGCTACTTCCAGCTCCGTTCCGCAATTATTTGAATTCGAGCGATCCCCCATCATTCCATTCGCTCTTCTCTTCTTTTGAACCAAGCCCCGCTGCTTTGATGGGAAATGCGCTCGCATGTCTGACAAGTTTGGTGACTAGCAAATGTCATTTTTTCTTCATTTTTTAAGGACCGAACATTCCCCTAATTCTCACGTTTACATTGGAATACTTAATTAAAGAGAATGTGTAAAATGAAACTTTGGCTTCTTAAAAAAAATTCCCTTATAATAAGTACATGTTTAATTATAATTCATTTCGGTACAATATATTATTAAACTCAATATTTACGTAATCTGTTTACCTGTGAAAAAACATAGTTTTATTTAAATCTCAGAGGACTTTGCGTAGCAAGCGTTCGGTCGCAGTTTTAATTCAATTCGTTATCTCCGCCGCCTAATTAATTCTCATTTTACAACATATCAGCAGAACGGGGAAGGGTAATCGAGTTACAGTTTCCACGAAAAGGCAGGTGCGAGATGGATTCTCAGTAGATAAAATTCGCTGTCAGTTTCGCATGGCTGTGTGCAGTCACAAAACAGGCGAGGTGCGTGACAGTAGCCGAAAGAACCGTCGCCACAATAAAATGAACGGATGGTTCCATGCGAAACATTATTTCGCGGGAGTGAATTACATCAAAATCGCATTGTACCAAGTATCACCGCATTATTCGTATTATCCTCTGATTACCCGCGCCTCCTGCACTTTCCACCATTTTCGTGAGATTCAAATGCGTTGGAAAATATAATAGCTTGGCTGCGATTCGTAGTTTTTCGAATAATGGAACTTTGGTAAAATGTATCCCAGAGTGCAGCGAGCAGCAGCTCGACGGAACACGTCGCGTCATTTGTTTTGAAAATTAAGTTTCCAATTGCGGTGGGTGAAACGGACGTACGTGTACGTAGGTACGCGTAGATCCGCGCACGTGTCATTTCGAGCGATGCTTGGTTGCTGGAGGCCGAATGCCGAAAACCAAAAGCCGAAGGGCGCAGGGAGGATAGTTTGCCGCAGAATCCGTGGTGAATTCCGAGTTTTCGATTGTCGTGCGATCGACGCGCATAAATCAGCGAAACGTGCTGGCTCAGAAATGCCACCGCAGGAAATGACGTTTGACTTTTCGAAGGATGCCTGATGCCTGACGTGTGAGCTTTCTATTCTGCTTTCGCTTCTTTATTCCTGCCGTGCCACGCTACGCGATTGTTCCTTTTCCCTTCGTATCGCTCGCTCCCGCTACCATTGACATAAGTGAAATTCCCCTGGCATCAACGAAACCGCTCGTCTCCCTTGACTTCCTATTCACCACTGAGACTGAATTCGACCCCTTTTTCACTGTTCTTTTACCGATGGATATAGATTCCGATGACACAGTCCGATTAATCCTTGCACTAGTTTCACAGATTTCTCAACAGAAATTTCGTATACTTTTGCAATTTTTGTTAAAATATTATTTGTATCCTTGAAGCTTGAATCGAATTAAAATATGGGGATATTAAAATTACATTGTAGAGAAATGGAATAAACGGAGGTAATGAGCACTCGATGTCTCGCGAAGTGACAAAGTTAAATGTGATCTTCGTCTCGCGAGACTCACTCGCATTGCGTGCCAATATAAAGAGACCCTCCGGACGCGTTATTGAAACGACGAAAACGCTTCTCGACAGTGCAACAAGAGGGTGGCTGAGAGAAGAGTAGAGGGTGAGACAGGAAGATGAAGAAGAGGTAGAGAAGTAGTTTCCGCTTTTCAACGCGAGCTTAATCCCGAGCGTGTGCGCGAACGCGTCCCATTAGCCGCTCGATGACGCTTTTACCGGTGGCAGAATTGCGCAACTTTGCGCGGAACGAGCTTATATCGTGCGCGATCATCGATCGGTCGAAGGAAACTCGATCCTCGTGCACTGTTGGCCGATCTGGCCGAGTGGCTTCCAAAGATAGATGCCAGCTGATCGATGGTTACGAACGAAATTCGAGATCGACCGATTAATTATCCGCTCGATACATTTTCCTTCGCATTACTGGCGAACCCTGGGTCCGGGTTGCACCGAATTGTGCACTGTACCACTTTCTCCTGCGAGCCTTCCCGGAAATGCGTGACTAATGCGCCGCGACAAATCGCGAGCTCGTGCGACGAAAGGCTCGAAATTAATGATTAACGCCGCTACCGAAGCGCTCTATTCGGATATGGCTCCTGCTGCCCGTGGCTCCGCTCCAACCCTGCTAATGCTCGACTCCACTTCCTCCGTCCAATTTCTTCCGGGAACTAACTCGCGACACTTGAAAAATTAATATCCACGCGGAGAGGCAGATACTTGACCCTATTTTTCAACCGAGATGAAGACACTGTCTCGTCGAATTTAAAAATCCTCTTCTACAGTAAATCAACGAGAATCGCGTCACATTATATCAGCCCTAATTAGATCCGATGAGTTAATAAAAAATCTAGAATAATAACCTGTAGATCTAAATAAGAATTAGTTTAACATAGAGTAAGTCACGGTGAATCGATAAATGAAAAATGTTCCAAAGTCGTTCACGAGACCGATTCGGATCATCGAACATCGAAAGATCGAATCTTCCGGAGCAGCGAGTGAAAAAGAAGAGATAAAACTGGAGCAGTGGGAAAAGAGAAAAGTAGAAGGGAACTGCCGGATGGTGTGCGTGTGTGGCCACCACCCATAGACGAAGGTTCGCGCGAGGATCCTTCAGGAGTAAACAAATCAATTCCGACCGAGACACGTTTATGTCGGCGATCGTAAATTATCATTAAGGTGATTGCCTATCTCAACAGAGGAGGCGAGGCACAGATGCGTCGAAGGCAGTCAGCCAGTCAGAACTGACGCATATGAAGAGAGGCTAGTAATCCAGAGAGCGCACCAGCTTGGGTCGTCCACTGCATGCTTCTACGCTTGCAAACGCAGTTCAGGATTATACTAGGAAGAGAGAGAGAGAGGCGGGGATCCTCTTCTCCTTGCTTCACTTTGCTGGTGCACTTCGCTCTCCACTTAAATGCCACCTTGCCGGTGGAAAGCCTCTTCGCGTCTTATTCGCGGCGCGCAGATGCTTCCAATTGCTTCGCCTTCTCTGACTATCTTCCACTATCTGCCTCTTTCTCTCTCTCTCTCTCTCTCTTTGCCGATCTATAATATCAATTTCCTATCGACATTGTCTATCAAGGTTTCGACCTGTCGCGACTCGCCTTGTCGATACTGTCACTTCTCAGGACGAAATTACGGTTTTACGATAATTCAGCGTTTCCCTATTTTCCGGCAATCTTGCGCGTTGACTATTCGGTTAGATAACGAGCAACGTTATTTGAAGTTTTCGCAATGACTTCATTTTCTTAGATATCTTAATACTCTCGCAATGTTTTAATAACCCAAAGTCTGGTTGTAATTCGTTTTCCCTCTTCACGATATTATTCCACTAGCGGAATTTCTATTTTGATTAATTTGAGATTCCGTTCAGGTTTCTATGCTGAATTCACAATATTGGCGAATGTCAAATGGAAACTATCCTCTGGCATGGAAATTGCTCGTTTCTGAATTCTTGTCCATCGGGCTCTTCAGAGGAAATAATTCTGGGAAACGCGCAGCTGTAACGACATACCTGAATGGTCAATGGTCTATAATGAATGCCAATAAAATTTCTATTAGCCTTTAGTGCGCAACCGGCTCCAGTGCCTTCAATTTAAAATTTGTAGAGAACGAAGGAAATAGTGATTGAATCTTTTACCGCTCCATTTAACTTTGACCTCCTCGTAATAACTTTGGTCTATTAATTACTTTCAATTGATTTCAACATATTACGGTACCATATTGTATGAGAATATTGTAATTTTTTTTTTATTCTATTCGGGTACGTTGAGGTTAATGAATTCTTCGAAAAATGAAAACTGCTCTGCTGGCGGAGAGAATCGATTTGCCAAAATCCTTTTTCCGCGGTTGAAGCGAACGATCGTAGAATAAAGGGTTCGCTCAGTCAGCTCTGAGGCGGAAAATTCGTGTGACGTGCCACGAGCGGTGGCGCATTAAAAGCGTCTACTTATTTATAGCGAAGGAGGATGAGTAAATGGGGGTAGAAGAGACTGAGAGAGATAGAGAGAGAGAGTGAAGGAGGGCAAAGAAAATATCGCAAATGGAAACGACCGGTTTGGTCCGGCGAGCTGCCTGTGACAAACTCACCCGTTTGCTCTCGCGAGAAAGCCACCAACATCACTAATTCCGCGAGAAGAATGCCCGAAAAAATAGGAAAATCCACTGGTTTCCCAATGTTTCCTTAGCATTCGCGCGACTAGATTCGCCCAGTTTCCTCGTTTCGAATGCAGGAATAGAAAGAGACGAAAAGAGAGTAAAAGAAGAAATGGTACTCCTCGTCATTTTTTAGCGAACAGCCCAACAAAACTCCTCTAGTGGCAGTTCGATCGAGAGCGCACGGACGCAATTGAAAGTCTCGAGGTCTTTGGAAAGCCTCTTTCGATCTGGACACTTTGCTCTTCCAAGGACTCGACCAAGATGCATCTTCTACGTGATCCACATTATGCATTCGGGAGGAATGAAGAGACGAGGCTTTCCGATGACTCGAGAAATATCGTGAAACAAACTCAGTTTCATTTCAACTTTGAAAAACCTCTCGATCTACCCTTTCCATTACACATATTAATCTGCGATATTTATTGGCCGAGACTCCCGAGTGTTCGATCAACTCATTCGATATTAACAAATATTATTTCTTAATTGTACAATGACGGATTTCGCGATTCTTTGATTATTAGTTTGAGGAAAATGGTATTTTTCATTGGTACAGTAAGCGAATATTTTTAGATGACAGAATCAGCCGAAAAGTTTGAGTTTCGGACTACTAGGTAAAACGCGACCACCGAAAGGATAAGGAGCGACTAAAACCAACGATAAAGTAATAACAATCGACGTACGACCACCAGTTTTATGAGGACATTTAATTCGGCGTACCATTACGGCCAGCCATTTCTCGTAGGAAACCTAATTCCGCGACAACGTTAACTTTCCACTTACCCCTCGTATTAAAGCGTCTAATGGGATTGCGCGTAAATCTGCTTGGCTCTTATGGCCAACAGTTACGGTTTCTTGGGGAAACTTGAGGAAATCTTCTCGTCACACAGTCGAATGGATAATACCTATCTAGCTCAGAATCCATTCCGCAAATATGCGCATATTTCATCAGAGCAACTTTCCATAAAATATTCTAGGAAATTATTGTACACTCGCGGATCAGCTAATTTCACACCTTCGTCTCTATTAAGCGAACTATTCGCACCGACCAGATTGCCTCTGTTTTGCCTACCGCGAATAGCAAACAGGCATACCGCGCTATATCAGTACTAATTCCCCTAGTTTTGCAACTAGAGTAGTTGCGCCGCTGTAACACAATTATGCAATTTGATCTTGAGCCGGATTCGCCGCTGTAGTTGGGTGAAACACGCGAAGATTCTCGTGGCTGCCAAGCGTAAATCGGCTTTAAGGGGAATGCAAAAGAGCGGTGTGTAAACAATCATTTTGAGGGTAGTGGTTGCAGGGTAAAACGTTTGGTAAGGGAAGGAGGAACATTGCGGATTGTGGATTGTCAGGGGAGGATGCCATATGAAAGTGTTATCAATCTTGAGCGGTTGTTTACGAGAAGTGTTTGAGAGCTTTCGATTTGGCGCTCATCCAACCCAGATATGAATACCGGAGTGGAGCTGAGCTCTGCCGCCAGTGGGAATTTCATTAGAATCGGGGAATCCTCTTGTTTCGCTGCCGGAAATTCT